>CAJGYO010000001.1:126645723-127360560 GCA_904845875.1 Miscanthus lutarioriparius
CATTGCTTGTTGGCTTTGTCTTGGTTGGTGAGATTATCTGGATCAATGATAGCATAGTCATTCTCTTGGCCACATCCCATACTTGATTATTGATTGAACCAAGATACATCCTCATCTTTCTTTTCCAATAACCATAGCTTGTGCCATCAAAGAACGGTGTTTTGCCCCCCCATGGTTGAACACAACTTGAGCCATAATTTGACACCGATGTTGTTAAGCCTTCAATTAAACGGTGACCACGGCTCTGATACCACTTGAAAGGTCCTAATATGGCTAGAGGGGATGAATAGCCTATTTAAAAATCAACAAACCAACTAGAGCAATTTGATTAGTGTAACAAATAGCAAAATGCAAACTTGCTCTAGCTCTACAAGGGTTGCAAACCACCTATCCAATAATTCTAGTTGCTATGATCACTAAACACATAATTTGCTATGTCACTACTCACTAAGAGCTCTCACACTTGCTATACTAAAGAGCTCCCACTAGATGAACTTAAACTATAAAGCAAGCTCTCAATTCTAGCTACACTAAAGAGCTTATGACAACTAGTTTGCAAGAATATAAAATGAGTGAGTAGGGTGATTATACTGCCGTAGAGGAGTGAACCAATCACAAGATGAATACTAAATCAATCACGGGAGAATACCAAAGGGCAAGAGACAACCAATTTTTCTCTCGAGGTTCACGTGGCTTGCCAAAGACGCTTAGTCCTCGCTCACTTGGTGGTTCGGCGACTAAGAGGTGTTGCACGAACCTCATCCATACAATTGGACACCGCAAGAACCTACCCACAAGTGAGGTAACTCAATGACACGAGCAATCCACTAGAGTTACCTTTCAGCAGCTTCTGGCTGGGAAGGCACAAGACCCTCACAATCACCACGATCGGAGCCGGAGACAATCACCAACCTCGCTTCGATGATCCTTGCGCCCAAGCCATCTAGGTGGTGGAAACCACCAAGAGAAACAAGTGAATCCCACAATAAACACTAATACCAAGTGCCTATAGATGCAATCACTCAAGCAATGCACTTGGATTCTCTCCTAATCTCACAATGATGATGGATCAATGATGGAGATGAGTGGGAGGGCTTTGGCTAAGCTCACAAGGTTGCTATGTTAATGTAAATGGCTAAGAGAGTGAGCTTAGAGCCAAACGGTATTTATAGACACCCCAAATTAGAATAGAGTCGTTGCTATTAAATTATTGGGCTCACTATGTGTCGCATCAGACGTGAAGGTCATGTGCACCGGACGCACCTTTTTGTGTAACCAGACGTGTCCGGCCGCTTATATACCAGACAAGGGTCGGTAGCCGCCTAACCGCCACGTGTCCCATTTTAAATAAAATAGCCATTGTCGCCACGAGTCCCATGCGACCGGACACGCTTGTTACAAATGACCGGGTGACAAGTCCGAGAGAGCTCCTGTGGGCCGATCGAACGCGGTCCGGCCACTTTGGACCGGATGGAGATGATACAAGTCCGGCCGAGTCCAGAGAGCTCCTAGAGCCACTCTGGGCCGGCCGGACGCTCTCCGGCCACTCCGGACCTGGACGCTTCCCAATGTCTCGATCAATCGTTATGTCGAACATCGACATCGCTAAGTCGCTTTGACGGACGCTAAAACAAAGAACACTTCGTGGTCCGGGTCACTCCACCGAGCCGTAGTCCTGGCCGTTAATACCGAACGCTTCCGGCCACCCAAAGTTGACCAATACACCAACTCCTTTACAACTCTATCTTCTTTACCCTTGCTCAAATGTGCCAACCACTAATGTATCACCCAGTGCACATGTGTTAGCATATTTTCACAAAAAATTTCAGGGTGGATAGCACTCCACTAGATCCTAAATGCATATGCAATGAATTAGAGCATCTAGTGGCACTTTGATGACCAGATTTCGATATGAGTTTCATCCCTCTTAATAGTACGACTATTGAACCTAAATATGATCACACTCGCTAAGTGTCGGGTTCATAAACCCGGTCCTTCATGGATCGGCTTCCCAACAAAGGTTTAGCCCAAAGCAGACAACATTTAGTAACAACGCGCTAACTCTTGGGCCGCCCACAATACCTAAACGACAGGCGTAAGGGCGATCCAATCTTTGACCGTAAGGCCTCGCTAAAGAGGGACAACGCCGCTTCACTCCTACCCCGCCGACCCAAGGCTCGCCAAAAGGAACAACGCTTTTGGCTCGCCCGCCTCTCTCCGACCGGAAGGCTCACAGACACCGCTTCCGACTTCGACCCGTGTCTCCGATCGAGATACATCAACCTCTGCTACATACTCTTCTCCAACTGCGCACAATGGAGCCGATCGGGACCAACCGATCAGGACGCCCACTCGGTGAGGACCAGAAACAAGAAGCAAGTAAAGCAGACGCTCAAAGTCAACAAGAATACCAAGGACCGCACTGCACACCTACAGGACAAGACCAACAGACATGTCAAGAGTGCCCTACAACCTTCTAGGCATGTTTGAACCCAAGCAGTGTTGTGGGCGCCGATATTTGCCCCCACATGTTGTTGTGGGCGCTGCAAACTCCCATACTGCATTTAACACCAGAAACCCTCAGATGCCTCTCTGGCATCAACAGCAGTAGCAAAACCGACATCTCCGCCATACCAAAAGAAGACGACGCAACCTCCCACATTCATCTAACATTACACGTTGTTATGGCGCCTACAATCATCTTGTACCCACAGCGTAGGCAACAAGACTTAGCATACATACACACTCTCTCTCTCTCTATCTTGTAAGGCCATCCCTTCATCTATAAAAGGAGATGCACTTTCTCCCAAAAGGGGGATCACCACTCACACACCACAACAGAACCACTAGGTTCAAACCTCGAGCACACGGTCGAACACTTAGCACATAGCGGAGCTCCCGTCACTCTTGGCCCTTCGGACCAGAGTCTGACCGGACCTCTTGCACCCCCCCCATCTTTCTCCATTCCGTTTGTAACCCCACAGCAAACTTCAAGCACCTGGGCTCAGGAATAAAGTCACCGACCGACTCAAATCGGACGAGGGCACGCTGTTCGAACCAAGATAACCCCTGTGTCATTGAGTGCTAGGCCACATCCGATCACAACGCATTTGCAAAACTACAAATATTTATGTGTTGGTCACTTTCAAGCACCGACACTAAGTGTCTTGATCATCGAAACAAAATGGCTCCTACCACTTATACATTTGCCTTGAGCCTTTTATTTTCTTTTTATCCTTTTCCAAGTCCAAACATGTGATCATCATCATGGCATCGCCATCATCATGTTATGATCTTCATTTGTTTCACCACTTGAATGTGCCACCTATCTCATAATCACTTTGATAAACTAGGTTAGCACTTAGGGTTTCATCAATTCACCAAACCAAACTAGAGCTTTCACACCCGATACCCCTTCTTCCTCTTCCATTTTCTCCTTATTTCAATTGACAACTCGAGAATCTCCAAGAACATAAATTGTTCATCTACATGTGGCCTTCATCTTTGCTTAAAGGATCGAGCCCTCGATTCTCACTAGATCAGAGATCTAAACCCTAGAATAAGGGTAAGAAGAAACTAAACCCAGTGTGTCGCTTAGGGTTTGGAAACGTAATTGATTAACTATCTTGTGGATTAATTGGTGATTAATTATCAAGCAAACACTACAACCAATAACACCATTGCATAGTACAAATTTCATACTTTGAAATGATGCTAAAATTTGTAACAAGTTTATTTATGAAATTTATTTTATAAATCCTTCAAAATTGAACTCAAGCCAAAATCCGAGACAGCCAATTTGTCAAAGTGCTTGAAACTCAAGTTTGAATTCAAGGTTGGAGCTCAAATTTTAATGGTTTGACTTGAATTCATACCCTACACTTGACATTAGTGTAAAGTACACACTTTACACCTCAAAGTTTATTAGGTACAATTCCAAGTATTTTGGTGAAATTCAAAATTAAAAGGTCACAAAGTACCTTAAAGAATTTCGAGTTGTAACTCAACACACCACCATATGCATTGCAAAGCTAAGATTAACATTGATTTTAGTGAATGCACAACATGGTTAGTTATTAAGGACGATGTCGGTGTTTCAATCACCGACTAGTAAATTTGTGATTTCTGATTCTGGCCTTGGATGGTGTGCTTGGAGGACACAAGAATTTATATTGGTTCGGGTGGAATGTCCCTACGTCCAAGATGTTGTCTGCTGCTTTTTACCTAAGCACTAGTTTGTAGTAGGGGTTACAACCTGGGAGAGAGGAGAAGCAAGTCCCAAGTCTCGTGAAAGGGTCGAAACGGAGTTGAGTCTCGCCGAGCCTGCTCAGTGCGTGCCCTTCGTGGGGCGCCCCGCCTGCTTTTTATAGATGTAGGAAAAGCGCAGGTTACACGAGAGAGAGAGAGAGAGAAAAGCGAGTAGGAAGAAGGCCTCCGAGGTGCGGCGCCTTCATCTCCTTTACGCGGGTCCCCGGCCGGTCCAATAGATGATGACGGGACGGCCCACGTCGCGACCCTATTCATCACTAGCGCTTATACGCGCTGTCGATGGTCGTGGCGCCCATTCCGATCCCCGTGGCGGCATGGTTAGTAGGTACCCCGCCGGAAGTCGTACTGCGAATTAGGTAGCATAGTGTCGCAGACGCCCGACATTGTTGTTGGCGATGAGTCTCTCGTGTGGCGGCCCGTCGTGGCTACGGTGACGTCAAGACGCGCTTACTCCCTTTCTCGTGTCAAGTTTGACCTTGGGTTCATACTTTAGACCCGTAGTGGTTGAAGGCGGTATGGACCCGCTGGGCGAGAAGTGAATCCCCTTCGAGGGTCCTGGCGAGGCGAAGTCCGCGCCGAGGGGTTGGACGAGATGGAGCCCGCGCCCTGGGTCGGACGTGATTTGAGCTCGCTACCAGGGGTCTCGGCGAGGCAGAGCCCGCACCGTCGGGGTCGAGGCGACACGAGCCCGCACCTCGTGGTCAGGCGAGATTGAGCCCGCATCTTCGGTTCAAGAGACAAAATACGCCTTGATCATCCGGGCGAAGTTAGCGTTCATGAACCATCAGCCTCCTTCTTCCGGATATCCCTAATATCGATAACCCGATCGATGCTTATCAGCTGCTCGATGATGACATGATCAAGTTTTAATAATGCTTAACACCAGAGATGTTACAATAGGATCCCTCACCTTGATTCTTAGATGGGACCGTTTCACCTGTGTGTTTAGTTTCAAGAGATAAGTTTATCCTAATTTTTTGTTTAGGTGAAAGATTTTAGATGGATGGATAACACATATTTTTCACATCGTTAGCCGCCATTATCAATCGATCCCACTTGTCATCGGTGGCCTCCACCTATCACCCCCCTTGAATTTTTTCTCATTTCTCCTTTTTTTTTTTGCACGTTTATCTTCTCCGCATGACTGCTTCTTCTATCTCTTTTTCACAAAAAGAGCAAACAGTGCAAAAACAGCAACAACTGCACCTGCCTGTAGCCTTCCAAGAACGAACGTGCACCCAGACGCGGGAAAAGAAGTTGGTCCTACCTACCAGCTCATTTGTACGTACTGTATACATACAGTATAGATACGGTAATACCAAAATCGTACTCCAATATTCTAATAATGCAAGCAAGTTGGTCCATGCCATGTTCCTCTCCGTACCAGTTCAGTTCGGCGAGATCCACTCCCCAATGTCGATTCTTGAAACAAGCCGATTCTTTGGTTTAATAACCCCCACCCCAATGTAAGTTTTCTTGTAATTTCCAAATATGCCTTTGTGCTTGTTGGTTCGGACCTGAGAAGATTGTAGCCTGCATATCTATTTAATTTTGACAGTACGTACTGCTGCCCTGTTTTTTCAACTACACTTTTCCTTTTCCTTTCTTAATGATCATGTCACGTTTTCTTTGAATTACTGAAGATCTTTCTAAAAAATTGCTAGTGTAGAAGATCTCTCAACTGAACCCTAACTTTTAAATCATCAACTGAACTTACTAACACTCCCTAAAAAGTCAAAACAGCTTATAATTTGGAACGGAGGGAGTACTATATTACTAATCGTGAACTGAAGTTGTTTTCATACCAGACATAGTTTTTATCAATGATGTATGCATATTGAGTTGTGCGATGGCAGAGAAAATGACTTAGGCAAAGGCGATCGGTGATGAGCCTTTTTTAAAAAATAACGATAAGCAGGCAGGAGGTCCTAAGGTGGGATGGAGGCAGATCCAGGTCCAGAGGCCGTGGAAAGTTTATCGCTTGTTCGATTGCACAATCTCAGGGGAAAGTGCATGCCTTTTTATTTGGTTGAGGAATTCGTCAACCAAAAGCTGCCCATCGTGTACTATGAGCTTTTTATTATTTTATTTTAATTTCGTGCACACTTTTGATGATACTACTACTACTACTATTATTATTATTATTATTATTATTATATGCAGCGTGACAGATTAATTATGGTAATTAAGAGTGGGAAATAGTTAAGCTAATACTGATGCTCCTTTTCATTTTCGAGATTTGTATTATTATACCACTACGTGATGGAAGCTACGCGTGCAGCATCTTATACAAATTAATAATAAGTGACTCAAGAACGACGATAGTGACATGCTTATATATATATATATATATATATATGCTTATATATATATATATATATATATATATATATATATATATATTTGATTGCAAGGGGCCAGCGAGGGTTTATGTATATATATTTGCCCATGTTTAGTTGGGTGAAAGTTGAAAATTTGGCAACGGTAGCATTTTCGTTTTTATCTGGCAATTAGTGTTTAATCATGGACTAATTAGGCTCAAAACGTTCGTTTCGTAATTTTCAATCAAACTATGTAACTAGTTTTTTTTTGTTTATATTTAATGCTCTATACACGTATCGCAAGATTCGATGTGATGAATACTATAGCATTTTTTGGGAAAAGTTTTCGCGAACTAAACAAGGACTTTGATTGCAAGTGGCTGCCGCGGAAACGCTCTGCCCAAGTGCCCAGGGAGCGAGGCTGCCGCGGGTACCCTCCTGTGTCAGCGAGAGCGGATGGGAGGGAGCTTCTTAGCGTAGGCTGAAATGATGTTATTCACCACGCGACACCAGTGCAACTGTGAAGCATATGGAGGAAGCCGATCGCCCCCATCCAGCAACACAACACAAACACAACAGCGAGGGTTTCTCTATTGTTAAAGCCGATCGCCCCCATCTAGCACAACACAAGACAAACACAAACACAACAGTGCTCCACTCCCATGGCGATGGCGAGGCCGCTGCTTCAGCTGTGCACGTTGCTCTCTTGCCTCTTCTTCATCGTCCCCGTTGCTGCTCGTCCTCCGGTCGTCCCCATTGCTGCTCGTCCTCCACCAGCTTGCTCGGGGACAGGTAATATACTACTAAAGTTCCCCGCTGTATATATATACACGTACTATTAATTAAGGACCACGGAGCGAGGCAAAGGAAAGTTATTAGGGCAGTCCTAATGAAATAAACTAGTAGTTTCTATAACATAGGATATCGCACCAAAAAAAAGTACTGTTTTTTAACATATGGTTTCTATGAGTAATAATTATTTTCTTTTTCTCTCTCTCCCAACTCTATCTTTTTTCTCCAATGGGAGTGCGGCACGAGCCCCATAGAAACTAGTGGTTTCTCCCCAATGGCGATTTTATGGTTTCTTGGTGCATTGGGTCAAGAGAAGACCTGGTTTCTTCGTGAGGAAACCATTTCTATGATTTTTTCTCTCTTTCTTCATTAACTACATTGCCATGTCAGTATTTTGCCTACGTGGCAAGTCATTTAATAAGGATAGAAACCATCGTCAATACATCGTTGGGACTGCCCTTGTAGGACTGTACAAAAAAAAAACTTGTGATTGATGATGGTTGTTTTGTCTGGTTCGTAGCCTGATGGTTGTTTTTGTCTCCATCTCTGCACTCTGGTTCAACCAATCAAATCAGGTGTCCAGCCCGTAGCTCTGACCAAGCCACTCGAGTTCTGTGGAGGGAAGATCGGTGACCCCACCTGCTGCGACGCGGCAAACGACTCCACCATCCATCTGGCTTTCGTCCACTCCTTCTCCAGGCCGTCCAAGACTCACGACGCCGACGCTGCTTCCTGTGCGGCCCTGGTCAAGCGGAGGCTTTGCGCTGTAAGTAGTACTCTCTACTCCTACCTCCATCCTCTCCAACCTCGTCGTACCTTCTGCCGAATGCCTCCACCCGTCCTCCCAAGCTACCGCCGGCAGTGGTGCTGGTGCAGCATCCAGGGGCAGGGAAAGCGCAGGGTTAAATCGGAGTATCGGGCGCGACCCTGCCCGCCGCCGCCTCCCACCATCGTCCACGGCCGCCGGCGACGCGCCGCCTCGCCGCACCGCCGCCGTCCGCCCCCGGTCGCCGACGAGTCCGAGTCCGCGACTTCGCACGTTCCTGATACCGTATCGCCGGCGTATCAGACCGAATCCGTGTTTCTCTTGTAGGGAGCGGAAGACTACGGAATCATAGTCTCGTTCTATAATAACTTGGTTGGTTGTTATTAGATTATTAGATCTGTGATTCCCAGGTGTTCCTACAATACAACTGCCATTTGGCTAGCCTGTGTGATTCGGAAATGAGGTCCGGCTTCCTTAATTTCCAAGTTTTCGTTCTAGTCTCGTTCTGTAGCTAGTTTCTTCAGAGACGGTCCTTTTTTTTTTGCTTCCTTAATTTGGAAGCTATCGCTCTAGTATTCTTATGTAACTAGTTTGTTCAGATACTTCTTCTGGCTTGCTACTTCTTGATCCACCTGGCGCAATAGCAAACTTGCTTGATCGTCAGTCTATGCTTCAAGAAGTATCTGAATTTCTTTGAAAATGTGTTCTCATTTTTTGTTGGAACAAACCAATCAGTTTCATCATGTTATACAGCATTTCCTTTATTCTTTTGTTTGAGGAAAATATTGGCCCTTAAATGATAGCACAGAAACAGGTTTGCTCCATCTGATAGAAGTAATATACTCAATCCATCCCAAATTGTAAGACGTTTGACTTTTTTGACACCAAGTTTGACTACTCTGCCTTATTCAAGAATTTGTAAAATATCACTTCTTTCGTCGTGGTTTGGTTTATTAATAAAATTTTTCAAGAATGACTTAAATTTGACTATATTTGTACAAATTTTTTGAATAAGACGAGTGGTCAAACTTGGGGAAAAAAAAGTCAAACGTCCTACAATTTGGGATGGAGAGAGTATTTCCCTTAAAAAAGAAGGTATAAGTGACCAAATAACCACCATGAGGTTGGTTTGGTGTGATTTTAACTCTCAATTTTCAGTACCATTTAGTTTATATCCCATAAGTATCAAAATCAGAGTGCTTAGCTCAACCATGTTGGTTGTACAATATAATTTGCCTCTTTTTTGAAGAATGCGCTTTTCCATGAATTTATATTGACGGAAAAAGATAACAGCAATACAAACATTCTGCCTGCTTAACCAAGGTTAAGAGGCACAAAGTGCAGAAGGGGACCAAATGGCTATTAACACAGAGAAAATTTAACTGACACAGTAGGTGGTTCCATTGCTACCATATCAAAAGTTGAACCATGTCAGCATGCAGCGCAGCAAAATCTCAGTTTTAGGGTGATCTGGACTAGTATTAATAAGCGAGGGATGTAAATTAAATTGTGTTGCAGCTGAGGTGAAAAATAAACTGAAAATGGTTTAGGGGGTACTTGGGACATTTTTTTTGAATTTAGGATACATCAAATTGCCATTTTTGGCTGTTTCCATTTCTGTATTTGAGCTATTCAAACCTAAACTGCTTCAGAATTTATTTTATTTTTATAAATATGCACTGAAGGAATGTTGATAGAAATTCAATTAAGCGAAAGGCACACCTTGTTTCAGTTGATATGACTACCCAATACCTACTTTTGATTTTTTTTTCGTGTCCTGTCAATAGCAATGAATATGAGAAATGCATGTATTATTTTTATACGAACAGTTTTTATTATTCATGATACTCCATGGCCCTGAATAAAACTATCCCTTGCACAAAAATAATACTTACACTTGATATGCTAAAGCCAGAGTATATTATGTAAACAACGGTTACCGCTCTACTATACCAACCTTGGTAGATGAACATTCTCTCGGTGGAACTAGGTAGTACAATATATTTTTTTTCACTTTAACATGCTACTTCTTATTAGGCTGTAGAGTTCGGGCCTGCTACTCCTTCTTTGATTGATAATTGACCCAATGCACTTGTTAACTAGCTGCTAATTATTTTTGCGCGTGTTCAGTTTCAAAAATACTTCCAAAAAGTCTTATGCAAGACCACATCGAATCTTTGCGATACGTGTAATGAGCGAAGAATGTTTCAAAAAAAACTAATTACACAGTTTTTGTTGAAAATCGCGAGATCTAACGCTTTTAAGCCTAGTCCATGATTGAATACTATTTACCAAATAAAACGAAAATGTTATAATATCCAAATTTTAACTTTCTCTAACTAAACACAGCCTTTGTATCATACCATCCCCTGCACGCAGGTATGTTTCCCTGCATCTAGGATCCCAGCTGACACCTCACTTCCTGCGCCGTGCGCCGCCTTGGCTCCGGCTCACCTGGGGCCGGCGCCTACGCCTCGTCGTCGCTCCTTGGCCAGTCTGGTGGGCACAGTACTTGGGTCACTGCTGGGTGCCATGGGAGCTGCACTTTTGGCATGGGTGATCTGGAAGAAGATGCTACAGGAAGATTCATCATGCCCCAGCATCAATTGTTCCGCCGTCTGCTCCTGCTCCTGCTGCAACAACAGCACGTGCATTTGGTGCTGCTGCTGAGCCGCTCCTTATCCTGACGATTTCTTTCCTTCTCCCTGTCAGTTGCCTCTTTCAAAATATTTTCTATATGATTTGGTTGATTCAGTATAGCTTGATACTGCATTATTGTGCTGTGAGCAAGGTGTGGATCCGACATGAACTAAGAAGGCATACTTTTTCGGTTTTTCCCATCATTAACTTTCTTCCAACTATCAGAAACCTTGTGCTGTAAACACATCAAGAGCACCTCGCTTCTTTATATTTTTGCTGCAAAGGAAACAGAAAAAAAACAGTATGCACGGCCGCTGCTCTCGGAATATTCCAACCAAGACGGAAATTGACTGAACCAAATATAATTGAAACGACGTCGATGCCCTTGGGGTCCAGAAGGCTTGTATTTTTTCAATAATGGTTGCATAGGACCTAACTGCAAGTATGCTCGCCGCACTTGATCTCTCTGCGACGAGGCGGCGAAGAGCCGACGACCATCATCACTTGTCACTGCTTGCACCGCAGACCATGGGCGGACGGAGGGAGGAAGACCGACGACGAGTCGCGAGGCGAGAAGCGGCGGACCTCGCCGGTGTGCCGTGTTCTGCTCATTTGGGGGCTCCGGGGCAACTGGCGGCGGCGGGCGCTGTGGTGGATCGTGGTAGAGCCGTGGGAACATGGAGGAGTCGCCGAAGTCGGTGCGTGCCCCCTTTACTCAGCCCATTTCGCTCTCGTTGCTGGGTTGCCTGACCATTGGGCTTTGTGGGCTGAAGAATATTTGGGAATTTTGTTTTAGACAGGGGGGGAGGCGGCCGGTGAGAGACACCATTAAGCCAGAATGAGGCCATGCTCCCCACCGCAAACTCTTTCAAATTGGACACGTGGGCATGGGCAAGATAGTGAAGGTGGGGACTGGGAGGGGGAGGAGAGGCAAGGTAGCGATTGTGGACACGAGGCCAACGATGTTGCCCCGATCGCTTGTCCTTATTCAACACTATTTTTCAGCCATGGAACAATATTTTTCTTTCACAATAATTCAAGATAAGAACCGCAGAAGCCAAATTTTAGCATAAGCGAACAAGGTTCACGCTTTCGGGGCATAGTCCATGCCAGCCGCCGCCGAGAGCTGCAGGAGACCTCGCGTGTGCTCGCTCTCCAGCGTCGCGATGGTAGAAGGTGGGTGGGTGGACTAGGGTGCCGCTTTGTTTCATCACGTGTACCTTGCTTGGTGGCGGCGCTGGCATTGCTTCTTTTGCGAGCGACAAGCAGCACGCGTCGGGAACAAGCGGAGGGGAGAGCAGAGGCAGGCGATGTGCATCTTTTATCTACGGCATTGACAAAAAATAAAAATGAGGGGAGAGAGACCTTACAAATTATAATTTCTGACATCTTCGATCTAGGTTAAACACAAAAAACGTGTTCATTTTGTTTGAAGATTTGCAAGAAAAAAAATGGAATCGTTGTTTTTTCCGACATCACCGTTGTACCAAAATAGAATCATTGCACAAATCATCGTCATTTTTAGTCTAATTTAAATGTGTGAAATTTCATTTTAAAATTTGCAAAAACTAAAATAGAACCTGTTGGATTGAATTGAAAGTTGCTCATGAGACTGTTGACCAGTTTGAATAACATGCATCTCTATATGGCTACGTTTGAGAATTTGGAACGTAGTGGCTTATATTCCAAAAATATATATAAATCTTGTGTTGACGCCGATTTGAGTCATACACAGGTAGAGGCTAGATCGCTCAGACGCCACACATGGACTTGCATGCAGCGGAGGGGGGGGGGTGTTCTAAGATTGACAGGGCCACTTACAACGTCCACAAATGCCGTTAAGGAACATATAGGACAACAGATGGTTGGAAGAGATAAAATGTTTAATCGTGTAGTTGGATACCTCAATCAGCCGTGTACCCTATGTTTTATATGGAGAAAGGGTGGTTTTATCCTGTTAGAAAATCAATATGGTACTATTTTCGTGTCCTTTCATAGAGTTTTTCTAAGATTGGCCCAAAACTAGCATGGGTCGATTCTAAAATCAGTCTAGGCCCTAGTGTCAACATCTTGATTTTTATGAGTCAATCAATCTCAAATTCAATAAAACATCTTAAAAATGACATATTTATGGTGTGTAAAAAGTATTATTAGGTTAATTATGAGGGTTTTTTTTATAATAAATGTATTCATTTAAATTAAATATATAAATATTCATACTATTTTCTCTAAGTACATTTTTTCGACGGAGGTGGTACCAACGTGTCGTTTAGTTGACATATTTGTGACGTGAGTTGGGTACAGATGACTTAATAAGAGTCCAAGCTAAGCTGATCCTTGATCCTTGTCCTGCCACTGAGGTGCCACTTGCTGCTTCCGTGTGTTCATTTTTCTATGGTGCAGCATCGTTAATTTGTTATTAGTTTATAGCAATAGCATACAAACAGTTTAGGTAGGCTTCTGAATGTTGGAATGAAATGACCAATTCAGTGGCAAATGGAAGAGGAACCCATCTCTTGTTTGGTCGGCAAGGTTGGGTCCATTCCAGTTTTGCGTTTGGTTAGGAGAATTCCTGGAAGTGGGTTGAGTCATTGACATGTGGGCCCCGTTTGCCAGCGTCTCTTCCCTTCTTTCTCCTCCCGTTGAGGTCACGTGCGCCACTCGCCTTGCGCTACAGGACCCATGGTCCTAAAAACATCAAGCACACTTGTCGACATCTACAATCTGCTCTATTTGAGGACCCATGGTTCTAAAAACATCGAAAGCACACTAGGCACCACGATGTATAATTTGAGCCATCTAAAAGTAAAAGTTCTAGAGATACCTCCTCACTTGTCGACATCGTTCTCTCAAGGCGGTTAAGCCCAAAATTGAGAGCCAGGCTTTGATACCAATTGAAAGGACCTTGATGTCGCCTAGGAAGCCTAGAGGGGGTGAATAGGCCTATAAAAATTCAACTCAAACTGTTAGAAAGCAGGGCTTACACCGCCCAGCCTTATAGGGCGGCACTACCGCTTCTTCAAAAATAAAGCGGCATAACGTTGAGATTTCACAGATAGTAACCTGACCCTCTCAAATTTGCTCAATCCTACAACAGAAAGACAAAATCCAGTTCGAAGACTGGATACCACAGAAATCTCACACAAGAGAGGATCGAGCTACCAAACCCTAACAACAGCTAGCAAAGAGCTGAACCAGCAAGAACACAAAGTGAAGCACACGAGACACAAGATTTATCACGTGTGGTTCAGCTTTCGCCACCAAGGCTTGTCTAAGTCCACGTTGTTGAGGTATCCACAAAAGGATTGGCTCGCCACCAAGGCTTGCCTTGCCCCTCGTTCTTAAATCAAGAGAATGAACTCTTGAAGTGAGGGGTAATTTCTTAGCTGCAGGATGAGGTTACAAACCTCCCAAGCCACGCCACACGAGTTGGCAAGCACAAGGACGACGTCTAGCCGCCTAGGAGCAAGCTCTAAGAGTAACAAATTCTAGAACCGCTGACCAAACGTGAACCAAATGCTCTTAGACTTTGGGAATCGAGAGATCTGCTCTCCAATCGAGTTTTGCTACGCTTTTCTCTCAAGTTTTGATGGTGGAAATCAAAGATTGCTTGGGAGCTTGAAGGAGCAACAATGGAGGAGAGAGAGGTGAGCTTTTAGTCTGTTTGGTTTGAATCGAACCGTTGGAGAAGAAGGCTCTACGTGCCAGGGCCGCCCAAATGGTATTTATACCTCTTGGGTCCCAACGGTCGTTTATGGTGAGATTGCCGCCCTCTAGCCAAAAATGTAGAATAAGGAGATTTTGGGTGGCTATTTTGGCTGGGTAAGAGGATGTAGATCTGAAGTTTTGAGCATCTAGTTGCACAGTTGACCAAGCTGTACTAGAATCTCTCTTTATAGTACGACTTTTCCTAAACTCAAATTTAAAGCATAAAAAGAATGTAAATGCCTTTGAGTCGCTTTCCACTTCATTTGGCAATTGAGGACTTCTATTATCGAATATGTTTTCCTCATCCTCATTATACCTTGATTATGTGACTTGAACCATTTTCATACATATGAGTGTACCTTCATGGCTTCAAGTCACTTCCACTAATGATTTGATCCAGTAACACAATATGACTCCTCACGCTTGATTAGTACCTCGACTCAATGCAAGTACTCTCTTCTTCACCTTAGCCATGGTACCTCGGTCGCTAAGCCGTCGCTTGCCCTTCACCTTCGCTTAGTACCTGAAGCCCTTTCCTTGCTATCTTCACCCTATCAAGCCATACTTAAGTCACATTATATTAAGCATCCATTGAAAACATTTCTTTAATATTTTGATCCTTACTTGAATATTTTCTAGATATGAATGTTGAGATCAATCAAGCTTCAATTTGTCTCACATAGAGATATACATGGATCAACATCAATATGGTCAAGCTAATTCACGATTCCTTATTTCCTTCTCATTTTGGCTTGACATTTCAATTGATCTTTCATATATTCATCCATGTAAGCAAACCAATGTAGAGATCGACTTATATCCACTAGACATTGTCATTTACCAAGTATGTTTGCTTTCACATGATGCTATGATATCCCACAACATAGAAGCCATTTCATTGATTTTATTTGTATTGTTGTCTTTTGCTTTAACTGGATTGCTTCCAAAAACTTCTAATACAACAATACACAGTTTAACATTCACTTTAACATAATGTGGCATATCATCATGTTTGCCTACCAGTTGAACCTTGTATATACTTGTTAATACACAACCCACAAGTATATGCAATAGACTCAATTTCATGTTCAACACTTAGCAAACTTATTAGACCTTTAATTGTGTTGTCATTCAATTTACCAAAACCCACTAAAGGGCTAGATGCACTTACAATCTCCCCCTTTTTGGTGATTGATGATAACACAACTAAAGCTTACAAGAGATTGATAAGCATTAAGATTTTGAATCCTATTATATAGTGAGCTCCCCCTAAATGTGTGCATTGAAGGAATTCAAATTTTGGTCTTAAATGCCAAATGCACATATTTAAGATGAAGTGTAGGAATTCTCCTATATCTTAGCATCCTTGGGGTGTAAGGTGTAACATGATAACTGTGATGCTCATGATAGTTTATGCACTCAAAAATTGCTGACCAGTAGAGGGCGGCATTGCCGCACGAGAGAGCGGCACTGCCGCACCTGCCTGACCAGCACAGGAGAAAACAAGCATCACTCAAGGCATGAATGCCACACACTAGCATAAATGGTTCTTATCAAGAGCATCAATTTAAACTATCCTTGCACACACCACAATATTTTTTTTAAACCTTATATGTATGCCTCTCCTTTACCCCTTTCCATCCTCATATCAATCTCTCTCCCCTTACATTCTCCCTCAATATTTCTCTCCCTTTGACATTAATCTCCAAAAAGGATCTCTCCACCAAAAGGAAGAAATGATGGTCGACAAGTTAGGGCAAAAGTAGGTAAAAGTTTAGCATATGAGATTTCTCACCTATTTTCTACCAAACAAAGTATGTAACTTTTAGGTCAAGATTCTTGAGAGGTTAGCATATTTGGCTCATACCTCACTTAGATGACAGTATAACATGAGACAAACTCATGCCATCACCACAAGAGGTATCAACCAAATATCTAAAGAATTCTCTAATCGCCACCACAAGAACAAACTTATGGTGTGACTCAAAAATTGCATACACATGCATACACTAGCATGTAAATGCCTAGATGCACAAAGGTAATACATGAGTTCATGGAGCGATATACCTTTGTTCTAAGCCTTATAATCTCCACTATGAAGATGATTTCAATACTTGGATTTAGTGCTTTGATGGGACTAGTACTTCTTTATGCAAGATAATTTTATTTGTGCTCATCTCTCATCATCATCATCATCTTCAAGGAGATATCATAAACTTATGCTTGATATCAATGGAAAGTCCATTGCTAACTCTTGTTGTCATATTGAGATATCGGCTGAAGACATGTTTCTTGATATACCAAGCTAAAGATTATCAATCAATACCAATTGAAAAATGATCTTCATAATTTTGACACCAAATAAGAGTCTTCACAAGGCTTTGTAATGTTTTAGTCGTTAGCAGCTAGCCCAGGGGCCGTGGGATGAGTATATATACACCCAAAATCAAAACTAGTCATTAGAGTTCAAAAACTAGCCATCAAAACATGTACAAGTGCGGCACTGCCGCCCTTATGCGCGGCACTGCCGCAGCTCTCAGAAACAGCACAGGTCACCTCACGGAAAACGTCATATCTCTTTACTCCGAACTCCGTTTTTAGTGATCTTGGACTTTTTGGAAAGCTTGTTTCGAGAGCTATCTAGTCCAACCAAGAGAAATCCCAAAGATCAACAAGTGCGAGTGTTGTTCTATTGAAAGGATCTTCACTAGTTGGTGCCAATTAGAATGAATGCCTGTATCTCATAATGTCACATAGGAAATGCTCATAAAGACAAGAGATAGCATTAAATTGCACAAGAGAATTTCACAACTAGTGATAATTTTGGATGTGGAAGGCATGTAGATCACTAATTGCAAAACCTTATAACATAGACTAAATTCTCCCTTTTTTTGATAGTGCATACATATACATGTGGAAGACAAGAACATAGGCACTTTTGGTCAATTAAGTCCAAACACGGGAATTTAAGTTATATTACGAAGAGTAGCTACTTAAGAGATAAAAATACAATCCAAATGAATATGAGAGATAACCAATTTGGATTGAGTCAATGTAGCATACTCATGAGAGACTCATTCTCAGCAAGAGACTACACAAATTCACTAGAAGAAAAGGTTAGTCTTAAAAGATACAAGGCATAGGATGAGCTCCCCCTCAATATGTGCATCAAGTGCTTGAATTACTTGTGAAATGCACTAGAATCGGTTTAAGAGTCGAGGGAAGTTCATCCTATATCTTGGTCAAGGCATGATAAATTTGCAACAATTGAAATTATGCCAAGGAAACATACCACCACCAAGGTAGATAGATCATCCCATAAATTTTCATCAATATGACCATCATAGGTGAGACTTCAATGATTTGGATGGCTATAGTTCTCACTTGATGAAATATGGTAAAACTGAGCTCTTGTGATCATTCAAGATCCACATTAGTTTCCTAATTCTTTCTTTACCTAGAGCAACTCACACAGAGAGCAAAGGTAAAATTCATGAAATTTGCAGGTTATGAACTAGGAGTTACCACTCTTTGTTGATAAGATCCTAGGAGATCAATGGGATGGATCATAGGTACTTGATGAGCACTTAGAGAGGAGAAATAACAATAAAAGCCCACTCTTCAATTATTTTCTCCATCTCATCCAAATCTAGGTCCATTTAAAGGATTAGGACATTCAACATTTAAACCAGAGAGCACTTGGTTTATAAAGACCGAGACCTTCTAGAATAATTGTGAAACACCTAGAGAATCTAAAGAAACTACCCATCCTCCTTTTTCCATGTGTGGGACTGCACATCAAACACTTGAAAGAAACCAATAATCCCACAAGATATAGGCTAAGCTCCCCCTAAATTTATGCATACAAGAGTACACAAAGTTCACTTAAGCACATTAAAAATATGAGGTCAAGGGAGTGACTTGTACTATACTTCAACTGATTTGAACTCCTTGAAACCTGCTTGCATACTGACTTCTTGTTCCAACTAGTTGCAATCACTTGTCACGCTTATACTCTGATTGTAACTTATTTGAACCCTTGTGTGAGTTTTTTTCTTTCATTGAAACTCCTTTAGACCAAATTTATATTTCTCATATTTACTGATTCTTCATAACTAGCTTGAGAGCTAACTCAATCTTGTTGCCACAATGCAATCCAATTCCATTCAGTCAGTTTTCAGATTCTGTCATCCTAAAAAAAATCCATATCTCTTAGACCACTAGCCCAATATACATGAAATTTGGTAGAGATCTTCATCTATGAGTCCTCTAACTTCTCTAAAAAATTTAGCTCATTTGAACTCCATTTGGTCAGTGAAAATAATTTTCTACCAGAACTGCTCAAATCTGAAACTGCACTGTTGAAGCTGACAGAAACCAACTCAAAACTAATTTTCTTCAAAACCAATCTTCATACCAATTGTACAGCAACAAGTACTAGATGTGTATAGCATGCTCACAAAGTTTCAGGTCAATTTATCAGTATTTGAATCTCCAAATCCATGCTTGAAGGCAGTCAACTCAGATTTGTAATTTTCTGGACAGATTTGATGATCGATAATTCTTCTTCTTTTCCTGTCCAATCTTTGAGGTGATTTCAGTTGAGAATACATACAAGATGTTATATCCATTCAGTCCTCTCATCAACACTCGTAATCTTGTGAATTCTTCATGTATAGCTTATTCAAATCAACCTCAAACTTGATTCAAGCGAAACTGAAACTTTTGATCTAAATGGCCTTTAGCAGCAACATCTTCCTTTAGGTGAAGAATAACCTTTAAGCTTGTGAATTAAATTAGCACAACATCTTATTATTGATTTTCTATGAATAAGCTCAATCACAAGAAGACATTAGTAACACAAGCACTAGTTTTCCATTTAGTAACCATTTATATGTGGATGACAAGTGGGTTACCACAATGGAGAAACCTCATAACATGGACTAAATCTCTCTTGATGTCTCATGCATATTCTTTTGAGTGGAATGGAAATGTAAATGTGCATGGTTGGTCATTTAAGTCCAAAGGGCAGGTTTAACCCATATTATGGTGAGTGGCTAACATAGACAAATCTAATCTAAATTAGCTAGCTAGAGAAAATACATCATATGGTTTTGGATTGATAGCCTTCATATAATAGCACACTCTATTTGAGAAACACATTCTCATTTAGTGAGACTACATAAATCACTTAGAGAGAAAGATTAGTATCATAACTCTAGCCATAGATTAAAGTCTCCTTTTATAAGTGCTCTAATTATTTGAATTTCTCACATAGCACTTTATTCATTTAAGAACTTGAGATTTTCACTCTATGTCTAGGTCATGGCAACAATAGTATAATCAATTTGAACTATGCCAAGAGATACTCACAACCATTATAGCATGTAGATGCCCATAAGATGAGAATGAGAATTTGTCAATCTAACATATGACAAGATTCCATGAAGTATGAAGTTCTTGACTTGTGAGTAATAAGTCCCTTTACTTGACTTGAGATTGATTCTTTATTCTTGGCCATTTTGAAATCTACTTGTATCCTCCAATGTGTACCAAGATTCCAAATCCATCAAACCAACTCATAATGTGCATGAACATAAACTTGCTTCATCTTGTTTTTCATGGTTTGAAGTCCACAAAGGAAAGTCAAGTCATCTATGTTGCTTGGTGTGGATGATCAATTCAATTTTGATCATGTTTCTATTCTATGACCAGCAACCAATGAATATCCTCAAGTGCTTCTATTATCCTAAGTGGCTACACAAGACACAGAGGAGTTTAGTTTCAAATAAATTGCACTTGAGATTTTGATGTTACCACCCTTCTTGATTGTAATGGATGAGGTGGTCTTTTCATCTTCATCTTGTACATATGAAGGTTGTAGATTTGTCCATAAACTAGAGTGAAGTCAGCTGCTATTATGTAGGAGGGACGGCACTGTCGCCCTTGGGTGTGGTAATCTTAGCCTCTGATGATTTGCAAAGAGGGGTGTCTTGCACCTCTCACATCGAGTTGTCGCCGAAATTTGGTACAACAACAACTTGAGGAGCTTCTACTTTTGTAGCATGTACTTCTTGTGGTCTTATATCACCAATGGCCATTTTCTTGATTGCCCCACAAGGTGGTTCCTCATTACCTACAACATGAATAAGATCTTGCTCTACTAGAGAGCCATTAAAAGCATCATATGGCAAATGATTCATTTAAACTTGAAGTACTCTAGCCACTCTTAATAATTCACAAACACACATATATTTGTGAACTATTAAAGACTACACACGTCAAGTGACTAGCTAGCAAGGGTTAGGTACTAGTTACCGAGGTGAATATGAAGTTTGAAGTATTTTCATTGATTCATCTTCGGGTCAACCATATAAGAATATGCAATGTGAATTGATTGATAGGTTGAGTGAATATTTTCAATCAACTTGCTCAAGCACCCCGAAGCTTCATATCACCTTCAAGTACCTACAACACTTACTAAGCACAATTTGGTACCCAAACTATGTTGGGTCCATTATGGTTAGTCACAAGAGACTTAGGCACCCAAATGGCATGTGTGCTAGCACATGGTGAACCAATCACCTTTCTAGCACAAGTATCATTTTTTGGCCTCCTAAGCATATTTAAATCAATTGACAAGTTGAGCTTAGAAGTGTTACCTATAGGACAATCCTTACTTAAATGTCCCTTTCCTTTGCAAGTGTAGCATAGGCGGTTCTTGTTCTTTCTAGCCTTCTCTTCTTGCACTTTGTTTGCTATCTTGCTAATGAACCTCTTTGTTGATGATGACAAGCCTTCACTTTTCTTATTAGGACATGAGCCAATTTCATGTCCCTTCTCATGACAACCATAACACTTCCTCTTGCTTCTTCTTATCTTGTTCTTTGGAAGTGTGGCTTGATCATCGACCTTGTTGGAACACATAGAAGCATTGTGTCCCATGTTGGAGAACTTGACATGAGCCATCTTCTTCTTCTCTTGGATCTTGCTCACGCCCTTCTCTTCTTTCTTCAAGGGGTAGTCTCTGACATGGTGACCGTCTTTCTTGCACTTGAAGCAAGTGATGAGAGTCTTCTTTGATTGACGTTGCACCTTGATGGCCTTGGCAACTTTCCCCTGTTCTATCCAGGTGCGGCACTATCGCAAAGGTGCAAAATTGGTGAACTACTACATTCTGGATAGATTGCACTTCTTTAAGTATCCCCTTTACTTTGCCATTGTTGGACTTGTAACCCTTTTGATAAGGCTTGATGCATGAATCGGTTGATCCATTCTTAAGCTTCTTCACCATGTCTTCATGGTTATCTTGAGAAGGTTGAGCATTGCACTTGCCCTTCCATTGAATCAAGTCCCTTTTTAGCATTTTAACTTCTTCCTTGAGCTGTTCATTTTCTTTTGCAATGGAATCATCACAAGTTTCTACAATTACATGCTCAACGGAAGGTTGGCTTGCTTGAGAGCAACACTTGTTAGCACATGATAAAATAGATGGAACTTGTGTATATGTGCATTTGTAAGTGTGAGGTTGGTATGATTTTACCGTTGTTACCACAACCTCATGAGCAACTTCTAGCATGAGATGAGACTCTATAAGCTTCTCATGAGAGCACAAAAGCCCATCATGACTTTCTTGCAAAGTCTTATTTTTGCTAGTAAGCCTTTCCAACTTGTCTTTGAGCATATAATTCTGATCTTCTAATTGAGCAACACAAGATAGAGAGTTAATAGTATGAGTTTGCTCAATTGACAAGTTTTCATACCTTTGGACCAAGCTAGCATGAGAGCACTTAAGCTTTTCATGCTTTTTAGTCAACTTCTCCAAGCATTTGATCTTTTCAACGAGAAGCTCTTCTTGCTTGTAGAGATCTTCTTCTTGCTCTTGAATCTTCTCTATGAACTTGATCACTATCAACTTGTCTTTCTTGCTTAGACGTGCAAGGTGTTGGTTGATCTCATCATCATCACTACCACTGTCACTGTCACTCTCACTTGCCACTTTCTTCTCTTTCTTTGCCATGAGACCGATATGTGAAGTGGTATAGAGAGTTGAGCTTCTTGGTAAGGTGGATTCATCATTTGGCTTCCACCGATCACAAGCTTCTTCTTCCTTCAAAATGTTAGTCTTATAAGAACTAAAGAAAGTAGAAGTACCACATGTAAAAAAATTGTTCTCACCAACTATTTCATTACCATCCAATAAGTCATATGTTGACGAGGAAGTGGATGTGGCATGGTCAAATAGGCCTTTTGAGAGAATCACTTGAGGCTCATCATTTGTCGATGAAGTTGAGCATTCCTCAAGTGATTTTTCCAATGAGAGGTTGCTCTTTTCACATTTGGAGTTGCCATACATTTCCTTGAGCGTGGTCTAAATGATATGAGCATCACCAAGTGGTTTACCATCTCCAAATATGACAGCATCAAGTACATCTTCACTCAAAGCACTAAATAAGACATTAGTAGCTTGAGCATTGAGTTGTAAGCATTTCGCTTCCTCTCTAGATAGGTAGATCAAATCATCATGAGGAGGTGAAATGCTCACATCTACAACCTGCTCTATTTGAGGACCCATGGTCCTAAAAACATCAAGCACACTAGCAGACCACGATGTATAATTTGAGCCATCTAAAAGTAAAAGTTCTAGAGATACCTCCTCACTTGTCGACATCGTTCTCTCAAGGCGGTTAAGCCCGAAATTGAGAGCCAGGCTTTGATACCAATTGAAAGGACCTTGATGTCGCCTAAGAGGCCTAGAGGGGGGGTGAATAGGCCTGTAAAAATTCAACTCGAAACTCTGTTAGAGCAGAGGGCGGCACTGCCGCTCTTCAAAAATAAAGCAGACAACGTTGAGATTTCACAGATAGTAACCTGACCCTCTCAGCTGCTCAATCCTGCAACAGAAAGACAAAATCTAGTTCAAAGACTGGATACCACAGAAATCTCACACAAGAGAGGATCGAGCTACCAAACCCTAACAACAGCTAGCAAAGAGCTGAACCAGCAAGAACACAAAGTGAAGCACGTGAGACACAAAATTTATCCCGTGGTTCAGCTCGCCACCAAGGCTTGCCTAAGTCCACGTTGTTGAGGTATCCACAAAAGGATTGGCTCGCCACCAAGGCTTGCCTTGCCCTCGTTTTCAAATCAAGAGAATGAACTCTTGAAGTGAGGGGTAATTTCTTAGCTGCAGGATGAGGTTACAAACCTCACAAGGCTGCCACACGAGTTGGCAAGCACAAGGGCAACGCCTAGCCAGCTAGGAGCAAGCTCCAAGAGTAACAAACCCTAGAACCACCGACCAAACGTGAACCAAATGCTCTTAGACTTTGGGAATCAGTGGATCTGCTCTTCAATCGAGTTTTGCTACCTTTTCTCTCAAGTTTTGATGGTGGAAATGAAGGATTGCTTGGGAGCTTGAAGGAGCAACAATGGAGGAGAGAGAGGTGAGCTTTGGTCTGTTCAGTTTTGAACTGAACCGTTGGAGAAGAAGGCTCTACGTAGTGGGCCGGCCCAAATAGTATTTATACCTCTTGGGTCTCAATGGTCGTTTATGGGCAAGATCGTCGCCTCATAGGGCTAAGATCGCCGCCCTAGCCAAAACAGTAGAATCGTAAGATTTTTGGTTTGGATGCTTTGGTGGGTAAGAGGATGTAGATCTGAAGTTTTGAGCATCCGTTGCACAGCTTGACCAACCTGTATTTAGAATCCTCTTTATAGTACGGCTTTTCCTAAACTCAAATTCAAAGCATAAAAGAATGTAAATGCCTTTGAGCTACTTGCCACTTCATTTGGCAATTGAGGACTTCTATTATCGAATATGTTTTCCTCATCCTCATTATACCTTGATTATGTGACTTGAACCATTTCCATACATATAAGTTTATCTTCATGGCTTCAAGTCACTTCCACTAATGATTTGATCCTCAACACAATATGACTCCTCACAGCTTGATTAGTACCTTGACTCAATGCAAGTACTCTCTTCTTCACCTTAGCCATGGTACCTCAGTCGCCAAGCCGTCGCTTGCCCTTCACCTTCGCTTAGTACCTCGAAGCCCTTTCCTTGCTATCTTCACCCTATCAAGCCATACTTAAGTCACATTGTATTAAGCATCCATTGAAAAAATTTTCTTCAATATTTTGATCCTTGCTTGAATATTTTCTAGATATGAATGTTGAGATCAATCAAGCTTCAGTTTGTCTCACACAGAGACATACATGGATCAATATTAATATGGTCAAGCTAATTCACGATTCCTTATTTCCTTCTCATTTTGGCTTGACATTCTAATTGATCTTTCATATATTCATCCATGTAAGCAAACCAATGTAGATATCGACTTATATCCACTATACATTGTCATTTACCAAGTATGTTTGCTTTCACATGATGCTATGATATCTCACAACATAGAAGCCATTTCATTGATTCCATTTGTATTGTTGTCTTTTGCTTGAACTAGATTGCTTCCAAAAACTTCCAATACAACAATACACAGTTTGGCATTCACTTTAACATAATGTGGCATATCATCAAGTTTGCCTACCAGTTAAACCTTGTATATACTTGTTAATACACAACCCACAAGTATATGCAATAGACTCAATTTTCTGTTCAACACTTAGCAAACTTATTAGACCTTTAATTATGTTGTCATTCAATTTACCTAAACCCACTAAAGGGCTAGATGCACTTACAATTTTTTTATGGGACCATTTCACCTTTGTATTTGGTTGAAGGGATAAGTTCATCCTATTTTTTTTGTTTGATTGGAGAAATTTAGAAGGATGGATGACACATATTTTTCACACCGTTAGCCATCATTATCAACCAATCCCACTTGTCATCGGTGCCTCCACCTTTCATACTCCCTTGAAAAATTTCTCATTTTTCTTTTTTTGCATGTTTATCTTCTCCGCATGATCGCACGGGGAGCACATCCTCCTAGGCATCTGGCCATCGACCTACGCATTCTTACCGGCCCGCTCCTGTGTCTCCAAGCATGTGTGCAATCTTTAAGCTCGAGTCATGCCGAGGAAGCAACATATGCTTGGCGGCTGGAGAGTCCAACCTCCTCTATCTTGTCGATCCCTCCGCTCCACCTGTCACCGCTCACCCATCATTGTCCACCCTATGCCACCCATCTCTGTGTTTGCGCGAGACGAACAAACAACAACGTCATAAAGAATACCTCATCCCTAGATTTTATAGGACGAAAATGATCCAAGTATGAGGGAAAACTTCTTCATAGGTGAATTTGCAAGAATAGGCCAGTCCCTCACCGGTGGCTTTCGGAACCAAACACGGTAAGTTAGGTGTGTTTGGCACTATGAGTCATTTCTGATTTTTATGAGAATCGGTAAAATCAAAGCTAAACAACTTAGCAGCAAAACGATCCTGCTCGAAACGGTTTAGAATGATTCACGATCTGATGGTTACATACATGAAATTGTGAAAACATGGTTTCAAGTGATTCTGATTCTTCCTTCTCATGTTGTATTTTTTCTAGTTAATATTTTTATGTATAATAGAATGGATTGTAATTAAAGTTGTTTTTTGTCCAAAAGAAGTTCAATATTTTAAAGCATATTTTATTTATATGATTCTTTTGAAAAATGTTTTTAATAGCATTTAGCCTACCGACAAAACAGACTCGTGAAGTATTCTTGAAATAATTTAAATTTGAAATGTTTATAGGAAACATGGATCCTACGGCACCTTGATGATTAGGACGAGACAAGATGTTCATATTTTGGCACTGTATATGCTGACACTTCGACCATGGGTAAAAAAAAGGATCTGTCTACTAATATGTCAGGTGATTTATGGTGATTGGTCACCCGAGTGATCCAGAACCATAAATCACTCGATTCTACCTTCAAACCAGAATCGAGTGATTTCAATCTGCAATCACCCGATTTTCAAAAAACACTAGATCCAACTTAACTTACTGCACTAAATTAACTTAATGTAGTAAATTAACTTGCTGCAGTAAATCTAGAAACTAAAAATGTAAACAAAGCAACAAAAAAGAAAACAATACGAAAATTAACTTATCGTAAAAAATGATCTCGAGAATTAAATCCACCAGCTAAAACATTAGAATCATGATCTTTAGCAACAGGAATTACATCATCAACAACATGTGCAGGCACTGACTGAGAAGAAGATTTCCCAACAAGATGACCTCGACAAACACTTTTATGAAAAAGATCATATGGCTGAGAAAGATCATTCGGAGGAACAGCTAAACCAAATGTAACTTGCTTCTTAGAAGATGAAGGAACACCTAATAATTTTTTTAAAAATAATAAATTAAAAACAAAAAAATATTACTAATGAAACACAAATATAAAGGAAAAAATATAAATAACTCACACTTGGAAGATGAACCGGAACAACACCCATGACACCACGACCTCTAAATTGAGTACCAACTGGAGTAGCAACTAATATAAACACATGAAATAAAACAACAAATTCAAACCCATCATTACTAAAACAAAACAATAGGCAATGGATGGGTACAGAAGATAACTCACCGAGATCCTTAGCCAAAGAAGAAGCTCTTTCAACTTTCTCAACATTAACCTATAGTTCACATGAATGAAAATTACAAATGACAAAACAATGTATAAATAAAAAAAGCATAAAAATAAACTGAAGTAATACCTGAGAATCATGAGGTTGATGAAAACCATTTACATTTCCTGATTCAGCAGCCATCTCAGGAGAAGCAATATGAGGATCAGAAGAACTTTCATAATCAGCAAACTCCTTCAAAACCTTAATAACTAATTCCTGTGACTTTTACTTAAATGAATATATATGATTCATCAATTTGGAGAACATGGTCTTCAAATCATCAGAAAGAGCACCAAGAGAGACCAAATCAACAGGAATACAAGGAAAACAACCCTTGCAATGTTCTTCAATGACATTCAACAAACTAGCCTTCAAACTGCTAGGCACATCACAACCACAAGATGCTTCAAGCTTAGACAAGAACTCAGCAACATCAGAAGCCTCAGAAATTGATTCTTGCTGAGAAGTCAAAGCCTATCAAACAAGAAAAAAATGTTAAAACATAAAAACATATAAACAAAAAATATGACCAAACAAAAAATACCTTGTGATAGCATGTCTTCTCAAAATCAAGAAGAGGCCTCATACCATAAACAGACGGAGATTTTATATCAAGATCAGAAAAATCCCTAATCATATTTTTGCTTCCAAACTCCAATTCGAGGAAAGGTATCAGATACATGGCGATGAGAAAAATCAACATTATCCAAATATATAGCCTTGCAAAAAAAATAGAAAAAGTAAAAAATTAGAATAAACTAATTCAAACACAATGATACAAAACTGAGAATTCAAAAAAAATAAAGACAATGCAAATAGACTAGAGATAACTTACAACAAAATAGAACATACATCCACCAAGAGTACCAAAACTTTTCTGACCATCTTTCTTTCCTTTGTTGAAACTCTTAACAACATCAAGCAACCAACGGAAAACAAACCCAGACCAGTCAAAAGAACTGATATGCTCAAGGTGTTCAAACACACCGAGGTAGCGAGGGCTCGGAACCAAATTAGAGTTTGGACAAAGGAAACAATGCAGAGCCACAACCAAAAAACAGATCAACACTACTTCATCAGTAAGATCATCGGCTGCCAACTTTTCAGCAAAGAAAGAAACATGAGGCAAAGAAGTCTTATCAATCTTAGATAGAACAATAGTTCTGCCAGCAGCATAATTGGAAGGAAAAGGAGTACCACCAACAGGAATACCAAGAACAAGATTCATAAATTTGGAAGTCAACGATATAACCTTCCCATGAACAATAAGATCTCCAGACTTCGACTCAACAAGAGACGCCAGCCACTTAGAAAACTTCTTAGGCACAAAACACTTGTCAAAAAGCAGTAGAGAGCCAAATCCATATCTCCTTATAACATCCTTTTTAGCTTCAGACAATGAACTAATGACAATAGCAAATTTATTGACAGACTGCCTAGTAAACCTATCAGACGAAGCCTTTGAAGATTTCTACTTCTTGAACTATATTAACAAAGAAAAAAATGTACAGTACTAAAAATAGAAAAGAAGAAAAATAAATAAATACCTGAGCTAGCAAAGCCACAGACAATTTACGCTTTAAGGCCCTGATCATACTGAAATAAGGACAAAAAATATAAAGTAAAAATAAAGATTTATACGAAGGGAATTTAAACACAAAAAATATAAATAATAATAATAGCTAATTAAATCTAAAAGGCCAATTCAAACAAATCTTTAAAAGAGATAGCAACTCTCATTTCACTAAAACAAAATACAAATTGCACTACCCTAAACCGGTAGCTTCATTGAAAAATATAAGGAAAGAAAAGAAACAAAAACATCTTCACTAATCAATGACATATTAAGTATAACAGATTAAACAGTAAAAATAAGAAAAGCACATAGAACGACAAAAGCAAAAAGCACTAAAATTCTAAAGGTGGTCAGATATTTGATTTTCTAAGATAACTAATCAATAACAAGCAAAATAATGACCATCCACAAATAGGAGTGACACAACATTGATGATCTAAGACCGACAACAGGAAACTCGATTACGGACTATAGCGGCACAAGATTGGCAACAATCAATAAAAAAGATCAATGTAAATGTGAATAAGATTTAAAATAGAGGGAGTGAAGCTTGGCATATGGATCTCAAGATCAGATGCGACCACCAAAGACAACAAAGACCTTGCGTAAATAAAATGAGGAATAACAACCTATAAAACCGAGCAACTAGCCACATACAAGTTTCACTATTGGAATTAAAAAACAAGTGAAATCGAACAGAGAAAAAGCAATGTACATGATGGATGATGGTACAAGAAAAACATACATCTTTCAAACATCGCTCATATAAAATTTTATTGAACCTCGAACAACTAAATCATCGATGAAGAATCCTAAAAATGACCAAAAACAAACATTATAACTAAAATATGTAAAACAATAAAATAAAACTAAACAAATAAAAAAAAACTTACCTCAGATAACATCTCAACATCAGAACCTGATTTATCACCAAAAGAATCATCATTAACATATTGAGAACACATCACATCATCACTCTGACTATCTTCTAAATCAACAAAATCAGCTTCAGAAGAAAAACCAGCAACTCGACGCTTTTTTCGACCTCTAGTATCCATCTAAAAAAAATTCAAGCATAACAAAGGATCAAAATAAGTAAAACTAACACAAAAGGATAGTCATTGCAAAAATACTACAAGATAATACATAAAGGATAGCTATTAATAGAGATCATTAATGAATTTAAACATGATTGCTTGACAAGTGACTCACAAAAAGTGAAATAAAACCAAAAACAAACTACAACTCTGAATAAGATGTAATCAACTAAACCTGACCTTAAAATGAAAATAAATTCTATAAACATGAACCTGAAATAAACATAAAAGCTAAAGACAATAAATGAAAAAAAAATGAAATCAAAAGTCGATATAACAAAAAAAAATTTCGTAAACTAAAACTCGAATATTAACTAAACTAACAAACTAAAAAACATGAACCTCGATAAAAAATTGAACTAGAACTCTACTAAACTTAACCTGAACATCGATTCAACTAAAACTAAAAATATATTGGTCTAAAAAAAGATTCTATTATTCTAAACTTGAATTGAAAATAGGATATACTCAAGTTAACCTAAACTTAAAATCGAAATAAATTCTAACAAATAATTGAATTTAATTTTTGTCGAATTTATCCTGGTCATATCGTTGAAAAATTTATAACATTCTACTTTTAGCTGAATTTATCCTAGTCATATCTTGAGATTAAGAAATCTAAAACTTAAATTGAACTAGAAAGGAAAACTAAACTGAACTAAGAGGATGATTCTGAAACTTAACTGAGACTAAAAATAAAATGACACAATAAGAGTAAACCTAAAAACAAAACTCAAATATGACCGAACGATGACTAAAAGTGAAACAAAACTAAAATGAAACGTAACTGAAATTAAAATAAACAGACACCTGAAGTAAGAGGATCATTCTAAATCTAAACAACTAACACATGAATCTAACATGAAGTAAGACAAAGGGATAGTCATTACAAATATATTATAAAAATTACATCAGGGAGAACTATTCGTACATATCAGAAATGATTTTAAACATAAATGCTTGACAGGTCACACACAAATGAAGAAATAAAAGAAAAAAATCATACTGAAACTCTGAATAAGATGTAGTCAACTTAACCTAAACTTAAAATGGAGATAAATTCTAATAAACAGAAACTGAACTAAACATATAAACAAACCACAATAAATGAAAAAATTGAAAATGAAAGAAAACCTGATATAACAATATAAATTTACAAAACTAAAACTCTAAATATTAACTACACTAACAGCTAACACACTGAAGCCTGATACAATTTGAACTTAAACTGAATACACGTAACCTCAACTTTAATTAAACTATAACTAAAAATAGATTATACTAAACAAAATTGAATGTTAACTTCAGTTAAAAAGAGATTCTATTAAAATAAACTATAACTGAAAATAGGTTGAACTCAACTTAACCAACACTTAAAATCAAAATAAATTATACAAAACTGACAATGAAGTAAACCTCATACTGAAACTACTACTTAAATTGAAACTAGAGCATCAAACAACATGACATAGATCAAGCAAACCATAACAACACATTCAGCACAAAAAAACGCATCACACTTACAAGAACAAACAGAGGTGCACAACGAAATAAAAAACATAGAAAAGGATAGAGAAACTTATACCTTATACCAGACGCCGATCCAATTTCCAGATCAACACGCCGACTGAAAAACAAGACAATGTAGCTCCAAAACGACCAAGAATACACCAAACATATACAAATAAATTTGATCAGAATGAAACATACACCGATACAATCAACATCCGCAACAAAAATAAGAAAACTATTAACATAAATGAACGAATCCTAGCACCATGGACGATCCAAGATCCAGGTCAGCAGCAAACCTAAACACGAACAGATCAGAGACCGCCATAGAAAAGGGGAACAACAACATCCGATCAAATCGAAGAAAATAAAACAACACAGGAGATTCAGAATACATCCATACAACTCAAACAACTCAGATCCATGGAACTAAAGGAGAAATTGAGGAAGAAACCACGAACCCTAGCACGGAATCCCCGATACACCTCAACGTCACATCCAAAGCGCCTCTTGAACAACATTGATGAGACGAGAAAAACACACAACAGAAGATTCAAAATACATACAAACAACTAAAATAACTCAATCCATGGAACAAAAGGAGAAAACGAAGAGGAAATCACAAACCCTAGCCCGTCAGCTCAATCGCCGCCTCAAGGCCGCTCAGCGTCACCTCTAGGAGCTCCACTCACAATCAAGGAACTCAAACGCATGCGGAAATGAAGCGGTGGACTCTGGACTCCTTTTTAAACCAAAGAAGGAGGCACGACTCCCAAAAAATCAAAACAAGAGGCATGCATAAGATGGACCCACATGTAAGAGACATATCAAAGCAAAAAGAAGAGCAGATGGCGTGAGATGAGAGAGAGAGAGATCTGGACGGCTACCGTAATCGAGTGACACATCCAAATAAAATGCGCGAGAGAGAGAAATGATTTTTGAAAAAAACGAAATTCAAACGTAGCCTCCGAAAAAAGTTACATCAAAGTTTCGCCCCCGTTTGGCGGGCTCCCGCGTCTTCGGCTCCTACACGGTAGCGACATCAGAAGCCGGGCTGTTGGAGCCAGAAAAACGAAAGCTCCGGCCCGGCGTGTCAGTGAGAGAGAAAAGGAGGAGAGAGAAGAAACAAATTCGATGAACCGTGCATGTACAGTGATCGGCAGCGGGAGCCGGAGCCGTCACGGATCCTCATCCTCATCTCAATCCATTCGGGCCAGTGTCCTTCCTTTTTATAAGCGCGCAACTGACGCACTCCCCTCTCCCTCGCGGCCTCACCGTCCCCAAAGCGGCAAAGCGAGAAGAAAATAATCCCCAATTACCGACATCGAACGCCGACGGCGATGTCCCTCCGCAGCGCCAGCGCTCGGCGAGCAGCTCCCGCCTCGCCGCCTTCTGCTCGCCGCCGTCCCTCCGCCTCCCTCATATACTTCCAGCTCTCCCGACCCGCTTACCTTCCCCAACGCCGACGTCTTCCTCCGCCTCCACCTCGACCCTCCTCTCCCGACGACGTGGACGCCATGCCCGACATCGATTGCCACCTCTCCGCCGCCTCCTCCGGAACCTTCCTCGACCTGCACGTCTCGTCTGCGTCCTCCTCCGCTCCCGCTACTTCGCCGCCCTCCTCTCCGACCGCTGGCCCACCGCCGCGAGTGGCCGTCTCTCCCTCGCGGTGGTGGCGCCCCCCTCTTGCCCCCGCCCGTTCGACGCCCACATCCAGGTGCTCCGCCTCCTCCACACTCTCGATTTCACGGGCGCCATCCGCTCCCCCGGCGATGCCCTCGACCTCCTCCCCGTCGCGCTCCTGCTCCTCTTCGACGCCTGCGTCGAGGCTTGCATCCGCTTCCTCGAGGCCGTGCCCTGGTCCGAGGACGAGGAGGCCCGCGTCATTGACCTGGCGCGGCTCCTCCCCGCCGATGAGGCAGCCGACCTGCTCGCCAGGGTTTCTCCTCCCCCCGTCGCCGCTGGTCCTTCTTCCGCTGCGGGGGTGGCCGCCAGGTCGCCCTCCGAGGCGATGCTGCACGGCCTGATCCACTCGGCGATCCATGGCCACCCCGTCCACGCTGCCACCAAGGCGTTCGTAGCGATGCTCCTTAAGGACTACCCGTCGCGGGACTGCGTCCACAAGGTGCTCGACGAGGCATTTCAGTCGCGCCTGGACACAGTCAAGGAGCTCATGGGGAAGTACGCAAGCCCGGACTTCAGGGTTGCGGTGGACAGTGATGAACGCGAGGCCATTCAGAGGCTTAACCTGCAGTCTGCGGTGTTGAACGTGAAGCATCTGTATTGGCTCATCGAGAGGATGGTCGATCTGAGGGTGGCGGATAATGCGGTGATGCTGTGGAGTGATCAGGCTGCCCTGGCTACTGATTTGCAGAAGTTGCTGAATGATGCAGACATGTGGCGGAACATGACGCCTGGGCTTCCAATGCTTGTGACCAGATGCACACTCAGGCTCTCCAATTCAGTCATCACTGGGGAGACTCTTGTACCTCGGCAGGTTAGTCTGCTAACTGATAATCTTTCTATTACAGCAACTTTATGCATGCTGTATCTTGTGAAGGTAAATTACTATATTATAGTATAAATGCACGTGCGGCACACACGTGGCCATAAGAATATTTTGTAACCGTCTAAGATTTAAAGATTTTTCAGGAATTTTTAGGAATTTTCAATAAGGAAAGCTTAAGAATTAAAAAGGAAAGCTCTACCACACTGACTACAAAACGATTGAGCTGGAGTGAGCCGAGTCACAACCACAAGCCTGGAATTCGTTCTCAAACTACACAGAACTACATGTCATTTCATTAAGGAGATAAAAATACAACGGAAAGAGGCGATTCCCTGAATAATCTTGACATGTCATACAATTATCTTGGAAGGGCAATTTCAACATAGGTATTTCTAGCTTGAAACAAGTTACATGCGAAAACATCTCTCTGCAATTGATAAATAAAAATGAACCTTTTTGACCATAAATTCTCTGATCCATTAGTAGTACAAGGAGATTAAATAAACTAAGCTCACTGGTTGAATCGATTATTATTTAACACTAAACAAGATGGTCCTCAAAACAATTACCAAGGAGCAAGCACATCTTCACATCGATCCGGACAAAATATCCTATGAAATAGTAAGACATGGTTATGATCCACGTATTTTGCACATGATTTTCCTTTTTTTTCTTGGTAGATGCACAAAAGTCAGAACAAAATCTCTTCTGAGTCTCCCTCCATCTTCAGCTTCATTGATGCCAACCACCCTTGAGCTTCTGCCGTAACACTACATGAACCCAGAAATTTAACCATCATGCTGCAAGGTTCTTAGTATGTTATTTCCCTGCAAGCATTTCAGAATGAGAGTGTATGGAACAGAGTAAGAGAGTTTAAAATTTTACAATACATCATTAGCAGAGCCAGTGCATCGACAAAATTATTTACTCGGCAAAATTTCGACAAAACAATTAATGCAGCTGTGTAATGGAAAATATGGAAGATATTGATGGGATGGGATAAGGGCAGAATGTTCTCGAACTACCAAACATGATCCACCACCTATTAATTCATTAATCTATTTGTTTAATCTATTTGCCTTGGTAGTGGATGAGGTTACTAGGAACATACAAGGGGATATCCCTTGGTGTATGTTGTTCGCTGATGATGTAGTGTTAGTGGACGAAAGCCAGACGGGAGTAAATAGGAAACCAGAGTTATGGCGGCAGACCCTTGAGTCTAAAGGTTTTAGATTGAGCAAAACTAAAACCGAATACATGAGATGCGGCTTTGGCGGAGTTGTACTGGAGGAGGGAGATGTGAGTTTGGAAGGTCAAGTAGTGCCTAAGAAGGATACCTTTCGGTATCTGGGATCGATGCTACAGAGGGATGGAGATATTGATGCGGACGTTAGCCATAGAATCCAAGCAGGGTGGATCAAGTGGCGACAAGCTTTTGGCATTCTCTGTGACAAGAGGGTACCACAAAAGCTAAAAGGCAAGTTCTATAGAACGGCGATTAGACCGGCTATGTTGTATGGAGCAGAATGTTGGCCTACAAAGATTCGACATGTTCAACAACTGAGTGTTGTAGAAATGCGTATGTTGCGATGGATTTGCGGACTTGCGGTCACACAAGAATGGACCGTGTTCGGAATGATGATATACGTGATCGCCTAGAGGTAGCACCAATTGAAGAAAAGCTTGTCCAACATCGGTTGAGGTGGTTTGGCCATGTCCAAAGGAGACCTCCAGAGGCACCAGTGCATTGTGGAGTCCTAAGCCAAGCTAATAATATGAGAAGAGGTAGAGGAAGACCGAAATTGACATGGGGGGAGGCAATAAAAAGAGATTTGAAAGCTTGGGATATACCTAGAGATCTATGTTTGAATAGGAGTACTTGTAAAGCAGCTATTGAAGTGCCTGAACCGTGACTTGGGGCTCTTGGTGGGTTTCAACTCTAGCCTACCCTAACTTGCTTGGGACTGAAAGGCTATGTTGTTGTTGTTGTTGTATCAACAACTGAGGAACTGAATTTCCAGATGTAAAACTCGATCAGATTGATCCAACCACAAAAATCAGTGTTAGTTTCAACAGATAGCAATTCTATACTAAGTCCTGAGCCCAACCAAATTGAAATACCCACCATTTCATTCCCCCAACCCCCCCTCTGCTGGAGGCCTAGCTGCTCATACTATGGATGCCCCAATTCGAACTTCACCTCACATTTAGCACCTAACAGGGAACAGTTTTTTTTTTAAACCAGATAATAACCGAGTAAACAATTATAACATAATAAATAAGCAGCAATCAAAGACAGTACCAGCAGGGCAAGACGTTTGATCAGTTCATATACAACTACTGTGACTTATTTATAAGGATAACACCGCAGGGCTGAATTGCTGAGTCATGGTAATTTAATTCAGAATAATATCTTACCTCCCCTCCTAGGAGAGCAAAATCTGATTGTTTTTTTTTTGTCTTTTGTAGTCAGTGCAACCTGATTGTTCACACCCATCCACAATCCCATTGATAACCTACATAAAATTTATGAAGTACTTATGGGTAAAATCAAAAAGTTACATGAGCAGAAGACCAAGAAAACAATTATGAGAAGGGCAAATTTTATTTTGTTTCAGTGAGAAAATAAAGTGGCAGCACCTTCTCTGCAAGATCAACATCAAGCTTACTTGTTGCATAGTAATCTAGGAAGAACAACTGTTTTTCACCCCAAGTTACGATGTCATTGATGAACATTGCCACCTGCCACAATGGCCTAAATCCATTCAGTTCAGTCAACTTATGACAGAGATAAGGAAAACAACCTTACATTGCAGCTAATCTCTTACCAGGTCAATGGCGACCGTATCATGAATACCAGTTTTGAAAGCAAGCATCAGCTTTATGCCCAGTTAGTCAGTGCTAGCAACAAGAAAATCGTCCCCTGTTCAGATAAAACAACAGGAAAGCAAAGTTTCACAAAGTGCGGCATAAGGATCACGGAATTGATATTATTGCTGCATCGAGTGAGAACTGAGAAACAGCAAATAAACCATCCAACTACATGGTGCATACTTCTACAATTCTTGCACAATATTCAATCCATTAAAATAACTTTGAAATGTACACCAGATCACCAGATGACAAGACACTGAATAATGCTTATTTATCCGGAAACAGTATGTTCCTCCTAACAAATATTGCAAGCATAAAAGAACTCTACTGGGAAGGGGAGATGGACCCCCATCGACGCCTCTGCCGCCCCCACGATGGGGCGACTTTCGGGCCTGCCCCTCGCCCGCCGCCTCCCTCTCACCCTCTCTCTCTCTCGTTGCATGCGCCACCGCACGAGTCGGTTGCCGCATGCATGGCCACCCCGCCAGTTGTGATGGTGGCGGCGGGCTCTCCTCCTTGTGTTGGATACAAGACTGCAAGCAGAAGTTTGATGGTCCGCCCCGCGACCGGGCGTGGAGGTTGACGAGGTACGCTATGGCCGCTCTTTGCTGCCTTGGCCGTGTGTCCGTGGCAGCGCAGGGGGGCGGCGAGGTCTTCTTCTCCGTTCCCTCTCTCTCTTGATGGCGGCGGCTGGCCGAGGCCGGCCGGTCCCGGCTCCGGGTCGGCCGATCCGGACCCTAGGCTGCCGGATCTGTCTTTGGCGGCGGCGGCGATGGTCGGGCCCATGCATGTGTCTTTGGGGCGGTGCTTTTTCTTGTTGTCCCTCCCTCATGGCCTTTACGCCGCTGCGTCAGGGTCGGTGTGCGCCCGGCAACACCTCTGCCGCCCTGCTGCCATGGCGCGCATCGTCTGGCGCCAAGGTGAACGGTGTTCTGACTATGGTCAAGACGAGGCGTCGGTGTCGGCGGGGGGCGCCGGATTCGGGGCTGGCGTCCGGATTCGGGCGGCCCCAGGATACGGGGCGAGCCCGACATGGTGGGGGGAACACATGGCGGTGATGATGGCAGCGACATCGGCAGTGCGTGAGCCGATGACGTTGGTCAAATGCGGCCTCGGCGTGTGGGGTGTGACGCGAGCAGCAGAAGTCAGTCCGGCTCTGCGGGTCGGCCGGAGGGGGTGGCGGACGACGCGGCGGTGTCTTGGCGCACGTCGCATGCCGGCTCGTCGATGCCCTCTTAAGGGCTTCCGTGGGGCACCGGACAATGGCGATGGCGGTGAAAGGTCGGCACGGGTCCGGCTTCGCAACCCGACGAGTGTGCTAGAGGGTTCTTGGCCGAAAGCCTTGGCGATGGCGACGCCGTTGGGCGCCGCTTCCCTGTTGGGGGCGTCGTATTTCCCCACTAGCATGTCTTCCAAAGGTGAAAACTCAGTCCACTTTGGACGTGCGGCGGTGACGCCATTGGTTTATTGTCGCGGTTTCGATGCGGGGCGATGGTTTGCGTTTGGAAGTCGGAGCTGCTCTTCGGTGTTTGAGCTTGGCAACGATGACCGGTGGCGGCCATTAGCTTCAGACCTGTCGGGGGGTGACTAGTGGGTGGCCTGCCATGGGAAGTCGGAGCTGCTGGCAGCTTGGCTTCCATGCTCGGCAACGATGACCCATGGCAGTGTGTCGTGTTTGTGCTCAGTTGCGTCGCGTGGGGTGGTTAGCCGTTCGGGTGCCTTTCTGGCATCTCGTCCGGCTAACCTTCTTGTACATAATATTCTTTCGGCTTATTTGAGCGGCAGAGCTCCTGCCTTTTGTTTCAAAAAAAAAGGGGGGAGACTGCCCCCGTGTGGCATTGCATTAAGAAGAAACTTCTCACACGCAGACCAAAAAAAGGCACCTCATAGAGTTTGGAATCCAAATTTAGATCTGAAACAAATAACAACATGTGCAGGCCTGAAACCAAAATTCACAAAACAATTGTGATTTGAGAGCCTTTTTTCCACTGTATAAATAGACCGGTGCGCTTTACCTATTATTATATATATAGATGAGAAGAGCATAACCAAATAAAATGACATTAGGCCTTTATGTTTAAAGTTATGGTAGCCTGATAGGCGACGTCCTAATAAGCAAGGTATCTGAACCATCTTCTTTTGGGGGTTTGGTTCATCTAAATCATTCTCTGCTGGTAGAAAATACAAAGGAAGCATATCAGTAAATTTATAATTACAAAGCCTGCCAACATCTTTAAAAAATAAGTAAAAAATATACCTTCTACAGATTCAAACATTCTCCAATCCAGAAATTGAGCATAGGACTGAAAAGTTTCAGGTTTATAAACATAACAATTTAACTCAATGAACATGAAGACCTCAAGAGTGCCTCCGGTTTGTCCATGGCGCCCGATCGAAGGCTCGCAGGCCACTGTCGTAGCCAGCACCACCACCAGCGAGGCCGCAATAAGAACCAGATCAAAACCAGAGACCTGAAGGGGCCATAGGGGATGGAGTGAGATCCGGACCTTGGCGCGGTTAGGGGCTACGACGACGCGACCTCGTCACCCGCTCCCGGACACACCGTCGCGTCCTCCGCGGGCACCGGCGCTGACAATGCCGGGCGCGCTTCTCCTCCTCCTCCCCTGCCGGGCGCCGAAGGGGTTGCCGACCTGAGAGGCCCTAGATGTGCACCACGAGGGCCTCGGGGACTCCATTAGTAAGCGCCACCATCCGCCGATAGGGCTTGGGGTTTCGTGACACGCCGGGCTTGTCGATCTGCAAGTCGAGGGCCTCGTGGACTCCATCAAGGCGTCGCCATCTGCCGATAGGGCTCGGGGTTTCGCGTCCACCGGGCTTGTCGATCTGGAAGCTGGGAACCGCATCTCGTGCCGCCGCTGGAATTGAGAGGTCGACGCTGCCGAGGGAAGGAAAGGCGAGGTTGCCGGGGATTGGCGGCGCTGATGGGAACGAAAGGACAACACCCATGGAAGGAGGCGCCGATGCCACGGATGCGGAAGGCATCGTAACTGCAACACCGTGGCCCGTGGGTACGCTTGGGCGGGTAAGGGAGGGCATCAGAATCGCATCATGGCCCGTGGCTCATGGGTACGCTGGGCGGGTAAACAAGTCGCTGGTGAAAAAAAACAAGCGTGGGGAGGGTGGCGGACAGGAACGTAAGATCTCACGCGTAAGGCATCTTACGGCCCCACTCTAAGATTAATTAGGGCCATCAGATTTAAAAACTCAAGTCATCCAATGGTTCTCATGTAAGATGGGTAAGAAAATTTTGGGTAAAAAGATATTTTCAATTTCTTCGCTCCTTTATAGTATAGATAAATGTGACGATTCAGATAGAACTTAGAAGATGCTACCTGCGTGTGATTTCCTTCTGTTGAAAAGCAGTTGATAATAGGTTGCATATGTCAACATAATACCATGCTCTGTTAGAATGGTTTAACTTGCCGCAGCTTATAAGACTTATTAATTGAATGCTCCTTTATTTATAAGCCAATGGCTGTGTTTTCTGCATCTTTCCTCTTAATACAAAGTAGCACCTAATGTTCAATTGTTTATAGGTAAGCCTGAAAAGCCCAGCCAGGACTTGCATAAGTTGCATACCATTTTTGTCGATACGTCTCAGTACAATCAAAATAGGTTCTATATTGTGCTGATACACTGTTGTCTTGCAAGATAACTTTGTTGATATGTAATGTAATGTATTTTGATTTATCTGAGTATATTCTCTTGAGAAGTTCTAGATTGATACTTCAGTCCTAGGGTTGTTTGAGCTCCTGAATTGTAGTGGAATCTACTTCCACTTAATATAATGGATAGACGAACAAGGTAGCACAGATTTGTTGGAGTACTCCCTCCAATTATAATAGTGCATCAGTGTGGACACCGACATGGCCACCGACATACTACTTTGACCACTAATTACTAGCACGATATATTGTAATCTTATCCTATTCTTTATGGTTAGTTTATTTAATTCAAGCAACATGTTGTGTGGTGACTCCATATGATTATCATGCTATCAAGGCCTCACTGGGTATCTCTGTTGGTTGTAATCTAAGAACACCACATGGTCTCTACCACATTGTTTGGTAATTAGGGTTTGTAGTATTTACCCCTAAATCAGATTTTTGTGAGGTGTTTGGTAGTGTATCAAATCAGAGTGCAAAGCCGCCTTTTATGAGTATGTATTGATATATTGATTAGCTTGTGTCTTATTTATGGGCATTAATTGGATTAATAGGTTGTGAACAAGATTAATCAGTGACAGGTTGGACTGATGAAAGCGTTAATACTTAAAAGAGTGATCTATGTTTGACGTGAGTTTAAGTGCTAAATTAACCAATTATCAATGTTGTTGATTGCATTGTCATGTTTTGGTAATAGTAATACAGCTTGTACAAGTGTTTTAACGTTGACTTAAGAGCTTGATTACCTATTTGCATGAATATATAGTAACGATTCCAATAAGGAATCAATTTACAGATATTTAAATGTGATTATTGTTGGAGTTATTGATGGTCAAGAGCTGAAAGAAAGACAAGAGGATGGTAGGAATTAAACACGAATCTGGATTGAATTCAGACCAAAAGGTTTATGCTACATGCAAAAAAAGAAAAAAGAGAAATAAAGAAAAACTTTAATCTAGGAGCTGATTTCAGAGATAAGAGGGTCAGGATTGTTGAATGCTTTAATAATTTATTGCTTTACTTAAGGAGTCTGATGAGATAAATGGGCCTAGTATATTTGCTTCAGTAGAGTTGGTCTGAAACATTTGGCCACATTGTGGGCCAACTATTAGTGGTTTCTTGCGTGAGCCCTTGGTCGTTTTGTCTGCTCATTTCACCTCTTATCCAATTGCTTCTTCTAAAAACGCAGCATTGGTTAATCTTTCGTATTCTCCCTTTGGGGTTCCTTACGTTTCTAGTAATAGAAAGAGTTCAGACCTTGCTCATACAATCCTCGGGACTACTATTGCTTAATCTTTGTCCTCCCTATAGAAAGTGAACAAGACGATACAACTGAATAAAATCTGACTGAATATTTTTGCTAGGTCGTCCAGCAAACTAAAACGCTCAGATCTGCTTACAGATTTGTCAGCAAGGCTACATCACTGCCAATCTCTAAAAAGAAACACCTCCAGTATTTTTGTCATCATAAAATCTAATCGTTGCATGAAGGCCCCAAACTAATTATATCCAAGGACGTGCTTGCTTTTCTAATCTTAAGCAAGTTGTTGGTCTTTCCCCACAAAAGGCTTTCCCAGAATTATGCACTCTCCAATTCTCCGTGGTTGCCCTTTTTGTTACATGATTAAATATCTACATCATGTTTGCCAGTAAACAAAGCAGTATCTAGCTGCAGGTTATAGTGTTTAGTTTGCTGAAGGGGCTACTCTGTAGGTTTCTACCAAAAACGCTCGTTGTACGCTTTGCTAAAATTACAAAGGTTGTAACTGGTTTTCAGGAATAACTAAGGAGTCCTCTTACTGTTACTAGTACTATATGCTAAAGATGACAGTTCAAATTGTCGAACTGGATCTTTATATATTTGGCACGTTATGCTCCAGTAGCCTCCTGCCTGTGGATTGTTTTTTTTTTGTTTCGATGAAGCACAAGTCTTTCAATTAGCGACATCTCTGTTTCTTATGCTATTATCATGCACATGCACTGATGTTCATTTGTTTCCTTGTATCGTTCATCCACAGTTTATGGTCTGGCCTCTGTGGGCCTTCTGATTCTGGCTTAAATGTTGGAATGTCTCTAAAGATGAAACTATGATACACTTTAGATGGTATAGGTCTCATGGTTCGCTGCATCCATACTGTTTGTACTTATTTCTCAATAGAAAATTCTCTTTCCAGTTCTATTCCATCTGTGCATCTGCGGTTTATGTATCTACCGACTGGTGTTTCCTTTGAGCAATGCAGCAGGCTTGCACTTTGGTATCTTATTCTTGTCAAACGGAACCTGCTATCTCAATTCTTCGATTGCATTTGAATGTTGCAAGCTTCTTGATAATCAGCTTATGAAGTTGCGTTTCTCTGTGTATCTGAAACTGTTCTACATGTCTTTTCATCAGGTGAGGATGATGCTTGTCAAAAGCTGGCTCCCTGTCCTAAACGTCTGCCGGGACATTGTTCAACCAATGCACTTCCAGAAATCAACCAACTGCCAAGAGCTGGAGGAGGCGTTTCTTCAGATCATCTCCACCTTGCCTGTCCCAGAAGCCCAGGAGTTGCTGCAGCAATGCCTGGGGTTCTCCACCCGCAATGTTGACGACTGCCCGCATCTGGTCGCCGCGTTCAAGACGTGGTTCCGGCGCGCTGGCCGGCCTCCTCTGGGCGGGGAAAACTGAGACATGAGCGGATGTCTGTATCGCCCAATCAGTGCGTGTGTCGCTGTGTACTCTCACATGTAGTCAGCTGTAGGCCTACCTACATCCTCTGGATTTGGTATAGTGCTTGCATCTCTGTTTTTTTTTCAAGACTGTATATATTGTCTGAAGTTTGTTCCCTTAACTGTCCCTACTCGTTTTAGCTAATAAACAAGGTAAAGGTATGCAGCGTATGCTCCGTGTTTTAACTCTCAAAATGATGTCTGCGTGCTTTTTTCACTCAATGTGCAGTGTTTGATGACTGCAGTAATATTTCCAGAGTACTGCAACTGGTTGTGAAATTTGCTCTCTACAGTCTAAAAAGATAAGTTGTGAAATACGTGAAGAAGATACGTCAGAAATTTTCTGATTATTTGGACACAAGATATCGAAGAAAGAGGATGCAATTAAGAAGCTGTGGAAGCGAAGCTGGCAACAAATCGACCCTGGCGCGCTACTAAAAAGAGCATATATGTTTTTTTTAATATGCGGCACCACTAAAAAGAGCATAAATGTTTATTTTTTTGGTAAGGGTAAGTGGCAACCACTAACAGCCTGTTCGGTTGGCTGGTTCGTTTCGTCGCTGGTTCGTGAAGAAGTACTGCTGGCTGGTTTGTGTGAGAGAAAAATACTATTCCGGCTGGAAATTTACGATCGTTTACGATAAGCCACAACCAAACGAACAAGTTGTAAAAAGAGCATAATGTTCTTTTTTTTGTAAAGATATGTGGTAATTCTTAGGCTCTTTAGTGGCAAAAACAAATTTACCCATGTCATGGTGCATCAGCACCGGGAAGCTGAAAGCTGAGCGTGGCGTGAGTCGCCCTCAAAATATATTGCCTTGCAGATCATTACATTGTTACCGTACAGTACATCGCAAAAAGCATGCCAGGTTTGTCCTCGTCATTTATGTCCGTGCATTGACATGGCAAACCCACATTGACATTGGCACATTGCAAACCCACACCGAAAAGAAGGAAAATGGGGGCAAAAAAAAAAAGAAAAGAGAGACTGAAGCAGCCAACACATGGGTGATGGGTCAGAGACGCGTCATGACTCATGACTAATGGTTTTACTTTTGCTGACGAGGAGACTGGGAAAATGATAACCTCGGCGCACGCAAGGGCGCGCTAGTAGAAGCCCTGCACCGGCCACCGGCGGTCGGGGTCCGGCAGCCAGGACGACCGCTTATTCTTCTTCTTGTCCTTCTTCCCTTCCTCGCCGTCCTCGGAGCTCCTGGAGTCGCCGTCAGACCCGGCGCCGCACCCACCGGCCCCTGCCCCAGCTGCGCCGCCCGACCTGTTCCTTGACCGCACGTACTCGATCAGCCTCCACGCCGCCGGCTTCTGCTGCGGCGGCACTGGCGGCGGCGGGGACGCCGCCCCCTGCTTGGCCAGCGCCTGCGCCTTCTGCTGCTGCTGCTCCTCTGCAGCCAGCAGAGCCGGAGGCGGGTTGTTGGCATCGTCGTCGTCAGCGTCGTCGTGGAGGGGCGCGGACTGGGACAGGCGCTCGTAGTCCGGCAGCGGCACGGTGTCCTCCAACGTGCCGTCCCCGTCGCCGCCGACGACGCAGTCCATGAGCAGCAGGTGCTGGTGGCTGCCGCCGGACCTCCGCTTCCGCCGCCGCGCGCCGAGCCTGGAGCCTGGCCTGCCGCTGCTGGTGGCGTACCGGCCCCGCTCCTCCTCCTCATCGTCCGAGTGATCCAGGGCGTCCATATTTAACGAGCTCCTTGGCGCCACAAACCATGCAAGAGCAAAACCCCTCCCTCTCGTTGCTCGTTGGGAGGCTAAAAATCCCTTGCAAGTGCCCTGGCGGCCTGGGGATCCTCTCTCTCTCTCTGCTCGTTGGGATTGGGAGGATAAATCCGCTGCAAGCGCGGGGGCCTATGGGTACGCCCAACTCCCAAAGGGACGCAGAAACTAGCAACAGGGAATGGATATTCCATTCAGAGGAAAAGTTTGACGAGAAGTGCTGCAGTCCGGCCCGGCTGATCGCGTTGACCTGAGCTGGTGGTTGACCTGGAGAAGGTGCGTGGTGGCGTCGTGGCTGCACGGGTCCACTGGGTTACGTGTCGCCCAGGACGACGGGTGGGTCCCGCGGTGCAGTGAGAGAATGCGTACTGTTCGATGCTTTTTCGCCGCGAGAAAAAAAACGTACTGGATCCCTCATAGTTTTTTATAATCTGGTTTTGGAAACTTGGTGAGATCCAAACAACTTAGTTTTTGCTCAGTTTCTTGTGCAAGTTTTTGTTAGATTTTTAAAAATCAAGAAGCTGTTGATATTCAGCTTTTGCCAGTTTCCTATGGCCCAAAGAGCAATAAATAAAGTAAAAACTGGGGATCCAAACATCACTGCTAGTTTTTTTCCTCAAAATCTAGATTTTAGAAACTAGATGCAAAAACTGGTTCTTAAGAATCCAAAACTAGTTCAAACGGGGAATATTTCAAAGCTCAAGACCACTATAAATGAGCGGATGGAGCTGAAATATCAGCTAAAAAGTTGCTATTCAGAGGGCGGTTCACTGGAAACTATCCCCAGGTGCAGGTGCAGGTGCAGGCAGGCATATAAATACCTGTTTATATATTTATTAACTCACAAGTCATAACATTGATCTAGGGCTAGATAGAGCTTCTCGTAAGCCAAATTGGATTTTGCATACTGATCGTGGTCCCTTAAAATGCATCGTCCTGCTGAACACCACTCAATTACGGCGACTATTATATACACAAATACAAGAGAACGAGAGATGGCCCATGTTGCAGGCAAGCTGCACAAATTTACTTTTCAAATGTAGTGCTAGTGCCCCCAATTTCAAGAAGATTCCTCCTTGAAGGCACATAATCAACATTTCAAAACATTGGTAATCCAATTACTAGACTATAAGACTATTCGTTCATGTTTGTTATTACTGTCACTGATTAGGCGCCAGCTCCGTTAAAACTTGCTGAATTTTGGCTGAAACCATTTGAAAAATCGTTTCTAAATTTGAATTGTTGTGAGAGAAAAACACTGCTTCCTACTGAAAAAAAAGTCGAAACAATTTGGATCTGAGGTAAGAAAGCGAGACGGGGCCGACGCGACACAGTCCCTAACAATTGAAATTCTGCACCTGTGCTCACGGAGTCACGGGTCAAATTCTGCGCTAGTAGTGCTCGTGAATTGAATTGTACTAGGTATAAAAACTTGATCGCCTACATCAACAAAGGTTCTGTAAAAATGTTTAATGAACTTATGAACAGAACTACAACGCCGCTAGTGTCGCCGACTCCTGACTCGCTTCTGGATATAAGTTTCTGACCATTTTCTGGTATGGTAGTGCTTTTAGTCCTGCCTATAACTCTGTGCCTGTTCGGACTAACTATTCTGTTCTGGTGACATTTGTAGTGTAGTTTGACATCAAGCTGTGTATATACGAATAGTTCGCAAATCCTCTAGTAGAAATGTGTACGTGTGGCCTGAATTGTACTTCCTTTATTCCAAAAAAAATCTAAATGCATTTTTTTTTGTTAAAGTATTATAAGTTTGAAAAATATATAGATAAAAATATTAATGTTTATGATACAAAACAGGCATATTATAAAAAGTATATCTCACAAAAAAATTAATGTTATCTATATTATAAATATTGGTATTTTGTAAATATATAATCAGTCAAATTTAATATACTTTAATTTGATAGCGCTGTGTTAACAAAAGAGCATGCGTCATGCGTGTAGTGTACTCACACCTCACAATTAAAAAAAAAATTACAATTCTATTACCTGGCCCGGTGGAGAGGCGGAAAAAACAATCTCTGTCCTTTTGCTGCAGCTGTCCTGTTCCTTATCTGACGTCGATCGCAGTATAGCAGCACCCTTCCATCTCGTGGTCTCGGTGGTGCGATGCAACTATGCAAGTCAGCGAAGGCGAAGCGACGTCAAGAGCGCCGTCCCATCCACCAAAACAATTAAAAGCACGCGACCGATCGGTACAATTCTAGAAGCCCCTCCCTTGCCTGCCTCTCATCACAAGTGCGTTGATTCTTGCTCCCACAAGAGGACAACGAGCGAGAAGAGGGAGGAAAATTCCAGTCCAACTCGTTTTCTTCTTCTTCCGTCCCCGTCCCCGTCGCCGGCGCCGGCCCATGGCTAGTCGTCTTTCCGCCATTGCGTGACTCGCAGGTTCCTGGACTGTGGCCTCAGCTGCCGGGCTTCCTTGCCTGTCCTGAGTATCCTGCTGGTATGGAGCCTTTCTCGATCCCCCTCTTCTGTTCCTCTTCTTCTAGTGTCCGCGTCGATAGCAAACTGGTCTGGTTATCTCTACTTGTTTTTGTTTCCTTTGGTCTTGGAAGATCAGAGGTTTGTTTATTTAGTTGTGGCCGTCAATCTAATAATAAAGCCCCTGTTCTGGCACAATACTGCTTCTCTGTTCTTTGTTTATACCGGAAGTCGGCAAGTGATATGAGAATCAAGATTTGTCTTTTGAGGAAACGCCGAGATCTTGATGCCTACCTCTACCTGTACAATTCATGTTCTTGTTGGTAATTTCGGCTTTGTCAGATGTGTCATTTCCTCTTCGAATGATCTTGTTGAGCTGTTAGGTACAAGAGCCCTCTTTCCCCTTAACTCCTCCATAGTAGCAGCCCGGCCATTCAATAGGTTCTTTCCGTTTATGGAATGGAAAAAGTCTACAAAACCTAAATAGTTTGGGGGGATTATGTAGACTTTTTTCCATTCCTTTTAGCAGCCCCAGCCCCATAATGTAGGAGTATGTTCCTATCAGCAAACAGAAAAAATACATGGGCATGCCCTCAAAAGGGGCCAGGTACTTGTTCAGTTCCATTTTCCAACTGGATGCCAGGTCCCATGAATTACTTGTTTTTACATGTTTTTTTGTCTGTTATTATAGTTGGTTAGGACGCTACCTTGCCAAGGCATGCAATGACTCTGGCCTACAGAATAATAAAACCAGTCAATGATGATATAGTGCACCCAAAGGGGAAGAGGTCCTTTCTGTTCTTCGTGGAAAGAAACCATCAAACACGTCAGTGTGAGTGTATGCAGAAATGGAGCCCAAATCCTGGATGTAGTCTACAACTAATTATCTTTTTTCAAAGAACCGTTCAGTCTTCATGAAAATGCCCTGAAAACAAAGTATTGCTCTATGAATCAGTGATATGTAAAATTCAGTAACCCTGATATTTACATATATGATCAAGTAAAATCCCATTCAAGTAGCATGCTTTGTAATTGGCATCAGGACCACAATTACATTTATGTTGTCTTTTAAGAACAAATCCGCATTTATATCAGTGCGATCAATGCAGAAATGGAGATCCTGGATTTAGTCTGCATTTAATTCTGTATCCTTTTTTTCAAAGTATATAAACCGTTCAGTGTCCATGAAAGTGTCCTGAAAACAAAGTATTGCTCTATGAATCGGTATTATGTAAAATCCACTAATCCTGATATTTACATATATTGTTGGCACCAGTACCATGCTTTGTAATTGGCACCAATACTGCATTTATGTTTTATGTTTTATCTTTTAGAACAAATTCGGTGTGTGGTTCCTCACTGTCAATTCTTTCACGATATGACACCGTTCATTTTAGGTTGAGCATCGTTGGGAGTGGAAGAAATCATGTTTAGGAGAAAGCATGCCTCTCATTTCGATTCTAATGATGCTGATCAGCGAAAAGCAAAGGTAATTTTGAAAGTTGTCATTTCATTGCAAAATAAAAAAAATACAGTTTCTAATCGCAGTATTTCTTTGTCCATTTCTGACACAACTATCCCGGAGCGAGCAGATTGCTGAACTGAAATCTGCACTTGAGACTTTGTCTGCCCGTGGTGAGAAGTACTGCAGCGAAGCATGCTTAAAAAGATATCTAGAAGCCCGTAACTGGAATGTTGCTAAGTCCAGAAAAATGTTGGAAGACAGTCTCAAGTGGAGGGCAGCTTACAGGCCACAGGATATACGCTGGATAAATCCGCCCATTGATTTTTATTTACCTGACGTTGCTTTCCTCAAGTATCATGGTATCTGAACCCCGGTAAAGTAACTAAACATCATTGTTACTGTATTTTAGCCTGAAGTTTCTGTTGAAGGGGAAACAGGTAAAATGTACAGGGCAAGTTTTCGAGACAGAGGGGAGAACCGTTGTCGTTATGAGACCAGCAAAGCAGGCAAGAAGTCCCTTTTTTAAAGTGTTATCATTGAGTGTCTTTTCTTTCCGAAAACCGTTGCTCTCTGTAAGCTTTGTTCAGAATTCATCTGTATACTGTTTTCAAATTTCAGAATACATCATCCCATGAAGGACAGATACGGTTCCTTGTATACTCTTTGGAGAATGCAATCCTCAGCCTGCCTGACGGTCAAGAGAAAATCATCTGGCTGATCGACTTCACAGGATGGACAATAGCAAATGCTGTGCCCATAAAGACTGCCCGAGAAACTGTAAACATCCAACAAAATCATTACCCTGAGAGGCTGGCCATTGCATTTCTATTCAATCCCCCAAAAGTATTCGAAGCGTTTTGGAAGGTAAAGTCTGTCAGTCTTCCCCAATGTTTGGATTTTTAGGCAACAATCTTAAACAATCTTTTTTTTTGAAACGAACAATCTTAAACAATCAACTTATACTATTAAAAGGACAACTCACAGAAGATAATTCACAAGTTTTTTCTATAGCCAAAACAAAATTACACGTTGCATGAACAACAACAGGACCTGAGAGATAGCCATATAGGAGAAGTGATTGTTGCACAAAATATTCTAATTTTGTTCAAAATATACAAATTCAAAACCAAATTTTAGAGAAGAAGTGGTGTTGTTTCCCTTTGCAACATAAATGTCGCTAATTCTTTCAGGTTGTCAAATATTTCCTGTCGCCTCTGTCCTCCCGTCGTCGTCGGCCCTTGCACACATTCCTACTGCTGATAACACTACTAAAATTAGGTGATAAAGCCTTTGCACTTGAGGAGTTACAGAGAGCAACCTCAGATAGGCTAAACCTATCTCTTAGGTTGGGGAAGAATTCTCATTTTGTTGAACATCACTTGCAACTGACATACTGTGGTAAGCCTTTGACACCATTTTGCTGAAATCAACAAGTACTTATCAGCTGTGAACCATAGCATGTCAGTTGCAAGTGATGTTCAACAAAATGAGAATTCTTCCCCCAACCTAAGAGATAGGTTTAGCCTATCTAAGGTTGCTCTCTGTAACTCCTCAAGTGCAAAGGCTTTATCACCTAATTTTAGTAGTGTTATCCGCAGTAGGAATGCAGTTGAAGAAGTAAAGCTCCAACACTATCAAGCATAATTACAAAATCTGTGAATTAGATTTATATTAAACCTACAACTAATAAGTACTTGTGATAATTTATCAACTTTATTTGACAGAAGCTTCATTTCGGGTACCGGCTAATACGTCACGCGCCGCCGAGCACCGCTGCCGAAATCGCCGCTGACCGGGCATCGGCTACAGCCACCTCTCCGAATCGATAAGCTGGTCAATCAGCGCGGCGGTGGCTTCCAATCCAGTCGAGTCTTCCACCGTCACCGGTGCACCTCTGGATCATCAGGGTTTAGGGTTTAGTGCTTTGTATAGGGTTTAGGGTTTCAGGTTTCGGGTTTAGGGTTTAGGGTTGGGTCTAGGGTTTAGGGTTTAGGGTGGATGACTCGGCATTGTCCTAGACAATCCTCATCACAGAAGTTTCTATGATTATTCATCACATAAGTTTCCGTGATAAGTATTTATGATAATTTATCCAATTTAACTGACAGAAGCTTCATCTCACCACCTAATTTAGCTTCTTTTTCAGCAGCTAAGGTAGACCCTAAACCCTAATCCATCGGTATAAAAAAGAGTAGAGGGGGGGTTATCTTTCTCCTCATCCAACTCCTTTGTGAGCACCTCTACTCTTCTTTTCATATTAGACGCCTCATTCTCTACAGCATCTCTCTCGAGTATAGACCTTTTTATGTCCTCAATGTTTATGAGGATCTACTATTAATTGCAATAGGGATCTACGAAGTAGAGTAACCATCATACCTTTGAACAAGATCCAAACATACTTGAAATCAACAAGAACTTATCAGCTGTGAACCACAGTATGTCAGTTGCAAGTGATGTTCAACAAAATGAGAATTCTTCCCCAACCTAAGAGATAGGTTTAGCCTATCTGAGGTTGCTCTCTGTAACTCCTCAAGTGCAAAGGCTTTATCACCTAATTTTAGTAGTGTTATCAGCAGTAGGAATGTGTGCAAGGGCCGACGACGACGGGAGGACAGAGGCGACAGAGGTAGTCCGAAGGGGGTGCGGGGAGAGGCTGCACTAGGCCACACCGTCCGGTGTCTTCGGGTCGTTTGCCACGGGCCCCACCGGTTTCTGTTATCATCGAGAAATGCTCCCCACATGAATGGCCACAGATCAGCTGCCACACGGCATCTTTCACGGCCTACGCGTACCGGTGTTTGAGGGACAGTGTTGAAAGGAGGCCGCAGTGGCGACGAGGTGGCTCTGCCTGCCTGGCCTGGTGCAGCCTCTCTCCGCACCCCCACGGACTACCTCTGCCACCTCTGTCCTCCCATCGCCGTCGGCCCCTGCGCGCTAGGAGTTGGGAGGCGCTGGCAGAGGACGAGGATGAGGAGCAGGAGGCCACGACGGTGGGGACGTGGCTTTGCCTTCCTCCGGCCTTCTCTGCTTTAGAAGAGGGAGGAGTTAGGGGGACAACGAGTCTCCTCTAAACCCTAAACCCTAAACCCACAACTCCATGTATACAATACTTTGCTTTTACCTCGAGATTGTAAGTCGTATCCATGAATAATTGTTATATACTAGATAAAGGTTTAGCTAGGGCGACCCTAAACCCTAATCAATCGGTATAAAAAAGAGTAGAGAGGGGGTTTATCTTTGGGACCCTTTATCTTTCTCCTCATCCAACTCCTTTGTGAGCACCTCTGCTCTTATTTTCATATTAGACGCCTCATTCTCTACAGCATCTCTCTCGAGGTTTAACCTTTTTATGTCCTCAATGTTTATGAGAATCTACTATTAATTTGAATGGGGATCTACGAAGTAGAGTAACCATCACACCTTTGAACAAAATCCAAACATACATGAAATTGATAAGAACCAGTGGGCAGATGACTCGGCATTGTCCTATTGAGTCTGGTTTTGATATATAGAATATGGGAAAAGGTAAACGAAAAGTAATAGATGAAGAGTCACACGGGCTCAGAAGTTGCAATAGGTAAGTTATACTAACAACAGCGAAGATTTCTCAGAAACATTAGCAATGAAATCCATATTTCCTGATAGCATTTGAACCATTTATAAATACCATCATTCCTGAATTCTACCGCTCTAAAAAGTACAGTCAAGATTTGTTGCGCCTATGTATCAACACCAACCTTTCTAAAAGAATGTATGAACAGCTCAACACAAACCACAAAACATCGTTTAACTGGAACCATTTCAGTAACTGCTAATCTGTCAAGTTTATGATCCATCTCTTCCCGACATACGAACCCACAGGTCGCATCTCCACTCCCAACATCCGTCCTCTGACCTCATCATCAAACCAAGTATAATCAACATCTGCTACAATCACTCAGCCACTGATACGCTAAACCCTAATAATGGCCTATCAATGACCAGCAAAGACGCACCCCACCACCCCCGGCGGGCGGCCCCGGATGACGGGATGTTTGTTATAACAAACGTGTTTTCATCACAGCATTCCTGTTTTAGACATAAAATTCTCGTTTTCTGAGTCAGAATTATGTTTGCTTTACACGATTATTGTTGGTTGTAACAAACTTTGATCATTAAAATCCTGATTTCGACAAAGGATTCTTGTTATCTGAGTCCAATTCTTGTTTTATGTACAAAATTCTGGTTTTATCTGTAGAGTTCTTGTTTGTTATAACAAACGTGTTTTCATCACATTCATAAAAATCTCGATTTCGACCAAGGATTCTGCTTTTTTAAACTAAATTCTTGTTGTATCTCAGAGAGTTCTTGTTTTACGTTAACAAACATGTTTTCATCATAGGATTCTGTTTTTAGACATAAAATTCTCGTTTTATGTGTAAGATTCTCTTTTTATAAACAAAATTCTCGTTTTATATGTAGAGTTCTTGTTTTATTTTAACAAACGTGTTTTCATCATACGATTCCTGTTTTAGACAGAACATTCTAGTTTTTTGTGTAAGATTCTTGTTTTCGTTACAAGATTCTTGTTTGATGTAACAAACTTGCTTTCATCAAACAATCCTGATTTCGAAAAAGGATTCTTGTTATCTCTGTAGGATTCTTGTTTTATGTACAGAAAATTGAAAAGATATGGATAATAGGGCTCAGAAGTTGCAATAGGTAAGTTATACTAACAACAGCGAAGATTTCTCAGAAACATTAGCAATGAAATCCATATTTCCTGATAGCATTTGAACCATTTATAAATACCATCATTCCTGAATTCTATCGCTCTAAAAAGTACAGTCAAGATTTGTTACGCCTATGTATCAACACTAACCTTTCTAAAAGAATGTATGAACAGCTCAACACAAACCACAAAACATCGTTTAACTGGAACCATTTCAGAAACTACTAATCTGTCAAGTTGATGATCCATCTCTTCCCGACATACGAACCCACGGGTCGCATCTCCACTCCCAACATCTGTCCTCCGACCTCATCATCAAACCAAGTATAATCAACATCTGCTACAATCACTCAGCCACTGATACGCTAAACCCTAATAATGGCCTATCAATGACCAGCAAAGACGCACCCCACCACCCCCGGCGGGCGGCCCCGGATGACGGGATGTTTGTTATAACAAACGTGTTTTCATCACAGCATTCCTGTTTTAGACATAAAATTCTCGTTTTCTGAGTCAGATTTATGTTTGCTTTACACGATTATTGTTGGTTGTAACAAACTTTGATCATTAAAATCCTGATTTCGACAAAGGAGTCTTGTTATCTGAGTCCAATTCTTGTTTTATGTTTAAAATTCTGGTTTTATGTGTAGAGTTCTTGTTTGTTATAACAAACGTGTTTTCATCACATTCATAAAAATCCTGATTTCGACCAAGGATTCTTGTTTTTTAAACTAAATTCTCATTGTATCTGTAGAGTTCTTGTTTATATGTTAACAAACATGTTTTCATCATAGGATTCCTGTTTTAGACATAAAATTCTCGTTTTATGTGTAAGATTCTCTTTTATAAACAAAATTCTCGTTTTATATGTAGAGTTCTTGTTTTATTTTAACAAACGTGTTTTCATCATACGATTCCTGTTTTAGACAGAACATTCTAGTTTTCTGTGTAAGATTCTTGTTTTCGTTACAAGATTCTTGTTTGTTGTAACAAACTTGCTTTCATCAAACAATCCTGATTTCGGTTGCTTGCTAAAAAGCTTGCCCCAGATATTTCCATAAAGGGTGAACAAATTGTACGTGTGTGATTTATTTCACAAATTTAATCACCTTATTTGCCAATCTTTTGGGCAAATACATTTAACCTGTCCGGTCTGTCTAGTGGAAAGTGGAAATTAATTTATGTGGCAAAGCATTAGCAGCAAGCTAACCTGCACATTACACTGTATATATGGTACGACTGAATGTTGTTAGTCGATTGTGTCATAGTTATTCAGCCATGCAGTAGGCTACATATACCAGCAAGCAAACACAAAAAAATAAATAAAATTGTGCATGGTTAGTCTCCACCATACATGAGATCCGGAGGACTATCATAGCACATTTGCATATCAACAGCGACATGCCTTTACTGGTCCTCCTGATGTTAAGAAATTCCATTGCACTCTTTACTTTTTGTTCCTTATTCAATTTTTTCTTCATGCTCATGTGATCACTGGAATCACCTAATTCTCCACTTTTCTTCTTTCAGATCCAACACAAGCTGAGTACTGACAACTAGGAGTGGATAGTGACCATGGCTTACTGGCTACTGCATGTACCAACTTCTCTCTTTCTTTCTCTAATTTACCTCGGTGCCTACTACTGCATTTTTATGTGTTATCCATAGTAATTTCATCCTGAACCCCCCTCCCCACATCCTTTTATGGTTCATTTGCTAACAACGTGTTTTCATCACAAAGATTCTGTTTTAGACATAAAATTCTCGTTTTCTCGAGTCGAATTATGTTTGCTTTACACGATTATTGTTGGTTGTAACAAACTTTGATCATTAAAATCTGATTTCGACAAAGGATTCTTGTTATCTCGAGTCCAATTCTTGTTTTATGTACAAAATTTGGTTTTATCTCAGAGAGTTCTTGTTTGTTATAACAAACGTGTTTTCATCACATTCATAAAAATCTGATTTCGACCAAGGATTCTGTTTTTTAAACTAAATTCTTGTTGTATCTCAGAGAGTTCTTGTTTTACGTTAACAAACATGTTTTCATCATAGGATTCCTGTTTTAGACATAAAATTCTCGTTTTATGTGTAAGATTCTCTTTTATAAACAAAATTCTCGTTTTATATGTAGAGTTCTTGTTTTATTTTAACAAACGTGTTTTCATCATACGATTCTGCTTTTAGATGAACATTCTAGTTTTCATGTAAGATTCTTGTTTTCGTTACAAGATTCTTGTTTGATGTAACAAACTTGCTTTCATCAAACAATCCTCGATTTCGAAAAAAAGGATTCTTGTTATATCTCCGTAGGATTCTTGTTTTATGTCTGAGAAAATTGAAAAGATATGGATAATAGGGCTCAGAAGTTGCAATAGGTAAGTTATACTAACAACAGCGAAGATTTCTCAGAAACATTAGCAATGAAATCCATATTTCCTGATAGCATTTGAACCATTTATAAATACCATCATTCCTGAATTCTATCGCTCTAAAAAGTACAGTCAAGATTTGTTACGCCTATGTATCAACACCAACCTTTCTAAAAGAATGTATGAACAGCTCAACACAAACCACAAAACATCGTTTAACTGGAACCATTTCAGAAACTACTAATCATCAAGTTGATGATCCATCTCTTCCGATATACGAACCCACGGGTCGCATCTCCACTCCCAACATGTCCTCCTCCGACCTCATCATCAAACCAAGTATAATCAACATCTGCTACAATCACTCAGCCACTGATACGCTAAACCCTAATAATGGCCTATCAATGACCAGCAAAGACGCACCCCACCACCCCCGGCGGGCGGCCCCGGATGACGGGATGTTTGTTATAACAAACGTGTTTTCATCACAGCATTCCTGTTTTAGACATAAAATTCTCGTTTTCTGAGTCAGATTTATGTTTGCTTTACACGATTATTGTTGGTTGTAACAAACTTTGATCATTAAAATCCTGATTTCGACAAAGGAGTCTTGTTATCTGAGTCCAATTCTTGTTTTATGTTTAAAATTCTGGTTTTATGTGTAGAGTTCTTGTTTGTTATAACAAACGTGTTTTCATCACATTCATAAAAAATCTGATTTCGACCAAGGATTCTTGTTTTTAAACTAAATTCTCATTGTATCTCAGAGAGTTCTTGTTTATATGTTAACAAACATGTTTTCATCATAGGATTCTGTTTTAGACATAAAATTCTCGTTTTATGTGTAAGATTCTCTTTTATAAACAAAATTCTCGTTTTATATGTAGAGTTCTTGTTTTATTTTAACAAACGTGTTTTCATCATACGATTCCTGTTTTAGACAGAACATTCTAGTTTTCTCGTGTAAGATTCTTTTTTTTTTATATACAAGATTCTTGTTTGTTGTAACAAACTTGCTTTCATCAAACAATCCTCGATTTGGTTGCTTGCTAAAAAGCTTGCCCGAGATATTTCCATAAAGGGTGAACAAATTATGCGTGTGTGATTTATTTCACAAATTTAATCACCTTATTTGCCAATCTTTTGGGCAAATACATTTAACCCGTCCGGTCTGTCTAGTGGAAAGTGGAAATTAATTTATGTGGCAAAGCATTAGCAGCAAGCTAACTCCGCACATTACTGTATATATATAATGCATTGAATGTTGTTAGTCGATTGTGTCATAGTTATTCAGCCATGCAGTAGGCTACATATACCAGCAAGCAAACACAAAAAAATAAATAAAATTGTGCATGGTTAGTCTCCACCATACATGAGATCCGGAGGACTATCATAGCACATTTGCATATCAACAGCGACATGCCTTTACTGGTCCTCCTGATGTTAAGAAATTCCATTGCACTCTTTACTTTTTGTTCCTTATTCAATTTTTTCTTCATGCTCATGTGATCACTGGAATCACCTAATTCTCCACTTTTCTTCTTTCAGATCCAACACAACTGGAGTACAGCAACTAGGAGTGGATAGTGACCATGGCTTACGGCGCCGTACCAACTTCCTCTCTTTCTTTCTCTAATTTACCTCAGGTGCCTACTACTGCATTTTTATGTGTTATCCATAGTAATTTCATCTGGAACCCCCCTCCCCACATCCTTTTATGGTTCATTTGCTAACAACGTGTTTTCATCACAGCATTCCTGTTTTAGACATAAAATTCTCGTTTTCTGAGTCAGAATTATGTTTGCTTTACACGATTATTGTTGGTTGTAACAAACTTTGATCATTAAAATCCTGATTTCGACAAAGGATTCTTGTTATCTGAGTCCAATTCTTGTTTTATGTACAAAATTCTGGTTTTATCTGCAGAGTTCTTGTTTGTTATAACAAACGTGTTTTCATCACATTCATAAAAATCCTGATTTCGACCAAGGATTCTGCTTTTTTAAACTAAATTCTTGTTGTATCTCAGAGAGTTCTTGTTTTACGTTAACAAACATGTTTTCATCATAGGATTCCTGCTTTAGACATAAAATTCTCGTTTTATGTGTAAGATTCTCTTTATAAACAAAATTCGTTTTATATGTAGAGTTCTTGTTTTATTTTAACAAACGTGTTTTCATCATACGATTCTGCTTTTAGACAGAACATTCTAGTTTTCATGTAAGATTCTTGTTTTTCGTTATAAGATTCTTGTTTGTTGTAACAAACTTGCTTTCATCAAACAATCTCGATTTTGAAAAAGGATTCTTGTTATCTCTCAGAGGATTCTTGTTTTATGTACGTAAAACCGAAAAGATATGGATAATAGGGCTCGAGAAGTTGCAATAGGTAAGTTATACTAACAACATCGAAGATTTCTCGAAACATTAGCAATGAAATCCATATTTCACGATAGCATTTGAACCATTTATAAATACTATCATTCCCGAATTCTACCGCTCTAAAAAGTACAGGTCAAGATTTGTTGCGCCTATGTATCAACACCAACCTTTCTAAAAGAATGTATGAACAGCTCAACACAAACCACAAAACATCGTTTAACTGGAACCATTTCGAAGAATCGCTAATCTCATCAAGTTGATGATCCATCTCTTCCCGACATATACGAACCCACGGGTCGCATCTCCACTCCCAACATCCGTCCTCCGACCTCATCATCAAACCAAGTATAATCAACATCTGCTACAATCACTCGACCACCGATATGCTAAACCCTAATAATGGCCTATCAATGACCAAAGAAGACGCACCCACCACCCCGGTGGTGGCCCGGATGACGGGATGTTTGTTATAACAAACGTGTTTTCATCACAACATTCTGTTTTAGACATAAAATTCTCGCTCGAGTCGATTTATGTTTGCTTTACACGATTATTGTTGGTTGTAACAAACTTTGATCATTAAATCTCTGATTTGCAAAGGATTCTTGTTATCTCGAGTCCAATTCTTGTTTTATGTACAAAATTCTGGTTTTATCTCAGAGAGTTCTTGTTTGTTATAACAAACGTGTTTTCATCACATTCATAAAAATCTCGATTTCGACCAAGGATTCTTATTTTTAAACTAAATTCTCGTTGTATCTCAGAGAGTTCTTGTTTTACGTTAACAAACATGTTTTCATCATTGTGGGGGTATTAACCCCTATACCCTTATGGCTAAGCTTGGGTCGGCCCGGATCGGTGGGTCCGGTCCACCAAAAGACGACGTCTTGACTGGTTAACTCCTGATCGGAGTCCCGCGCAAGGAGTCAAGGCGGATTTGGCGATCAATCAAGATCCTGGTCGGTTAGAATAGGAATCCTTATCCGGCCACATATGACAATTGTAACTGGCTAGGATTAGTTTCCAGATCTGTAACCCTGCCCCCCAAACTATATAAGGCGGGCAGGGGACCCCTCTAAAAAACATCTCTCATTAACATACATCAATACAAATCAGATGCAGGACATAGGTATTACGCCTTCTTGGCGGCCAAACCTGGATAAAACCTTGTGTCTGTCTTGCGTCACCGTCTTGTTTGTGGCTTGCGCATCTGTCTGCCGACAATCTAATACCTTGGGTATACCCCTAGGTAGACTGCCGACCATATTTCATCGACAGTGGCGCGCCAGGTAGGGGTGTGCGTACTGCTTCCCAAGCAAACAAGATGGTCATCATCTCCGGCTCCATGGCTAGGCCGAACGGCCTCACGTTCACCGTTGGCCAGATCACCTGGACCATCGGCTCCGATGACTTCATCGCCATGACCCCGAAGGAGGCATGGATTCAGTCTGCGTCGACCACTGCTTCACCTACATCGTCTATGGCTCCAACCACGGTGGGTACGGCTCCGACCACGGTGGACACGGCTCCGACCACGGTGGATACGGCTCTGACCACGGTGGACACGGCTCCGACCACGATGGATGCGGCTCCGACCACGATGGATCTGGCTCCGACCACGGTACATCTGGCTCCGACCACGCCTGCATCACCTTCAGCCACGCCGACAACTTGTCATCCGCTTCCCCGCTACAAAGGGAAGCAGATCGACAACACCGACCTGTTCGACTCCATCGATCGTGTCGGCACCAAGCTCGCTGAAACCCTAGCTTTGGTAAGTACGATCCAAAGTCAGCCTAATGAGCTGGTAACCGCTCCCCACAACAGATCTACCCGACCATCTCGGACCAGTCATCCTGCACGACTTGGTACAGATCTCGTGGTCACATCTACTCCTCAAGGGCGCTCTGCTCGTCGCCGGCCAGCCTTCGCGACGGGTCTCCGGCTCTCCGAGTACGAAGCCTCGACGGAGAACTACCAGGTCTAGCCCTACGGCCTGCGAAACGCTGCCTTCAGCTACGCCTGCAACCTGCAACGCTGCTTGGATCTATGTCTTATGCACCGACCTCAACCGAAGCCGCGCAACTTCGTCAACATGATCCAGATTGAAGATTATCAAGAAGGATCCGTTCACACAGTCCAAGAGGGTGACCCCAGCTCCTCGTCTGGCACCGCATCTAATGCATCTGTCCACACCGAGCTTCTGCATCACGAAGATGAAGGCGTCAAGTACGATCTGGATATCCCAGACCACGCCCCGGGGTTCTCACAATTCTCGTCTTTCCTGCCAAGACGAGGGGATTTGATCCATGTTGTCAGCAATGACGAACCGCCGGCAGTTGGCGAAATAGAACAAGAAAGGACTACACGCGAAGCACGCCATATTGACCGATTTAATCGCCGACAAATCGAAGCCGAAGCAGACTAGGAGGCATGATGCATAAGGGTCCAGCCACGTGACCTCAACGATGCTTTCTACAGGGTGGGGGACAAACAGGTCTTCAAAACTCCAAGCGCCAACGTAGCCGTCGCCATGGCAACAATGCAACGGCTACCCAACACCCCAGAAACCCAAGCAGTTCGCGATAAAATACAAGCCTATCTGACGGCTGCTATGGCCCAGACCGCGGAGATTTTAAACCAAGCTCGGGCTCCATCCGTCTCGGTCGAGTCAAGCCACAGCCGCCAGCACCCAAGTCGCTCACAGCCGCCCAACCAACGTGGCTCACACAACAATGACCCATCAGACAACCGTCAAGGAGGAAACGGTGGCCATGATGGTGGCCAGGACGACAACGGCCGCCGGGACAATCGCGACAATCGCCGCGATAACCACGGTCGCAGGGCTAATCCAGATGGCAATCGAGATTGCCGCGATGGCAATAACGATCTCCGCCATTACCTCGGTGGACGCGATCTGCGCGCTTGCATCAACCAGAGAGCCGACGATCAAGCGTCCCACGAAAGTTATCGCCGTATGGAATATGACACTACCCACGGCCCACCGGGTTTGAAGCAGTTTACTCCACACCTTCACCAAGTCATATGGCCCAAGAATTTCAAGCTCGAGAAACTTCAGAAGTACGACGGCAAGGAAAACCCCGAATTATGGGTCATGCTTTACGAGACTGCGTGCAGATCAGCCATGGCAGACGAGCACGTCATGTCTAACTATTTCCTAGTCGCTGTTGGCCATGCGGGTCACCAATGGCTGGTCAGCTTGCCGGCGAACTATTTTGACTCTTGGCAGGAGCTCAAGCAAGCCTTCATCGACAACTTCATTGCTACTTGTGAACAACCAGGCAACAAATACGATCTGCAACGTATTCGAGATCGAAAAGATGAGCCACTGCGCGAGTACGTCCGGTGTTTCTCGGAGATGCGCATCAAGGTCCCATCAATCTCCGACAACAAGGTAATCGAGGCTTTCATCATTGGCCTCCGCTTCCACGATGCCCTAAGGGACAAGCTCCTCCGCAAAAGACCTGATTCGGTCACAGCGCTCCTGGCCACCGCTAAGAAATACGCGGACACCAACGACGCTAAAAAGGTAATTATTGAAGAAGCAGCAAGGGTTCCGCGCTCCGACCACCCCCACACCGCGACGACTACCACGGCAACCGTGGTCGGAACGACAATTTTGACCGCCGCAACCCGCGCAACGACTCCCGCGACCACCGTGACCAACGTAATCAGCGGCGTAACCGCCGTGACGATTACAGGAGCAAGCGTGCTCGGGAAGACGACGGCGAGGTCAACACCGTTAAAAAGGGTGGCGGATGTCATAACTATGAAGACGACTACGCCAAAGCATTGAAGGGGCCCTGCCAGCTCCATCCTAAGTCGAACCATACCATGGAGAATTGTCGCGTCCTCAAGTCTATCTACACGCGTCAACAAGCTCTGGATACGTCCGACAAGCCTAACGACGCAGGGGAACATCGCAACGAGGATAATGACGACGACGATGTAGACCCCCGTCACAAGTACGTCAAACCAACCGATCGCGTGCACACCATCATCAGAGGTAAAGTGTCCATCGAGACCAAATGAGAACGCAAGCTGCTCGCCCGCGCTTGCTTGAACGTGGCCAACACCGACAATCTCCTCATCGATCCGCGGGTCCCTCCGTGGTCTCACCGCGAAATCTCCTTCAGCAGAAAGGACCAATGGGCCGCAATACCTGAGCTAGGGCGTTTTCCCCTGGTCCTCGATCCTTGTATCAACAAAGTTCAGTTCGATAGAGTACTGATCGACGGCGGCAGCTCCATTGATATACTGTTCAAGAACAGTCTGCCCGCCCTGAAGATAGCTCAGTCGGACCTCAAGCCATACGAGGCACAGTTCTAGGGTGTTCTCCCCAGACAGAGCTCTATACCTCTCGGGCAGATCACGCTACCAGTGCAGTTTGGGACCCCGGATCACTTCCGCACCGACTACGTCAACTTCGTGGTCGCCGACTTCGACGGCACCTACCATGCTATTCTTGGTCGACCGTCGCTCACCAAGTTTATGGCCATACCTCGTTACAGGTATCTGGTGCTCAAGATGCCTACCGAGAAAGGAGTTCTAACCCTCCGAGGCAATGTGTACGCAGCTTATACCTGCGAAGATGACAGTTTTAAAATAACAGAGGCTCACGACCTCTATATTCGCATGACCGAGACCGTGCTCAACGCCAAGAAGACCTCGAAAGACCACCAGGAGATCCCAGAGCTCGAGGCTCCACGCAAGAACATCAAGTCCAAGGAGCACAAGGTGATCCAGCTGGTCGACGGTGATCCCAGCAAGACGGCCCTTATCGGGGCCAACCTGGATCCCAAATAGGAAGACGTGCTCGTTAGGTTCTTGAGGAGCAACGTGGATGTGTTCGCATGTAAACCTGCTGACATGCCCGGTGTACCTCGGAACTTGATTGAGCACTCCTTGAATGTCAACGGCAAGGCCAAGCCTATCAAGCAGAAGCTACGACGGTTTGCTCGCGACAAAAAGGAGGCGATTAGGGTAGAAGTTACATGGCTTTTGGCAGCCGGATTTATCAAAGAAGTGTATCATCCGGAGTGGTTAGCCAACCCGATTCTTGTACGCAAAAAGAATAATGAATGGAGAATGTGCGTTGATTACACTGATCTCAACAAACACTGCCCTAAAGACCCCTTTGGCTTGCCTCGCATAGACGAGGTTGTAGATTCAACCGTCGGTTGCGAGCTATTTTCTTTTCTTGATTGCTACTCTGGTTATCACCAGATCGCTCTCAAAAAGGATGACCAGATCAAGACAACTTTTATCATGCCCTTCGACGCCTACTGCTACACGACCATGTCGTTCGGGCTCAAGAACGCCGGGGCTACCTACCAACGCGCTATACAAGCTTGCCTCAAAGACGAGATAAAAGATGACCTCATCGAGGCTTACGTTGATGATATAGTTGTCAAAACCAAGGAAGCTCATACCCTTGTTGACAACCTGGGACACACTTTTGCAGCCCTTAACACATTCCAGTGGAAGTTAAATCCAAAGAAGTGCATCTTTGGTGTTCCTTCTGGCATACTCCTCGGCAACGTCGTCAGTCACGACGGCATACGCCCTAACTCGGACAAAGTCAAAGCTATCTTGGACATGAAGTCGCCCAAAAAGGTGAAGGATGTTCAGAAGCTTACCGGATGCATGGCCGCCCTCAGCCGTTTCATATCAAGATTAGGCGAAAAAGGATTACCGTTCTTTAAATTACTCAAAGCGTCCGAAAAGTTTGAGTGGTCGGAGGAAGCAGACGTTGCCTTCACACAGCTGAAACAATACCTTACGTCACCTCCGGTACTCATTGCTCCAAGAGAAGACAAAACACTCCTACTATACATTGCGGCTACCAATCGAGTGGTCTCCACGACCATGGTGGTCGAGTGAGACGAGCCCGGCCACGTCTATAAGGTACAGCGGCCAATCTATTTCATTAGTGCGGTACTCAACGAGTCCAAGACCAGGTACCCATAGATTCAGAAGTTGATCTACGCCGTACTGATAACATCCCGAAAGTTGAAACACTACTTCGACGGATATCGTGTGGTGGTCGTGACTGAGTACCCTCTGCGAGACATCATTAGCAACAAGGATGCGAATGGGCGCATCGTCAAATGGGCAATGGAGCTATGCCCCTTTTCCTTGGAATTTGCAAGCCGCACTACAATCAAGTCTCAGGCACTTGTCGATTTCATCGTCGAGTGGACAGACTTAAGCACGCCTGCCTCTCCCGGATCCGACGAATATTGGACGATGTACTTCGACGGCTCTCTCAACATTGATAGTGTGGGAGCAGGAGTCCTTTTCATATCACCATCCAAGGAGCAGCTCCGGTACGTCCTCAGGATTTATTTCCCAGCATCTAATAATGCCGCCGAGTACGAAGCATGCCTACATGGTTTGCGCATTGCGGTTGAGCTTGGCGTTAAACGTCTCTACGTCTATGGAGACTCTGCTCTGGTCATCAACCAACTCAACAAGGACTGGGACACAACCAGCGAAAAGATGGATGCATACTGCAATTTGATCAGAAAGCTGGAAGGCAGGTTCTATGGCATCGAGTACATACACGTGGTCCGGGACAAGAATCAAGCAGCGGATGCACTATCAAAGTTAGGATCATCCCGAGCAAAAATCCCACATGGCGCATTCGTCCAAGACCTGCTCACGCCGTCCATCGAAGAGAAAGATTCCACGGCAGACAAGCCTCTAGACCATCAATTTGGTGGCTACGGTTCCGACGTCAAGCACCGCCGAGCCCCCTCCGACCACTCATGAGCCTGACTAGAGAATACCTTTCATCAAGTACCTAACAGATGGCAGCGGTTACACTGATCGGACAGAGAACGAGCGCCTGATGCGTCGCTGTAAGCAGTACCTGCTCGTTGATGGCAAGCTGTGGCGCAAGAACACAAAAGAGGAAATCTTGATGAAGTGTATAACCCAAGAGGATGGCGAACATCTCCTGGACCAAATCCACTCTGGCTCCTGCGGCAACCACGCGGCCTCAAGAACGCTGGTCGGCAAGGCTTTCCGAGCAGGGTTCTATTGGCCGTCAGAAGTATCCGACGCAGAGAAGCTAGTCCGCCATTGTGAGGGTTGTCAGTTCTTCGCCAAGAGAATCCATGTACCAGCACATGAGATCCAGACAATACCAGCCTCCTAGCCCTTCGCATGCTAGGGACTGGATATGATCGGGCCCTTCAAACCGGCTCCAGGGAAATTTACATGCGTCTTTGTGCTGATCGACAAATTTTCTAAGTGGATAGAATACATGCCTTTGGTACAGGCATCCTTAGAAAAGGTTGTCACGTTCCTCGACCAGGTCATCCATCATTTCGGCATACCGAACAGCATCATCACCGATCTGGGTACTCAGTTCACCGGGAACGCCTTTTGGGACTTCTACGATAAAAGGAGCATAGTAGTAAAATACGTCTCGGTGGCGCACCCTAGAGCTAATGGACAGGTCGAGCGGGCAAATGGCATGATCTTGGATGCGTTGAAGAAGAGGGTGTATAGATAAAATGAGAAGGCTCCCGGAAGATGGCTCAAAGAGTTACCAGCCGTGGTCTGGGGACTTAGAACTCAGCCCAGCCGTAACACCGGCGTCTCGCCATACTTTATGATTTACGGCGCTGAGGCGGTCCTACCTGCAGATATAGCTTTCAGATCAGCACGGGTAGAGAACTTCGATGAAGGCAAGGCCAATGAAGTATGGGAGCTAGAAGTGAATAGCGCAGAAGAGAAGCGGCTCGATTCTTGTGTACGTACGGCCAAATACCTTGCTATTTTGCGCAGGTACTACAACAAGAACGTTAAAGAGCAGTTTTTTGTGGTCGGGGACCTGGTCCTGAAGTGGAAGATGAACCAGGCTGGTGTCCATAAACTCGCAACCCCATAGGAGGGGCCCTTCATGATCAAGGAGGTCACACGACCAACGTCTTACAGGTTAGCTCACCTGGACGGTACGGACGTACCAAACTCGTGGCACATCGACAAGCTTAGACGTTTCTATGCTTAACTAGTGAGATATGTACCCCTTTTGTATTTTCGGTTTACTTCAATAAAGCTGTTATTATTTCTCCGACCACTCTAATGTGTCACTTCGACTTTTATGGTTATTCTAACTTAGCCAGTAAAAGCCGACCACCACTCCTTCCATGGTTTTCGAGCCGGGACTGTCTCGGTTCCTCCCAACACGTGCATGGGATCCGCTCCCCACGTTGCGGGTGATCGTGAGTCCCCCCCTTGGTTTGACTTGTCCGGCGTCTGCGTGTGCCTTTGGTCACAAACCTCACACTCCGACCACATGGCAAACTAGGGCCGCACAAACTTTTCAGGATGATGTGTCGAGCAAAATGGTACAACTAAACAGAACGTTATTATGTTCTCACTTAGTTCCACCAACATAAGTTTCAAGCTTAAATACGCTTTATACAAAGCAAACAAGCTTATAATGATATATAGTTATGTTATTACAAGCTTGCCTGAAGAGGCCCAAGTTTACAATAACACAACTATGTCCTCCTTCTACAGCTCTAAGCATATTACATTGGCTGGTCGGGGCGCGCGGCACCTACTGCTCGCTGCTTTCGATATCCTACTCGAGTCTCGGGGACTCTTGTGCTAGTCGAGCTGAAGGGGATGGCCCCACTGATGCCTGGCTGGTCGAGACCGCAGGCTTCGTCGGTTGGCTAGCAATAGATGGTGTTTCCAGCTGACTTGTCGATGGTGTACCCTGTACAGGTGTTGTCCCACCTCCACACAGGTTAATGTCGCCAATTATCTTTGACGACAGGTCCATCTGGGCCACCCGAAGCTCCTCTGCCTTGTCTGGGTCTACTTCCTTTGGGTATGCAGCCTCCAGGCGCTTGAGATCGATAAGAGGGTAGTGGGCACACACCATGTTTAGCACATGGGCGCCCGTGTACTCACCCGCCTCCTTCATGAACTCCTAGAACCATCCCCATGCTTGTCCGCATCTCTCGACCCGGTCCGGTGGGGGTCCTTGGCTCTTCCTCTGTGAGCACCGGGTCGACAAGGTCGAGGATGGGCAAAATGCCGACTTGCCACTACGGTACCAGTTCTTCCATGTGTCCCGATCTCGGTGGCCTTGAGGCATCGTGCTTTCCAGCCGTCACGCTCTTTCATCACGGTTTCTAGATGCCTCTTGGCATTGGCTTTTTAAAAGCGCACACCGTACAAGACATCAAATGTAAAGGCAAGACAAGTCAAAGGCGGGCAAAGAATGAGAATGGTGGCTGGAATACTTACTCTTGATTCCTCCTTCATTTTGGTGGTATGGTCTCGAGTTGAGGCGGCTGTGGCGCGATTTCTCGTTGTCCTCCTTCGGTGACCGCTTTTCTGCGTTCATGCGGCTATTCTCCTCTTGAGGCGGGTTACCTTAGCTTCTAAGCCTGCATTACATTTGTCATTACCAACAATGCAACAACACGTGTCATACACTTGATGTGATAAAATGACAACTTACTTGTTTTTTTGACGTTCCTTGTCATTGAGTGGCCGACCGTGTTACGGTTCTATGCTTCTTGCTCTGTCCTCTCACGGTGGTGGCGGCTTCAAGTTGGCGGTAAGCGTTCCATCTCGGCCGCCAGATTCTCTATTGCTCATTGTGATTCCCTCAATCTGGTGAAGCACCTCTTTCGGTACTTCTATGGTCTTCATCAAGTCCCGCATATAAACAAGCTAAGTCGAACGGTTTGACTACATTACAGGTCAAGTGGTCAAGCCAAACATACCGGACTTGTCACCAAACGCTTTGCCGCTCGTTCAACTTTTTGGGTCTCTTCGATCTCGGGATTTCTTCATGCATAACCCACTCGTCGTTCCGGCTGCGCGACACATATACATGTTGTCGTTTGTCTTTGGGACGGCCTAGGATCTCTTCAATTTCATCCTCTTTGGCCTCTTGTTCAGGTGGCGGCGCTGGGCCGGAGATAGTAGTCTCCGTGACCACTATGGCTTTCCCACGAGCCGTAGCATCGACAAGCGTATTCTGTGCCAACTCCGGTTGCTGCTCCTCGGCTCGGTCTCTGGTTCCCCTTGGCGCCAAGGTATCCGCCTCAGCCAGGCTAGTGCTCGGAGCATTTGTACTTTGCTCGGTTTGTCTTCTCGACCACCGCTCGGGATCGACGTCGGGCTGCTTTCGTGTCCGAGGTTCCTGTGGAATTTCTTCTGAGTTCCTCCACCACAATTAGTCGCTGAAAGCAGTTCTTTTTCGCCAAGATCTTGGCGAAGCCATGCCACAACCGGCTATCTGGTCGGGGATTTTTTATGACGCCGACCTAATATACTGAGAGAAAGTTGAGAAGACAATAGTATTCAATACAAATTATAAGATTATATCAAAGTTACAGATACTTACAGCTCGGAGGCACGGAATAACGTGGTGAAGGAACGTCTCTTCGACCGCGCCTGCCCCACGTGCTCGGTGGGTTCCACCGGGTCTTTTTCCACCACCCGTGCATCGCATCGGGTTTGGTGCTCGACACTTCCCCGCTTGTTTTCTCGTGTTGCGTTGGTTGGTGGTGCGATCATCGCTAGCACAGAGGAGCTACCCCGCCTCTGTTGACCCCATTTGTCTCCTCCTCTTTCGAGGATGAGTCGGAAGATGTCCGCATCCTCTGTTTCATCGTCTGAAAGGGGAAGATAACTGGCGACATTTGTTGGCGGTGGTACGCTTACCAATGACCACGGCCGTTACATCCTCCCCAACTCCAAGTACCGCCAATCGACGCGTCTTGATCGGCACCTTTGGTCTGGGCGGTTGAGCCGGCAATTTGCGGCCAATCCACGCCACGGGGTGGAGACACGAACACTGCTGCTCGGTCATGACCATTACTCTGGGAAACATAAAGAGACAACAGTCAATTTTTTGTTGCAACATAAATCTCTGGTACAAGGAGGCATCATTTACCTTTGGGGAGGTCGGGCCGGCTTGAAGGCGTGTTTCGATGTCGTTTAACCTGACATAATTGGGGTCGGCTAGATTGAATAGCTCCCCAATTCTGGCCTTGATTTCTATCTTGTCGAGCGCCTCTTTCCTGGTCCTCATCGGATCTACGCTACCCTGGTACTTGAAGCCAGGATGTACCCTCTTTTGGCAGGGCTAGATCCTTCGGCTTATGAAGTTCCCGACCACGCTTGGACCATCCAGCTTTCCCCATGGGATCAACCCGAGCAGTTCTACGATCTGCTCCAAGTGCTCAGGCTTCTCCGACCAGCTGTTCTTCTTCTCCGGAATCAACCCCACATCACACAGGGTGATCGTGTTTGGCTCTTCGCGGATGTAGAACCATTTCTTGTACCATTCGTCTAGTGAGGTGTTCCATGGGCAGTGCAGGTACTGGGCCTTCATACCGTCACGCAGATTGAGGTATACGCCTCCGGCTATCTTTGAGCCTCCGCTCCCTTTCTTTCGCAGACAGAACAGATGGCGAAAGAGGTTGAAATGGGGCTGGAAGCCACCATAAGCTTCGCAAAGATGGATGAAGGTGAAGACAAGAAGAATCGAGTTAGGATGCAGATTGCAAATCCCAATCTCGTAATACAAGCAGAGCCCCTGAAAGAAAGGGTGCACTGGAACCCCAAAACCCCGCTTAAAGAAATCCTTGAAAACCACAATCTCACCTGGTTGTGGATCGGGGAAGCTTTCTCCTTCCGGCGCATGCCATCCCGCGAGTGCCTTGTTGTGGAGCACTCCCATGGCGACGAGGTCTTCGATGGTCTGCTCATTGCTCCTTGACTTCCACCACTCCTTCGCCATGACTCCGCCTTTCTTCTGGGCGTTTCTCTTCGCTATTAATCTGCCCTTGTTAAGAGGGTGGATGCGGTGGAGGAGGGATTGGTGGTGATTTTTGGAGGAGTGGGGTTCGGCGAGAGGAAGAAGAAGGTTGCGGCGGTGAATGACAATGGGGATCGGTAAAAAGTTGCTTACCAGCTCTATATTATAAATAACCAAGGGCTCCGTCGTTTCGTCACCGAGATTCTTGGGAGACGTCTTGACGCGCTTGCATGACAGTTGTTTTCACAACCTCGAGATCTCACGCCAACAACGCGCCTCTTCGTTTCCGATTATCAGCGCCTCTTCGTTGATCTTTGTGAGAGGGCCCACATCGACGCACCTCTCCATCAGCGCCAAGCGGCGGTATTTGCCGAAAAGAGTAAGAAAAGCGAGTGATATGTTATATATCTCGCACTTTTTGACAGACGTGGCGATTGGACTTGATAGAGTAAGGAGATAAATAAATACACCAAATAATAATACAAGCGGCGTTCTTTTTTTTGGCTGCATATCTTGAGCTCAATGATGGACCGGACCATCACTGCGTTTGCTCGGGATCGCCGGACCATCGCTTGGTTCTCGGGCATCGCCCGGACCGATTGCCACGCTTGGGGTCTGCTCCGACTCATCGATGTGCTCGGGACTGTCCCAACCTTCGCCGGAGATCGTTCTTCTCGGCTACATGTGATTTGTACTCACATACAGTTGAGAGACATTTATTTAGACCTTGCTACAAGGCTCCTACTTCTCCTTCCAGCAAGCTCGGGGACTACATCGGTACGATGCACCTACCGGTGCATCTCGTAGTGCTTGTACGACAATTGGGTTCTCAACTTAATTGGGAATTCTTTTCAGACCCTGGCACCACGTGCCTACGTCACCTACTACCAGGCTCGGGGACTAAGTGGGCACACTTCACCTTGCGGTGAATGTGTTTGTTTTTCTACCCCTACACCTCTGATGATCAAGGACGCTACGCTCCGAGACGCACTTACATTTCTGTTCAAAAATACAAGTGGGCACACTTCCCAGGACGGAAATCTTTTTCTTTTTTCTTAAGAGCACCATATATTCTTCGGACAACCGACTTCTCCGATGACAACGGTGGTCAGAGACATCAAGGACTCAAGCCTTACTTGTCGAAGAAGGTTAAAATGGCGTATCGCAGCATAATACATGGTGCTCGAGGACTAGCTGTGGGGGTATTAACCCCTATACCCTTATGGCTAAGCTTGGGCCGGCCCGGATCGGTGGGTTCGGTCCACCAAAAGACGACGTGCGGCCTGGTTAACCTGATCGGAGTCCCGCGCAAGGAGTCAAGGCGGATTTGGTGATCAATCAAGATCCTGGTCGGTTAGAATAGGAATTCTTATCCGGCCACATATGGCAATTGTAACTGGCTAGGATTAGTTTCCAGATCTGTAACCCTGCCTCCCGAACTATATAAGGCGGGCAGAGGACCCCTCTAAAAAACATCTCTCATTAACATACAGCAATACAAATTAGACGTAGGACGTAGGTATTACGCCTTCTTGGCGGCCGAACCTGGATAAAACCTTGTGTCTGTCTTGCGTCACCGTCTTATTTGTGGCTTGCGCATCTGTCTGCCGACAATCTATTACCTTGGGTATACCCCTAGGTAGACTGCCGACCATATTTCGTCGACAATCATAGGATTCCTGTTTTAGACATAAAATTCTCGTTTTATGTGTAAGATTATCTTTTTATAAACAAAATTCTCGTTTTATATGTAGAGTTCTTGTTTTATTTTAACAAACGTGTTTTCAACATACGATTCCTGTTTTAGATAGAACATTCTAGTTTTCTGTGTAAGATTATTGTTTTCGTTACAAGATTCTTGTTTGTTGTAACAAACTTGCTTTCATCAAACAATCCTGATTTCGAAAAAGGATTCTTGTTATCTCTGTAGGTTTCTTGTTTTATATACAGAAAACTGAAAAGATATGGATAATAGGGCTCAGAAGTTGCAATAGGTAAGTTATACTAACAACAGCGAAGATTTCTCAGAAACATTAGCAATGAAATCCATATTTCCTGATCGCATTTGAACCATTTGTAAATACCATCATTCCTGAATTCTACCGCTCTAAAAAGTACAGTCAAGATTTGTTGCGCCTATGTATCAACACCAACCTTTCTAAAAGAATGTATGAACAGCTCAACACAAACCACAAAACATCGTTTAACTGGAACCATTTTAGTAACTGCTAATCTGTCAAGTTGATGATCCATCTCTTCCCGACATACGAACCCACGGGTCGCATCTCCACTCCCAACATCCGTCCTCCGACCTGATCATCAAACCAGGTATAATCAACATCTGCTACAATCACTCAGCCACTAATACGCTAAACCCTAATAATGGAATATCAATGACCAGCAAAGACGCACCCCACCACCCCTAGCGGGCGGCCCCGGATGACAGAATGTTTGTTATAACAAACGTGTTTTCATCACAGCATTCCTGTTTTAGACATAAAATTCTCGTTTTCTGAGTCAGATTTATGTTTGCTTTACACGTTTATTGTTGGTTGTAACAAACTTTGATCATTAAAATCCTGATTTCGACAAAGGAGTCTTGTTATCTGAGTCCAATTCTTGTTTTATGTACAAAATTCTAGTTTTATCTGTAGAGTTCTTGTTTGTTATAACAAACGTGTTTTCATCACATTCATAAAAATTCTGATTTCGACCAAGGATTCTTGTTTTTTAAACTAAATTCTCGTTGTATCTGTAGAGTTCTTGTTTTACGTTAACAAACATGTTTTCATCATTGGATTCCTATTTTAGACATAAAATTCTCGTTTTATATGTAGAGTTCTTGTTTTATTTTAACAAACGTGTTTTCATCATACGATTCCTGTTTTAGACAGAACATTCTAGTTTTCTGTGTAAGATTCTTGTTTTCGTTACAAGATTCTTGTTTGTTGTAACAAACTTGCTTTCATCAAACAATCCTAATTTCGAAAAAGGATTCTTGTTATCTCTGTAGGATTCTTGTTTTATGTACAGAAAACTGAAAAGATATGGATAATAGGGCTCAGAAGTTGCAATAGGTAAGTTATACTAACAACAGCGAAGATTTCTCAGAAACATTAGCAATGAAATCCATATTTCCTGATAGCATTTGAACCATTTATAAATACCATCATTCCTGAATTCTACCGCTCTAAAAAGTACAGTCAAGATTTGTTGCGCTTATGTATCAACACAAACCTTTCTAAAAGAATGTATGAACAGCTCAACACAAAATACAAAACATCGTTTAACTGGAACCATTTCAGTAACTGCTAATCTATCAAGTTGATGATTCATCTCTTCCCGACATACAAACCCACGGGTCGCATCTCCACTCCCAACATCCGTCCTCCGACCTCATCATCAAACCAGGTATAATCAACATCTGCTACAATCACTCAGCCACTGATACGCTAAACCCTAATAATGGCCTATCAATGACCAGCAAAGACGCACCCCATTACCCCGTGGCATGGCCCCGGATGACGGAATGTTTGTTATAACAAACGTGTTTTCATCACAGCATTCCTGTTTTAGACATAAAATTCTTGTTTTCTGAGTCAGATTTATGTTTGCTTTACACGATTATTGGTGGTTGTAACAAACTTTGATCATTAAAATTTGATTTCGACAAAGGATTCTTGTTGCTCGAGTCCAATTCTTGTTTTATGTACAAAATTCTGGTTTTATATCAGAGAGTTCTTGTTTGTTATAACAAACGTGTTTTCATCACATTCATAAAAATCCTGATTTCGACCAAGGATTCTTGTTTTTTAAACTAAATTCTCGTTGTATCTGTAGAGTTCTTGTTTTATGTTAACAAACATGTTTTTATAAGAATTCTCGTTTTAGACATAAAAGAGAATCTTAGTGCTAGGTCAAACAATAAAAAAATGATCAGATTTATATAAAAAATACTAATATTTATCCTACTAAATAAGTATCAATATATTTTTGTGAAATATATTTTTAATATACTTATTTAGAGTCATGTATGTAGATACTATTCTCTACGTAAACTTAATACAATTTGATTTTACTTGATCTAGAATTTGATTTTACTTGATCTAGAATTATATCTTTTTTTATAGAGGTTGTACTAACAATTAGCTCGAGATTTCAAATCTCAATGATTCAAATGGGGCTCAGTCAATAGGTCAGCTGATAGCCTCCCTAATAAAAAGCTATTAGCTGAATTTCTTGTGCTAACAGCTAACAATTAACTGCCTAGATCCGAGTCCCTAAATTTAGGCTTGGTTTAGTTTCCAAAATTTTTTGCCTCCTACAGTAAAAGAGCATGTTTGGACACATGCATGGAGTACTAAATGTAGACGAAAAAGAAACTAATTGTACAGTTCTCGGAAAAATCGCGAGACGAATCTTTTAAGCCTAATTAGTCCATGAAATGCCTTAAATGCTACAGTAACCCACATGTGCTAATGACCGATTAATTAGTATCATTAGATTCGTCTCGTAGTTTCCTGATGGGTTCTGTAATTTATTTTTTTATTAGTATCCAAAAACCCCTTTCGACATCCTTCCGACACATCCGATGTGACACTAAAAAATTTTCACCTCCCCAACTAAACACACCCTTAGCATTAAAACCCTACTTGTATGGTTGTATATATATTAACAACTGAAGTTGACACACATAAAACTAATCGTCTGGAGATGAAACCCCCCGACCCGCCCCTTCCCTCGGCGACGCCGGCGCCGATGCGCTTCCACCCACGCCGCCCCTCCATCCAAGCACCAATCCGACCCAGCCAGCACCAGATCCGAACCCCAGTAGCCTGATCTATCCATCCATGGGGGTCACAACGTCACCCCGTTGCTTCCTAGGCTGGCCGCGGCTGCTTTGGAGCCGTTCGCCCCCACCCTCAGCGCCGCTCTCAAACTGGTCGCCGTGCCGCCGCCCCCAGTCACCATAGCAGCCACCCCCCTCCCAACTAGTCCCAGCCCTCCGCTCGGCCAGGGATTTCCCAAAATTCCGGCTGCCGCCTCTCCTCCACCGGTGGTTGCCACGGGTGGAAGGATGTCGGACGAGACAACGGTCATCGTCGAGGACGTCATGGAAGGCGAGGACGACGAGGATTATGATGATGTCGACGACAACGACGAAGCCAGTGAAGCCGCGCCGGCGTCCACATAGTCAACCACAACGCGGGCGTCCACACCTCCACCGGCGGTTACTCCTCCAGCGATGGTCGCACGCTCGGGCAGGTCCTCGCCATCCTCCCTCTCCCCGCATGCCCCACCCTTCTTCCCCGTCCATCAGTCGACTGGCAGGAGCAAGTTCGGGCGTTGAGAAAAAGTCCCATGCGCGGGCAGCTCCGATGACGAAGTCGTCCCTACCATGCTCTTGTCGTACCTAGACGCCGCCCGAAAGGCTCTCCGGGCCACGCCTCCACCGCCGGTGGGGTCTCCGCATGCGGCGTAGAACGCAGCCACCGTGGGGGGTAACCACCCGGCGGCTGCCAAGGGGAAGTGCCGTCATCGGCGTAGGACCTGCGCGCCCGATGGCCGGTGGAATCCACCATTGTCGAGGGTCGGCGGCGGCGGCGCTGTCCTAGGAGAACGGCGCCCAAGTGCCACCGCCCCGTCCCGTCGGACCTCGTGGGTCTCTACTTCAACTGCCTTGCGCACGACCACGTCGCCGCTCTCGATCCCGTTGCCTCCGTCGCTGGGGGACCGGCATCAAGCAAGGGTGTGCAAGCATGGTCGTTCGCCGGCGTGCAAGTGAGACCCTTCGTCGGCGAGCAAGCCTTCAGCGCGTCGCCCCGGTCGGAGTGTGGAATGTCGCCCTGCTGGTCCGAGACGACCTAGCTTGTCGCCGGAATGTCGCGCCGCGCCAGGTCTGACACCCACAACGTCGTCGCCTTGTCGTGTGCAGCGGTCGACCGTGCCGTCATCATCGCCGCAGCAGCACCACAACAGCAGCATGTCGGTATCACCACCTCTGGATGACGTTGATAACCGTCCCAAGATCGAGGCCTTCGTCGTCCAGAGGAACGTGGAGCTCGCCGCGTTTGGAGTGGACCTCTCCCTCGTTCTTGTCGCACTCGTTGGTGGAGACCAGCCAGCCGTCACGCCGGAGGAGTTCCAAGCACACCTTTCCTCGAGGTTCCGTGTGTCTGTGGGCGTGGTCGGGGTCTGTGCTTGGCTTGGGGGCCACTTTGCATGCGTGTGCCAGCTAGATGGCTACTCTAGCGTCGCTATGCAGGAAGGTAAAATGCAGATACAAGTGGTGCACCCTGAGCCTGAGCTCGTAGTGGACCGTTGCTCGGAGGTTCAGCGCTGGGACTTCGATCCCATGCTGGTTGGGGTGGAGGCATGTCTGACCAAAAGGCCACATTAGGCAAGTCCCATGAGCCAGGCCGTGTCGGAGGTGGCCAAGGCGGTGGACCTGTGCCTTTTAGGCCTAGACGAGTGAGGCTCGGGCCAAACCTCACCAAGGCTCTCGCTCTTGGTGTCGGAGCAGGCCAGGGAATCCCCACCCCCAGTCTAGGTCGACTTCCCTGCTAACCAGGTAGGAGCAGACAGAGGCGGCCCAGCCACACCGGCTGTTGATGGCAGTGCGCCTGAGGACTTCATCGCTGCATTCAAGAAGCCGCTCATGATGCCTGTCTTGTCGTCGCCTCCACGACTGTGGCTAACTCGGGCGGCAAGAGCGCGAGCGGGGGAGCTAGACGACTCGGAGCTCGTCCCCAAGAGGAGCGCTAGGCTTGCCGCCAAGAGCAGGCACAGGAACAGAAGCCGGAGGCTCAAGAGCGGAAGGTGATGATGAAATGTCTGGGGCTCGAGATGGAGACTGAGCTACCTGACGAAGCCTCCTTTGAGGAATTCCAGACCGCCTTCAAACTCCCCCTGACGGCGTCGACGAGGGAAGCCATGCAGACCCTCTTCCCGGGCAGGAACCCGCGAGCCTAGAATTTGTCTTGCTGTTTTAGTCACAAAACACTTTTCCTATGTAGCTTTTTCTAAGTGTATCCGGTAGCTAGGTGGTAAGGTGTGTTGTGTCACGAAGGCTCCTCGCTTGCATGATTGCGCATGGGTGTACTGATAACTATTTTTTTTCTTAATGAAAAACGGGTGGATGGCCCGATCATGAGAAAAAAAAACTAATCGTCTTGAAAATCTACTTTGCATCAATTCCCTTCCCTCGATTATTTATACTGTGTCAGTCTTTCCTTTCAAAAGGAGACGTGTCCCCATAGGCCATAGCAACAATTCACAAATATGGTTATCGAAACGTTCGGATAGTAGTTTTGAAGTTTGCGAAGTTTGTTGGGTATACCATTTCTTGCAAGGCGTGCGTGATCCTTTGACGTCAGCGAGTCAGCGTCAAATGACATCGAGAACAAACTCTTCAAACAGTCTAATGTATGTATGTAAACGGTTTCTAGAATACCCAGGTTTAGGCTAGAATCGGTCCTGTTTAGTTTCCAAAAATTTTCACCTTAAAGGGTCACATCGAATCTTGCATGGAGTACTAAATGTAGACGAAAAACATAATTAATTGCACAGTTGGGTGAGGAATCGTGAGACGAAACTTTCGAACCTAATTAGTCCATAATTAGACACTAATTACCAAATACAAACGAAAATACTACGGTAGCCAAAACAAAAAAAAAATCGCCATCTAAACGCGCCCTATATGATGCTTAATCGCTTAATTAGTGCCGCTGACTTCACCTGGCATCGCACCGTCCGTTCCGGTATGCTCGTACTCGTACGAACAAGTCATCAATGTCCGCAAAAGCAGCCCATGGAAATGGAACGGAGTGCTACAAAACAAATCAAGAAGCCGAGCCAACTGACCCCTTCCGTCTCGGGCTCTCGGCGAAGTGACAAGCGCGTGCGCGATTCCATTCCGGAGAGGCAGGTGTGCGTTGATTCCTGCGCTGCGCCCCAACAAGGCCAACGCCCAACGGGGACAGGATGAGGGGACAGCGGGCGACGAGAGGGAGGAAAATTCCAGTCCAACTCTAGCGCTTCCCTTCTCCTTTCCTCTCGTCTTCCCCGCGTCGCCGGCTCTGGTCTGGTCGGGTCTTGCCTCCATTTCGGGACTCGTAGCTTCTTCCTGGTCGTGGTTGCTGCGCGTCTTGCGTACCCTGGTACGGAGCGTTTCTTGATCCGTTTTTCTTTTCATTTTCCCCCCACGCCGTCTCGGTGGATTGCTAGAAGGTGTCGTGGATTCGTTGCCGGCTTGTGTTGTGTGTTCAGCAGCTAGAGTTCCTGTTCTGCTACAGTCCTGCTTTTCTGTTCTTTGTTTATTGCTTTACACCGTTAGTACCATGGGGGCGTGGACAGGAGAAAGATTGCTGGTTCACCGCTCGAATTCTATCGGATGTCTTCACCGTTGAGCATGTGGGAATCCGCCAATTCGGAGATCTTGCCTACTTTTTAGGTTCAACGGATGTTATTGTTTGTATCTATCATATTCATTTGTCAGATCTATTATTCTTCTCCAATATGAGTTCATTGGGACATAATCGAATTTGTCATTTTATCCGGAGAGAATTCATTTCAATGAGCCCTTCCCAGCTTATCGAGTTTGCCTAGTATAATTGCGTTTGTCATTTTCTCTGTCCTTCTACGTTATTATCAGCACACAGAATAGAAAATTGTCTGGGGGCTCTACATGTAACTATAGAAGTAGTTGCTACCGGTACCTACCTGCTCGTTTTCATATTCCAATTGGATGGGAGTTTCTCATTTCTCTATCCAATTGAACACGTCGGTGTTATTTGCAAATTCAGAACTGGGCCCAAATCCTGGACGCGGTCTATTCTACTTAATTCAATCAAATTCCACATGCAAGTATTACTCTGCAGTGTCTCACTTTGCATATTATCACCAGTGTTGTTTAAATACGTACTTTTGAATTGTGTTATGAAGATTGAATTGATGTGTTGTTATGAGTATTGTTTAATATTTTCTTAATGCGCCATCCATCATAGGGTTGAGCATCACTGGGAGTGGAAGAAAGGAATCATGTTCAGGAGAAAGCATGCTTCTCATTTCAACTCAAATGATGCTGAGCAGCAAGAAGCAAAGGTAACTGTGATAATTGTCTTCTCATCATAGCTCATAAGTTTTTGTTGACATGAAGATTTTAGAGCCTGCTGTGAATTCTTATTTTACGTGAAAGCCCATAGTGAATCATGCTAGGAGTATGTTCCATAGTCCATAGACACGTGCTTTGTTCATATACTAGTGCTATGACTATGATCCAATTATTTGCTGCAATGAAACACCAGAGCCTACAGGGGCTTACTTATGTGTACCATGTTATGTTTGTGTGTTAGTACTAGTTCACACAAAAGCCTGCACTTAACAATCTAAATGTTCATACATAGATGTGTGTTATTGTCGCAGACTTGCCCTTGGGCCTTTATAAGCTTGACAAATGGTTTTAGTTTCTTTATTGAAATACCTCTGTATTGCCTGGTTGATTTCTCACATGATGTCGCCTATGAACAGATAAATGAATTAAAATCTGCACTTGGCCCTTTGTCTGCCCATGGCGAGTACTGCAGTGACACATGTTTGAGAAGATATCTTGAAGCCCGGAACTGGAATGTTACTAAGTCGAGAAAAATGCTTGAAGAAAGTCTCAAATGGAGGGCAACTTATAAGCCGGAGGATATTCGCTGGGTAAATGCACTCAAGTTACTTTGTTCCCTGAATCCTGGTCAAGTGACCAAACACCATGCTAACTGCCTTTCAGCCTGATGTTTCTGCTGAAGCGGAAACTGGAAAAATGTACAAGGCAAGTTTTCGAGATAGAGAGGGGAGAACCGTAATTATTATGAGGCCTACAAAGGAGGTAAGACTTTCTCTTTTGAACTGACATCCCTGTGTTTTTTTATTTCTCCTTCGTAAAGATCATCAATATTTCTTGCTTTTATCAGTCTTTCTTACTTTCATAAAAATTCACGTGTATGCTTTTATCAAATTCCAGAATTCAACGTCCCATGACGGTAAGATCCAGTTTCTTGTATATGTTTTGGAGAACGCAATCCTGGGCCAACATGATGGTCAAGAGAAAATGGTATGGCTGATAGACTTCACAGGATGGACAATGGCCCATGCCACACCCATAAAGACTGCAAGAGAATGTACAAGCGTCCTGCAAAATCATTACCCTGAGAGGCTGGCCATTGCATTTCTGTTTAATCCTCCAAAAGTATTTGAAGCCTTTTACAAGGTAAAGGCTTTTAAACCTGTTTTGTAAATGTTCTGTTTGTGTTTGATTTACTTCACAAAGATTCAAAATCTATATGTAGAGTTGATACATAAAAATATGTTCCTGTTTTGATTTCCCTATCCTAACTCAAGTGTTCCAAATTCTTACAGGCTGTCAAATATTTCCTTGACCCGAGTTCGATTGAGAAACTGAACTTCGTGTACCTGAAGGATGAGGAGAGCATGAAGGTCCTGTACAAATGCATTGATCCCGAGGTCCTTCCTGTCGAGTTCGGGGGAAAGAACAGTGTTGTGTACAACCATGAGGAGTACTCCAAGTTGATGCTGCAAGAAGATATCGAAACATCAAGCTTCTGGGAAGATGACGCGAAAACTGTTGACCATACTGTCAATGGGAACTTGGTTCCTGATGTTGCACCTCAGTCGCCGCTGCTTGCTGCTAAAGCCAGTTGAGTATCAGCCTACTGTGATGGGAGCTATTCGGAATGCTTTAATGGAGCAACTGGAAAAGTTGAACAACAATAGAATGTTCATAGTAAACAGAAATAGAGCAAATAAGAGATGAGATATTACTTGTCCATAGTCGAAATAGTTGCACTTATCAAACACTTTAGTACACGATGAGTTACAGGAGGATACGCCATGGGTGATATTGGATGCAAAAGCCCAAATGAAATGGTGGGAGTGCCACCTGCTTATTGTATCTCAACAGTCACTAAATGCTTTACTTGTTTTAGCCGTGGCTACGGAGAAGCTAATTCTGGGTTATGGCTTTAAAAATGTTGATTTCATATTTGTATTTGATTATTATGGCCGAAGTAGCTCCTGACCAGTTTGTGGATTCTAGTAGTAATGATACTCCTTGATTTTTTTTAACACAAGCGGCGGGAGTCCTGCCAGTCAATTTAGAGGGTGTTAGTTTAGTCCCTGTCACATGGGACGTTCGGAGGATAATTAGGAGGGTTAAATATGAGATAATTATAAAACTAATTGCATAGTTGGAGACTAATTTACGAGATGAATCTATTATACCTAATTAATCCATCATTAGCAAATGTTTATTGTAGCACCATATTGTCAAATTATGGAATAATCTATATAGATCTCTAATCCAGGTGAAATTCACTGTTGATCAATAGTGCCTCCCCGTTTCCTACACTCATATCACTGCTCATCCACAGTCTTTCTTGCATGCCCGTCCGATCCGCCGTCCAGCCACGCGATGCCTGCCAAGGTTGTCTACGTGCCCCGATAGGGCTTTCTTCCACCCGCCTGCCCAATCCACGCGTCCACATCGTCCACCAAAAAAACACCGCCCCCAAAGAAACAAAACAAACCTGCCTCCAGCCTTCTCCACCGCCGACCCGTACACCGCTGCCTCTGTAACACCCTCGGTGTTACACTGTAAATCTTTTGCTAAAACACTGCATGTGCATCATGTTTATGTGATAGTCTATGAATTATAGTGTGTAAATCAATTCCTGTGACTCGAAACGTTCACCGAAAACGCGAAACGAATGTTATATTTCATGTCGCGTTATATCGCTTAGAGTTCTAAACGAATTTTTATTGAACGAAAATATTATAGAATGCATATACGGAACTTTAATAACGTTTGTAGTATAAGATTTGTAGGTGATGATGAAATACGTGCGGTCGAGAACGGGATTCACTAGCTAGCTTACTTAATAGCTTGGAAATCGCATTCGACGCGAAACCGATCAAGACGTAGTCGCATTTCTTAAGTTAGAAAATGGTTTGACGAAGCTAAGTTCGGCAATTTTTGTAGAAGAATCGGGCTAAGTAGTGGTATGGTCTTAGGGTGTGTTTTAGTAGCTTGACATACCATCTCGAGTGTTAAATAGGTGGTTTAGCAACTGGATCACTAAGATGGATTTTTGGGACGCTTTAAAAAGCGTGCAAGGCACGTTCCCGGCCGGTTTTAGCTTTTGGACGCGGTCACCAGGCTTCGGCTCGGCTCGGCGCCGCAACGCGGGCTTGTCGTGGCACGCACACGTGCACTGCCATGCAGGCCGCACCGCCGTTGCTGCAGCCCGGGCACGCGATTCACGCACGCACGCGTACGCCGCGCCTGGCGACCTAGCCGCTCGGCCACCACCGCCGTCGTCGCGGGCCCGCTGCCCTGGCTAGTCCACTGTCGCCGCTTCGTCGTGTCGCTGACTCCGTGCATCGCGTCACCACGCTGCTGCTAGCCGTGGCCGCTTGTGCGAAGTCGCCCGCATGCGCTCTACCACCGCCGTCGCGTCCGCCTGGCCGCTCTGCCGCCTCGCGCTCGCCTGTGCGGTACCATGCGCGCGTGGCCACACTTGGCCTGCTGCGTCCGGCACCTGGCCCTGCCCGCACGTAGCCTTGCCGTGCGTGGGCTTGCCCCGCCTACATTGCCATCACATCCGTTTCGATGCGACGCTGCGCTGACCGGCGCCATCCATTGCGGCGCGCAGGACCGAGACTCCATCGTCGGCCTACGATTTATGGCCATGCGTCCAACATCTGGAGCACGTTTCGCTGTCCCCCCATCGCCCTGTAGCCCGTGCGCGTTTGCACCGAGTTGACAGCCACGTCCCACCACGGCAGCGACGAGCCAAGACATGCCTGTCTTCCCCTGTTCCTCTGTCGCCGTGGTCGTCGGACCCGCACCTCTCAATTCGGCCTGGCGGAGCCACCTCGATCCAATTAGCTTGGTCCACGGCTTCGTGGTGTAGTTAGCCAGCCAGCCGACCCTATCGTGCGGTGTTACTCGTTGAGCCATGCTCCAATTTGGAGCTTTCCTCTCGCCGGGTCGTTAAGACCGTCGTGGCACGCGTCGACGGCAAGGTCCCCACTCCAGTACTACTCGTGTTCAATTCGTTGCACCGCTAGCTTCGCCTTCACCTACTCATCACCCTACGCGCCTTTGCCTAATCGCTACCACCTCCTAGCCACCTCTGACGCGGTCTTGCCGCCGTGGGGCACCACCGCACCGTCCGCGCGCTCGCGGCCAGCTCGGCTCGGGCCGCCTCCTACCGAACCACCGCCTCTTCTATGTCCATGGTGAGTTCCTTGAGCTCACTCGCTACCCCAACTTCTCCGACGTTGTTGTAGCTCACTGGAACGTCACCGTTTTCATTGCAGGAGCTCCGCCGCCGTGGACCGGCTTTACTACGGTGTCTCGGCTCGCACTTTCTTCTCCCAGTGCTTCGCGTTCATGCCTAGGCAGGTATCAGCTCCATAGATAGGGCAGGGAAGGGCTGGTCTGGCCGGGGTAACCACCCGGTGCCAGCGTCGCCGCGCCGGTGCGCGCGCGGGGGGGCCTGAGGGTATGGCCGTGGTAAAGATGGAAAAGGGGAGGGGCAGAATTGTAAGATAGCTGACTGATGGAATAGTGCTGTGGACCTCGATTGGATTCAGTATTAGAGAAAGGGCGTTTTAGCAAATATACCAGCGCGCACGGGCCTCTCCGTCGCAGGCCGTCGTCGCGCGGCTGGGCTGCGTCCGCGCGGGCCGCGCTGGTGGGTCGCGTGCGTACACGCGCGATGCGGGAATGGACCGCACTGCTTGTTTGTGGGCTGCGCGGTAGAGTTTGGTTTTCCTTTTTCCGGTGAAGTAATAAACGTTTATTCAATTTAGTTTTGAGCTGAACTTTGAAAAATTATAGTAAATTCTATAAATGTCTAAAAATAGTGAAACAAAATTTGTTAGGTTCACAAAATTGCTATCTATCTGTTGTTGTAGTTAGTTTATAGTTAGCTGTGATAATGATGGATTCAAAAATTCAATTTAGAAAGCCTAGTACTAGTTAGCTTAATATCTGTAGGATTTTTTATGGCAATTTGGTGATAGCTTTAGGCATGAAATTTTTACAGTAGGTTCATTAGATTATTATGCGCTCATTGTAATTTTTGTAGCCCTAGAGTAGGTTGATAAATAGAGTAGCTAGTACTCCTCGTTTTATCATATATAGAGTAAATCGGTATTAAGAGTAAGAATACCTTTAGTTGCTAAGATAGTACATGTCATGTTTCATACTTGTTAGTGATAACAATAGGTAACTTAGCACCTTAGCCGGTAGAACTAGCTTAGTAGCTTGACAGGTGTATTCGTATTTTAAGAGTTGTTGTACCGTATTACTAAGTGTTGCATCATTATTTCATGCGTGTAGATCACGAGTTGGTAGAGTTCGTGCCTGCGGACGAACATGACTATGAGGAGATTATTGAGGAGTACGAGGAGGAGGTTCTCGTACAGAAGGGAGCCCTAGAGCCGTTCGTTGCTAAGTTTGTTGACCCATCGCCTGCCCAAGGCAAGCCCCGATGCATAACCCTTATTTTTAAAGATCACTGAATATATATATAATGTGCATCTATGTACAGGCATTTTATGGAAACTACATGCATAGATATATCTACCTATGAGTCCTACTAGTATAGGTCGAGTAACTGCTATGCTCAGGAGTTCGATAGCGTGAGTGACATGTTGTTACTCACAATAGGGAATAATTATGATCACTCATGATAAAATGGTGAAAAAGAAAATGGTGACCGGGCAGAGATATGGTTTGGGTATTGGTGGGTGTAAGAGGTTGTGTCCTACGGTCAATAGGGCATAGCTTGGTTACACTTTTTCCCTATGTGTGTCGGTTAAGGACTGGCCGTTGCATTGGACGCTAGGCAAGTCACAGACTTATTATCCCGAGCACATACTTGGGTATGGGCGCATGGAAGACTTGTTGCTCTCTTATCGTGGGTTTCGGCTCTTTCCGAACCAACTGATTGGAGGCGGGGAAGGTGGAGGTCTAAGCACCGCACTAAGTCTGGGACTTAGGAGCAGGGGCTTGGAGTCCAAGTTTGGATAGGGACCTGGACCCCATGATAGGAGGGTGATGGGTTGGTCCTGCTTGTGCCTAGGGTATAAGCGGGGCGTGTGTTTTCAAGGTACCTAGCTGGGCACATTGATTCATGAATCGCCGCCGTGTCGGTATGACTTGTCTAAACTCTAGCACCGTAGTAAGAACTAAAAGATGAAAGGTGAAGAAATAGAACTGTTACTCAACTCTTGCTTGAAAGTAGATCAATTGCTTACATAGAATGGCTAGATAATAAATTAATCATGACTGAAAGGATCAAGATGCCCAAGAGGGGGGTGAATTGGGCTAATTCTAAAATTCTTTGCAATAAATAAAGGCTACACTTAGCCCATTTCACCCCTTATGCCTAAAAAGTGATTCTATTGATCTACTGCACAAAAGTTTAGCACCATAAGTTCCAATCCTACTCTAGCATGACAATTCTAAGAATGTAAAGACAAGAATTGAATTGCTCAAATGTAAATGTTTAAAGTAAAGAGAGGAGAAGGAACGCAATGATGTTTTGCCGAGGTATCGGAGAGTCGTCACTCCCCACTAGTCCTCGTTGGAGCACCCGCATAAGGGTGTAGCTCCCCCTTGATCCGCGCAAGGAGCTGCTCTCTACGGGTTGATTCTTTGACACTCCATCGCGGTGAATCACGCACAACCGCTCACAACTTAAGTTTGGGTCATCCACAAGCTCCGCCGGATGATCACCAAACTTCCAATCACCACCAAACCGTTTAGGTGATGGCGATCACCAAGAGTAACAAGCAAAAACTCACTTGACCACAACAAGCCTAATGAGAAGGGTGGATGCACACTTGCTACTCTCTTTTCACTAATGAGGTCTTAATCCTGGATTCTTAAATCTCAATCACCTCACTTGGCTCTTGCTCTCCTAAGCACTCTCAAGGGTGTTTCTCAGCTATTGAAATGGGCAAGAGTACTCCCTTGAATGAATAGAGGAAGTATTTATACCCCCTCATTCAAAATGAACCATTATGTGCTTGAGTCAGCACCCTGCGGGGTGACCGGACGCTCTGGTCAGTAATCCCCGCCACAGAGTCGTTAAGTTGTGACCGAACTTTGACCTGCGTCCGGTCAGCACTGACCGGACGTGTCCAGTCACAAAAACTGCTCTCTAGACCCTTACTGATGTTGACCGGACTCTGGCACCCAGCGTCCAGTCACATTGTTGTTTAGCATCCGGTCAGTAACCGGAACCTGACCAGTGTCCAGTCAGGATTCTCCCTCTCTGGAACCTTACTGGAGTTGATCGGACTCGGGCACCCAGCGTCCGGTCACTTTTTCACTCAGCGTCCGATCACATCCAGATGACTTCACTTGATCAAATGAACTGACCGAACTCTACTGTTAGCGTCCAGTCACACCGGGACCAGCGTTCGGTCAACATTTGACCCTCCATTCACTTCCAACTCGAAAACATATGTGAATGAAGTTTGCTCCAATTGATATTAGTGCTACTTTGGAGCTACCTAGTGCTAGATTTGACAAGTGTGCACCACACCTAACCCACTAGACTCACTTAGGTCAAGCTACTAGTCCATACCCCCTTAATAGTACGTCCAAAGGAAAAACAAAGTCCTAAACTACTGGTCCATCCTTAACCTCATCATCGATCCTTTGAAAACCGAAACGATTTCCATCGTAGGGGCATGACAACCATGATTGCCCAATCAATTGCCATTACCATGACCTAACTTAATTGCCTCTGCAAAATACACGTTAGTCACAGTAATCTCGTATTGTCATTAATCACCGAAACCGAACTAGGGGCCTAGATGCTTTCAATCTCCCCCTTTTTGGTGATTGATGACAATACAACCTCGAGTATGTGAAAGAGATGAGGTTTTCAACATGCTTGGTTCATATAATCTTTTGACAACAAGAACAAGAGAGTTAGGCAAGCTTATATTACCCAAGCCAACATGGTGTACTCAATAGATGTGAAATAAGCATGAGTACAAGAAATAAAGCTCATTTGCATCGGAGTAAAACGCAGAAGCAAAGCAAATGAGCATAACCAAGTGACATGACATATATAAATATTAAAGTAGAGAGCACATATGTCACATATCACATAAATATCACTATCACATAAATATCACGATCACACGTATGTAGTTCAATGCATAATAGTAAACATGAATGCATAATAATGTATCACACATAAAAAGCCAAATGTAATAAATAAGCTCCCCCTAGATATATTGCTCCCCCTATGTCTATCATACTCGATCCATCTCTCCCTTTGGCATCAAGCACCAAAAACTAAGGGTCTGTCGGCGGGGCAGCAGCGGACGAGTTAGGCGCTGAGGTGCGATGAGCGATCTAGAACTGGGTAGCATCATCCTCTAATCCGGAGCTCTGAGCTGTTAGACCCTCTGTTGTTGGAAGTGACACTGAAGCGGTCTGGGTCTGCTCTAGAATTGGTGCGACCTGTGACTCTGCAGGTATGACTGTAGCAAGTGGCTCTGATGATGCAACTGATGATGGGAGCGTCTCTGTAGTCCTAGTAACTGGAGCAATGGTGGATGGTCCAGGGACACGTAGCTCTAGCGGTGTAGGATACCCTGTCAACTCACTAAAAGTAGCACCAAGGCTACTAGAAACTGGGGTATCAGTCACAAGCAACGAGGAACTCTGTGTAGGTGTGAAGCTTGTATGTAGAGGTGTGAAGGAAAGGCCCTAGGCTGGCATCGGCGAAGCAAAACACTAGGACACCTGCTCTATAGGTGAAGCGAACATGGTAGTTGGCTGTCCCTGACTCTGAAGCCCGCTGGGCTGAAAACCTAGAGTCACTATAGTGGTGGCAGGCTGGCCGAGCTGAGGTGTAAGCTATGGCAGTGGAGCTCCAATAGCAGTAACGATATGCTGCATGAAACCAAGTAACTGCTATTGAATGAGGACCTGCTGCTGCATGGCCTGCTGCTGCTGCTGTATAGCCTGCTGCTGTTGCTAGAATTCATCCTGTCTAGCTAGAACCTGTGATAGAGCAGCTGCTATCTCCTGGGCCTAGCGAGCCTGATCTTGCCTCATCCGCTCAAGTATGGCAAGAAGAGCGGGGTCTGTCTGTGGTGCCTGTGAAGCTGAGCTAGAGCCACTGGCCTCACCGTCATGTCATTGAGGAGGCATCTGAGGGAGATCCTAGTAATCATCATCTGAGCTGTCACTAGGATCACTCTCAACCATACCCTCCTGTTGTGCATCTAGCTGCTTCTCCTCTATCACTGCAATGCCCCTGATAATCTCATCCTACTGGGCTGCAGACTCTGGCACCTCTGGGCGATGGCTCGACTGGCTAGGTGTCCTCACTCTGCTGTGACGAAGCATCTAGGTCATGTTATAAGCTAGAAACTCTATAGTAGCACCAGAATACTTTGCCAACATCTCAGGAGGCCTCACTGTGACTGCCCTATGAATCAGAAAAGTGATCCAGTGAGCATACAACAGCTGCCTGTGACCTCTGAATCCCTCTACAAGTGTATCCTCCATCTCAGAAAGAATGACATCCCATATATCAAACACTGTCTGCAACATCAGAGAGTTCAGTAGCCACAACTGAATACGAGTCAATCCCTCGCGATATCCTATCCTCGGTGACATGGTCCTCCTCATGATAGCATCAAGCAGTCTGGCTGTAGGAGTAAAATCTCCGAGTGTCCTTCTCAACCCCTCGCCGAATGGCTCTGTGAAGCAAGGTCGGATGAGATCTGTGGGAGGCACAAGACCGCCGTGAGGGCATCTAGGAGGCTCTGTATGACCATAGCAAACCTCATGAAGGCGGATGGGTGACTCCTGTAACCTAAGGATCTCTCTGACCCTGAAGCTCATCAGCCTATAGTCACGACCTCTGAATGCAAAGTGTATGAACCTATGAGCTAGGTCAATCCAAAGTATAGCGTAGAACTCATGGACCCAAGATGGAACATATCTGTTAGTCCATCCAAGTAAGTCTGTCAACCCTGGCAAGTAAGAAAGATGAGGGCGGATCTACTCTCCAACTGCTGCTACAATGGCCTCAATGGAACAAACCCTCTGTGATCTGAAAGCCACACCACTGTTCAGATAGGCATTGTAGAAGTCCTCTTGCAGTGGTGTATAGAATCCCTCTGAAGCGGGAACTAGTCCTCAAATTGCACGAACCTAAGATGCTGCACCTACTTGGCTGTGGCGGCCCTCAAATCCAGGTGAGTCACTGGAGGCAGACCCTGTGGTCTAGGAGGAGGATGAGAAACCCTCCTCTGTGTCTCTAGCCTCGGTGTCACCTAGGTACGAGTACGACTAGAGCGGCGTAACTGTGGCTGAGGTGCCTGCTCTGTCTCCTCGGTCTGCTCTGCCTCCTAAGTCTGCTCTGTCTGCTCTGCTGGCTGAGCCTGCTGCTGTGGCTCCCCCTGAGGTTGACTCTCCTCCAAAACAACACGGCATCCCTCAAGCATGACAGTCCTAACTAGACTACCATGACGACACTCTATCGCCTCAACAACGGCCCTTTATGCTGGTGAGAGCTGATCTGCAATGATAACACCACTCCGAGCACCTCCTCTCTCTGCACGCTCTGCGGCAGCTGCTACTGCTACTACTCTCAATGTATCAGCATCTACAAACTTCTGCTTCTTAGATGTAGTCTTCTTTGTCCCCTTGCCTTTCACATTAGCAGACAGGCGAGGCGGAGGCCTTTAATCCTCATCACCGGGACCACCTCCAACATTCTTGACACGTGCCATTGCAGGAGCTGAAACGAACTACAATCACGGACAAGAACCAACTATCACTGACACTCGCGAGGCTTGGCCTCGATCCGTACTCGTGGGTTTGGCCCCAAGTTAACTGTCAACTACCAAAGTAACCTCAAAAATACCGACTCGCTGCATGATAGAACAGATCGGATATATGAATAATTTCAATATACATCTAGAGATACGAAACCCTAAGAAGCAAGCAATAGATACAAAATCAGAGGCGATGACTTGCTACCTGATGAACCGGTGAATCAAAAAGCAGAGGAACGAAACACGAGGGCACCACCGGGAATTGCCTAGGGTTAGGGTTCCGGCGACGTGCGGCGACGGTCGAGCAATGCAGTGGAGAAGTGGTCGCAGGCGTGGCTAGGTCATGGCTCGAGCGCGGGCAATGGCGTGGCACGGCGGCGCTAGGGCACGGACACGGCGCTACTATGAGGTCAGGCGGCTGTGGGTAGGTGGCGTGGGTAGGCCTGTGCAGGAGTGGCGCAGAGCAGGCGGCGCGGTGGACGGCGCGAGAGCAGCGTGAGCACGACGGTGTGGATGCAGGGCACGGGCGCGGGCGCACTACGATGAGATTGCGAGTACGGCGGCGCGAGGGTTAGGGCACGGGCATGAGCGGCTCGCCATACGGATTATATGATGGGTCCCCCGTGACGGATGAGAAAAGGAAAGGAATAAGTCCTGGAACCGCACGACTTCAACTAACCTGATGCTCCGGTGGCAACGACCGGACGCTGCCACCCGGAGTCCGGTTGACAACAGAGAGGTCCAAAACCTCCCAAGTCATGACCAGACGCGTTCGGTTAACCTCGACCGGACGTAGCCAGAGTCCGGTCCACCTGGTGAAAATCTTCTTCGCTTGACCGAAGGCAGGAACACCATCTGACTGGACGCAGGGAAAGAACTATTTTAGCATCCGGTCACTCCTTCGCAGCAACAGTTAACCTCCTGTGAACTGACCGGACGCTGGACTTCAGAGTCCGGTGCAGCATCCGGTCACTCTTTTTCAGCAAATCTTCAAAGTTCCTTCGCGCTACCTGTTCCCAATCAAGTCCCAACTTCAATAAGATCCAAATAAACACCAATTGGGATTGATATGAGTGACCCCTCTCAAACCCTCAAAATTTTCAAAGTATTTTTCCTTAGGCTATAATTCTTTTTAATAAAATAGGCAATAAAAGGGTGATTTAAAACATACATGCATATGCAATGCAATACTTGAAAGTAATTTTAGTTGCTTGTCAAGTTTGATCCAAGGTTAAGCTTCTTCACACGCTTTTCGATGGTTATCTTAACCATGTTAGACAAGCCCTAAATGCATTACCAAGAAGTAAACATGTTGTATATTACAATGCAATGCAAGGGATAACACAAGCTCATTTTCTGGTGAAGTTGCTAAAATCAAGCACATTGAGCTCATTCCTCAACCGACAAAATATAGCCTCATCTAGCGGTTTAGTGAAGATATCCGCCAATTGATCCTCGGTCCTTACACCTTCTAATGAAATATCATTCTTAGTAACATGATCTCTAAGAAAGTGATGGCGGATATCTATGTGCTTGGTGCGAGAGTGTTGAACCGGATTATTAGCAAGCTTTACCGCACTCTCATTGTCACACAAAAGTGGTACCTTTTCTAGAACTACACCATAGTCTAGCAAAGTTTGCTTCATGTAAAGTATTTGTGCACAACAAGCACCCACGGCAATGTATTCCGCTTCGGCGGTGGACAAAGCCACACTATTTTGCTTCTTGGAGGACCAAGACACAAGTGATCTACCAAGCAAATGGCACCATCCGGATGTGCTTTTCCTATCAACTTTGTAACCGGCATAATCCGAATCGGAATAGGCAACTAATTCAAATCTAGTTCTTTTGGGATACCAAAGGCCAATGCTTGGTGTGTGCTTAAGGTACCTAAGAATTCTTTTAATGGCAATCAAATGAGCTTCCTTATAATTAGCTTGAAATCTAGCCCACATACACACACTAAACATGATGTCGAGCCTAGATGCGGTTAAATATAACAAGCTACCAATCATAGAGCGGTAGAGAGTTTGATCAACCGCTTTATCTCCCTCATCTAGGTCGAGATGTCCATTATATGGCATTGGTGTCTTGATTGGCTTACATTCATCCATATTGAACCTCTTGAGAAGATCCTTGGTATATTTTTCTTGAGAGATGAAAATCCCTTCTCTCATTTGCTTGACTTGAAAACTAAGAAAGAATGTAAGCTCTCCAATCATAGACATCTCGAACTCCTTCGACATCAAATCACCAAACTCTTTGCAAGAATCTTCATTTGATGATCCAAAGATGATATCATCAACATATACTTGACAAATGAAGATCTCTCCATCAAGCTTCTTGGTGAATAGTGTGGTGTCGACCTTCCCAATGGTGAAGCCCTTCTCAATGAGGAAATCCCAAAGGCGTTCATACCATGCCCTTGGGGCTTGCTTAAGCCCATATAGCGCATTGGACAACCTATAAACATGATTAGGATATCTAGGGTCTTCAAACCCGGGAGGTTGATCAACATAGACTAGTTCATTTATGAAGCCATTTAAAATGCACTTTTAACATCTATTTGATATAGTTTCATTTCATGATGCGATGCATATGCAAGGAGGATACGAATGGCTTCAAGTCTTGCAACCGGTGCAAAGGTCTCTCCAAAATTCAATCCTTCAACTTGAGAGAACCCCTTTGTAACTAGTCTTGCCTTGTTCCTCACAACAACGCATTGATCATCTTGCTTGTTGCGGAACACCCACTTTATTCCAATGACTCTTGCACCTTGTGATCGCTCTTCAAAAGTCCAAACTTCATTGCGGGGGAAGTTGTGCAACTCTTCATGCATGGCATTTATCCAATCGGAATCTTAAAGAGCTTCTTCTACATTCTTAGGTTCAACACAAGAGACAAAAGAGTGATGTTCAATAAAAGAAGCAAGTTTTTAAGATCGACTCATTACACCCTTTGATGGACTTCCTATGATAAGATCTTGTGGATGAGCTTGTAGGAGAGCTAAATTTCTTCTATCAACCACTTGAGGAGGAGGTTGTGGAGCATCAACATCTTGTGGTTGTGCCACCATTTGATCATGGGAGACATTAGTATCTTTATTTTCTACTCTCCCATCTTTATAACCATCTTGTGGCATATTTGATGAAGAAGGTGGATCAATCACTTGTACATCATCTTCATCATCTTTAGGCTTGATGCCTCCAACCGGAATATTCTTCATGGCCTCCCTCAATGGTTCATCACCTACATCATCAAGATTCTTATATGCTCCTTGAGAGCCATTAGATTCATCAAATTCCACATCATATGTTTCTTCAATCAAGCCGGTGGCATAATTAAATACTCGATATGCTTTGGACTTTGATGAGTAACCAACAAGAAAACCAATATTACAACATCTTTGAAACTTCTCTAGGTGTTGCCACTTCTTGTAGATGTAGCATTTGCAACCAAACACCATAAAGAAGGAGACGTCCAGCTTCTTCCCATTGAGCAACTCATAAGGTGTCTTGCTAAGAAACTTTTGAAGGAATAGGTGGTTGGATGCATAACATGCGGTGTTGATAGCTTCCGCCCATAGAGCTTCACGTGTGTTGTACTCATCAAGCATTGTTCTTGCAAGAGTGATAAGTGTCTGATTCTTTCTCTCAACTACACCATTTTGTTGAGGCGTGTATGTTGCGGAGACCTCATGCTTGATCCCAACTTCATCACAATAGGCTTCAATGTTTGTGTTGTCAAACTCTTTTCCATTATCACTTCTAATTTTCTTGAGCTTCACTTCAAACTCATTTTGTGCTCTCTTGGCAAACTTCTTAAAACATGAAGCAACCTCGGTCTTGTCATGAAGGAAGAACACCCATGTATATCTAGAGTAGTCATCAACAATCACAAGACAATAAAGATTTCCTCCCAAACTCTTGTATGTTGTTGGTCCAAATAAGTCCATGTGAAGGAGCTCTAGCACTCTTGTTGTTGACATAAAAGCTTTTGTAGGATGAGTGTTTGCAACTTGTTTGCCGGCTTGACATGCACTACAAAGCTTGTCCTTCTCAAATTTCACATCCTTCAACCCTCTCACCAATTCATTCTTCATAAGTTTCTTGAGTGAGCTCATCCCAACATGAGCAAGTCTTCTATGTCATAGCCACCTAAGTGATGTTTTGGTGAATAGGCATGTCTTCAAGTTAGCATCTTCGGAGGTGAAATCCACTAGATATAGGTTGTTGTATCTAAATCCCTTGAATATAACTTGACCATCATCTTGCTTAGATACAACCACTTCCTTCTCGGTGAACAAGCATTGAAAGCCAATATCACACAATTGTCCAACGGATAGCAAGTTGAAACTTAAAGAAGCAACATATAGCACATTTGAGATAGAATGATCATTTGATATTGCCACTTTGCCCAATCCTTTCACTTTGCCCTTTGAATTATCTCTAAATGTAATTCTTTCTTGGCCATCTACTTCTTCATCTAGTAAGGTGAACATATGAGGATCACCGGTCATATGTTATGTGCAACCACTATCAATTACCTAATGACTTTTACCGGTCTTGTAGTTCACCTACACACAAGAGATCAAGCTTGTTTAGGGACCCAAACTTGTTGAGGGCCCTTGACTTTCTCTACTAGTGACTTTGCAACCTAAATTTTCTTAGGCCTATTCTTGTTGGCAGGTCCTAAGAACATGACTTTCATTTTACCACTAGAGTCTTTTCTAAGCATGTAATGAGCATTGAAAGCAAAAGGTCTAGCATGCTTGGGCAAGAGTTGTGGTGGTGGAGTTTGACACTCATAGGCAAAGTGACCTTCTTGTCCATACTCAAAACACCTCTTTGGCTTTGGCTTTAACTTGTGTTGTTGTTGTTGAGTTTGAGCCTTCTTCTCTCGATTTGCCAAATACCCAATTCCACTTCTATCCATCTTCATGACGGTATTCATTAGTAGCTCACGTTGAAGATGTTGACCTCTTGTGAATTTGCTCAACCCGGTCTTGAGGTGTTCTTTTTCTAGCTTGAGCTTCTTGTTTTCTTCTTTTAGCTCATCATGATTTTTCTTCTTCTTAAGCCTCTTGTTCTCTTCTTTAAGCTTCTCAATCTCAAGAGCTAGATCACTATCATGGTCAAGGTTCTCAATCACAATGGTGTTGGTGGTTGAAAGCTTCTCAAGATCTTTCTTTAGTTTCTCATTCTCATTCTTGATCTTGACATACTCATCATAGTTATCGAACTCAACCACTTGCTTGCCTTTGCTACTAGAACCTTGCTCAATGCTCTCAATAATCAAATCATCACATGAAGTAGCTATATCAATCTTAACAACATTGTTAGTAGCATCATGTGGCTCATTGGATAAAAACTCATGAGAGATAACAAGATTATCATGATTAATCTTGAGGTTGGTATACTCTTCTTTTAGCATGTTATAGCTAGTGATGAGCTCATTATATATCTCCTCAAGTTTATCATGTTTTTCATTAAGCTCTTTCTTAGAAGATTTGAGCTCCTTAAGTTTGGATGACTAGCATCGTTTGCTTCTCTAAGCTCAACACTAGTCTTTTCCGCTATGCCACATTTAGCTAAAAGAGAGTCATTCTTAAGTTCTAGCTTTTCATTCTTAGCTCTTGACTTTCTAATGATCTTAGTGTATTGATTTAGCAATTTAACAAGATCATCATATGAAGATGATTCAAATTCATCATCATCACTGTCACTATCATTATTGCTAGCATGATCATCACCACTACTATCATCATCATTTAATACCTTTCGTTCACCCTTGGCCATAAGGCATAGGTGTGTAGAGGATGAAGGTGGTGGTGTCGGTGAAGATGATGAAGAGTCAATCACAATAGCAGCCACCTTCTCGTTGTCACTATCATCATCGGATGAGCAACTTGATGAATTAATGTCCGTGAGCCAATCACCGACGATGTATGCCTTGCCATTTTTCTTCTTCTTGTGGAAGTCCTTCTTCTTGCCATCCTTCTTGTATGTCTTGTTTTTCTTTTTCTCATCTTCATCTTCATCACTTGAGTCATCTTTCTTGCCCTTGTTCTTCTTCTTGTATTTGTCTTTCCAAACTGACCGAACTCTACTGCCAGCGTCTGGTCACACCGGGACCAGCGTTCAGTCAACATTTGACCCTCCATTCACTTCCAACTCGAAAACATATGTGAATGAAGTTTGCTTCAATTCATCTTAGCGCTACTTTGGAGCTACCTAGTGCTAGATTTGACAAGTGTGCACCACACCTAATCCACTAGACTCACTTAGGTCAAGCTACTAGTCCATACCCCCCTTAATAGTATGGCCAAAGAAAAAACAAAGTCCTAAACTACTCTAAGTGTCTCTTCAACACCAAACGACACTTAGAACTGGTCCATCCTTAACCTTGTCATCCATCCTTTGAAAACCAAAACGATTTCCATCATAGGGGCATGACAACCATGATTGCCCAATCAATTGCCATTACCATGACCTAACTTAATTACCTCTACAAAATACACGTTAGTCATAGTAATCTTGTATTGTCATTAATCACCGAAACCCAACTAGGGGCCTAGATGCTTTCAATGACCGTGAATAATAACATAAATAAGGATTCACTATTAGCATTGCTTTCTACAAAAAGAAACCCAGCAAACCATAAAGTTTATCATATCCCTTGGAGTTAGAAAATTATTCTCACTAGGCGGATAAGTCTTGCGAGTACATTGTGTACTCAGGGTTTATTTACCCCTGTTGCAGGTTCAACTTGAGGAGTACCCATTGTGTGAAGGATTCTTCTGGTGCGCACAGACGGATCCTTGTTCATTATCGATAGATGTGTATTTTTATTCCGCTGTTTAATATTTCGCACTCTGAATTTGGTACTGTAATAATATATTTTTAAGAACTCTGGATGTATGAAATGGATTAAGTTTGTAACTCGTTCTCATTATTGGATCCTTGGGGAAAAATGTGTATCTTTTGGGCTCTCCCTTGGGGTGTGCCCGACGGAACCTGCCCGCTGTGGCGTACTTTCAGGGTGCTTAGTGTCTGGTGGAAGACGAGCACCTCCGTAAGTGCGTTATTTCGGGTGGTTCTGCCATAGTTGGTGCCAGAGCCAATAATGAGTTTACGAGTTTATCACTCTTTTCCAAAAAGCTAAAATTTGATCAACAAAAGTTTTACGAAAAGTAGGATGAGCTAAAATTATCTAAATAAGTATAAGCCCTAGCAATATGGTTTATCTAGGATAGCGACACTGGTTTTATCTAATTAGTTTTCTATAGGTACACTGACTTACGTTGCGTAAGAAATCGGTTAGCATACGAAAAGTGAGTGTACGAGGTGCCAAAATTTTGCGAATGCCGCTATATTCCAGCCTGAGTGAGTGTATAGGCCAATACATGCATCATGATAAGAGAACCTTGCTTAACTAAATTCTTCCTACACGTATAAATTGGATTAGTAAATTGATAGGATAAATTAAAAGAGTGCTTTAATAAATGACTTAGCATTTCTATAATCCCTTGTTTCTAATCTGGAGAGTTGTTCTAAATGGATGGTTCTTATCTCTTACAGATGAATTTGAGATCCGGTCATGGGAGCACCGGTCTTTGGTCAAGGGCCCTGGTCTTGTCTTGGCGAAGGCCACAGTGAAAGTGGCCGGGCCAATGAGCACGGCAACAGGGAGAGCCATGAGGCTCCACTTCTTTCTCCTCCTCCTCTGCCACCGCCACATCCGATGACTCATGCGGAGATGATGGCGGAGATGTTGGCTGCTCGTCGTGAGTCAGCTCGTGCCATGGAGCTGCTGGCATAGGCTATCAGTGGCTTCACCCGTGGTGGTCATGGGGGCAATGGTGGGAAGGAGGGTGGTGCCCGTGGTCCTGAGGGACCCTGTTCTTATCAGGATTTCTTAAAGACACACCCACCCACGTTTCACATCGATGGTTTGAGCCCTAGATGCGAAGCATTGGCTTCGCATTCTGGAGCAAAAGTTTCTGTTGCTCACCGTGACTGATGAGCAGAAGGTGCGCTTCGCAGCACAACAGTTGTTGGGGTCCACGAGTGCATGGTGGGATACATTCAATGCCATGCAATAGGTGGATCATCGGGTGACCTGGTAGGAGTTCACTGCAGCCTTCAGAGATTATTATATCCCTGCTGGTGTTCTCAACAGGAAGCTGACGGAGTTCCTAGATCTACGGCAAGGGAGTATGTCCATGATGGACTATGTCAACATGTTCGATCACTTGTCGCAGTATGCTAGGACTCATGTGGATACAGATGAGAAGAAGAGGGACCGCTTCTATCGTGGCCTCTCTTGCATCCTACAGAAGGAGTTATATACTAGGAACTATCAGACCTTTGGGGCGATGATGAATGCTGCTATCGCCATGGAGGGATTGCAGTGTGACTCGTAGGCAGAATGGAAGTGCAAGCGGGTGGCCACTGGGTCTTCTAGTCACCCCCATGCCTAGAAAGTATAGGTTGTCAAGCGGGTGCCCTATCAGTCCTCGGGCGGGCATTCATTTCGATAGCCTTAGCATACTTTTTAGGCTCCTTCCACTTAGTATCGTGCACCCACTCAGCAGGTGCAACATCAACAGCCTCAGGGACAACAGGTCCCACCTTGTCGAGGAATGGGGAACAAGCCTGGTGCTTGTTTCAAATGTGGCAAGGAAGGACACTATGCCCGAGAGTGCCCGCAAAACCAGTCAGCCCAGTCTGCTCAGCCATCAGCTAACTCCAAGCTAATCAAGCGGACAGTGATCAAGAAGAAAGTGCCAGTCAGTCGATCTAGACAGGTTAATTTCACGAAGGCTGAGGAAATATTGCAAAATAAACCGGTGATGGCTGGTATGTTCACCATTGATTCCCATCCAACTTATGTGTTGTTTGATTCTGGTGCATCACATTTATTCATGAGCATGGGATTTGCACACTGGCACAATATACCTCTTATGGCTATACCATTTGCCTATAGAATCAGTACTCCGGGTGCGCAGATGTGCGTTAACACTTGGACAGACACAGTGAGCTTAGTATCAGCCACTCACACTTACCGTCTCCAGTTCATGATACTGCCTGGGAAAGGCATTGCTGCAATTCTAGGAATAAACTGGTTGCAGGTATATGGGGTAGTCTTGGATCTGAAGCAGAGAGTTATCGAGTTATGGCTTCCTTCTTCTGAGGATAGGATGTCTCTCCTTGTACCCTCAAATCTAGTCTTACCTGTTGCTTCTCATGCGGAAGCTTCTCCTGATCTTGCCTCTATTCCGTAGTAGTATGTGAGTTTACGGATGTTTTTCACGAAGATCTACAGGTTGCCACCGGACAGAGAGGTGGAGTTCTCCATTGAGCTAGAGCCTGGTACTACTCCTATCTCCTAATGTCTGTACCGCATGGCCCCTAAGGAATTGGCTAAAATGAAAAGGCAGTTGGAAGAGTTGTTGGAAAAGGGCTTCATCCGTCCTAGCTCTTCATCTTGGGGTTGTCCAGCCATTTTTGTGAAGAAGGATGGCACTCTTTGAATGTGTGTGGATTATCGCCCTCTCAACGCGGTAACCATTAAGAACAAGTATCCTTTACCTCGTATTGATACTTTGTTCGATCAACTAGCCGGTGCCAAGGTGTTCTCCAAGATTGATCTCCATTTAGGCTATCATTAAATCAAGATTAGACCACAAGATATACCAAAGACAACTTTTTCTACTATGTATGGGCTGTATGAATACCTAGTCATGTCTTTTGGTCTCACCAACGCTCCTGCATTCTTCATGTACCTAATGAACTCAGTCTTCATGCCAAAGTTGGACAAATTTGTAGTGGTATTCATTGATGATATCCTGATATATTCCAAGAACAAGGAAGAGCATGCCTAACACCTTCAGATAGTACTGGCTCGATTGAAGGGACACAAGCTGTATGCTAAATTCAGCAAGTGTGAATTCTGGTTAGATCGAGTGTAGTTTTTAGGGCATGTTTTGACACCTGACGATATTTCTATAGACCCCAGCAAGGTGCAAGATGTGCTAAATTGGAAGTCTCCCAAGTCAGTGCACCAGATTCATCAGTTCCTTGGGCTAGCTACGTACTATCGGCGTTTCATCCTGGATTTCTCCAAGATAGCTCAGCCGATGACCAAGCTGCTCCAAAAAGAAGCCAAGTTTAATTGGAGCTCAGCCTGTGAAGAAGCCTTCCAAGCTTTGAAGAAATTTTTGACCACTACTCCTGTCTTGGCCCAACCAGATATTGATAGACCTTTTGATGTATATTGTGATGCCTCGAAGATGGGGTTAGGATGTGTGCTTATGCAGGATGGGCGTGTGATAGCTTATGCTTCGCGCCAACTAAAAAAGCACGAAGTGAACTACCCCACCCATGATTTAGAGCTAGCTACTGTGGTCCACGCTCTAAAAATTTGGAGGCATTACTTGTTGGGCAACAAAGTACATATTTTTATAGATCATAAGAGCCTCAAATATATTTTTACTCAATATGAGTTAAATATGAGGCAAAGGAGATGGCTGGAATTGATCAAGGATTATAACTTGAAGGTACATTATCACCCCGGAAAGGCCAATGTAGTAGCGGATGCTTTGAGCCAAAAGTCAAATCAGGTTGAGGAAGCACCTTTGTCTCTCAACCATGCTGAGGTGCTGGCTCATATTGCCTTAGTCTTAGAATTACTTGAGCAGATTATTATGGAGCAAAGGCAAGATACTTTAGAAATTTCTCACATCAAGAAATTAATTGCCGAAGGGCGTGGCCCTCACTTTAGTATTGATGAGCAAGATGTAGTGAGGTACAAGGATAGATTGGTGGTTCCATCAAATCAGGAGCTGAGAAGGAAGATTTTGAATGAATCTCACCATTCCAAGCTATCTATCCATCCTGGCAGCAACAAGATGTATCATGATTTGCGCCACTTGTATTGGTGGTCCAACATGAAGCAAGACATTACCTAGTACATCGCGGAGTGTGACACTTGTGGGAGAGTTAAGGCCGACCACATGCGTACTCCAGGATATTTGCAGCCCTTGCCCATTCCTATGTGGATATGGGAAGATATTTCCATGGATTTCATTGTGGGTTTACCCCGCACATCCAAGGGCTATAACTCTATTTGGGTCATTGTGGATCGCCTTACCAAGGCAGCTCATTTTCTCCTAGTTAATTCCACATATTCTGCCAGAAAGTATGCCGAGTTGTATTTGGACCAGATTGTGACCCTGCATGGAGTCCCCCTTACTATTATTTCTAATAGAGGGTCAGTTTTTATCTCTCATTTCTAGGAGCAACTCTAGGAGTGTCTTGGTACTAGTCTCCTCCGTAGTTCAGCCTATCAACCCCAGACTGACGGCCAAATAGAAAGGGTAAACCAGGTACCAGAAGATATGTTGAGAGCTTGTGCCATTTCTTTTCCGGAGAAGTGGGACGGATGCTTGAACTTAGCTGAGTTTTCCTACAACAATAGCTATCAAGAGAGCATTCGTATGACACCATTTGAAGCTCTGTATGGAAAGAAATGTAGGACACCAACTAACTGGGTTGAAGTAGGAAACAGTGGATATTTTGGGCATGATTTCATCAAAGAGGCTCGAGAGCAAGTGAGCATTATTCAGAGGCACTTAAAGGTAGCTCAGAGCCGACAGAAAGCTTATGCAGACAGGCAAAGAAGGCCTTTGTAGTTTACAGTTGGGGATTATGTGTACCTCAAGGTGTCTCCTATGAGAGGGGTGCATCGGTTTGATGTCCATGGCAAGCTAGCTCCTCGATACGTGGGTCCTTACCAAATTTTGAAGCAGTGTGGCCCAGTTGCTTATCGTCTCTAGCTTCTCGATATTTTATCGGTGGTACATGATGTGTTCCACGTATCTCAGTTGAAGAAATATTTATGGGTGCTTGATGAAGCTGTGGAAATTGAAGGGCTTTCCCTCCAGCCGGACTTGACGTATATTGAGCACCCTGTCAAAATCCTGGATGAAAAGGAAAGAGTGATAAGGAACAATGTGGTGAAGTTCTACAAGGAGCAGTGGCAGAACCACTCAGAGGATGAGGCCATGTGGGAACAATAGAGCTATATATTGAAGCATTACCCCTACCTTCTCTCTGTTTCTTATAGGTAGTTGTTACGTTGAAATTTATTTCCTATCTCCTCACACTAGGCACATGAAATCTCGGGTCAAGATTTTGTTTTAGGGGGGTAGATTTGTAACACCCTCGGTGTTACACTGTAAATCTTTGCTAAAACACTTCATGTGCATCATGTTTATGTGACAGTGTATGAATTATAGTGTGTAAATCAATTCCTGTGACTCAAAACGTTCAACGGAAACGCGAAACGAATGTTATATTTCATGTCGCGTTATATCGCTTAGAGTTCTAAACGAATTTTTATTGAACAAAAATATTATAGAATGCATATACGGAACTTTAATAACGTTTGTAGTATAAGATTTGTAGGTGATGATGAAATACGTGCGGTCGAGAACGGGATTCACTAGCTAGCTTACTTAATAGCTTGGAAATCGCATTCGACGCGAAACCGATCAAGACGTAGTCACATTTCTTAAGTTAGAAAATGGTTTGACGAAGCTAAGTTCGGCAATTTTTGTAGAAGAATCGGGCTAAGTAGTGGTATGGTCTTAGGGTGTGTTCTAGTAGCTTGACATACCATCTCGAGTGTGAAATAGGTGGTTTAGCAACTGGATCACTGAGATGGATTTTTGGGACGCTTTAAAAAACGTGCAAGGCACGTTCCCGGCCAGTTTTAGCTTTTGGACGCGGTCACCAGGCGTTGGGTCAGCTCGGCGCCACAGCGCGGGCATGTCCTGGCGCGCGCACGCGCACCGCCGTTGCCGTGCACCGGGTACGCGATTCACACACGCACGCGCACGTCGCGACCGGTGACCTGGCCGCTCGGCCACCGCCGCCGTCGTAGCGGGCCCGCTGCCCTAGCTAGTCCACTACCGCCGCTTTGCCGTGTCGTTGACTCCGTGTGTCGTGTCACCGCGATGCTGCTAGCCATGGCCTCTTGTGCGAAGTCGCCCACGTGCGCTCTACCATCGCCGTCGCGTCCGCTAGACCGCTTTGCCACCTCGCGCTCGCCTGTGTGGTACCATGCGCATGTGGCCACACTTGGCCTGTTGCGGCCGCCACATGGCCCTACCCGCACGTCGCCTTGCCGCATGTGGGCTTGCCCCGCCTGCATTGCCATCACATCCGTTTTGATGCGACGCTGCGCTGACCGGCGCCATCCACTACGGCGCGCAGGACCGAGACTCCGTTATCGGCTTGCGATTTATGGCCATACGGCCAACATCTGGAGCACGTTTCGCTGTCCCCCCATTGCCCTGTAGCCCGTGCATGTTTGTGCACCGAGTTGACAGCCACGTCCTGCCACGGCAGCGACGAGCCAAGCCATGCCTGTCTTCCCCTGTTGCTCTGTCGCCGTGGTCGCCAAACCCACGCCTCTCAATTCAGCCTGGTGGAGCCACCTCGATCCAATTAGCTTGGTCCACGGCTTCGCGGTGTAGTCAGGCAGCCACCCGACCCCATCGTGCAGTGTTACTCGCTGAGCCATGCTCCAATTTGGAGCTTTCCTCTCGTCGGGTCGTTAAGACCGTCGTGGCACGCATCGACGGCAAGGTCCCCACTCCAGTACTGCTCGTGTTCAGTTCGTTGCACCGCTAGCCTTGCCTCCACCTACTCATCACTTTGCGCACCTTTGCCTAATCGCTACCACCTCCTAGCCACCTCTGACGCGGTCTTGCCACAATGGGGCACCACCGCACCGTCTGCGCGCACGCGGCCAGCTTGGCTCGGCCCGCCTCCGGCCAAACCACCGTCTCTTCTATGTCCATGGTGAGTTCCTTGAGCTCACTCGCTACCCCAACTTCTCCGGCGTTGTTGTAGCTCACTGGAACGTCACCGTTTTTAGTGCAGGAGCTCCGCCGCCGTGGACCGGCTTTACTACGGCGTCCCGGCTCGCACTTTCTTCTCCCAGTTCTTCGCGTTCATGCCTAGGCAGGTATCGGCTCCGTAGATAGGGTGGGGAAGGGCTGGTCTGGCCGGCATAACCACCCGGTGCCAGCACCACCACCTTGCAGTCTTGTGTGTGCTGTGCTTGGCGTAGGGTTTGACCATGGTAAAGATGGAAAAGGGGAGGGGCGGAATTGTAATATAGCTGACTGATGGAATAGTGTTGTGGACCTCGGTCGGATTGAGTATTAGAGAAAGGGTGTTTTAGCAAATATACCAGCATGCGCGGGCCTCTCCATCGCATGCCGTCATCGCGCGGCTGGGCCGCGTCCGCGCGGGCCGCGCTGGTGGGTCGCGTGCGTACGCGCGTGATGTGGGAGTGGGCCATCGCTGCTTGTTTGTGGGCCGCGCGGTAGAGTTCAGTTTTCCTTTTTCCGGTGAAGTAATAAACGTTTATTCAATTTAGTTTTTAGCTGAACTTTCAAAATTATAGTAAATTCTATAGATGTCTAAAAATAGTAAAACAAAATTTGTTAGGTTCACAAAAATGGTATCTATCTGTTGGTATAGTTAGTTTATAGTTAGCTGTGATAATGATGGATTCATAAATTCAATTTAGAAAGCCTAGTATTAGTTAGCTTAATATTTGTAGGAATTTTTATGGCAATTTGGTGATAGGTTTAGCCATGAAATTTTTATAGTAGGTTCATTAGATTATTATGTACTCACTATAATTTTTGTAGCCCTAGAGTAGGTTGATAAATAGAGTAGCTAGTATTCCTCGTTTTATCATATATAGAGTAAATCGGTATTAAGAGTAAGAATACATTTAGTTGCTAAGATAGTATATGTCATGTTTCATACTGGTTAGTGATAACAATAGGTAACTTAGCACCTTAGCCGGTAGAACTAGCTTAGTAGCTTGATAGGTGTATTCGTATTTTAAGAGTTGATGCACCGTATTACTAAGTGTTGCATTATCATTTCATGCATGTAGATCACGAGTTGATAGAGTTCGTGCCTACGGACAAATAGGACTACGAGGAGATTATTGAGGAGTACGAGAAGGAGGTTCTCGTACAGGAGGGAGCCCCAGAGCCGTTCGTTGCTGACTTTGTTGACCCACCGCCTGCCCAAGGCAAGCCCCGGTGCATAACCCTTATTTTTAAAGATCACTGAATATATATGATGTGCATATACATACAGACATTTTATGGAAACTACATGCATAGATATATCTACCTATGAGTTCTATTAGTATAGGTCGAATAGCTGCTATGCTCAGGAGTTTGGTAACGTGAGTGACCTGTTGTTACTCACAATAGGGGATAATTATGATCACTCATGATAAAATGGTGGAAAGAAAAATAGTGACCCGGTAGGGATATGGTTTGGGTATTGGTGGGTGTAAGAGGTTGTGTCCTGCGGCTAACAGGGCATAGCTTGGTTACACTTTTTCTCTGTCTGTGTCGGTTAAGGACCGGCCGTTGCATTGGACGCTAGGCAAATCACAGACTTATTATCCCGAGCACATATTTGGATATGGGCGCATGAAAGACTTGTTGCTCTCTTGTCGTGGGTTCCGGCCCTTTTCGGACCGACTGATTGGAGGCGGGGATGGTGGGGGTCTAAGCACCGCACTAAGTCCGGGACTTATGAGCGGGGGCTTGGAGTCCAAGTTTGGACGGTGACCTGGACCCCGTGACAGGAGGATGATGGGTTGGTCCTGCTTGTGCCTGGGGTACAAGCAGTGCATGTGTTTTCGGGGTACCTAACTAGGCACATTGATTCGCGAATCGCCGCCGTGTCGGTACGACTTGTCTAAACTCTAACATCGTAGTAAAAACTAAAAGATAAAAGGTGAAGAAATGGAACTGTTACTCAGCTCTTGCTTGAAAGCAGAACAGGTGCTTACATAAATTGGCTAGATAATAAATTAATCATGACTGCGAATAATAACATAAATAAGGACTCATTATTAGCATTGCTTTCTACAAAAAGAAACCCAGCAAATCATAAAGCTTATCATATCCCTTGTGCTCGGAAAATTATTCCCACTAGTCGGATAAGTCTTGCGAGTACATTGTGTACTTAGGGTTTATTTACCCCTGTTGCAGGTTGAACTTGAGGAGTATCCGTTGTGTGAAGGATTCTTTTGGTGGGCATAGACGGATCTTTGTTCATTATCGATAGATGTGTATTTTTATTCCGCTGTTTAATATTCCGTACTCTGAATTTGGTACTGTAATAATTTATTTTTAAGAACTCTGGATGTATGAAATGGATTAAGTTTGTAACTCGTTCTCATTATTGGATCCTTGGGGAAAAATATGGATCTTTCGGGCTCTCTCTTAGGGTGTGCCCGACGGAACCTGCCCGCTGTGGCATACTTTCGGGGTGCTTAGTGTCTGGTGAAAGACAAGCGCCTCCGTAAGTGCGTTATTTCGGACGGTTCTGCCACAACCTTCGGCGCTCCTGCCGCCTCCGCCTGCTGCGCCGCCGCCACCGCCAGAACGTCGCCCCGCCTACGCCCTCCGCTCGTTAGATTTAATAGATTTGTCTCGTAAATTAATCTCTATCTGTGCAATTAGTTTTATAATTTATCTATATTTAATACTTTAAATTAGTGTCAAATATCTAATGTGACAAGGTTTAGTCCAGAGTATCAAACACCCCCCTTAGGAAGGAGAGCTCCCTCTTGAGATTCAGCTGCAGCTTCTGAATTGTAGCTGGCGGCTGCGGCAGAAGCGAACCGGTACTTTTTTGTGCGTTGCCGTCAGGTCCTCAAGCCTGCGGCGCCCACCGCCAGACCACCACAATGCCAGACCTCAAGCTTGTTCTGTTCGCTTGAACTTATCGGTCCGACTTTATATAGTATTTTTCTCTCACACTAAATCAACGTCAGCCGGCTGATAAAAACATCATCCGAACAGCTGACCAGCACGCTCGCTGATCTGGGTACACCGCAACTCGGCGTTGAACCGAGAAGCTGCAGGGGCTCGTCGAGACAGCGGCGCAGCTCAGCTCTCGGCCACGGCGGCAAGGGACGCAAGGAGGCGCGGTGGCAAACCCGAATCTAAGGGCGTGATTGGTTGAGTGTATCCAGGACAACCAAGCTCCACGGATGCAACATTTGGCTGTTTGGTTGCTTGGTTCACCTTTGAAACATGGCTGAGCGGGTGCAAACGACGTCTCTCGGCCTGGCTCCGCGGAAACGCGTATGACTTCCGTTTCTCGCGAGCCAGGCCCGCACGGTGCGACGCGGCTGCTCTGGACAAAGCGGCGAGGCATCTGAAGGATGGAAAAACAAGCAAACAAACAGTTTCTCGCAGCAGCCAGGCCAAAAAAGAACACCGACCAAACGATGTCGTCTTGCATGCGCGTAGCTTGGCCAACGTCGGCCTGGCTCCCAGCAGCTTGCCAGGCTGAGCACGTTCCAGAACCAATCACGCCCTTCCGCCGGTTTAACTGCAGCAAAACGGATCTGACATCACACCCGTCCTTGTGGTACACGTCGACCAACAGAGCCGGCATCACCTACCGAAGTAAACCTGATCGAAAGCTGGTGGCATGAAATTTTAGAGCGACGGCATCAAGGAAGCTCAAAAGTTTTGATGATGGGACACGAAAAGCAAAATTAGCTCAAACATTTACCGTAATGCTAGCAATCACACACGGCCGTCCGCGCAGACGTCCAGGGAGCCTATCCATTTCTATCCGCTCACTCCGCTCCTCTCTAATCACCGTAGATTATAAAAAAAACTCACGCTACCGCGACTGCGCTCCACCACGCCTTCGCCGGCCTTCCTCTCCACTGCTGCCACGCCCGCACCGCCGCGGCGTGCTCCCCCATGACCGCACAGCTACTGCCGCCTCGCCGCACGAGTCCGCACCAACCCGTCTATTGTTCTCGCCTCCATCGCGGGCACCGCTTGCCAGGGGCACCGCGTGTGCCCTATCACCGAGGGCAGCGCAGCCGCTCATAGGGGGCCGTACAGCCGCCCGCCCGCTGCCATCCTCTTTCTCCACCTTGACCGCACAGCTGGATCCTGCCGTGCAGTGCTCCGCCCGCCTAACCACCAGGTTTTGCTGAAAGTGCATATTGCAAGCGTATGTTTCAAGTGTTTCAGATGTTTTAGAGGTATGTTGCAAATGTTTCAGATGGATGTTGCAAAAGTCGATCGGGGTGTTGCATATGTTGCAATGGTTGTACACGTATGTTGTAAAAGTCTATTACCAATGTTTCATCTGTGGTTTCCGAAAGTATGTTGCAAGTGTGTTTATCTGGATGTTGCATATGTTTCACACATATGTTGCATGTGTTTTATCTGGATGTTGTGTATATTTGCAATGGTTTTCAAGTGTTTTTGGGTATTTTTTCAAATATTTCAGAAGCATGTTTCAAGTGTTTTATCTGTCTTCATACGTATATTACAAGTGTTGCATTTGAATGTTTCAAAAGTAGATCGGGTGTTGCATCTCTCCTCCTCGCCTTGTGTTGCATCGCCTCAGTGTCTCCGCCTCCTCCTCTCGGCGCCGGTTGAGCATCCACTGTCCCTCCCCCTCTTCTCGATGTTGGTGACGTTCGGGGACAGTGCAGGTCTCGTGTGGGCGCGTAAAACGGCACGGGAAACGGATTGCGGGGCGCGGACGTCCGGACGCCCCGTTCGTCCGGATGTCCGAGCGCTAGCGAGCCCGAAACCTTTATATAAAGGCACATAAATATAGGAAAACAACTGTGGCTTCCACCGACCATGACCAAGCCACCATAAGAGCAACCAACGCTATAGACATTTACGAGCTCTAAGATAATTTCTCTATTAATATTAACTTTTAACACATAGTTTATAATATGAATTGCCTCACATAGTAACTTTCAAATAATCTTAAAGTATATGCATGAGACTAGCTCTTAATTGAAAGATAGTTTTTTTGTCTCTCTTCTATTAAAGTATGAAATAATGTGCTTAGAGCTACAATAGCTCATAAATCATAATTGAACGTGCCCTAACGACGAGAAAACATTCTTGAACATCTGACTGATCAGTTCGGCTGGCTGCTGCTGCCGGCTGGGATGGCTGCTCTCCCTCACAAGTTACTGTAGCCGACACCTAGGGCCAGCCAGCCGCAACAGCTGAAACCCAGCAGCCAGACATCCTACTTAAGAAAAAAAAATCGACAGGGTCAGTTCTCATGGAACAATCGTGCAGAATTGTCCCTGACTTAGAACGGGTTCATACACAATTATCCGACACATGTTTTTTTTTATTTACAGCCACTCTTCTGAATTTATATAGCAATGCTTATGAATACATGTCCTGAATAGCATGTACCATAGCTTCTTCATAGAAACCGCCCTCACCGTTTTTTTTTTCCTCAAGACGGTGACAAAGTGTTGGTAGCAAAAAGTGATTGGGAAGTTCAAATTCAGATTAGGAAATTGAATACATTTGGAAAGGATCAAATTTTGGTTATTTAGGCTAAGTTTGCAAATTTCAGGAAAAAAAAAGTTGTCGCCACCCTATAAAAACCGACCAGAGTCGGTTTTAGCTGTCTGAGTATAACTTCACCTAGTTCAATGGGAATTACTTGATCATGTGAGGAACTTGTAGATCTTGTTTGGAAAAGATTTTTTAATCAAAGAATCACGGTCAATTGAGTATCTACACACAATCGATGAAAAAATTAATTTATTACCTTTTTATCTTACCTTTAGCTCTTCTAACCCTTTGCGGTATACCTCTCTTGGCACGATTTACTGACATTCTAAGTGGTTTTTACCGATTCCAGGAGAACTCTAAGAGGTGTCCGTGGTCTTTTCGAGTGAAAAACGAGAGTCGAATCTTTACGGCCGGTTTATTAATTGGCGGTTTACTCATTGGCCTCGTTATTTCGATCTCCCTCTACTACATGTCAGTCACCGTTGAAACTGACTATTATGCCATTTTTCAGGCTTTGAACTCGCTAAGTGAAAATACGTCCCGCCTAGCCCTACAAGTAAAAGAAACACGAACGCTCGCGGATGAGCATCAGGAGACTGAGTTTGTTCTAACGAAGAGAGAACATAATAAGTGTCGGTGTTTCGAATCGGAGTTCCTCAACCTACTAGTAAATTTGTACTGCGTGCCCCTAATCCCGGATAGTGATGCAAAGAGACACAAGGTTTATACTGGTTCAGGCAATCAGTGCCCTACGTCCAGTCTAGGAGATCGATCTTGTATTCCTTGTACCGAAGTGCTCGTAGTAGGGGGTTACAAGCAGGGCGAGAAAGGGAGCTAGCCCCAAGTCTCTATGATGAACAAGACGAATTGATCGAGACGTTGATCTAAGTGTGGGTGCTACGGCCTGTGTTCGTCTTCCTCGTGAGTTCGTATGTGCCTAAGTGTGTTCCAGTTCAGGCCCGTGTGTCTTGTCCCTAGAAACAGCCCCGGTCCCTCCCTTTTATAATAGAAGAGGGGATATGGGTGATACATGCGCTAGTTACGTGGCGTCGTGTGAACAGAGGCGGCCTGTCCGAGCCCTGTAGCCTGTTGCTGTGGCGGAACAATCGATGGAGTGGTTGTGCCTTTGAAGTGCCGGAGCAGCGCGCCGGTCACATCCGATCCTGTACGATGTAATAGCCTGTCGTAGGGCCTGATGAGCGACGTGCCGGTCGTAGTGCGTTGTCCGCACGAAGTGCCGAGCCTTAGCCGGTGCCGAGGCCGAGCCATCGTGGGGGCTCGGCAGGTGTGAACACCAAGGTTGTCAAGACCCTGAGGTAAATTGTCGAGGCGTGGGTGGAGCGGCTGACCCTGCACACTGATTCCGAGGCTATAGGTATCCGAGCTTAACTCCCCACGCCGCGTTGTCCTCGGAGTAGTTAGAGTTAGGCGGCACAGTGCGGTATGGACATTTAGTCATGGGCACAGTGCTGCGCACAGTGGCCGGTAACTCCTGCCTTGTCTTGTTTCAGGCGCCATGGTGTCGATGTGATTTGCGTCTCGTTGGCCACTCCTCTCGTACCGAGCTGTCATCCGGATGATGTCGTGGGAGTGGTTGGTCGAGGCGGAGGCGATGGGGTGGTTTGCCGAGCCCGTCTTGAACGAGGTGGAGCGTTGGTAACTCGTCCGAGGCCTTTTGGGCGGGGTCTCGGGCGAGTCGGAGAATCGGTTTCCTGTCCGAGGCCTCTCGGGCGAGGCCACTGGCGAGAAGGGGAGTTAGTCATCCATCCGAGGCCTTGGACGTGCCCCGCGTGCGATACGGGGGCCTCGGCGGTCAGCGTCGTACTCGGTTTAGGTGGAATAGTGCGGGACATGTGTCCACAGGGCACGGTAACCCCTGCACCGTCAGTAAGGGATGGTAAAAAGAAGATTTGACCATTGTCCCATCGCTCCTGTTGCTGTACCCTACCGGTCGTGGCTGACGTAGCGGGTGCTCGTAGGGGCATTAAATGGATGGGACAGCCTGACAGAGGGACGATCGAGGCGGAGGCGACGAGGACACGGGACGAGCCCGGCCTCGGGCGAGGCGGAGCGGGATCGGGACCTCCGAGACCCTGACCGGGGGCCTCGGGCGAGGCGGAGATTTGGTCTGAGACCGGATTCGGTCGAGTTGGCCTCAGACGTCACCGTGAACTGTTGACTAAGGAGGCCTTATGGGGGTTTTATGAGTTTTTCGGCTTTTGCTTAGGGTACCCCCTTTTTACGATACCCGACAGTAGCCCCCGAGCCTTTGGGAGAGTGTGTGCGCTCTCTCGAAGGTTTAAGACTCGTCTTGCGGTGGCTCTTGTCGAGATTTGCGTTTCGTACTCGAGGCCTCGGTGGGTGCGCGTGAGCGCACCCGCCGGGTGTAGCCCCCGAGGCCCTGGAGGAGTGGAGTTGACTCCTCTAGGGGCTTTCCTTACGTCCTGCGACGGATTTTTATTGCACTAGCCGAGCCCATGAATGCGAGTTCGGGTTGCTGAGCCTCGGTTTAGTTGTAGGAAGAACCCCCAAGCCTCTGCTCGGAGCAAGAGGACTACCAGGGGTTTCCCTGTCTTCTTGCATGGCCCTCACGCACCCGTTCCATTCGGAAGGAGGGGTTTGCTTTGCCGAGGCCCCTCGAGTGTGAGCCTGGGTCGCTGGGTCTCGGCAAAGTTGCAGGGAGAGCCCTTAGCCGCTGTGAGAGGTCCATCAGGGGTTCCCCTGGCTTTTTTATGCGACCCTCGTGCTTCCTTTTCGTTCGGAAGGAGGGGTGGAATATGCTAGGCTACCCTCGATGGGCGCGAGCGATGGCATTTCCGGTGAGCTGTTATCGGGTAAGTCCGAGTGGAGGCCCGAACCCCGTTCGTTAGGGGTCGGCTAGCGGTCCATGGACGCACTCCAAGAGTACCAGAGGGTTTCTCTAGTGGGTGCCGGGGCCATTCGCTAAGCCCCGGTGGCTCGGTGCCTCCCTACGGTGGGATCCCATTCGGAGACCTCCCTGCTGGTCTCGGACACGACATAGAGCGTCCCGAGCAGTCGCCTGCTAGGGTCTCGGCCAAGCGCGGGCTCGCCCATAGTAAATCCCCGACTCTGTTGCCTGGGTAATTGTCGAAACCCTTAGGGGCCCACCTTGAACCCTGGATCGTAACGGGCTCGGTGCCTTTTTATCACGTTTTTTTGAGTCTTCAGGTGCGGGCTTGGGTCGCTTGTCCTCGTCTTGGGTGCAGGAGGAGCCCCCGAGCCTCCGCACGGAGCGAGAGGGCGGTCTGGGGTCCCCCTGACTTTTTTGTTCAACCCTCACACATCCTTTTTGTTCGGACGGAGGGGTTGTTTGCCGAGCCCACTCGTGTGCAAACCTAGGTCGCTGGGTCTCGGCAAACTTGCAGGAAGAGCCCCCTAGCCTCTTCACGGAGCGAGAGGGCCGTCAGGTGCTCTCTTGGCTTTTTATACGCCCCTCACGCGTGAGGGTTTGTTTGCTGAGACACCCTCGGGTGTGAGCCTGGGTCACGGGGTCTCAGCATATCTACAGGAAGAGCTCCCTAGCCTCTGCCCAGAGCAAGAGGGCCGTCAGGAGTTCCCCTGGCTTTTTGTATGACCCTCGCGCAACCTTTTCGTTCGGAAGGAGGGGTTTGTTTGTCGAGGCCCCTCGAGTGCGAACCTGGGTCACTGGGTCTCGGCAAAGTTGTAGGGAGAGCCCCTTAGCCTCTGCGGGAGGTCCGTTAGGGGTTCCCCTGGCTTTTTAATACGACCCTCGCGCTTTCTTTTCATTCAGAAGGAGGGGTGGAATATGCCAGGCTACCCTCGATGGGCGCGAGCGTTGGCATTTCCGGTGAGCTGTTATCGGGTAAGTCCGAGTGGAGGCCCGAACCCCGTTCGTTAGGGGTCGGCTAGCGGCCCATGGACGCACTCCAAGAGTACCAAAGGGTTTCTCTAGTGGGTGCTGGGGCCGTTCGCTGGGCCCCGGTGGCTCGATGCTTCCTTACGGTGGGATCCCATTCGGAGACTTCCCTGCCGGTCTCGAACGCGACTTTGGGCATCCCAAGCGTTTCACTTGCTCAGGTCTTGGCCCCGTACGGGCTCGCCCACGGTCGCCCCTGACTCTGTTGCCCTGGGGCGACTATCAAAACCCTTAGGGGCCTAGCCTTCGAACCCCTGGACCGTAATGGGCTCGGCGCCTGGTTCCTTCACCTGAAAGGAATAGGGTGGGGGGATATCTCCCCCATCGGTTCGACAACGGCCGGCGCCTTTTGAGGCGATTTCCTCGGGGAGGCAGAACGACGCCTGCTGCTGTAGCGGTCGGTTGTGACGTGGCGTCAGTGGATGGGACAAAACTGTTCCTACTATTAATGAGGAAAAGGTGGACATACGGGCGATAAAATCGGATCAGGATTAACCGCGCCGGATCTGAGGGAAACTTCCCCGATTTCTTCGCTCGTTTGTTTTGCCTTCACCCTACATAAATACGCAACGTGCCTCGCTCCACCCCTCCTTACCTTGCCCGCATTAGCTTTGCCATCTTTGAGCCGTCGCTAGAGCAGAGAGCCCCAGGAGGAAGAAGGGAAAGAGGCGAGGCAGAGAGAGAGAGAGACAGACTCACCGCCGTAGTCGAGCCCTCCACCGCACTCATGGCCGGCGACATTGTTGTCATCGAGGCGGACCCTTGGGATCCATCCAACATCACCGTGGAGATGCTTCAGTCGCTCGTCGACGGCGGGCTCCTTCGTCCGGTGACCGACCCCAATAGGCCGGAGTGGATCGCTCCATCGGGCGAGCCGGAGCCGAGGCCTCGTCGACGGTTACGTCGTGAGCTTCGTGTCCTTTCATGAGCACGGCCTCGGCGTCCCGGCGGACCGATTCATGCGGGCGCTCCTGCACTACTATGGTGTGGAGCTCCACAACTTCAACCCCAATTCTATCGCGTGGCGGCCATCTTCGTCGCTGTCTGCGAGGGGTATTTGGAGATTGCTCCCCACTGGGAGTTGTGGCTCCATCTCTTTCGGGCGGGGCATACCACCAAGCCGGCGGGCACGTCGGGCATGAGGAAGGCGGTGAGGGCCGGTGGCTGCACTCTCCAAGTGCGCCAGGACCGCCATCACCTCTATATCCTGGCCCAGATCACGTCAACCAACCGTCGATGGTACACGAGCTGGTTCTGTCTTCGCAACGACGACGGCGGACTTCCCCCCCTACACTAGGCGGATTCTGGGGAGCTACCCGGAGAGGTGGAAGTATGGCGTCCCAAGGGAGGATCAGTCCAAGCTGCAGCCGCTCCTAGAGGGGCTGCAGAGGCTGTGGGATCGCCACCTTACTACGGCTATGGTCGTGGCCGCCTTCCACAGCCGAAGGGTACTGCCGCTGATGGCTCGGCGGTGGCGCCTGCTCGAGATGAGGCCAGACGAGCCGATCGCGGGCATCCGACTGTCTGCCTCCGCCCTTTCTGACGAGGAAATTCTTCGCCGGGTGAGGGAGGCGGTGGACGCGAAGCTGCGGAGCGGTGGTCTGACCACCCTCGCGATGCATCCATCGCGGGGGTACCTCTCGCTGGTAAGTCGCGTGCCGCTGCAGCCCCCGAGCCCTCTCTGTTTCTCATTATTTCTCGTTCCCTTATGCGCGTTCGCCGTTCCTGCAGGGGATGAGGGACGTGTGAGCCTCCCCGCCGCCCGTTCCCAAGGACGCGAGGCGGTGGGCGATCAACCGGGCGCATGCCGAGGCGCAGAAAAATGGAAGGACGCCAAGGCGGCGAAGCGCAAAAAGTAGATTCTTGCGCGTGAGAAACTAGACGAGCGTCGTCGGCAGCAAAGGAAGGACGGCCTCCCGTTGGAGGAGTCCCCGTCGCCGTCGCTATCGACGGATGCCTCGGACGGAGATGACGAAGGCGAGATGGGGCGGGGTCCCCTAGACCATCTCCCCGACGTTGAGGAGACGGCGTTCGGGGCGTTGGCAAGCAGCCCAGCGCTCCCGGGAGGAGGAGGAGATGACCCGGGGTCAACAATTGCCTGCCTCGGGGCCGAGGCCGATACGCCCGAAGAGCGGGCATTGGGCAAGCGTGCTGTTAGCCCAGTGGGCTCGTCGGCAGTGGTGGTGCAAGTGGCGACGTAGCTGACGCAACTGCTCTCGCAGAGCACCGAGGGGGCACCGGGGTCCGTCGAGGACCGACCGGCGCCGACGGATACGGAGGTCGTGCTTCAGCCGCCACCGCCGCCTTTGCAGACAAGGGTCACCGTGCCAAAGCGGTTGCTGCCCCGGTCGAGGTAAGCGTACTTTAGGTGGCGTCGCAGCGTTTTTTGTTTGTTCCTTCATCTCGTGCTGACCCTGTAAGTATTTTGGTCTTTAGCCGAAAGCGACCTGCGGAGGTGCCTTCCTAGGCGCCCCATAAAGCGCTCAAGGTGACCCCTGGCTCCACCGCCCACTGGGTGGCGGGGGCACAAGCCGCCATACGACACGGCGCGGCGTCGGCGAGAGCCGCCCTGACGGAGTCGGTCCCCCAAGGAGGGGCTGTCGAGGCTACCCCAACACCAACGGGGGATGGGGCGCCTCCGCCCCACGAAGGCGAGGGCCGTGAGTCGGATGGGGCCGAGGTGTCCTCAGTTGCCGAGGCCACCGAGGTCGAGGCCCTCGGGGTCTCCAAGGCCGAGGCAACCGCTGAGGCCACAGCAGCAGAGGTCGAAGCCCCCGCAGCCATCGAGGCCATGATGGCGGGGGCCGGAGCCCTCGGGACCACCGAGGTAATGATGGCGGGGGCCGGAGCCCCCGGGACCACCAAGGCCGGCATAGTGGCGGCGAGGCCGTCGGCCCAGGAAGTGGAGATGAAGGCGGCGGAAGCCTCGGTGGCACCCCTAGTTTAAGGCCCGCCGTCGTTGCGGGAGAGCGCCCGGGAGGTAGAGGTCCTTCCGATCTCCTCCGACGATGTTTCTCGGGCGCGGGAGATGGCCGACGGCGAGGTGGCCAGTGCCATGGAATAGCCGGTTCTGACCCCGAGCGAGGGAAGCTCGACCCTCGCGCGGGTATGACTCGAGCCCCGCGGGTGGGACCACCCGCGTGTGCTGTGGCAGAGCCGGGACGACCCTGAGGCGGAGCCTCTGTTTGCCCTCGAGGATGCGGTCGAGGGCGGGCGCTGGGACACGTTTGAGCAGTACCGCCAGCTGGCAGAGCGGTCACTTCGGACGACGCTGTCCGTGGTGGCCGACGATCTGCCCGGAGTCGCCTAGGTTCGCACTTTCTTTCCTCACGCGGTGGTCTTTTCCGAGTTTTCTTTGTAGGGATTGACCCCTATTGTGTTTTCCCTAGGAGCTCGAGGCCCGGTCCCTCGGGAAGTCAGTCTTTCTCTGGCGGGAGAGGGACGTCTGGGACCAGCTTCAGCGGCAAAAGGGTCTTCTTGCCGACGCCAACGAGCTCCTGTCGGCGTGGAGCGCAGAGGTGGAGGACCTCCGCCTTCATTATGCCGATGCGAAGGTCGAGGCGGTCACGGCCCGGGAGCAGGTCGCCCCTCTGGCGGCGCGGGTCAAGGAGTTGGAGGAGGAGCTGATCCGCGTGGCCGGTGAGCGGGACGCCTTCAGGTCCCGGGCTGGAGAAGCCATGGCCTTGGGCAAAGTCCTTGCTGCGCAGCTGGGGGCGGAGCGGAGTGCGCACCAGCAGACGAAAGGCGCCTTGGATGAGGCCCTTACGGTGGCTGAGGCCTCCCGGACCGAGGCTGTGATCTGGAGGGGAAAGGCCAAAGGTGAGTCCTGTTCCCTTTATTTAATTCGTTTTTCTTGTGTTCGGCCCCTAACTCCTTGGTGCGATACAGAGCTGGCAGGGGAGGCTTCTAGGGCGGCCGAGGCTGCTCGGGTCGAGGCCCAGCACCTGAAGGAGAAGGCTGAGGCATCTCGGGTCGAGGCCCAGTGTTGGAAGGAGAAAGTCGAGGCCTCTCAGGTCGAGGCCCGACGCTAGGGGCAGAAGGCCGAGGGTCAGTTCCGTAGACTTCCGCCCTTGCTCTGGCTTGTACTCCTTTGTGCTCAACCTTGTTCCGTTGCATTTGGCGCAGAGCTGGAGAAAGAGGTCACCCAGGCAGCCGAGGCCTCCGCCGCAGTGCAGGCGGTGCTTGAAACTGAGATCGGGGAGCCCGTACCGCCTGCGAGGCCCTGGAAGTCGAGGGGGTCTGGTCAGGAAGCTCTCTTGGGAGCCACCTGGTTGCGTTGAGCGGCCAAGTGCGCGAGCGACTCTCGAGGGGCGCTGCATACGGGCGTTAAGCGCGCATTGGCCATCATCGCCTCGCACTACGTCGGCGTTGACCTCCAAGCCATCAGCGATGGCTACGTCCTACCCGATGATGACGAGGAGGCCAACGAGGCGGTGACGAAGCTGATGGAGGCGGCAGAGGGTCCCGGCGTGGCGCTGGTTGGGCTGTTCGAAGTGGAGGTTGTCCCTCCGCCGTCCGCCGATGCTGGAGACCCTGCGCCGTGACCTGGGCCCAAGAGGCCGTGTAATTAGATTAGGGACATGTTGCCCTACCATAATGTTGGTGGCCGTTGAGGCCTTTTTAAAGTGATCGTGCACCGATGCTTTTTAAATCGTTTTTCCTTATTGTATTTCGAGCCTCTGCCCTCTGTCTTGTTTCTGAACGTATCTCTTGCAAAAAAAACTTCCTCGAAGCCTAAGCTGCCCCTTGGGCGAAGGTGGTGAGGGAGTGTCGTAGCCTGGAGGCGTAGGCCGTCTCGCGACTCAGCCGGCCTTCTGACCTTGAGACAGTCTTTTAGTCCTTAGGTTTTTTCACGATCGATTTGTTAGAGCACGCTAGAGAGTTTGGCGTAGGCATTTTTTCGAAAAACGACTAAAGAACGGTGCGTGGGACTTAGGGGGGGAGTCCCTCCTTCTAGCCCCCGAGGGAGGCTCGGTTCTACAGAGATAGAGCAGAGCCTGCCTTATGGTGTTATCGTAATGCCGAGGCCCGTGATGGGCTCGGCGGGTTTCTAGAAAATTTAGAACAACTAAAGAACGCTTCTTAATTGTATTCCGAGAAACAATGTATACAATGCTTGGAAATTCTAAGGGTAGAAACGACGTAGCCGTTCTATGTTCCAAGCATTGTTGAGGATTTCGCCCATCTCGTTGGCCAGCTTGTAGGTCCCAGGCTTGAGCACCTTGGCGATGATGTACGGTCCTTCCCATCGCGGGGTCAGCTTGTGGCGGCCCTTGTTGTTCTGCCTCAACCTCAACACCAGGTCGCCTACCTTCAGGTCTCGACTTCGAATGCGCCGGGCCTAAAAGCGCCGTAGGGCTTGCTGGTACTTGGCCGAATGTAGTAGCGCCACATCTCGGGCTTCCTCCAGTTGGTCGAGGGCGTCCTCGCGGGTGGTGTGGTTGCTTTGCTCGTTGTAGGCTTGTAGCCTCGGGGAACCATATACCAAGTCAGTGGGGAGGATAGCCTCGGCTCCATAGACCAAGAACAAAGGTGTGAACCCCGTGGCTCGGCTTGGGGTGTTCCTTAGGCTCCAGATGACCGACGGGAGTTCGGCGAGCCATTTCTTGCCAAACTTCTTCAACTGGTTGTAAATTCTTGGCTTGAGGCCTTGTAGGATCATGTCGTTAGCACGTTCTACTTGGCCGTTTGTCCTTGGGTGTCCTACGGCTGACTAGGCCACACAGATGTGGTGGTCATCGCAGAATGTCAAGAATTTACGACCGGTGAACTATGTCCCGTTGTCGGTGATGATGGTGTTCGGAACCCCGAACCTATGGACGATGTCCATGAAGAACAGCACCACTTGCTCGGATTTGATTTGATTGATCGGGCGAGCCTCGATCTATTTGGAGAACTTATCGATCGCCACCATCAGATGGGTGTAGCCCCCGGGGGCCTTCTACAGAGGCCCGACCATGTCGATCCCCCATACGGCAAACGGCCATGTGATAGGGATGGTTTGGAGGGCTTGGGCCGGGAGGTGTGTCTACCGTGCGTAGTACTGGCATCCCTCACAGGAGCATACGAGCTTAGTGGCGTCAGCAACCGCTGTTGGCCAGTAGAACCCTTGGCGGAAGGCGTTTCCAATGAGCGTCGAGGTGCTGCGTGGTGACCGCAGGCTCCCGCGTGCAAGTCCTAGAGTAGGGCTTGACCTGCCTCGGTGGTGATTAGGGATGAAAACGGATCGGATACGGACGGATATCACCGATATTACATTTGTTTTCATATTTCTGTCCAGATTTGAATTCAAATACGGATAGTGTCAACCATGCCGGATAGGATACGATTGGGTATCGACATCATAAATATGTGATTTGAGTATTCGGATACGGATATGGTATCGGATATTAAATATCCAGACTCGGATATGGACAGATCAGAACTCCTCTAAGCGGATTCGGTCTCGAATACGGTCGGAAAATATCCGTACCATTTTCACCCATAGTGGTGATGCATCGTTGGAGGATGCCAGATGGGCTTCGCCTGTATAACTCGCCGTCGCTGAGAACGTAAGTCTTGGCTCGCCGAGCAAGCCGTCGGGCTTTGGTCCTGTCAGCGGGAAGTTGTCCTCGAATGAGGCAATCAAGGAACGGGACTCGCCAGTCCGTGTCCTGGTTGGCCTCGGGAGGTTCTGGGTTGACTTCCATGACCTCGGGCTCGGCCGAATGAGCCTCGGCGACAGAGGGGGGCTCGAGCCCTACGGTGGGCTTGACCGGTGGGCCCTCTTCTGCTGCCGAGGCGTGGTTGATGGAAGGCTTGTGTAGGTCTCTAGTGAAGACGTTCGGGGGGACCGGGGCCCGTGCCGATGCCATCTTTGCCAGTTCGTCGGCGGCCTCATTGAATTTACGCGCGACGTGGTTGAGTTCGAGACCGTCGAACTTGCCTTCTAGGCGACGTACCAGTTTGCAGTACGCCTCCATTTTGGGGTCGAGGCAGTTTGACTCCTTCATGACTTGATCGACGACGAGCTGCGAATCGCCCCGGATGTCGAGACGTCGTGCTCCAAGTTCGATGGCGATTTGCAAGCTGTTGACGAGAGCTTCGTACTCGGCTGCGTTGTTGGAGGCGGGGAAGTGGAGCCAAACCATGTAGCGCATGTGTACCCCGAGGGGGAGATGAAGAGCAGACCCATGCCTGCCCCGGTCTTCATCAGGGACCCATCGAAGTACATGGTCCAGTAGTCCGTATGAATTTGAGCGGGCGGCAGTTGGGTGTCGGTCCACTCAGCCATAAAATCGGCCAAGACCTGAGACTTGATCGCCTTCCGAGGCGCGAAAGTCAGGGCTTCCCCCATGAGTTCGATGGCCCACTTGGCTATCCTACCCGAGGCCTCCCGGATATGGATTATCTCTCCCAAGGGAAAAGATGACACCACGGTTACCGGGTGGGACTCGAAGTAGTGGCACAGCTTGCGCCGAGCCAAGACTACGGTGTAGATCAGCTTCTAGATGTGGGGGTAGCGCATTTCGCTAATGAAGTAAACAGGTCATTGGATGGGTAGAGCGTGCCCCTCTTCCTTCCTCTCCACTACCACGGCCGCGCTGACCACCTGGGCCATTGCGGCGACATAGAGCAAGAGGGCCTCGTCCCCGGTTGGCGGTACCAGGACGGGAGGATGGGTGAGCAGTGCTTTGAGCTTGGCGAGGGCTTCTTCGGCCTCGAGGGTCCAAGAAAAGCGTTCTGATTTCCTCAAGAGGCGGTACAGGGGCAAGCCTTTTTCGCCAAGGCGCGAGATGAAGCGATTCAGAGCCGTAAGGCATCCCATAACCTTCTGTACACTCTTGAGGTCTCGGATTGGCCCCATGTTGGTTACGGCCGAGACCTTCTCTGGATTAGCTTCGATGCCGCGTTCCGAAATTATGAATCCTAAGAGCATGCCTCGGGGGACCCCGAAGACACACTTCTCGGGATTGAGCCTGATGCTCTTTTCTCTGAGGCACCCAAAGGTTATTTCCAAGTCGCTAACGAGATCACTGGCCTTCCTGGACTTGACCACGATGTCATCTACGTAGGCCTCGACGGTCTGCCCGGTGTGCTTGCCAAACACATGGGTCATGCATCGCTGGTATGTGGCCCCTGCATTTCTGAGGCCAAACAGCATCGTCACGTAGCAGTACATGCCGAACGGTGTGATGAAAGAGGTCACGAGCTGGTCGGACTCTTTCATCTTGATCTGATGGTACCGAGTACGCATCAAGGAAGGATAGGTCTCACATCCCGCAGTGGAGTCAACGATTTGGTCGATTGGAGGTAATGGGAAAGGGACTTTTGGACATGCTTTGTTCAGACCGGTGTAGTCTACACACATTCTCCATTTCCTATTTTTCTTCCTAACTAATACAGGATTAGCTAACCACTCTGGATGGGACACTTCTTTGATGAACCCAACCGCCAAAAGCTTCTGCACCTCCTCGCCGATGGCTCTGCGTTTTTCCTCGTCGAATCTGCGCAGACGCTGTTTCACCGGCCTGGAGCCGGCCCGGACGTCTAAGGTGTGCTCGGCGACCTCCCTCGGTATGCCCGGCATGTCCGAGGGGCTCCACGCGAATACGTTGGCATTTGCGCGAAGAAAGTCGATGAGCACGGCTTCCTATTTGATGTTGAGGGTGGCGCTGATCCTCAGCGCCCGATCGTCAGGGCAGGCTGGGTCGACTGGTATGAGTTTGATGGCCTCCGCGGGCTCAAAAGTCCTAGCATGACGCTTGGAGTCGGGTACCTCGCTACCAAGTTGGTCGAGGTTGATGATGAGGGTCTCGGCCTCTACGATAGCCTCGACGTACTCGATGCACTCGACGTCGCAGTCGTATGCATGTTCATACATCGACTTGATAGTTATGACGCCGTTGGGACCCGGCATCTTGAGCTTGAGGTATGTGTAGTTGGGGACCGCCATGAACTTGGCATAGCACGACCGCCCCAAGATGGCGTGGTAGGTTCCCTTGAACCCAACCACCTCGAAGGTGAGCACCTCCTTGCGGTAGTTGGAGGGAGTACCGAAGCAGACGGGCAGGTCAATGTGCCCGAGGGGTTGCGTCTGCTTTCCCGGCACAATGCCGTGGAAAGGCGCAGCATCACCTCGGAGCTGCGACTGGTCAAGCTCTAGGAGCTCCAGGGTGTTGGCGTATAGGATGTTGAGGCCGCTGCCCCCGTCCATCAGTACTTTGGTGAGCTGGGTGTTACCGATGATGGGGTCGACGACAAGCGGGTATTGCCCGGGGTTTGGGACATAATCGGGATGGTCATCCCGGTCGAAGGTGATCGCCTCCCGAGACTAGTTAAGGTACCGGGGAGCGGCCACCTTTACCGAGAAGACCTCTCGGCGCTCCCTCTTTCACAGGCGTGCTGAGAGACACGCCGAAGGCCCATCGAAGATCATGAAGGCATTGCGCACCTCGAGGAACCTGTCGTCCTTGTCTTGGCACCCTTTCTCTTGGCGTCATCATTAGGGAGCCCGAGCTTGGCGTAGTAGCGCCGGAGCATGGTGCACTCTTCGAGGGCATGCTTCACTGGGAACTGGTGGTATGGGCAAGGTTTCTTAAGCATGTCGTCGAAGAGCCCGGGGCCCCTGGGAACTCGGGGATTCTTGCGTTCTGCGGCCACGACCAGACCAGCCCCGAGGACCCCCTGGTTCCCCTGACGGTCCTTCTTCTTCTTGGGGAGGTGGGAAGCCGAGGCCCCGGGGGCCTCGTCCATCCGCTTCCCCTTGGTGTCGTTGTCGGGGAAGATGGCCCCAACGTCCTCTTCACCTGAGGTGAAGTTGGTGGCGACGTCGAGCAGTACGGCCACCGAGGTTAGCACGTTCCGGCCCAACTCTCGGACCAGGTCTCAGCAGGTGGTACCAGAAAGGAAGGCTTGGACAATTTCTGAGTCGCCGACGCTTGGCAGCTCGGTGCATTTCTTGGAAAAGCATCGGATGAAGTCTCGGAGAGACTTGTCCAGCGCCTGGCGACAACTTTTGAGGTCCTAGGAGTTCCCTGGGCGCACGTATGTGCCCTAAAAATTCCCGACAAAGACCTTGACCAAGTCGCACCAGTCGTGGATCTGCGAGGCAGGGAGGTGTTCGAGCCAGGCTCGCGCCGAGTCTGACAGGAACAATGGGAGGTTGCGGATGATGAGCCGGTCATCGTCCACGCCACCTAGCTGACAAACCAGGCGATAGTCGGCCAACCAAAGTTCGGGATTGGTTTCGCCGTTGTATTTTGTCAGGTTGGCCGGTTGCCGAAACTAGGCTAGGAAATGGGCGACACGGATAGCTCTGCTAAAGACTCGGGGGCCGAGTGGCTCAGGAGAAGGACTGTGGTCCTCCTCGCTGGCGTAGTGGCCACCTCAGTGCACATGGTAGCCTCGGGCGGTCCCCTCGCTGTCATGGCACCATCGTCTGCCGGCTACCTTGTGCTCGTCCTGCGCCTCACGTCGGTTGTGTAGCAAGGGGACCCTGTTGAGTGCCGGCGCCCGAGCGGGCTCGGGATGAACCGAGGCCTCCCTATCCTGCTGAGGCGGTGCTGTGAGAAGTTCCAAGGCGCCACTACGCCGTCGAGAGGTAGAACTTTCGGCCTGCTGCACCGCGGCGGTCTCGAGGAGATCCTAGAGCCCACCACGGACCCGTTGCCCCTCCGTGGTAAAGGGCTCGGGCATTGTTCGGACTAGCATCGCCGCAGCCGTGACGTTTTGGCTAGCGCGATTAAAGATTGGGGGCTGCTCACCCCCGTCATCGTCGTTGATGCGGTGGTGAACATTGTGGGCCCTCCGTCGGGCTCCTCCGCCATCACCGCGACCTTGCTGCTCCTGCTCGAGAGTGTCTCGAAGCTGTTGCAGGAGGAGTTGGTCCTGTTCAACCTTGGCCTGAAGTTCATGGAGCTGCTCTAGGTCCGGGCATCGAAGTTGTGCGGGGGCGGGATTCTCATTCCGTGCTGTCGGCGGGACAACGCGTGGAGGTGTGGTGTCGCCCGTTCCCCGGTGAGGAAGGGAATGATTGCCTGTCCCCTCGCCCTCATCGCCCGTCCTCGGCATCCCGAGTTTGACGTGGAAGCACTCGCGAGTGGGGTCGTAGGCGCCCTCGTCGTCAGAGTCGGAGTAGACGAAATAGTAGTCGCTCGTGGCTAGGAAGCGGCGCATGGATTCAGGGTCTCGTAGTCCGGAGAAGTCTGCCCCGGCCCGCGCCTCGTCCCTCCTCGAGGAGTCAGCGTGGGAGTGGCTCGAAGTCGTGGTGTCGAAATCGAGGGCGAAGCGTTGGTGGCGTTCTGAGGGCTCTACGTGAGCAGAGGCGTAGGCGGAAGCATAGGTGGCGGCGGCGTTTCTCAACCCGAAGGGGTACGGGGATGGTGCCATTGCCAGGCTATGCTCTGCCGAAGTCGATCCCTTAGGAGGAGGCGGTGAGGGGAAAGTTTGGATGACGGGCGTCGCCGCGATGCCGCCGGCGCCGCCCGCGTCGAGCTCGAAGCAAGTCAGTCCCCAATCAAGGATCTTGCGCCAACAATTTGGAGATGGGGCGCGGCGGAAACATGAAGGCGTCACCATGAGCTCGCGTGGTGTCGGCGTGGCCTCGCTAGCGTCGTGTCTGGCGAGCGCGATGAGAGCGGCCACCCGGGCGCCGTTTGCGCCTGGGCTGCGAGTGCATGATGCCGACGTCGGTCGGCGGGGCTCGGGGTGTGAGGAGCACCATATCGTACTCACGTCCTAGAGACATGAACTCTAGGCTCCCGAACGAGATTACCGTGCCGAGACGTAGTGGTCGTACGGGGTCTGCCATCCGGGACTTGTTGGGATGACGAAGTTGACACGCAGAGTCCCCTACCGGCGCGCATAATCGCCGGTTTTTGATTGGGGGGTCCTCAACCAACTAGTAAATTTGTCTGCTGTGCCCCTAATCCCGGATGGTGATGCAAAGAGACACAAGGTTTATACTGGTTCAGGCAATCAGTGCCCTGCGTCCAGTCTAGGAGATCGATCTTGTATTCCTTGCACCGAAGTGCTCGTAGTAGGGGGTTACAAGCAGGGCGAGAGAGGGAGCTAGCCCCAAGTCTCTATGATGAACGGGACGAATTGCTTGAGACACTGATCTAAGTGTGGGTGCTACGGCCTGTGTTCGTCTTCCTCGTGAGTTCGTATGTGCCTAAGTGTGTTTAGTTCAGCCCGTGTGTCTCTCGTCCCCTAAAGCGCCCCGGTCCCTCCTTTTTATAATAGAAGGGGGGATAGGGGTGATACATGCGCTAGTTACGTGGCGTCGTGTGAACAGAGGCGGCCTGTCCGAGCCCTGTAGCATGTTGCTGTGGTGGAACAATCGATGGAGTGGTTCTGCCTTTGAAGTGCCGGAGCAACGCGTCGGTCACATCCGATCCTGTACGATGTAATAGCTTTGTCAGGGCACGACGAAGCGACGCGTGCGGTCGTAGTAGTCGTTGTCCGCGACGTCTGCCGAGGCTTAGCGGTGCTAAGGCCGAGCCATCGTGGGGGGGCTCGGCGGTGTGAACACCAAGGTTGTCGAGACCACGAGGTAAATTGTCGAGGCGTGGGTGGAGCGGTGACCACCCACTGCTTGCGATTCCGAGGCTACTGAGGATCCGAGCTTAACTCCCCACGCCGCGTTGTCCTCGGAGTAGTTAGAGTTAAGCGACCTGATGCGGTATGGACATTTAGTCGTGGGCGCGATGTTGCGCCACGATGGCGGTAACTCTGCCTTGTCTTGTTTGAGGCGGCATGGTGTCGATGTGATTTGCGTCTCGTCGGCCACTCCTCCTCTCGTACCGGTATGTCATCCGGATGATGTCGTGGGAGTGGTTGGTCGAGCGGAGGCGATGGGGTGGTTTTGCCGAGCCCGTCTTGAACGAGATGGGCGTTGGTAACTTCGTCCGAGGCCTTTTGGGCGGGTCTCGGCGAGTCGGAGAATCGATTTCTGTCGAGGCCTCTCGGCGAGGCCACTTTGGCGAGGCGGGAGTTAGTCATCCATCCGAGGCCTTGGGCGTGCCCAGCGTGCGATACGGGGGTCTCGGCGGTCGGCGTCGTATTTCGGTTTAGGTGGAATAGTGCGGGACGTGTGTCCACAGGCACGCAGTAACCCTGCACCGTCGATGAAGGGATGGTAAAAAGAAGATTTGACCGTTGTCCCATCGCTCCTGCTGCTGTACCCTGCCGGTCGTGGCTGACGTAGCGGGTGCTCGCATGGGGCATTAAATGGACGGGACAGCCTGCCAGAGGGACGATCGAGGCGGAGGCGACGAGAACACGGGATGAGCCCGGCCTCGGGCGAGGCGGAGCGAGATCGGGACCTCCGAGACCCTGACCGGGGGCCTCGGGCGAGGCGGAGATTTGATCCGAGACCGGATTCGGTTGAGCTGGCCTCGGACGTCACCTTGAACTGTTGACTAAGGAGACCTTATGGGGGTTTTATGAGTTTTTTCGGCTTTTGTTTAGGGTACTCTTTTTATGGTACCCAACAATAAGGTTGCTAATCTTTTAGCAAAACATGCTTGTAAAGACTTGTCTTCAGCATTATGGCTGTGACATGTACCTGCAGCCTATTCTGTTGGCCGGTTCGTTTTGTTTCTGGTTCATGAAGAAGTACTTGCTGGTTGGTTTGTGTGAGAGAAAAATATTATTCTGGCTAGAAATTTACGATCGTTTACGACAAGCCACGGCCAAACCAATATGCCGCTGATTTTGCTTAAACTTTAGTAGCAAACGATGTAACCCTTCCTGATTAATAAAGCTCAGCCTTTCTCGTAAAAAAATGTCAGACAAGCTAGCCATTAGTATGCGACTGGAGTTCGTTGTGCTGTAGCAGATCTGATCCGACATCGGCCCGTCCTTGGGTACACGTCAGCGTGCCATTAAACAACGCCCGTGCAGCCGTGCTCGGTGAAGCAACAGCCTGTGCGATGCCGTAAAAGATCGTGGATTATTTATTGCGTTGATTGGTTTGGTGTAAAAAAAAAATACTGTTTTAGCTAAAAATTTATGATTATTTATGAGAAGCGAACAGGATGCAAACCGACGAGAGAAATGGCATCACCACCTGCCATCAACAAGCACCTCGCGCCGGGCACATTGAGGCTGTGTTTAGTTTTAAAAATTTTCCAAAAAATGTTATAGTAGTCATCACATTTAATTTTGTGATACGTACATAGAGTATTAAATATAGATGAAAAAAACTAATTGCATAGTTTGGTTGGAAATCGCGAGACGAACGTTTTAAGCCTAATTAGTCCATGATTGAACATTAATTGTCAAATAAAAACGAAAGGATTACCGTAGCCAAATTCCCAAATTTTGTGAACTAAACACAGGTTGAGGCCTGGTTTAGTTTCCAAAAATTTTCACCCCACACCGTCACATCGAATCTTACGACACATGCATGGAGTATTAAATATAGACGAAAAAAAACTAATTGCACAGTTTAGTTGAAAATCGCGAGACGAATGTTTTAAGACTAATTAGTCCATGATTAGCCATAAGTGCTACAGTACTAACATGCGCTAATAATAAATTAATTAGGCTTAATAAATTCGTCTCGCATTTTCCAACGAGTTATATAATTAGTTTTTTTTTTATTAGTACGCCGAAATCCCTTCCGACGTCCCTGTATATTCCGTTGCGAAAGACAGGTGCGTCGATTCCTGCTCTCCGAGGGAGCGGAGGAGGAGGGGCGGCGAGTGGAGAGGACCGGAGGAGAAGGCGAGCCCAGCTCTAGCGTTTCCCTTCTTCCCCGTGGCGGCGGCTCTTGCTCACTTGCGCTGCTCCCTGTTCTGGGGGTTCCTGCGGATCCTGGTTTTGAGCCTCTCTTGATCTGCTTTTCCTCTTCGTGTTCTTGTTCTTGTTCGGGTGGATTGCTAGAAGGTGTGGCGGATTTCGTTGCGTCCTGTCTTTTGTGGTGTGATACAAATGCTGCTTTCTTGTTCGACCACAAGAACCCTTCTATGTTCTTTGTTTTGCACTGTAGCTGCCCGCACACAGAAACACTGCAAACTGAGAGTCAAGGAGCGGGGCATACCAGATGTAACTTGGTGCTGCCTATTCTTTGCTCCTTTCCATATTCAGTTTAGATGTCTGGTCCAGGTCTAGTGATTACTTGGCTTTTGGATGTTTTTTGTCCTGTATTGTTAGGATGTTAAGTACCTTTCAAGTCATGCCATGGCCCATGCCATTCTTGTTGGATAGAAACAATCAAACACGTTAGTTAGTGCATACATATTTTTGAGTATGTAGAAATGGGGCCATCCTGGATGTGATCTATTATTCTCTCACCTCCCGGCGCCCGAAGAGAAAATGCGTAATTCATTGCGCAGTATGTATGTACTCTGAAAGCAAGGTATTACTTGTCAATGAATTGATACAGTAATATATTTAGTACTCTCTTGTTCCTTATATTTGCGTATGAACAAGTGTCTCACTTTTCACCATGCCATTGCTACTTTTTATACTTCGTGAGAGTTGGTGTGTGGCTGCCTACTGCTGTTGTTTTAACTATATACGTAATCCATTTTAGATCTGAGCATCATTCAGAGTGGAAGAGATATGTTTAGGAGAAAGCATGGGCCTGATTTCAACTCAAAAGATGCTGAGCAAAGAGAAGCAAAGGTAGGTTTAAAATTTGTCATCTCATCATAAATTTGCGGAACTATTGGAATGCACAATACATTATGTCTAATTGCTGTTTTTTTTTTGCATTCGTAGCTTTGATTCTTTGTGCAGTACTAATACCCAAACAGAGAAAATATAGTACCCCCCCTTTTACGTTCTTCGTCACATACTCATACTCATTATTTTGATCCCTTGCGCCAGCCAAGGAAACAAAAAATAAGCTAAATGAACTCAGTCTGACTGACACCTTCAACTCATCCTATGCTTACATTTTTTTTTAAACAATGGCAGGAGCTCTGCCTTTCAATTAAGACAGAATGAATTTTATGTACAAGAAAGGGTAGCCAAACATGATGCCAACCACAGGACAGCCTATGCTTACATTTATGTACTGTTAGACAAACATGTACTGTAAACTGGATCTAGCAGTGATTGTTGCTGCTTCAGGGCCTGTTTGGAACTAGAAATTTCATAGGAAAAACGCAGGAACAGGGTAAATTTCCTGCATTCCAAACGGGGCCTAAAAGGTGTATTAAGTCAACAACAAAGGGAGATATATATCAGTCTCTCTTCGGAATATTATATGTCTACATCATGAGCCAAATGGTTTATACCACTTTATTTGCTCTATAGACACTTAGTCGCCATCGCCATTCTGATCTTCACCTGTTACTGAAGTAGTACTATTTTAGGATGTCAGGACCCTCAATCTAATGCATGTACAATAATATCCCATCCAATTACACTGTGGTCCACTTTCTAACACAATGTTATGCTCTGGTACATTTAAATTGTTTTAAAGTTGTGCTTCACATTGAAATTGTTGTACATAAAAAGCGCATGATGATCACTCAAGGTGTATGTGTAATGTGTCTGAATGGACAAGTGTTCTGTACTTCTGTTCATCTAGTTGTAACATGGCTATGTGTAATATGTCTGCTAACTTTGAGCAAATTTATTTTAGTCTGTTACTAGTTGTTACACAAACCCTCCATTCAACAAACTCATATCGCGGAGAATTGAGCCTATACATGTATAATGCATACAGGCCTGACAAATGGTTTTAGTTTCTTTGTTGATGTATCAGCTATTTTCTTGACAGATGCTCATGCAACAATCTCCTATGAGCAGATAAGTGAACTGAAAGCTGCACTTGGGACTTTGTCTGCCCGTGGCGAGAAGTACTGCACTGAAGCATGCTTGAAAAGATATCTGGAAGCCCGTAACTGGAATGTTGCTAAGGCGAGAAAAATGTTGGAAGAAAGTCTGAAGTGGAGGGCAGCTTACAGGCCAGAGGATATTCGTTGGGTAAAATTTGCTTTTCCTTTTTTTGCCATCCATGCATTGCTCTAGTTTTATTTTGCTGAATCCTAGCCAAGTGACTAAACATCATATTAACTGCCTTTTAGCCTGATGTTTCTGTTGAAGCGGAAACAGGTAAAATGTACAGGGCAAGTTTCCAAGACAGGGAGGGCAGAACTGTTGTTGTCATGAAACCTACAAAACAGGAAAGAAGTTCTCTCTTTTAAAATGTCACCCTTGCTATTCTTTTCTAGTTTCTGAAAATTTTCAGTCTCCCTAGCTTCCTGAGCTCAGGATTCACCTGTATGCTATTTCAAAATTTCAGAATACTTCGTCCCATGAAGGGCAGATACGGTTCCTAGTATATACTTTGGAGAATGCAATCTTCAGCCTACCTGAAGGCCAAGAAAAAATGGTATGGCTGATAGATTTCACTGGATGGACAGTGGCCCATGCTTCGCCCATAAAAACTTCTAGAGAAACTGCAAATATCCTGCAAAATCATTTTCCTGAAAGGCTAGCCATTGGATTTCTATTTAATCCCCCAAAAGTATTTGAAGCTTTTTATAAGGTAAGTGCTTTCGACCTTTATGCATCTATCTGATTTTAATCATAATCACAATAAATGAAAAAACATGTAGTGTTGATACAGACAAAAAATTGCATTTCATTCTTCCAACTTAAATGTTTCAAATTCTTTCAGGTTATCAAAATTTTCCTTGATCCAAAATCTATTGAGAAGGTGAACTTCGTGTACCAGAAGGATGAGGAGAGCATGAAGGTCATGTATAAATACATTGATCCGGAAGTACTTCCTGTAGAGTTTGGGGGCAAGAACAATGTGGTGTACAACCACGAGGAGTACTCTGAGTTAATGATACAAGATGACATCAAAACAGCAAACTTTTGGGCGGTTGATGCGAAAACTGACCATGCTAACCCTGCCATCAATGGGACCTTGGTTCCTGAGGTTGCACCACAGCCATCGTTGCTTGCTGCTAAAGCTAGTTGAAGAGTATCTGCTTTGTATGAGCAAATTGAGAAGTGGTGGGGTAACAGAATCTTGAGAGAAATAAATGAAATAAGAAGCATGGTATACTCGTTCGTCCTCAAAAGTTGTTCCAATACTGGAAGTTTATTCAGCATATAAGGTACCGCCCAGTTGTTGTACTTAAATCATTACTGAATAAGTACTCCTATGTGTCAGTGATTATCGCTTAGCTTAACCATTTTTTCTCTTATTCCTTGTTCTATATGTTTCTCTTTTCACTAATCGAGTGTTTCTTTTGATGGTTTAAAGGCTTTAAGCTCCGTCCTACTACTAACTCTGCTTGAAACAGCAAGTGTCTCTTTCATTAAATGGCATAGAAGAAACTCTGAAAAAAAAAACTCTGCAGCCTATGAATTGCTTCTGTTTCTTTCCTGGTGTTTCGTCTTCTGTTGTCAGATGTCTACAGTTTTGAAATTTTTGTGACGGTAATTTCATTAACGAAATGAAGACGTGAGGAGCTGGGGGGAAAGGGTGAGGAGCTGAGGGGGAAAGGACGTGGGAAAGGAGTAGGGAATAGTTGATGGTGCCATTATTACTAAGGCTTGGTGACAAAAAAAAATGGCTTCGTATACTCATCACTTGAGTATGGTGTTCCCACACTCGATCCTTTTGTATTGCGTCTTCTTTCTCCTCCTCCCCCTCCCCCCCACCCCAAAGCGCCGTTGCCGCCCACTGCCCTGCTGCGACGCAGTAGAATCTCACGGGAGCTCCGTCAAGACCCCTACTGCACCCGCGGCGGACGCCTTCTTCCCTTCCTCCCCCCGCCGCCATGGTCATGGGTGCCCCCGCCATGACCTGGCCCAACCGGTTCCTACGCTGCCGGAACCCTAATCGCCGCCCTCCCGCTGTCCCCACCGCCTGGCTGGCCTGCCTCCCAAAAAAATTCTTCTAAGGCCGTCGAATTTTGAGAAGAAGAGGGAGAGAGAAAGAGAAGAGGTCGAATGAGTGTTGGATTGCTCTAAAGCACTCCAGTGTTGTATAGAATTACCGTAAGAAAATAGGGGCAAAGGATGATGGAAGGACTAGGGAAAAGCTTGGTGATAAAAAAAAGGTCATACGACAAATTTGTGCAGTTCACATGAAAAATTAAAAAAAATACAGTTCACCTAAAAGGATTTTGAGAAGAGACGGAGAGAAAGAGAAGAGATCGAATGAGTGTTAGATTGCTCTAAAACACTCGAGTGTTGTATAGAATTATCGTAAGAAATAGGGGAAAGGATGATGGAAGGAGCAGGGAAAAGTAGGGAAGTAGGGAAAAGCTTGGTGATAAAAAAAAAGGTCACACGACCAAATTTGTCCAGTTCACACAAAAAATTAAAAAAATTGTGCAATTCACCTGAAAAAAAAAACTGGTTTGCGCCAGGGAGGGTTCGAACCTTCGACTTTTTGTTTAGGAAACAAACGCTCTATCCGCTGAGCTACAGGCGCCATGCATTATAATACTCCCGTCACTTGCTATTGGGCCGGGCCAGTACAGCACCAAGAGCTATCCCAACAGAGATTTGCAGATTTGGCCTTTTCATAAAGGCCCCATCAAGTTGTTGGCCTTTTCTGAACGTTTCTGGCCCACCTAGGATGGCGCTATCCGCCGGTCCGCCCCCACTTAACATCAAACTCGCACGGAAAACAAAGAAATTCAAAGTGAGAAAAAGAAAATGGCAAGCATGAATGAAAAGAACATTTCTGCTATGATCAACAATGAAACAATCAATTACAGTAGGGAGGAGAAAAAGAATCAGGTCGCCATTCTTTCTTTAATCGATAGGAGGAAAATGAGAAAATGGACAGAAGTGACAGACTTCCAACTGTGAAGAATTTTTCACTGCGCCGACTGCATGCCATTGTCGTCAACCAAGGTACACCAACGACGGACATGCCACCATTGCTACTTCCCCCAAAAATGATTACCATGGCACCAGTGTGCTGTTGTGAAGCCATTGACTAGAAGAGAGAATTCACATTCCTGACTTTTTGGACGAAAGAATTCTATCAGAATCAGACAGCGGAGCTCTAACAGAGCCCTTCTCCATAGGGATTCCCTCTTTACCGAAAAATGATTAGAAAGAAAGATTCCCCTTCATCCTTAATCCTCGGTGTCACGAGAGCCGGACGGCTCGGGGAAGATCTCCTTGGATTGCCTCCTGCGGGAGGAAGAATGATCCCCATTGCTCCCGCCAGACGATTTGATTGTCTCTGAACGTTTCAGAATGTTGTCGTCCCTAGAAGGACCTATATCAGACGAGCTATGCCGCCAACTCCCAAAGAGTGCAGCGTTCCATGAACCCCGTGACGATGTTGCTCTCAACCTGGCCGAGCTATTGCCATTATCTTCTCTCACCACCTTCAAAGGGTTCTCTAGTGCTTTTAGGATGTACTTCATCGGTGGGCGTTTAGAAGACCGAGGATTCAAGCAGGACTTGGCAACAATCGCCATTGCCCAGACTTCCTCCAGATGGTCCTCATCAATGATAAGCGTTGGATCAATGATCTTGCCCATAAGCTCCTTCTCGTAAATATTGACGTACCGCAGGGTGGCATCAAGCCAATCGCTTGTGGCAGCATCATTTGATGCACTGATACCAAGTCTCCCTGTCACCAGCTCCAGTAAAACTTTTCCAAAGCAATAGACATCATATGGGCAAGTTGCAGATGGGGAACCTGTTTACAGAGAAAATTGGTCAATGAACTTGCATAAAGTAAAAAGTAGAATTAGAGACAATGTTCAAAGCATTTTTCACAGACAAATAGGACAGCTGAGCCATCAATTTTAGCGTGAAACTGAGGACTAATGACCAATTTTCAAGATTAAAAATGCTTGAAAGCAATGAAAGGTTGCACGCACAAACTCACCAGAAGAACCTTGATCTGCCGTCCTGCATTCCCACAAAAATAAAGCATCAGGAGATGGAAAGGGACTTATTTGATATTAGAAAATGAAACTACACCAAGGAAGCATTTGATAATGTAACTATCAACTAAAACAAGGATACTACATGTCCATTGACAATAAGATATGGCAAGTAAAATGAAACGAAAGGAAATAAAATAGTTCACGATTACCTACGCTCTCATGGACCTACAAGCACTAGTTTTATCGCACTTAGGCCAGTCTCAGTGGAGGTTTCATGACCCAGTTTCCAACACATCCATATTATGGAAACAGTGTACCATGAAACTCTCTCTACTCTCATGAAACTTTCATCATCTCTCTCTTCATCAATACAGTGACATGTCAGCGTATTTAATTATCATGAAACTCTATGAAACCCCCCATTGAGATTGGCCTTATTGACATCATTTAGATTTTGCATAGTGCCACAGCACAGCGTCAACACGACAAAGATCAGGCCAAGAAACAGCAGGTTCACTTAGTAATTGACTGGAATTATGTTGACAACACGCTATTTAAATTCACCAAATATTCATATATTCATTTAAAAAGGTAATCCATCTAAATTCATGCTACAAAACAGGTAAATACTAATTTCATGGCTAACACTTGAACAAACTACCGTTGAAACAGGATGGTGCAATAGTGAATACAATATAAGTATGGATTTGCATGCTTCACAAAGGAAGTATGTAGTGGGAAAAGAGAGACGAGCCATGCAGAGATGGTGTCTGAAACTTACGAAGAAAATCTTAACAGCTTTGTGATTACATTTTGGTGACCTTCCCCTTCTTGAGGACACACCTCACTCAAGCTACCAAGGCGCACATCAAATTTATCATCAAGAAGGACACTGCTGGCTTGCACATCCCTGTAGTAGAGAACCGACAAAATTAGTCAACAGCAAGCGTTCGCATTGCATCTAATTTATTGGTCTTGGAAGGAAGCGTCTACGCAGTCAGAATCCTTCGTGTTGCCATATAGAACTGACAAAACGACAAAACAATCAGAATTGATTGCGATCTACTGCGTACCGCACATTTATAACAAAACAAAAAATCCCTGGTGAAATCAGGGTGACGAAGAACTCCCCGTTATTTTTATGGCAAAATCGGTGGGTATTTAAATGATATAGACCAGCAGAAACATCTCAGCAAAGATATTAAAGCAAATAACAGCAGTGTCCACATTGAATTTCCAGTACTCAGATAACACACGGAATATGTCGCGTCAAGCACCAAACACTAATTTTCTGATTCAGCATTACTGGCACACATTAGCATATGTTCAATGTATTCCTAGCTGTCACCGAATCTATGTTGATAGTTTATTGCAGTAATTGTTGAAACCTCCGGTACCAAAAGGGCGTACCCAGTGCAGAGAGGTACCAAAACGAAGAAAATCAATTATCAGAGCACCCACAGTGAAACACACATAGTGGAGACCGACTGTCAACCACTAAACCCCATGTAATGATAAAGATTGAATTTCTAAGGTAATTCTAAAACTTTATCATCGTATAAACAAAAATAATTTGCTAACAGATACACAGTAAACAAATGTAACATCGACAAAACTACATAGAAGTTTATACCTGTGAACCATTGGTGGAGAACACTCATGATGCAGATAGCAAAGAGCCTCAGCTACACCCGTTGCAATCTTCAGCCTCTTTATCCAGTCCAAAGATTGCATGCCCTCATCTTCCTCCCTTGACTTTCTGTACAGTGCACTGGACAGATCACCATTTCGGACAAACCTATACACAAGAACCTTTTCTTCTTCTTTATCAAGGCAGTGCCCCAGGAAAGGAACCAGCCTTTCATGCAATCCTTTCGTAAACAAATCTAATTCTGCCAGATATGCATCCTTCCGAGCCACGCGCGAAGTGATCCTCTTCACCACCACGGCAGTACCGTCTTGGAGAACACCATGGTATAGATCACCTGAGTGACCGTGCTTGATGAGCCTCTCTTCCCCAAATCCCGAGGTGGCATTGGCAAGTTGGTCGTAAGCAAATGAATCGCCGACTTTTGCCGTGTTTGCGGACAATGCAGAAGGCTGTGTGCCACCAGTAGCAGCAGCTGTGCCGGTAGCTGACACTCCCGATGGTGCACTTGGTGATGCCCCACTTTCCCTCTGATCATTCCTCCTCCCTGTCCTCCCAGAACACACAAAGCAGAACACAATGGCTGCAACCACGGCTATCAGCAGGAGGCCTCCACCAATGGCCCCGATCAGTATGTACTTCAGATTATTGTGCTTCTTCCTTGCCGATGATGATGCAGGCTGTGGTGCGGGTGGGATAACTGGACCATCATATGCCAAACCACGCCTGGCATAAAACTGCTGGCAATCAGCCTGGGTACGCTGTCCCAGAACGTCAAGAAAGCAATTCAACTGAAACGAAACATTGCCGCCGCCGCCATCGGACACTCCTAGCTTGCCGTCGAAGTAGTTCCCAGAAATATTGGCCAGCAGCACCTGGGCGAACAGCCGGCGAAAGGTCTCTGGCACGACGTCATAGAAGAAATTCCTTGACAGATCCACCACCTGCACATTGGCTGGCAGCGCAAGCCCTGCCGTGGGCAATGCGCCGGTGAGGTTGTTACGAGACACGTCCAGAACGCTGAGCCCCGGGAGCGACCAGACCGCGTCGGGCAGGGCGCCCGAAAACGCATTGCCCGAGAGGTTGAGGGTCCTGAGCCGCGTGAGCCTCGAGAGCGCGGTGGCCGGCAGTTGCCCAGACAGTTGGTTGCCTGCGAAGTTGAGGGTGGTGAGGTTGCCGAGGCCGACGAGCGCGGAGGCCGGGATCTCTCCGGAGACGGCGCAGACGGAGATGTCGAGGGACTGGAAAGTGGGCGCGAGCCCGGCGCCTAGCCACGCCGGGATGGAGCCGGGGAGCCCGAAGCCCGCGGCGTTGAAGGCCTCGAGCCGCGTGAGGTTGCGCAGCCCGTCGACGTCGAAGCGCGGCGACAGGCGGCCCAGCCGCGTGCGCCGCAGCCCGACGAGGTTGAGCGAGACGACGCGGCCGGCGCGGCAGCCGACGCCCGCCCACGCCGTGCACGGGTCCGCATGCCGTGGCCAGTCCCGCGCCCTGAGGCCGAGCGAGCCCCGCAGCGCGTACAGCCCAACGAGATCCGACCGCGACGTCAGGTTCCCCTGCGCCAGCACCGCCCCGGGCGCCGCCGCCGCCGCCGCCAGCGCAACGAGCAGCAGCGCCCAGAGCCCGCGCGCGCGCTCGCGCATCATCACCTCGAGCGCCACCTCCTGCCGATGCCGATGCCGCCGCCGCCGCCGTCCCCCATGTCCACTCCGCGTTACAGGTGTCGATGAGATTGGGGAGGAGGCGGAAGCGCTGGAATTCGGAGCGAAATTAAAACGCAATAAAGGCGGAGGGGGGGCAGAGGCCGAGCTACAGGGCGCCACCACCAGAGACAGAGAGGCCTCCCTTGGGCTGGGGGTCTCTCACCACCCCACCATTAATGCCCAAAGTTACACTCCCCCAACTGCCTCCCAATTATTACTCCTCGACTTCTCCCTCCTCCGATTCGAACCCAGCACGAGCAGCACCCAAACTCCGCACCTCTCGAGCTCGCCCGCGGCGGCCACGGCGGCGCCGGCGAGCGCAGAGCAAGCAGTAGACGCGCCGGCGGCTGCGGCGGCGGGCGCGGCCGGAGCTGGGGAAGAGAGAGATGATGAGAGGAGAGGAGACGAACTGGAGGAGGGACGAAGCCGGTGCGCTTGTATTGCGGGGTTTTGTTTTGCGCAAGGAAGGAGGAAGCTGTTAAGGGCTCGTTAGTTTTCAGCAAAATGACACCCAAAATCATTCTAGGCCAGTTTAGATTGTCTCAAAATTTTTAAGTTTTTACTCTCTCTTCATTACATTAATTTTTAGACGTATGTATGGAGCATTAAATGTAGATAAAAAAATAACTAATTACATAGTTTGGTTATAAATCACGAGACGAATCTTTTAAGCCTAGTTAGTCTATGATCGGATAAAATTTGTCAAATACAAACGAAACATGCTACAGCATCCAGATTACAAAAATTTACAATCTAAACAAGACCCTAGCTAACAAAAACTTATACAAATTAACTAACGATATTCTTCCCGGAGGTGATTTCCGGGAAACGAACGGGGCCTAAATGTTTTGAAATTCTCGGGGGCTTTGAATGGGGCCTAAATGTTTTGAAATTCTCGGGGGCTTTGAATGGAAGGGTTTGTTTTTGCTTCCTTCCTCTGCGCTGTCCGCGATTTGGTGCCACGTTCGGTTGTTTTTTTTAGCACAACCAGAGGCCGAACCCGCTGGGTGTTCGTGGTTTCTGGGATCGCGAGGAGCCGAGCGCGGATGATGAGCGCCGTGCCAGCGGTGTGATGAACTGGTGCGCGGTGGGTTGGTCGGGTGGGTGCGGGCGTTTAGTGGCCGGTTCCGGGGGTTCGGTGGGGTTTTTGATGGGATGGATGGGCATAGCGGACGGGGAGGATCGGGGAGGAGGGTCAACGAGGCTGCTGCTTTGGCTTGTGGTCGAGTCAACCGGCTCTGCGGCTGGGAGCGGCCGGCGTGGCAGCACGGGCGGCCTGCGGGGTTGTGGATCGTGGGCGGCCGCCGGCCGGTGGATTTCTCATTTCTGGTTCGGGTTTTTTTTTCTTCTGCGCCCTGCGGCCCCTGCCCAGCCGATCTACCTGCTGGGTACAGCGACATTCGATGCACGGTAAACATGGAACACTGCTAATGTTACAGGTTGTAGAATGTGCGTGATTCTTCCTCAGTGCTACTATCTGTGTTTGTATATTGTGTTTGGACTTTTCACTGCCTGACGAATTAGTAGCACGTGAGTACTGTATCACCCAGGGCTGTCCATTTTCTGGAGCATTAAACTGGCTAGATCTAAGCATTCACTGGGCTGTGGGCTGCAATAGCTGCGGTGATTTGGCTATCTGTGTTCTGTTTGCATGTGCTCCGGTAAAATTGGTAGGTAAACATAGTGCATTAGCAATTCCCTTTTTAGGAAGATCATTAGTATATACACCAAGATCCAAGCATTTTGATGAGCTGGGACACCTTACAGAATTCTAGTACTAGCTGTATTCGGAGCGAATCCTGCAGCAACTGCTCATATTTTTACAGCTAATAAAACGTTGGAGTAACATCCACTCATCCAGACTTTCAGCCACAGGGCGGCAGGCCAGCCCATATCTCGAATCTCGATGCAGGCGTACTGCGACGTACTAGACGTACTAGTACGTCGCAAAAGACCCTGGTCTAACCAGCCGATCTGCAGCTTATTCGGTGATTAGATCGTAGATTATTACTGCTGATTAATTTGATGTGAGAGAAAAATATTATTCTGGTTGAAAATTTACGATTATTTACGACCAGCGAACATGCTGCTGGCACCACGGAGAATCCACCTGGCGGCTGCTTACGTGGAGCCACCATGCGCCCTCTCGTCTCGCCGATGCGTGGAGTGGAGCTCAGAACGTACGTGCGGTCACGGGCGACAAGGCGAGACGGGATCCACACCGCGCACCCCCGCCTACGCGGCAGCGGCGTCCGTCGCGCGAGGACTCCGAGAAAACCACCTGACGTGCCCATGGCCCGACTGGTGGCTGCCGCCGCCTGCCGCCCTGCCGTCCCCGCGGCGGCTGCTGCTGGAGACAGGAGCATGGAAAGCGCGGAGGAGTGGAAGCATCTGGCATCTGCACGTCCGCGCGCGGGGCGCACGGGGGAATGTTCCGCTGCAGGCTGGTGCCTGCGCCCTCTTGGATTTTTGCCGCGCACTTCCTTTCGACTTGACCGCTTCTCCTGCACCGCGTGGTCGTGCCTAGGCCAACGTGTTTCACTGTTTCTTCTCTTCCGCTTTGGATGCATCGTGGTTTGCGTTGTATCTGCGTGGGAAACTGGAGAGATGATGCCCAGCACCTGCTCCTCATCAAAATTCAAAAGAACGATGCTTTTCTGGAGTATTTGGATCCTATCCTATCGGTCAAGATATCCCTAGATGAGGGATGATTATAGGCTGATATCGAACTGACACTATCTAAAGGAACAAGAACCCAGTAGCAAAGTCAGCACAATACGTCACTGTGGCCATCAACCCTGCCAGTTAGGGTCAGCACTAGAGGACTCATAATTACTAAATAATATAATTTATTTACTAATAATAAAGATTAGAAGATATGGACAAACTTGTCCAATGGATTTTTACGAATGGGCTTAAACCATCTATAGAGAATATCCCTGTTCAAGTCGCATGCGACACAACCGTTGCTCATACAAGAATGCAATCTCCCATTCATGGATATCCACTAAACCAAACACAACCCTAGTAATAGTAATTTTAGACTGAATTTTTGAAAACCATCAGGGTTAGCTGAACCCAGCAAAAGGGCCTGGCTCCACCCAAAAGAACCCATCTATTTTATGAATAAGTGACCAGTTTGTTTTCACGTTTTCTATGTTATTCCTTCATGTTCGCTTGGGATTGGGAAGGAAGAGGGGACATTTATCATCTTCTCCACGCCTAATCTATTGTCGGGAGACGAGTAGGATCCAAAAGGGAGACGGGCCATTTATCATTTTCTCCACATCTAGTCTATTACTGGGAGGAATGTGGATCAGGGAGTTCACGATGAAATCTATGAGCTTGTTCGGCTGATGGTTTCTGCGGCTGATAAGCCGGCTGAAGCTGTTTTGTTGTGAGAGAAAAAACACTGTACTATGATCGATAAGCTCAAGCGAACAGGGTTGTAAAAACTTGAATTTTATCGAGACTTGTGCAACGAGGAAAGGCTGACGTAAGGCCCACTAAGAACTTGTTTGAATTTCCCCCAATGTCCTCCAATCCTCTAGAATTAGAGACTAAAATCGAACAAGCCTGGGTCGGGACGGTACAAAATGGCTACTGAGACGAAGTGGATCATGAAGGCTTCTGTAGCTCGTCTATGATCTAATCAGAACTCTAGCGAGTTCCTATTCCTAATTGCTGCGCCAAGATAGTGGCATCCGTGAGGTGGCAAACTGGCAACGGGGTCGTAGAACTCGGGGGAAGAAGCAACAAGTGCTTGTTTGGTATAGCTTATAAGCTGTCTATGGTGAAAATAAGTTGAAACCAACAACCTAACATGACGCTTTTTGTAGCTTATTTCGGCCGTGTTTATTTCCACCGCTTTTATTTGTGCTAAAAAACAGAAACTAGATCATACTGGTTTATTTTGATCGCTCTCTTTTACTCTATTTGTACAGCTTATCAAACGTTTTTCACCTAAGCTAAGGCCAATGTCCACTTTGTTTTCTACCCGCTGGGAAGCGGGAACTTGAACTATGTTTTCCTTAAGAAAATTTATGCGTTTTTTTCCTTTTGATGACATAGTAGCAGGTGTACCTTTGTTTATTCCCAACAGAGCCGCAGAGGGGCACACTACTTTCATACAGTATTTCCTTTCGGAGAACACCACAGACATGTACGTGCCAACAAGATTTGGTTCCACTGTGCAGCTGAGATCTGCGTGGACCCATGCATACACAACAAGCCACTCGCTAGAAGGCGTCGTGTTAGTTGAAGTGTCCGGTGAAAATGCATGTGCTTGAGGTGGATGCAATGTTATTCTGATCATATTCTGACCTTAAACAAGCCATATATGTTGATTGAAAAAAAAAGAGCAGGTCCCAGTTGTAAAATGGGCTGCATTTTTATAGACTAGGATAGGAAGGGTTTAGGTGCACGCAGCGTTCCTGAGGACGATCGAGCTGCCCACATCATGCCAATCCATCCATCTTCTGCCTGTAATCTACCAACCGCGGCCTGCTGCACTGGAGTACTACACGCAGCTGCTTCTGTCTGAGATGCGTGATGTATCATGAACTCATGATCGGTCTCTCCATTACTGGTGATGCAGTTAGCCTAAGCTTAAACTAACACTAACTTGCATGCTTCGTACGTACAGTACGTGTCAACGTGCATGGTCGAGACTTTTTGTGACTTTGAGTGATTGAGTCAAGGAAGTGAGCGTAGCCGAATTTATTGGGATGGTAGGCGTGTGTCAATGAATCCATTCTGATTTGTGTCTATTCAACTTCAAAATTAGATGCCCATTTTTTCTTATTAATAAAAAAGTCATCAACTACTTTCTATCTCGGTTCTAGAATTTGTTTTGTCCCGTAAGTAAAAAGGATGCTTTATATTTACATCTTTTGGAAAACAAAATTACTCCTTGTATAACATCAATATACCCGAGTATCAGACTCACTACTATAGTTTTTAACAATAGAGGCTACTAGGATGCCTCTATACAGGCGGATATCCCCGTCACCGCTAGTTTTCCGCCAATTTGTAGAGGTGGCTTCCTATGGGATTTGTAGAGGTGGCTTGATTCACATGGCACTATAAAGCCGGCTTGATTGAGCCGCCTCTATAGGAAAAATGGTCCTGTTGCTGAAAATCATTTTTGTAGCAGTGACTAGAACTGCAAGAATACTCTCTATGTCTCTGTGCCTTGAAGAAAACCATTCTAACTCGTCGCACACCAAATGAACCTGGTTTTATCCAATTTTTCATAGAATAGTATGATAACATGTATATTATATATGAAAATATATTTCATGACAAAATATAGTAATATTTATCTAGTATAACAGATATCGATAAGTTTTGTGTAAATTTTAATGAACTTAAGATAGTTTGACTATAATAGAATAGAAAGACTATTTTAGGACAAACAGAGTAATTTATGAGCAACAACTGTAGACATGTGAACTTAATGACACCATGATTGAAGATCGCTATTTTGGAATTGTTTATCAAACAACCCAATTTTGTGACTTATATAAGGGTCTATTAAATCCACTGTGATTATAATACTGCGAAATGAATGTGAGGTCAGATGTGATAGATGTCAACGAAGAGCAACAATTATTCGCCCTGCCACTACCTATCCTCCTCGTCCTTTAGAACCGGTCATATTGATCCGTTCCAATTCCAACAAATGAGATCGGAGAACATAGAACGACTGGCTTAATGCATAAGTACTGTGGCACCTTTCAGAAGGCAGCATGCAATGCGTTGTAGATAGATAGTCAAGATGGTTGTAAAGTCTACTGCATATTTTAACTCACACACATGCGGCCATTACTCTTCTACGTGTACTCGTTTTTGTTGGTGGAGAAGAAAAAACCATTGACATTTTGCAATGGAAGATCGAGTGTAATAAGTTGACAAGCTAGATCTCCGGTGTGCTTGATCAGTACTTTCTTTCCACCAATTGTTAGGAGAGTTCTCTCTTCACAGAGACGCTAATGCAACTTTAAATTATGTTTAAAACAGGAAAAGGCAAAACTTAAATATGTGACCGTTCGAACATCAATAAATTATGGGCCTATTTTGACACAGCTAAGCTTTAGTTGTTTTAAAAAAAACAGCTTTATAAATAGCTTTTTTAGTGAAGTTGAGCTGTTTTGGATAAAAGTGTTTGGCAAATTAAAATAGCTTCACCAACAGTTCATGAGGAAAAGATATAGGATAAGCTATTATTTTCAGCTTCATTCCAACTCATGTCTTTGTGAGAGGTGGAAAAAAACAGCTTCACTTTCGATTTGATGGTTTTTCTACGGTTCGTTGTTGATTGATCTTGATTTATTATTGAGAGAAAAAACACTCGACTAATAAGCTCATGGTTGAAAAGCTAGTGCTAGTGTTTGGTAAAAACTGATAAACTCAAAGCTCATGACAGGCCCTATATATTGCTGAAAATAGGTGTAAAACAACCACGCACAAACCAAAAATAAAATCACGCGCAAACAAAATCCATTGCTGTGAGAACATTTGCTTGAGCAGCTTAATTTAGTTTTCCAAGAAAATAAATAAAGATATAGGAGTATTGTTTAAGCCGTCACTTCAGAATATAGGCTTGAAGACAATCATTTCAACTGTCAAGTCTGACCTAACCTCTTGTTCAGCTGAGCTATCGCTAAACAAGGGTTGACATGCTACTTGTCACGCGTTGATATTTAACCGATTCGAGGCCGGTCGCAAATAAATATCTTTGGCCGTGAATGTAGACTAGAGAAAAATTCAAAACGACTATCATACCAAGGACGTGTTTGGTACAGTTATTTTACTTATGAAACTAAAAATCAAATGGCGTATTTTTTTCTGCGTTTTTTTTTCTTTCTTCTCTCCACCATCCCATTTATACAAAAAAAATGCAAAAATTGAGGTAGACCAGTTTATTATTCTAACCGTGTTTTTTTGTCTATTTATACAGCTTGTCATGAAAGCACTTCCTAGAAAACCTATATCACCATTTCTTGACTGGTTCAAAATCATTGTACCACTTTTTTTTTTATCAAGAAACTAGAAAATGATGGAGTTCAGTATGCTGCAAGGCTGCAACTGTCCGTTTGGCGCTGCCGTCGGCGTCAGACAACGATGGATCCGTTGGTCAGGGCATCGATCAGCAACTTGTTCATTTGATCGTATCTGGCTTATAAGTCATGCTTATCAGTCAACGAATAATATTTTTCTCTCACACCAAACTAGCTAATAATACTTTCAGCCGTGACTTATAAGTGGAGACGAAAAAGGGAAGGAAGCTCGCTGGCTTTCGGACGCGCGCGACGGAAGGAGCCGGTTGCCTGCACCTGCCCGCGGCCACCGGCCAGAGCTAGCCGACCCAATTAAGAGAGGCAAACGGAATTTTGGGCGGTTTATTGCGTTTCCGCGGCCATAAACGTTGCTATTTCCGCAGCGCGCTCACGTTACCACTGTTGTTCGTGCCACTTTTTGCCACGGCCCACTGGACTAGTCGTCGAGAGAGGGATAAACGAAACGGAAGGAGCGAGCGAGCGAGCATGCGAAATTGCGAATACCACTGTATAGTTTTGTTACTGTACCGGTGGTCCATGGCAAAACGCAGCAGCTAGCGCCACTGCGGTGCTAGTGCCACTGCTACCTGCTGCGTAACAGAACTTCATGGCATGCATGGTCCAGCACTCCGTACGTGCTGGTGAAAACTTGGCTCCGTCTCCTTCCTCGCGCTGAAACACTCTGTGACACGATCGGACACTCGCACCCCCCGTGCAATGCAAGCGTGGGCCTGAGTCAAGCATTTGGCCGCAGTTGACCAGGCACATGTTCTGCGTGTGGGCGTTTGTTCACGTTAGGCGGCAGAAGTGTCGAGAACACTCCATCCATCTCACCGGCGCCTTCTTTTCCGCACGCCAAGATCGATGCTGCGGCCATGTTACCGATCGATCCATGGATCGGTTCCTTCGAACCGGAGGGAGAAGGACGTACGACACACGACACGGTGAGGAGCAACAAGCCCGGCCACCCTCAGGCACATCACATGCCCGTTTGACCTCACCCCGGTATGCCGGCCTGCCGCTGCCGGGTTGCGGGGCGGGGACTAGCTGTCCGGCGCTTCAAGGAGGCGTTAATGGCGCTGTCGCCGGCCTTGTCCGGCACCCCGCCGCTTCAATGCTCGGACGCGCCAAGGGCGAGCCAACAAGCGAGAGCCTGGAGGCGAGCAGGCGTAGGCTAGCTATAGGCTTGACCTGTGCTGTGCAGGCAGCGCACGCGGCACGCCCCGGTGGCGTTGCAGTTGCAGGGCGCCTTTCTTGCAGCCAGCAGCCGATCTGATCTTTCCTTAAGGGGCTGCCGTCTGGCCGTCGTCGTCCGCGCGCGGTTGGCTCCGAGCGGCGCCATGGTGGATTAATGGCGGGTAGCTCAGGCCTCGGCCTACGGATTAATGGGAGAATTTTAGGTACTGTACCTCGTGATCCTTGGTATGTGCTCGATTCTACTTTGCTCGTGAAATTCTTACGGAGTACGCATTTGTCGCGCTATCGACTCCGGCTGGTGCCTGTACCTGTGGACGAGATGCAGCCTTCTCTTCCTTTCGGTAACGAAATAAACACGTAATCCCGCTGCTCCACGGATCAACAGATCTTTGCACCAAATCCTAACCGAGTACGAAAGTGAAGAACATACGTGCAGTGATCTCCACATGATCCAACGCGTGTCTCCGTCAAGTCAGTCCATGGCAGTTTACGTACACGTGTGTACACACAAGTCGGCTCCAAAGACCTGGATACGTGGACTGACCGGAGTGCTCACTCCACGCCACACAGGCCCGTTCGGACGGTACGGTTCGGAGGAATTTGGATGGTTTGAAGGAATTCTGTAGGAATCTGTGAGAGAAAAAATACTATTTTGAATGAAAAAAGAAACGGATCAGAAAGCCAGGGTTCAAAGACACGCGAACTGGGCCACAAACACAAGACAAGCATGACATGCATGATGGCGCCATCGCCTCGCCGCCAATGATGCATGCAGCGCACACTGCTTGCTGTCTCCTGTGCATGGCAAGTGACAGACAGGGTCGGCGAAAGCGACTTACTTGCACTTGGATCTGGAGTCGAGTCAAACGCAGAACTCAAATTGTTCGTGAAACAGAAAAATCAAACGAAGGCGTGAAATTCCGGCGCTCGAATCAGCTGGGACAGAGGTCAGAGGAAGATGAGGTTTGGGCAAGTTACGTGCAACTGTGCAAGCTATGGGTGTCCGACGATCCTGATCCTGAACAAATTAAGCTGCTAATGAGTAATGATCCCCATGATATTCTCCCACGGCCCTATTCTCTTGGGCTTATTTGGCTTATAAGACATACTTTTTCAACCAACTAACAGTATTTTTCTCTCACACCAAATTAGCCAACAGTACTTTCAGTCATGACTTATCAGCCAAACAAGCCCAAACGAACAGGACGTAAACGCCTGAAGCACTGGCAGGGTACGGAGCAAACGGAACATGTGCACCTTCATGTGTCATATGCAGATCCGCTCGACAGTGCAACCAATCAGGATTTGCACTCCGTAACTCTGTACAGATTCAGACACTGAAAACGAGCGGCCTCCCCACCTGGATAGGAGTAGACTGGACCAGACATTTCAGGCTTCTGCAACTGCGGGCAACCTATCTGGCTGACCCACCTCTATTTCCTGGACCAGTTCATCGACAGCCGCTCGGGCTTGAGCAGCGGCATAAACTCGACATTCATTTGTTGGTGAACAACGAGGACCGCTTTCGGATTCGAGAGGTTATTTTGACCACTTCTCTTGTTGTTATTCAGATAACATGATTTCATCATTGTTTGGCTATAGAAAAAATTGTAAATTATCTTTTGTAAGTTATCCTTTTAGTTGTACTATTTATTTTTGTAAGATTGTTGTCTAAAAACCTCTAAAAATTCCGGAACCTAAAATATAGCAACTCCCTAGCTATTTTGATGTCAAATCTTTGTGCAGTGTCCCCAGGGTATTCCTATGAGGTTTTAATTCGACAAAGGTCGCAAAAAAAGAGGTTTTAATTCGACTTGCCACGCTCTTATAGACTAAATTTGAAACGTAACGTTCTTTTTGAAAAAATTCATGCGTGTTGCATAACATTGTCTTATACCTGTCGACACCAAAAATTCGACGCCAGGAACACAGTGATCAATGCCGGCGATAGGCCCGCGCGGAGCAGATTCTGAGCTTCTCTCCGGGCCTTGGAAGGGCACCACCGGACGGGACGGTCATGACCTCGGGGGTGTGCCAATCAATTTAACCTGCAATTGACGAGGGAGCAAGATTGATTAGTAATTTAAGGTGGAACATGTTGGTTGTTTGTCCAGACAGTTCCAAATGTGCAACCAAGTGGTCAGTGAGACAAGGCTATCGACTAGAGAGTCGATATCTAGTGTGTTCATGATGTATAATAAGTAAAACAAGCATATCGGCAATCATCAGTTACTCAATTACATAGATCTAACCTGCCGATTATCATGAAAGCATGTGAAAGATATAAAAAGATAGGCGTGAAAGCATATGGTTTGATTGAGAAACATACTAGCTTTTAACTAAGACAAAAACAAGTAAAGAGCACATAAACAGCCAATATATATTCTCAAAAGACAGGCTATCGACTAAATAGTCGATTCCAATGAAAGAAAGGGTCATAGCATGCAATCACTCAACCATTAAACGTGTATAAACTCGTACGCCTATCAGATCCAATCTACTATCTTTATTAGTGGGGTCAGACCTAACCGATGTAGCCATACTAAGTTTAACAAATTAAACCTTCAAAGCATATAGATCTATAAACGCTTAACGAGATCACGGGAACACGCTATGATCGTGAAAGCTTAGGCGATCGGCTAAATAGCCGATGCAGACATAGTATGCAGCCGAAGGCTATGCTTGGCCATAAGCAAGGCTTACTACCTGACGATTTCCAATCTATGATGCTAGCAGTGGGGGGCCAGACCTAACCGATGCAGCCATAAAAGCACTTCTAGACCGGATCTCATCAACTAGCAAACCTTACCTACGGCTAAACATGCCCTGACCACATGCTATGTTCGGTCAAGATCAGATTAGAACGGCTAGACTAGCAAGAACCATCGTCAAAGCAGGATGTAAACAATGTAGTGCGACGAGATGACGATTCAAAAAAAATATAAAGCCGATCTATCTCAATCTTAACCGAACAGGGGATTCGTATCAAAATTCGTACGAGATCAGACTTAACTGAGGGCAGCCGTGTGGATTTTGATAAGAATCGACGATAACTATGAGCAATTACAAGAGATTAGACTTAACCGAGGGCAGCCTTACAATCGACTGACGATAACTAACTTATACGAAGCTCGCAAGAGGTCAGACCTAACCGATGCAGCCTTACAAACAAAGGTATAAGTCGTGACGGATACTCAGACAAACCAGAGGTCGGACCTAATCGATGTAGCCCTGCTCGCCGAAGAACTCGTCGAAATCTACTCTACTCCTACTCCAAAGGGGTGGCATGAGCCGAAAAGTAAAGGTACTGATTTGTGTTGATCGTTAGAGATGTCCATTACAATGGCCGAGGTTCAATATTTATACCCAAGGCCTGACTATGAGTCCTAGTCAAATAAGACCGGTTACAAATTTTAAAAAGAAAATCAAAACTTCCTAATTTAAGATAAACTTGGACTCCAATCTTTCCCTTCTGTGGAGTCTGACGTGTCTTCTCGTTTCGTGCCTTACTGGTCCTGTCGACAGGGCCTATTCCCTTGGTGTCATCATCTCGTTAGCTGATTTGGCAATCAGGGACTTCCTACCTTGAACCAGATTTCTGTGTCAACACTACTCCCTTGGACTAGCACTACAACACTCACACCTTTCATAGCCACGTCGTAACCCACATCGCAATCCAATTTCGGCCTCGGCAGTAAGCTATGGGCAGTGATAGTTATAGCCATCACCGTTGGTATTTGAGACCGACTGGGGTGTACACTACACCGATGTATTGGCTTATCATCCGTCCATGATAAGGTCCTTACTTCCATTGCATTGGAGCACGACCCGCGTGTGTGGGTATGCACTAACACCGCCGCATGGCTTATGCTCCGTCCGTGATCAGATCTTTATTCCGTCGCATTGGAGCATGACCCGCCTGTGTCAAGGCAAACATCACCGTCGCTTCAGTGTATGAACCGTCTGGTCATATGGCATGGTCACCATCGCGCTGCAGTACGATCCGCCCATGATGATCCTTTAGTCGGTGTCGGGTTACTAAACGATTCGGTGGTGATGCACTATTGACCCCTGTCGCATAAGATGAATAGCGGTGGTGATAGCTGTCTGCTTCACCAAAGGCGAGTGGTACGACGATGATGACAAAACAACCAATGGCCCTTACATCCGATGGTGACATAATTGCATCCGGTTTTTATAATGTATTTACTAATTCAGTTAGGCCTTAATAACTTACTGAACACACACCATACAGATATAATCATTACACATTATTCACCATGTCCACAATGAAGAGTACTTGTTATAATAACAATACTCGACACTAATAAAACAATTGTGTCAACTGATAAATTAACACAAGCGGTACATAGATAGCATAATAAAGGTTCTACTCCCTGTAGACTTATATAACTAAAACGAGGTAGATGTGCTCCGCTCCTTTAGATTGGTACTCCTCGATCAGCTTGGCAGCCAATGCAGCATGGAACCCCTCTTCTTCCTCCCAAAGCCATTACAGGAAAATCGTTAAAAACATAGAAACTCCAAAACCTGCACAATGCAAAACAACAGAATTAATAATATTCAACATGCCATTGGTTTAGTTACCAAGCCAAAATTGGACTATATATAGACTCAGAACTCCCTACCTGAACAAAAGACATGTCATAACAACAAAATACAACATATGCACCTTTACTGCTCTGCTAATGACTCCATGAACAAGGGAACATAAGGCAGATAGTGAGGTCCGTTCAAATAAATACTCCAGGTACTTTTAGGATAGCGAATGACCCGGACAGGGGGGACATGAACTTTTCTGCGGCTCATGTCATATGCCATCGGTGTTCTATCCTCCCCAACAAGGAAAATCAAATTCCATTTTAGATGAACTGCAATCACTCTGTAGTCCGCATTGGTAGCCTCAGAACCGAGTCCAATATTGTTCAGTCCAAATAGTTGCAGCGTGTTCACCTTATGCTTCAATGTCCATTTACTAGTATTATAGTCTTCAAGGATCCAGATTGAAAGGCCAGACATATTGAAAAACACGCAGGTGGGTAGGTGGGTAGCGGTCTTTGTAAGCTAACTACAAACGCGGCAAAAATTCTAAAAACACGCAGGAGTCTCACGCTGGCTTCCAAATTTTAACGATATCGGTGATGAAGGCTACCGGCGGTGGTGATTGGGTCTTAAAAAAGATGGTACGTAGCACCTAACGACGGGCATGTCATACGGAAATTGAATGTTGGAAAGGAACAAAATATTATGAACATTATTTTTGCTGGTTACAGCAAGAAGATGCTAGCATCTAACGGCGAATAGCGGCGGTGATATAATTTTTTTAATGCCGCTTATATCGGACGGTGATATAATTGTACAATGTAATTCAGCTGGGCCTTAGTAGCTTACTGAACACACAATGTTATTTTTACAATAACAATGGACGCTAACATGACAAAGTTCGCCAGTCGATGTTGCATAATAAAGGTACTGATCTCTACAATAATAATGGGCGCGATTACAAAGCAGCACCATACGACGGTTTGCACATACAAACCAACACCCCACCAGTGTTTAAAATCAACAAAAGACGTTCTTTTTAGATTAACTCTGTTACACTTTTTATTCACCAGCCGTACAATAACAAGGATCTATCAGCAACTACAATTATGATGACAAAAACCTTAGCCCTGTTCTTCAGCAGTACTTTTCAACGAATGAACAATGTTTTTCTCTCACAATAAATGAGCATAAGCATCGACATAAGTCAAATTTAAGCGATGAACGTAGGTTTATCCCCGCACTGAGCAATGGATATCTCATGAAGCGTAGAAGCTGGACAAAGGCATAACTAATCTTTGCCATGAGCAGGGACGGTGCCTGGAAGAAGCCTAGGGAAGAATCACCTCGTGGAACTCCCTCTAACATCCGAGAGGATGAGAAGCCCCGCGAGGAGCCTTGCCTACGCCATCTTCGTCAACGTCGGGGAGGAACGCATGCCATGGCATCGAGAGATCCTAGGTCAAGATCTATGGGCTCAAAAGGTTTCCCAGCAACAGCAAGCCACCCTCCACCCTCCAAGATTTCCTACAGATATTCTGACCTAGAAGCCTCCCGCACGCCAACCATCAACGAGCCTAGCTACCATGTCATCAGTGACCCGGGGCACCGAAGATGGTATTGTTCTTCCCCATCTCTTCACGGAACTTCCTCTAACACCCAAGATGAACGGCCACTAGCAGGCCGCTGTAGAACCTGGTCTTAAAAGCCTTCTCCTAACAACGGCGGAGGCACCGAAGTACGCCATGAATCATGATGGACGAAAGGAGTTGCCGCTCTTTCACTCAGTGTAATGCTAAGGGATGTGGAGGGAGGGGATGGGATGGGAGGGGAGGGGTGAGAGACTCGGTGCACCAAGACCTGGCTTAAATAGGCCAACCTTGAAGATGCATTTAGACTCAGTGCAGTTAAGAGAGCACGCATCAGGACGATCAGGAAAGACGAGGTATATGATGGTTCCCGGCTTACTAAGTGGTGGGGACGGTGTTGAAAGTTGGGACAACATTCAACACTTACGCACGCTTCCCTGAGTTTTGGGCTTCCTGTGCATCTTTCCAAATTTTGGTGTGAACACATGCCCCCAAATTTTGGAATAATTTTCGGTGTGAACACATGCCCCCAAATTTTCGTTGAACCCACTATCCCATGGGGCTATAAATTTGGAGGCAAAAGGAGTAGAAGGAATAGTGCTTGTGTTCATTTGTTGTGTTGTGTCACATATCTTTTCTTCTTTGTTTTCTTCTTCCAGTCTTCTTCTGAACAATGGCTCACGGCAAGCGTCCAAGGGAGGGAACTCCAGAAGCCGTGGATCTGCCTCCGTGCCTTCATGTCCCTCTTTGTCACCAAGGGTGAGAGGAAATAATTTCTTATCTCTATGTCTGCCTTGCATTAATCCTTTGAATATGCAGAGCTACCTCTCATGCTGCGGTACATCGGCCAACTCCAGCGAAGGTTGGAGAACAATCGATTGTGCGTGCTATCGAATCACATCTTGCTAGGTCCATGGTATCTTCATCTTCATCCTCCGAATTGGGTCAGGACATCTGGAATCTTATCCGTGAAAGGAGGGAGGCCGGAAAGCTATATTCTGAAGCCACGCTTGAGGTAGGTTGGCTCGAGCATTGTCTCAATGCCGTTAAAACAACCCTCTCTGCATCTAAAGAAGAGACCAATGTTGCTCAGATGCGGGCTGATGAAGCTCATGCTAGGGCAGCAAGTAAAATTTCTTTGAAGAGTCTTTGCTTTTATATTAGTGACTTTATCCGGTAACCCTTCATTTTTATTAGATCTTAAGGAACAATTGGCTGCTTCTCATCGTGAGATCAAGGAGGCTCGTCGCTGGGAGATCGACCTGGAGAATCTCCACGAGACCCTCCAACGTGCAGCACTTGGCGTAGTTGCAGCAGCCAACGCCAGGGGTGTTTCTCTTGAAGATTGCCTATAGGATATCCGGTTCATGCTAGAGAAGTGACAACTCATGGCGTCCGCTATGGTACCGGTGCCGCTCTTGCTGTAGCACAACTGCGTTTAGGGCATGAGCTTCATCATCTGGAACCTGGTTTTCTAGACACTGATTGGCTAAAAGATCAAGAGGACCTGATTAGAGACTTTCACTGATGCTGTCGAGGCTATTGCAGTGACCATCCATGCACAAGATGTTGTAAACAATGTTTTCTTAGGACCATAAATTATATCTAGGGTCTTATAAGTTTTAAGTAAACAATTTGTTGTTTGAATGTCAGTTTTGATCCTATGTCTTTTATTGTTATTTTTTTCTAAAGGTGATACTCTAGGTGCCAGCTATTTTGAGCCGATGAGACTCGGCTATCAAGCATCGACTCAAATTAAATACTTCGGTAGTACTTCCTTACTTATTTTCCATTAAGGTCTATGCGATAACAGATCTATACCATACGACGGTATGTACATACAAAGCAACAGATCCTCTGAGGTATAAAGATTATGGAATCTAAAGAACGACACAGCACATTGCAAAACTTTACCCTCAATGAGGTTCTCTACCTCCCATCTTGCAAGCCTCACAGTCAAGGGATGTGATCTGCTTCTTGACCATGAGAGCTACAAGACGGAATATAAAGCACCCAATCTTGAAGAGCGAGCACCTCGCAAACTTGAAGCACCCCAATCGAGTATGGAGCCCCTGAACAGGAGAGAACTAGATGATTATAGATCTTCTGTTAACACAAGATCTGCAATCATCAAGGTCAAGCTCCTGTTCAGCGAACAACACCTCACCAAGGATGGAGAAGGAGCACCTCACAAAACTTGCACCTACATCTCAGTGGGGTTCTTTATATTCCATAATCTTGCTACCTCTTAGGTCGAGGGATGCAGATCCTGCATCTCGATGCTAAAGGGAAGTAAGGTTATGGAATCTAAAGCACCCAATCTTGAAGGCCTTCTCCAAACACCCGGTGAGATGCTTTATCTCCATCTTGCACCTCTCACGGCCAGGAGGAGGCCATGAGAGGTGCAAGGATGAAGACAAAAGCACTTCTTGGAGATAAGGAAAGATACAATAGCGCTCACAAGTGTGTGGATTCAAGAGTGTGTGGATTGAGCCCAAGAGGTGCATCCAGATCTAGGTTAAATAGGCTAACCTTAAAGATGAAGAAGTGCAAGTAGTTGGAAATAACTCACGCTCACTTTACTGCCAGAAGACCAAACAGTCGTGGAGGGCCGGCGGCCATAACACGTATCCTAGTCGGCTCGGTTTTTCATACGCTGATAAAATACCACTGCCGCATCTATTGTTAACCCGTTGGTGGTAGAAGTTTCAACTGTCGGTTTCCTTCCTTAGGAGGCCTCGCTATCGGTCCAACCAGCGGTGGAAGCATAACACAGTCGCTTCTATTGCTACAACAGTGAAAAGTGGCGATAGTGATAAGTCAATCTATAATAGTGTGGTGACGTCGTCTTTTAGTTGATCTTGATGGCAATTTGGTTAGCCGATTTGGTTGAATATTTTGGCTTTCCTTGATAATTTCTGTCTTTAAGGCCTTCTTATCTCAAGCCAAATTTTGGTGTTAACAATACCACTAGTATCTTTGTTGCAGCAATCTTGTTCTCCATTTAAAAGTATTAGGTGTATTTTTGAACATAAAACTTTGTATGTAACCAACATATTGTAAAATAGTTCTTTCTAGCCTTTCGTCTTTACTACATCAGCCGCCCGAGTTGTGTCCGTGGCATGCGCCAGAGGATGAGCCCGCATCCCTAGCCCCTAGCGGTGCCCGCTGCCACGCCACCACCGATGCCCGCTGCCTCCCCGGCACAGGCGCCTGCCTCCCCCTCTCCTCCCCAACCACCAACACATACCCTCCTCTCTCCTCCTCCATCCCCTCCATGAACGCTCGACCGCGTTGGCTTCCTTCAGCCATGTGAGGCATGCCCCTTCCCCGTCGTGGACCCCACCACTGCTGGCGATGCACCCTCACCCAGCTCGTCGGCCGCCTCCCCAGCACCGGCGGCCACCTAGCCCTCCCCCACTCCTGCCACAGGGAAGGCAGCCTCCTCCCTCTCCCCGCTCGTGGCGCCCTTCTTCCACAGCGGATGCTTCGAGCACTCGAAGGCCTTACGCTGGTCTAAGGAGTCTAACTACTCCGACGACGACTACACCAGTGCTCCCACCCCTAAACTGCCAGACTCCTATGCCGACACCATCTGCTGAAGCTCTCTGGCATGCGCGACCATGGTGGCGGGGTCTAGTGACCCGTCACCCACTCGCGTTGATGCTGAACAGCTGGTGGAGGCGGCGCGTGAGGTCGAAGTCGGGCGTAGGCAAGGTCGCAAACACCGTAGGCGTCGGAAAAGGCCCCGTCGTGCTACCAGCAACAACGACCACGGTCGTGAGGGACGCCGCGTGGGCAGCAGCGAGTGCACCCATCCTCGTGAGCGTGTGGCCGTACACCTCCGCCTTGGCCAGCGAGGTCCTCCTCGAGAGCGCGTGGCCGCACACCTCCGCCTCGGCCAGCGTGTCCCTCCCCACGGTCGCCATCGTGTCTCTTCGCCTGACGCAGACGGCTGGAGGGAGATCCTCCCCAAGCAGGCAGACAACTAGGGTCCTGGCGCCATCCAGAGCCCCCGTCCCTGTCCTTCCCGCTGCTGCAAGATTCTTGACGCCATGCATGACAGGTGCATCAAATGCCTATCCTACTCCCACAGGATAGCCACCTGCCGCCTACCATTGAGATGCCTGAAATGCCATGGCCATCGGCACATGGCTAGAGACTCTAAACGCCCGAGGTCTTTGACCAATGGCAGAAACGATAGTGGTGCGGCGGCCCCAAATAGCTTCGTCATGGCAAGGCGTGGCATTGATAATCCTGGCACTCTGGTCGGTTCCCAAGGTAGTGGTTCTGCCTCGCCCAACTCGTAGGCCGGTGTCGGGAGTCCACCGCCGGAGTATTAGGACCCACCGCCACCCGGACACCCGGAGGAGAGGCAAGGGGAAAGCACCGACGACGATGAAGATGGCCTGCGCCTCACCATCACGGCGCTTGCCGTGCTCGGGTATGGTGTCCTCATCCACCTTCGAGGTGCCAGCCCATGCATCTAGGGGTTCTGGTTGATGAGGACATCACTCCATCACATAGAAGCCAAGGAGAGGAGGAGGTCCAGCATGGGCGTCCGATTGATCTTTCTCATGGTGGAGGCCCAGTCCAACTGAAGTTGGAGCCCATCTCGGGTTCCAGGACTAGTCTGTCATAAAACTGGTCACACGGGCACGTCCGGGCTCCGTTTTCGACGATCCACATATGGATGAAAAGCTAATTAGATAAGGAAGCCAATGCAGGTGGTCTCACGTCAAAAGCCCTTCAAAATCAATGGGAATCGTCGAAACAAGTCAGCGTCCAGAATCTGCCAGGGTGCTGCGACACCGTCTTTTGGTCTGTTGGACCGTGTATCGTGTTTGGGCCCATTAGGGGCGTGTCCAGGGGGTGATGCCCAAGACTCTATTTTATACCGCCATCACTCTTGTTAGGGTTTTGGGGTTTTGTTTAGTTCTTGATTTCCTCGTGAAACAAACGTCGTTTTGCTGTAACTGTGCTGCTAAGGCCGCTTGCTGTGAACCAGGGCCCCAGTTCTTGATCTTGTTCACTGTGGCGATTAGTCCTTTCGAATAAAGACTTGGACTCCTTCTCGTTATTATAAGCCTCATATTTATTTGCAATTTCATATTGCGTTCATCCCGTTCTTGCTTGTGTTCTCGATTCGCTTGCAGGAAAGCCTTCTCGACGAGGTCAATCGCGTTCGCATGGTTGATAACCAACGGAGCAGTGGTGTAATGGTTGCGGGGATCCGAATCAGTCTTGGTTCGAAGCCTAGATCATGAACATCGAGTCTCCACCAATCGACGCTATCGTACCTATCAAAAGATCGGGCCTTGTCTACATCACTAGTGCACTCAGGGCATTGTCAACGGTGAGCCGGCCGCCATCATGCATGAGGCCAAACGGAACGCCAGCACTAGCCGACAATGCCTTGTTCTCCAGCAACAAAAACAAGATGCTCCTGGCAACCTCCTTGACCCAGTCTCGCAGGGTACCAACATCGGTACCGCTGCAGAGGGGCCAATCAACAGAGGGCTCGAGCCAAAGATCCAGCACGCAGACAACCCTTGTGAGGATCCTTGCCAATTCGAGTACCACAAAGCCGACAATCCATCTGGTGAGCAGCCGGCCTCGGATCGCATGGTCCTTGAGGCAGGGCTCCACAGCGGTGCACCTACGAAAGCACTCGGAGATGCCAACCGAGACTAAGGCGTTCAAACTCATCTTGGTGAGGAAGACGTCACCGAGGTGGCAGATGTGCAGACCACCAAGGAAGCAGTGCAACCACCATCGCCTAGCGTGCCCGGTGTCACATACCCTACGGACGAGCTGGGTTCCCCTGTCTAGAAGGGGCATGATGCGCCACAAACAGGAACACCGCAGGGACACAGCGACGAGACGCCCACGCCACATGAGGCCGCTCAGCGCCTAGCACGCTTCACGGACGAGGTACAGCTGACGCGATGGGCTCCGCTGATTGCCTCGTCGCCAAAGCAGCCACCGCCACCCAAAAAGCGCACATTCCCAAAAAGGAGTAGACGGATTGCCGCCTAGCTGCTGGCGCACATCCCGACCTCCAAGCGTGGTGAGGTGCTTCTCATGAAGAAGATGGGCATCCTGCCACCGGCCGCTCTAGTCTCATCCGCCGCCAAAGGTGCATTCGACGCATATTTCACAGGAAACTTGTCGTCGGACCAAGTCGAAGCTCTGGATGAGCTATTCCCAACAACCAATCACTGGGCTGGTGGAGCAGTTTGCCCCACGGCGAATACGGTTGCCTGAAGGCCACGACGGCGGGATGTTATGTCATTGGATAGTTAGCTTCAAAATGTAGTCATTTACCTTCACTAACGCGACCGGAGACCGGCATCCTTGTATGGTAAACTCTTCATTCTCCTTAATACAATGATACGCAATGCTCGTCCGTATTCGAGAAAAAAAACATATTGTAAAATTATAAATATATTTTTAGCATATTAAAACATATAACTAGAACTATTTTTACAATGTTTTCACACGATGATCGGTTTCGTAGCTATAGATGATATATTTTGTGATAAAACAACGGTCAAAATCTCATAATTAATCTTGAACAATGCAAAGAAAGCACTACCCCCGTTCGGAATCAGTAGGTGTGGATCTATTTCGTTGGGACAAGACTTTAGCTAACATTACTCTATTAACTATGCCATTTGTGTGAAATAAACTCATAAGCATTAGTAAGTATTTTTCAAGAAAATCATGTGTGAACAAAAAAAAAACTATTGACCAAAGGCATGTTCTGTCGAAACCAGAGATTACCAATCTCAAACTGATGGAGTATATAGGAGTAAGTAAGTTGATAAAAAAAGTTAAACCCCATAGACTACTGAATTTCGAATGTTGCCAAAATCCAAGAAAGTGTACCTAGACCACCATTCTCGAAAAAGATTTGAGCAGATAAAGTTGGAATGGAATCTAAAGCTACATCGTTAGTGGGCGACGCATCTATCGTGGGACCTTGTGCTTTTATGCGTGCCTGCAAATGCAGCCCAATAATTTAAAAGCAGCCTGTCCAGTCGTATAGGAGTACTCCTACGTCTCTCCTTTCCACCGTGAACTATTGGATGAACAGGAACCTCAAACGCAAGTACACCCACCCCCTCGTTATTACGCAACCAAACTCCCCAATTTGATCGATAATCAATCCAGAGATCGGCCTCCTAACCCCCAAAAAACCAAGTGGCAAGTACAATGATGCTAGTTATGTACTGCAGCAGTACCACTGTAACAGCTAGGCGATGCCAGTTTGCCACTGCTTGGGTGCTGGTGCAGCAGCAGGAAACTGTTACCACTGGGCGCTGTACAAGAGCCGGCCGAGTAGCTGCGCGGTGCTGCTGTTACTGCACTTGCCAGGCACGTGCCGGGCGCACCACGCAGATCTAAATCCAAAGGAGACGTGCAGACGAGAGTCGTCTGCAAATAATTTGCGTGCACAAAGGCACCAGAATACTAGCTTTTTATAAAGGTAGAGACAGTAGCGGCGGCACTGCCGGTACAGTAGAGCAGTACGTTTCTTTTCGTTCGTTGGGGGTCCTGGGAGTACGTGTATTGCGTGCATTGCTGCCATGGCCCAGTTTCTGCGAAATTTTAGATGATCCCACGATGGCATGGCAGTATGGCACGATACATCCATCTTCTCTGCACGAAAAACTACAGCGGCCACATGGTAGACTACTAGACTGGCTGTCCTATTTGGTGGTACTAGTACGCGGTGTGCAGCACCGGCGTACTGACGTACAGTGCAGGCGACATACAGTTATTATACGCATTGAAGAAGGCGATGTGTGCACCCCCTGGAGGAGGCTTGGAGCGAGCGACGTGCGTCGACGTCAAGCTGGACGAACGGCACATGAGTCAGTACTTTTTAACCAACTTTTTTTTCTTACAACAAATCAACCAACGGTACTTTTATACATGCGTAGATAGAAGAAGGGTAAAAAAAAAAGTCGACGTCGTACCCTGATTAGAACTCCGGTATAGCCGTTCATGCTAAACTACTCCTGAACAAGCTGCAGGCTGGGATTTGGATAACATAATCAGGCGGTTAAGTGGTCGGAACACGACGCTAACCGGCGCCGGACTTGGTATCTGGTAGGCCGTAGGCTCCGGACACCGGACTGTGGCGTGGCGTGGCGTGGCGTGGCGTGTGTGTTGGGATTATCCTGGTCAAATGTATGGAACAACAAGGAACCCCAAATGATGAGGCGACTGCAGTGCACGACGGGCAGGCTGCTCCCTGCTTGCTTGTTCAAAGTAGCATATGAAATGATCTGTGGATAGAGTTCAAGGTGTTTATAAAAGGTCTAGGCATCTGACTTATCTGCTCGAGACAAACTTGCCGCCCAGCCGAACGACCCTGCAGGCTGCGGTGGTCAGTCTCATGCATGGTTATTGGTTACAGATATGTGGAGCCTGTTTCGTCAAAATCGGCTGTTTTCAATCAGCAGTAAGATGGGGACGTGATCCACGGACCATATGTTATCTGCATTTTGACATGTGAGTCTGTTGCTTAGTTTGTGTTTGTTAGGTTGACTGAAGACGCAGCTTTCAGTCTGTACCTTTGCTGGTTACTATTCTGGAGTCAGAACAGGAGCTGATCCTGCTGAAACCCAACCCCGTGACGCCTTTTTGCCTGTTCAAATCAGGAGAAGGGGACACACACGGGCACCTGTTCGAAGAGCAGCCTGATGGCCTGATGAGATCAGAACTCAGATGATGTTCAAAGTCCAATCCGCAGCCTGTATTCTTTTACCTCGACCTTTTTTTTTCTGAACAGTTCTTGGTACGAGGGCTTGATTGCAGATCACTTCAGGTATTTCTAGTCTGTACTCTACACGTCATGCGCATCTCGAGACACTTGCAGCTCATCACCCACTCCGCCTACTAGGGGTTGCCTGCATACGCCGCGGCCAGGCTCTACGGATGCAGCAGTCGAGGGTTTGGTTGGCTGGTTGGAGGTTTGGGCCTGTCTCATGCGGTGCAAGATTCCTTCGTGAACCAGGCTCAACTCATACGCCCAAAATCATCGTTCCTCCGCGGCCAGGCTCGCGCGAGCCAAGCAAGCATGCAGACCGGACATGTCAGTGAGACAGCTGATACTCGCATGCAGTGAACCAAATAAAAACTCCGAACAGCCAGGTTCCGTGAGTACGAATAGCCAAACACCGGCTTGCGCATGCGCTTGGCCTGGCTACCTGCAGCCTGGGTGCCCACGTACAGCCTGGCATCTCAGAAGGTAACCAAACACGCCCTACGGCGCTGCCACTGTTTGACCGTCCATACGCAGTCCGTGGTCCGTATTTCTGACACGGCCCGTCTGTCGTCTACTAAGGGCATGTTTAGTTCTAAAAAAGTTTCTCAAAAAATGCTACAGTAATTATCACATCGAATCTTGTGATACGTGTATAGAGTATTAAATGTAAACGAAAAAAAACTAATTGCACAGTTTGGTTGAAAATTATGAGACGAACATTTTGAGCATAATTAGTCCATGATTAAACACTAATTACAAAATAAAAACAAAAATGCTACGGTAGCCAAATTCTCAAATTCCACGATCTAAACACAGACTAATCCAACGCCGCCTGGTTACTCCTGACCAAATATGTACAGCATAAATAAAGCCGTAAAGCGACGCCGTCTGTCCTCCTCCGATCTCCCACGGTGACACGTACCAAGACTCATTTTGCATGCCGTGTGAAGCATGGAGAGCAAGGTTATGGTTCCCAGGACGCTGGGTGTGTTCACGAGGCAGCAAACCTATTTTTTCTGTTAATCTGTTTGTTTGTTTTTCTGCAAACATAGAAGGGGTCCTCAGATTTGACACTGATGGCTGTGGACCCATTTTCTTGAGTCTGGTGAAGCCTCCAACTTATCTACGGCTCAAGACTGCTTATTCTTGAAGATATAGGCCGACCAGACAATCGAGGGGAGTGTCGGCTGTGCTATTATCGAGTGCGAGAACGAAGACCCTCAAGGATTCTATCGTGGCCACTTCTCGTGGGTCCCACGCCCCCGACTGGAACATTACCAATGTCTACCAAAGCAGATCACCAGTAGCTTTTACTTATTGTGCTCTGTAATATATATGGGGTTGTTGTAGTAAAAAAAAAGCCGTAAAGCGACGCCTCCTAAACAAGTGCCTCGATGATGTGATTAGTATAGTAGTAGGAGTAGCATCACATCGCTGCATTGTTTAGCAGATCCGTTACACGCGTCGCCGTCCAAGGTCCGTGGCCAACTCGACCGCCGCAACTGGGATGCAAAGTTCTCGTGCACCACAGCATCACATGAAGTCAGCAACGTATCCAACCGGGCCGGCGACCGGCTCTCGGCAAGGAGGAGGAGAAGGGAAGCGCGGAGCAGCAAGCAACGCTCCACATCACGTTGCCACCTACCCTGTTGACGCCGGCCGAGAGGCTCTCCCTGCGGTTTCCGCACAGGACCTAGCCAGAATCTGGCGGAAAACGCCAGCGATTACGAGGTGGGAAAATCGGGCGAGCGAGGCCGACGGCGGAGTCGGCGAGGGAGGAAAGCCGAAAGCGACGCGCGCCGTCCGGTTCCAGCCCACCCGAGAGGCCGAACGAAGACCCCGCCGGGGCGGTGCTGCTGGGCTGTAGTAGGGTCAGGCGGCCCGAGTCGTCGCGGGGACAGCGAGGCGCGCGAGCGGTTGCCAGGGGCCCAGGGCCAACTGGGAGTTGAAGAGTGATGGCTGCGGAAGGGTCGCCGTCGCCCGTCTCGCTGTTCGTGGGCCTATCCAGGTGCTGGCGGGCCAGCGCGCGGGTGGATTGGGCGGGGCCAGCGGAGCTGGCGAGCCTCGACTCGTGTTTGCCTGCCGCGGCGGGAGTGCGCCGCCTCGTCCAGTTGCCTCGTCGACCTCGACGGATGGACGTGCGCGGCGCGCCGGCGCGCCTAACCGGTCACCGGTCACCTCACGTAGATTTTTTTTTGTGATTATAAAGGCCATCGATGGTGAAGTGCCCACAGGCCACAGCGGTTGTCATGCAGTTTCAGGCACAGTGCGTGTCTGGGAACGATCGTCCTATCGTTTTCCTTCTCTTCTGCTTTGCCTTTTGGAGCATGACACGATGGCCCACGTAGAGCACGCACGCGTCGAAGTATTGAACAAAATCATGCAGAGTGGAGACCTTTTTTTTTTGAGCAAATGCAGAGTGGAGACCTGGGGAGGATGGGCACAATGTGGCCCATCAGCGGTGCATGGATCGTTAGTGGGCTCCATCCAACTTCCCTGCCGAGGGTGACAATGTTAAGGAAAAAATCCATTTTACCTCCCTAAACTATTTTGAAAGTCTAGTTTTCTTCCTGAACTCCACATAAAAATTTCACCACAATTAGACCATAGAAACTGCAGCTATGAATTAATTATATAAAAGTATAGATCTAAAGTTACAGCAAAAACTTTGTACTAAAGTATACCATATTATATGTTTACTGTGCAGATCTACTCATGGAGTCCAAGAAAATTAGATTTTTCATTTTTTTTGATTTTTCTGTGATTTACTATGATTTTTCAAATATTTAGCCAAAATAAAGAAAAAAGAAAAAAGACAAAATCACCTATAACAGAGCTAGGAAGGTAAAATGAACAATTTTAAAAGTTGAGGGACGTGGTTTACCCGGTTTTTGAGTTTAGGGAGGAAAACTAAACTTTGAGAATAGTTCTGGAAGCTAAAATGGACTTTTTCCCAATGTTAATGCTCGAATAAGGAAAACGAAAATGTCCACTTTATCTCCTTGACTACCGCAGTCGTCTGGTTTTCTTCACTGAACTACAAAATCAGTTTTTGGATCTCAGATGGTTTTGAACTTTTGATGATAGTTTTGCTGATGTGGCACCACATCAGAGGAGGTAAATGGGACTAAGTTGAAAATTCATGGTGGTAAATTGGACTAGAAATATATTTTTTAAAAAATATCCAAAAATCATAAAATTAAATTTTAAAAATTATCCAAATTTGTTTACATGGAAAAAATAATGCAGTTAAAAACCCTAAATTCGTAAAAATATTCCGGTCCACTGCTCTATCTTCCGGTCCAGGTTCTCTAACACTGAAGGCTCCTTTGCGTTTATTTAGCTTCAAATCAGCCACGTTTGTCAGTTGATCAGTCAGTGACATTCTCTTCCCCTTAACAGCCAGCTTGTCCCAAGCTGGTGCTAGTGCAAACCTCAGTCTCAGGTCCACCACATCTTCCTATGATGTTGTCCCAGGACGGTTCATGCCCCATCGAACCATGCTCATGGTTGCAGTTGACCTCCACGAGATGCCAACTTGGTCTCCAAAAGCTAAACAGGTAAAACTACAGCAGTTCGCCCTATTCGCTTGGTTTATAAGCCGTACGTTTTCAGCCAACGAACAATATTTTTCTCTCACAATAAATCAGCCAAGAGAACAGGGCAACTAATAATGGCTGAGAGATCAGTACCGACTTCTACCTACGGAGGAACATGCTTGCACTACACGATGTCCCACTCGTTATAGCACCTTAAATGGCCATAAAACTTAAAGAATAGTTAATGGTTGATCCTGGAAACTATTGAGTATTGAACATGGGGTTCAAGCTTCAGATAAACCAGATCACATTCCTAGAACTCTCTTTTAGATCTATTAGAGTCAGTTTAGTTGCTGTTGGATGAGCTTTGCGAGGAGATGTCTTTCATTTAGCCAATCAATCAGGAACCACACGATCAGTAGGGTTCAGGATGCCCAAAAGCCTGGGTGTACGGCCATACAAGACTTCGGAGTATGAAGCAAACTACATTGGTCTATTTGTGATGTTACTCATACAGAAGACTTTTGAGAATGAAGCACTAAATCCAGTTACAAAAACATGCTACTAAGACGCTTATGCGTTTCAGACAACACTGAACAACGAAACCCTTATATAAAAGTTTGGCATCGAGCAAGAAACTACCAACATGAAATTCTACTGCGAGACACTGGTCTGAAGTGGCAAAGCACTTTCAACTTCAGCTTCCTTTGCTTCTGCCGCTGATCTCTGTGCAACAGCCTTTGACATCCCAAACATCTGCGCAATCCATGGAAAACAGAAGTCTTGAGCACCAAATACATGACAACCGCAGAAAGACCAAAGCCAAAAACAAATTCAGTGCAACTGACCTTCTGGATTGTCTTCTTAAAGCAGGTCTTGTGCTCATCCATGGAGGCATGAATGAACTCATCGATGTGGTCTTTCAGATCTTCGATGAAGGTAGCATCATCTGTTTTCTTCTTCCGGCATGATGCCATAGTGGGATTTTTGGGGACAGATGGGGCCGGAGCTTCTGTCTGACCATTGCTTGAAGCCATCTTAACACTGGACCAAGAGCAATAAGAAAGAAAAATACATGTTAGAGATCTGGTGAAACTTGAAAGAGAGCCATGGAAAGCCCATGCTTAGCAACCAATGCACACATCTCATCAGAAATAAGACTGGGAGAGTGCTGAGGATAAATCACAAGGAAGCTTTCGACCCACTCAAGGATAGTAAAACATATGAGTTAAAACACTGAAACAAGAGCAGAGCTATGAAGTTCCAAACACACTAGCAACATCAAGATACAAAAGAGGTCTCAATCGTTAACGGAACTGCAATCCATCAATCCTTATGTAATGAATGAACAGAAATACTAGCATTACAACAACTAAAAGTAAATGAACAAGGTTGACCTTATTTTTGGACAATAGACTATAGGCAGCAGTGCCATAAAATGCCCGGTGAGCACAGAATGTCCAGATCAAACTAGAAACAATAGCAGCATATTTGCGCTATTCTGAAATCCCAAAGTGGGGAGGCACATGAAATGCATCAAGCCATCTGGCTGTAAGGTGTAAGCTAATACTACAACTGTGCCACATGCTCATCCTGTTCCTGACTGTTGCTCTCACGGCTCGCACTACTGGGTAGGATGACAACCTAGTTTGCTTTTAATTTACCATTCCAATAGACACAAGTTATTAGTGCGTATAATCCAATCCGACACAAGCTATTACTATTAGTGTGTATGACCCAATCCAATCAAAACATAAGGAAATGCAAGGATCCACCCAAGGTGCTCTATCACTATTCACTCCACAAGAGTTTCGACGAACAGCTGGCGTGCGCCCACGCAGCAAGGCAATCGCGGTCTTTCAAACAAGCAAAAATAATCGCGGCCGGCGGCTCCAGCCCACGTTAGCCGCGGCCGCACCGGTGCGTGCACCCGCCCGACTCTACTCCGGACAGGGGGGAACGGCATGGATTGATGAATCGATTGATATAGGTCGGGGCGATTCTTCTTACGGTCTTACCTTAGCAGGCTGACGAACACGTGGGGAGGAGAGTTCGCGCGTCACGCCGTGACAATAGTGGAGAGGGGGGGTCGCAGCCTCGCAGGCAGTGGATGGCGAATTGGCGATCAGAATGTGAGAGGGGTCTTGTCCTGTTTCTTGCGCCGGAAAACAAACGGATTTGGGGGAAGGCGGACGGCGGGCGCCTCTGGTTTTCTTTCTTGGAGCGTGGGAAAGGAGGACGCACAACCAGGGTAGGGATGGGCCAGAAGGATCTGGAACTGTCCACGGTGGTTAAGTTTGGGCCTAAACACTACACGTGGGCTATACATTCGTTGCGGGCTTGCGGCAGCTCGTGGGCTCGTGGTAGGTCCATCGGCCATCGCCGCCTCATATCGCTGCAGCCTGCCGCTGCAGCACAGCAGCAAGCAACGCGCTCGTCGACGGTCGCAGATGCCCGTGAGCGCGTGCACAAGCCGAGACGAGGCAGACGTCGAATTGTCGAAACGACTCACCAAAATTGGCGCTGATCACTTTTGCAAAGTGGTGCGTGCTCTGCTCTCTCGTTCAGACGTTCCGGAGGTGGCGCTTGTGCAGTTTGTGCAATAGTGCAAGTGACACGGTCGCTGCTTTTTTTTTTCGGATGGCTTGTGTTGCTGCTCCAGCTAATGTTGCAGGTTTGTTGGCAGCTGCATGTTGCATGAACGGCATCAACCCATATGGTTACTGTAAAACTGTTTACTCCATGGTAAAAGAAAGTTAAGCAAAGGAACTGTTGCTAGGAATATTCAGCCATTGGAATCTAATCTAAGGATCATAACAGCTCAATGTAAAGATAGAACACAGGCAATAAACATCAAATCAAAGTACCCAGAAGCACGAAATCATGGCAAATGGCTGCGGTAACGATTCAATTTCAGGCACAGATAGAGGTTCACATTCTAAGAACTTGAAGCAGAAACACAGAAGGTTCATGACGAATCACTGGACCAACCATTCCCAAACCACTACCACGACCAACTAGCATGACAATACTATGATACTAGTTTCTGGGGAGACCAAAAAAGTCTCAAGTCTTCACCACCGTAGAACACCCAAAGATTATTTACATTTTGTTTCCTCAAGACGATCAGAACACCTTCAGTGAGATTCAACTGCTGCAAGACAAATAGACGATCAGAACCCCTTCAGTGAGATTCAACTGTTGTTGCCGCCGGCTTCGCCACCACCTCCGGAGTTTCATCATCCTTCGCCACAGGCTCGACCTTCTGCTTGCCGAACACCTACAACATGGCACAGGCAGAAGAGATTAGCAATAAAACATATCATAATCAGGGAAGCAGCTCAACAAAAATGATGTGTATTAGAAATGCACAACAAGCAGTAACAGATTAGCCACTGAATTTTAAGCCACAAGCCTGAAAGGTCTTACGAGGAGGAACCAGCACAGTGCATACCATTATCTACAGAACATGCATAACAAGCAGTAACAACTTTAGCTACTGAAATCCAGGCCACGAGATTGAAAGGCCTTTAAAGCATGAACCAGCACAATGGAAAGGATTGATATCTACAGAAATGCATAATAAACCGTAACAGATTAGCTATTGAGATCCAAGCCACCTGATAGGTCCTACCAAAAAGCCCACCCCAGTCGGAATCAGCAGAATGCAAACGATGTCTATTAGATTGCATCATTAGCACTAACAAATTGGACTCTGAAGAGCAGAGAACCCAGCTAGATTACTACTGGGCATAGCCTTAATCCTGACCAAATCTATTCAGGACATGATGAGAAGAAACGCAATATTGATTGGACCAATAGGCACGACAGGGCAGGGGAATCTTGCATACCAAGATTCAAAATCAATCAGCACACATTCATGCAGGGGAAAAAACTGGACATGATGGACTGAATAGATGGTCACAAAATAACTAGCATCACCAGCCAAATCATCTACAGAATCCACATGCTTTCACTAGAACGTTGCTACACTTACCCGAGATGGATTCCAACCGCATAAACAGGAACTTATTCACACAGGCTTGAAAAAAAATCACAATACCAACACCATGTTTCCTGAACAGACTGACTTGAACACACAGACTTGCTAAATCTCCTATTCCCCGTTACCCCATGATCAGTTTAATTCAAGCCCGAAAGAAAACGAGGAAAAAAAAACACTACCATCACCATCCAACAAACTGGCTACCACAATACTACCAGAAATGGATTCCAAAAGAACAGCATCACCATGCATGTTTGCTAAAATTACAGAAAGAATTCTGGCTACCACAATACTACCAGAAATGGATTCCAAAAGAACAGCATCACCATGCATGTTTGTTAAAATTACAGAACGGATTCGAACATCAGAACATGCTAAATCGCTATTCACCATCATCCATTCGAGATTAAGAGAAAACGAGAAAAATAAATACTACTACCAACTATCCAGAAATCTCTGATCGGGTGAGAACACGACGAGTTTCTGAACGCTTACCGAAAATAACACCACTAATTGGTACCATGCTGGTACTAGCGATGGATTCAACCCAACGAATAACTCCATTCGCGCAGAAAAGACAACCCAAAAACAAAGACTAGCATGGCATCACCGCGACGAAAACCCTGATCCTACCAGGTGCAAATAAACCGCAACTACACGCACACAACCAATTTGTCCCAACTCCCAACCAGGCAGGCCGCAGGCACAACAAGCAAAGTAGTACACCACCAAACAGCTATGGACCAGAAGAAATCGCCAGCGAGAGAAATCATGCGCGCACATCATAGAACGAACGGGATATAGAGAAGAGGATAGGGGTGGGCGCAAGCGACATTACCGAGCCGCACTTCTGGTTGAAGTAGTTCTTGAGGCAGATCCAGTGCTTCTGAGCGGGTATCTCCTTGAACTGGTTGAAGTAGTCCTTGGCGGTCTCCAGGAACGTCGCCTCCTCCCCCACCGTCTTCTTGTAGCACTTCTCCTGCGTCTCCAGCTCCTTCTCCGGTGCCGGCAGCGGCGCGGTGAGGGTCGGTGTCGCGGTGTCAGGGTCGGCGTCGCCTCCTCCGGCGCCGCCACCGCCACCTTCTTCACGACGTCTTCCTTCTCCATCGCGACCCCAACACCAAACGAAGGCACTCCGACCGAAAACCCCGAGAAGAGGAGATGAAGAGAGAGGGGGCTAGTGGTGGATGGAGGAACGGAACCGAGGAGAATGGAAGCTTTTGCTGTCCTTGGTAATGGTGCCGAGGCGTCAGCTTTTATAGGCAGGGGCCCGGGCCGTTTCCTTGGAAAGGAAGATGAGAGCGGGAGGAGGGGCAGAAGGCGTGGGCTCGAGGAGAGGAAAGAAACGACGTTGTCTCTCTGACATGTGGGATCAGAAATGTTCCGGTTCGTTCGGCGTCTCCTACACTACACACTGAGCTGTGGGTCGAAATCCATGCACCGGGCGTACGTCGAGAGCCATTTCTTGCGTTTCCCTTGGGCTCACGGAGGGAGGAAGGATGCCTTCGATGACGGGTGGACCCGCATGAGAATCCGACTTCCGTGAGGAGCTCTTCGTGGGCCCGCGAGTAGTACTGAGCTGAGCAGCAGGCGGTTGCAGGCGCCAGGCACAGGGCAGCTGGCCAGTTTTTGTGATTGGAAAGATCCAGAAGATATGACTGCCACGTGGTCGCTGAGAACGGGACCAATGTCAGAGACGGTTGAGCGGGGAGCCCCGTGCTCTGGCGTGCAGCCGTGCAGGACTGCAGGTTGTACAGCTGGTTCTGCACGTTTTGTGGCGCGTCCGATCGTTCACCAAGGGCTGAGATGGAACGACGTGCATGGAGTAGCATAAACGGGCCGGGCCGGCCCAAACAAGGTCGTGTCCTTCGCTTATCTGCTGACTGCTGCTCTGCTCTGCCAACGGCCCAACGCCGGATTTCCCTTTGTCTTTGTGTGAGAAAGTGAGAGGCAACTTCTGGAACAGCCAACGCTCCACTTGGCACCGTTCGGCTCAAAAGTCAAAAGAAAATGCACTGGTCAACGGTGATCGTCAGCTCTGAGTCCTCCCTCGTAGGAGTATTCTAGTGCGAGTGAATCGCTGCATGCCTTGGCAATCAAGGAAGCAACACACCATTTGAACAGCTCTGCAGCTTCCAATCGGCCACTGCCTGCAGCAACCAAGCAAGCGCATGGCTTCCATCTCCGGCAAGTCCCCGCGTTTCAAGGTGCGTCTCTCTTCTCATCAGTCTGCTAGAGCTAGAAAACCTCGTCGAAATTAGCCTCTCCATTAAGGTTCTTGCTTGTGCGAACCCTGACCTTGAAGATCATACTCGGATCGTCGTCGCCGGCGCGTCGCGAGATCTTGGCCGACATGGGATACGAGTTTACCGTCATGGTTGGTTGACTATACTAGAAGCTCGTACTCCAAACTGTTAGCTCTCCGAGTTTCCTGCAATATATTGCAGTCTGTTCATCATCATGTTGGATTCCCCTTCTGTCAGAGCGCAGACATCGACGAGAGGGCCATCCGGAGGGAGGAACCAGAGCAGCTGGTCAAGGCCTTGGCTGAAGCCAAGGTACGCACTAGCAAACGTACTGTGATGTTGTTCTTGCTGGTGTTTTTCAGTTGGATGGCATCCAGGAGTAATGCGTTTCTTGAACTGCAGGCTGAGGCCATCAAGCTGAAGCTTCAGGGCGACTCTGCCCCAGACAGTGACCAGCCTGCCCTTCTGATCACCTCAGACCAGGTACAACGTTCAGCTTCAGCCTTCAGTGGATTCGCTTTTGTACACCCATGTGGGTTTTGACACCGTCTGTAACCATTTTCAATTGATTTTGAGCGCCGGTAAAGGTTATGGTGAGCAAAGGGATTGTAAGGGAACGGCCACGGAGTGCAGAAGAAGCCAGGGAATTTATCAAGGGTGAGAGGTTATCCCTCCATGTGAACTTCAGATGAGTCATGGCTGAGAGGAAATGACATCTTCAGGGGAAAGATGTGTTATGGTTCTTCTTTGTTGACAGGATATTCGGACGATCGAGCATTTGCAGTTAACTTTGTTCTTGTCACCAACCTGAGCACCGGGGCTACAAAAGGAGGATGGGACATTCCTGAGGTAACTGATGACATGTCGAGATCTTCTCAAAACTGAAACATTAAGTAAGCTGAAATATTAAGTAAGGTCTTTGTTCTACAAATCACGATGATGTCGGTTTTGCTCTGCATTGCTTTTTGCAGATCAAGTTTCGGCACTTACCGGACGAGTTCATCGATAGAGTGGTAAAGCCTCGGCACCCTACAAACGTTGTTCTGCTTCTAGCATTGGGTATTGCAATCTATGTACACAGCAAACTCTTTGTCCAGGTTAATCAGGGCGACATGACCTGCGTGGCCGGCGGGCTTAAGCTGACACATCCCTCAGTACAGCCATTCATCAAAGAATTGGTGAGCAATCCCTCGAGTGTTTGTACTTCACATGCGAAAAAAATAGCATAGCGTAATTTGCAGTTGCAGAACAAACGTGAATTCAGATTTTTATTCCGGCCCTATGTAATTTCCGGGGCGGTTGCGCAGGTCGGCACGGTGGATAGCGTTCGAGGTCTTCCACGGGAGCTCACCGAGAAGCTTATTCGAGAATCGCTGCAAGAAGAGTGATTTGGTTTGCAAGCAGAAATTCGTCGATTTGTTAAAGCAACTTCGACCGATTACTTATTCCTCGTCTCCTAAAAGTATATATAGTTGATCTCGTATTATTGGTGGTGTAGCCTTTTCCTCTTCTCATCCAACAAATTATCAATAGCTTTTCCAATGGATAGGAGAGAGATAGAGAGTAGATCTACATTTAAGGGGAGAGTACATTTAAGTAATTACTTAAAACCTTTAAGTATTGGGGATATGATGAGCAATCTCATGCAACAACAATTTTTTATATTGTTCTTTTATTAGAATGAGATCATTCCATACCTTGCATGGCTAGGACTGGAGAGCCCATTTTATTGGATTGCGTTAGCAAGGAAAGGCTAGAAAATACAGACCCCGAGGCATTGGTTGTGCCTCCAAATACGGTTCAAAGGTCGTACTTTTTCAGTCAACGAACAATATTTTTCTCTCGCAACAAATCAGGCAACAGTACTTTCAGTCATGGCTTATTAGCGAAACGAACATAGCATTGAACTAGGCTACAAAGTAGCCAACAAAGATCCAAACACACCCTACGTAAACGACCACACATGTGAAAGTATTTTTTTCTATGGTCTTATAAATGTTGTCATCAAGCCCTCCTCCTCCTGTCTGTCACACCTCTTTCTCTTTTCATGCGAGTGTCTTCTCCGACGGAGATACTATGTAGTGAGATGTGAAAAAAACTTAGCACACACCTAAACATCGATCTGGAGTTGGACTCAGGAGGCACTTGTGTGGAGAAAATTGTTTCTTTGCCATTGGAACTTATACTTGTTTGTTATGTGCCATTGAAAAATATATGTTCTCTATGCCATTAGTTTTAATTTTCTCTTTCTTGGCTGCCATTGCCGTTAGATGCCGTGAAAATTTCCCGTTACTACCACTTGGTTCCCTCCGCGTAACGTCCGTGCCCATATCGCTGCAAGCGATCCTTTTAGGGCTATTCAAATTAGATAACAAATCTAGGAATATTTCCAGGGAGTCATTCCTCTTTAAACAAATGTGGCCTTAGGGAAAAAAATCTATGGTCTCGTTCGGCTTACCTTATAATCCGCATTATTCAACTTATTTTTTTAGCCGGAACAGTATTTTTCTCTCATAACAATTCAACCAGAACAGTATTTTTCAACCAATTCAACCAAATTTCAGCCAGCACGAACAGGGCCTGGCAAGCCGAGGGCCTCTAGTGTCTCGCAGTCCTAGCACACTCCTGCCGTGCGTCACGGCCCTCGCACCGTCTCACGCCGTGTGCTGCCGCATCTCTCTAGCAGGCTCCCGTGCCGCGCGCCCACGAACTCCCACACGCCACACGCTGAGGCTCGCGAGTCGCGACTCGCAGCGTCGAGCCGTCGAGGAACTTCCGTGAACACGCCACGACGTTGATCGAGTAGTCATGGTACGCACGCAGCCCGCATGCTCGCCGCGCATTGCGGCCACCGCCGGCCACCTCGCTGTTAGTAATCTCACGCCCACTCTCGCCGCCGTGTTTTCCGTGGCCTGTGGCCGCCGGCCTGCGCACGCTCATCATCGCCAGTCGCCTTGCCGCCCGCGTCGTTGGTTGTCATACGGAGGCTCGCGACAGTGCACGCACGAGATGGCGAACCCCACGCACTGTAGCGATGCCGAGCGCAGGGAGGAGGACGCGCTGCTGCCGAGCGGGTCCGACCACATGGCAAGTGTGGCAAAGGAGGCCGCGGCGCGCCCCTCGGATCTCGGAATCGAGCACCCAGCCAACCACGCCATCCCGTCCCGCGGTCAGGCGTCGATCGCTCGCGCATGGTGACCTGCGGCTCCTGCACCCCACAGGGACCGCATCGCCGCCGGCACGCCTCCTGCGCCTCCTGCCATCCTCGCGTACTCACTCTGCGCCGTTGAATCCAAAGATTGAACAGCCGAGCAGGCTTCTTCGAGCAACAGCAGCCTTGGGCGCAATGGACGATAAGGCCGAAGTAGGCTAGGTGTTGTTCGTGGCGTAGAAAAGTCAGGTGCTCTTAGCGGGGCCCACTTGAAACCCAAGATGTAACCAAACTCCAGCCAAACAATGGATTGGATTCAAGTCTAACAGCATCTAACAGATTAGATAACGGTGATGGCATATAAGAGGAAAAAATTGTGATTCAATGGCAATGAAGCAAAATCTCAATTTTCAATGGCACATATCAAAATGTTACTAGTTTCGGTGGCATTGAACAAATTTCTCCTTGGTGTGGACCATGTGACCACTAGGAGAAAAAAAACTCGACTTAGGAGGCACTTGATGTGTACCACGCGACCACTTGTTAATTAGCACGTTTCTTTTAAATCCATTAATTGTGACGACATCGGAAGTCTGTGATCCAAATTCCAAACGACACATATGACTAATCAAACGGAATGCATTCAACGATCTGTACGCATCCGTGGTCTCCGTTCATCCTTTTGAACAACGGATCAAAAAGTCAAATTCTCGACTCTATTTAAAGCCCGGTCAATCTTCTATAAATCTTCTTAATCCATATTAAAATCTTTATTTATGCACTAGGTATTCCTGGGTGTTATACCTTTCTTCTTTTCTTCCCACATCCTTCCACCTCACGTGATTGAATCATACTAAGGTCCTATGAAAGTGCATCTAGCTCTTTAGTGATTTTTGGTTGATTGAATGATAACATAATTATAGGTCTGACAAGTTTGCTAAGTGTTGAACATGAGATTAAGTATATTACATACACTTGAAGATATAAATGGTTCCATAACTTGACGTTTTGCCATATTGTATTGAAATGACATGCCAAGTTGTACATTGTTGTGATTGAGGGTACGGAAGAATCTTGTTCAACCAGAAGATAATAATGCAAATGGAGTTAGTGAAATGGCTTATTTATTATGGATATCATGGCATCATATGAAAGCAATCATATTTGGTAAATGGCGAACGAGACATGAGTTGATGAATATGGGTTGGTCTCATGGGTGGCTTACCTTGCATGAACAAGAAGAGTTTGATAGTGGTTTGACTTTGATCAAAGTGTTCAAGACTGAGTCCAGAATGCATAACTGAGGAAATGTCACGCAGAGGTCAAATGACAAAGGAGAAAAAATATAATGGATATAAGATGGTCTTTATATTGGTTTGTATGGATAACGATTTGAAAAATCACTATGCATTGATTTAATCAAGATGGAAATATGAAGATAGATATTGAAATAAGTGTTATGAGTGTCAAGCAAAAAATGAGAGAATATAAAGAATAGTGAATTGAGCTTGACTATATTGGTATTGATCAAATATGCGATCAAAAGAAGATGAGCCAAGTTATAGAAGGTTTGTGCACGGGTTCAGAGTATGACTTGGATATGGATAATAATGGTTGCTATAGAGACTTCAATTGAAAGCTCAATGTTGATCTTGAGATATGGTGTGACTTGAGTATGGTTTGATAGGGTAAAGGTAGCAAGAAAATGGCTTCGAAGGACCAAGCAAAGGCGAAGAGCAAGCGAGGGCTTGGGCAACGATGGACCACGACTGTGGTTAAGAAGAAAGTACTTGCATTAAGTCGAGGTACTAATCAAGCTACGAGAAGTCATATTATATGGAGGATCAAATCATTATTGGATCATAAATGAAAGTAACTTGAAGACATGAATGAAACACACATGTGATGACATGGTTCAAGTCACATGCTCAAGGTGATTTGCTCAAATAATTAAGACAAAGGTGCTTGCAACCCTTTTGAATAGACATTGAGAAGACATGGCATATGAAGACACTAAAGACTTAAGTGATCGAAATAGACATATCCTTTTGATCTTAAGTATAGATATGTCATACTATCAAGAGAGATGGAACACGAATAGTTAGACACGTGTCATGCTACCTCAGATCTTGACATCACTATCGGTTAAAAAACCCTCTTTATTGTTGGATTTTGAACCGACAGTGGCATACCGGCAGTGACGGAGGGTTGACATCACTGCCGGTTCTTATAAACCGACACTGACGTGAATCCGACAGTGATGTGGAAAGCCAAAAAATGCACTAAAAATAAGAAAATAAAATTTTAATACCGGGAGAAGTCACAAGTCACGCGATTTTTTGCGTGAAAAACGCACGCATCGTGGCCACCGATGCTAGAACCCCTAACCTCCTACTTCGCGTCTTCGGCCTCTAACCACTCCATCTGCAAGCTGTTTGTGTCCAAATGAGATTTTCGTCCTAGCCATTTTATGTTCATCTGATTTTCAAATGAGTATTTGGGACCCTAAACGAATTCAAATGAAAAAGTTGTCAACTACAAAGTTTTATAACTTTTCGAGATCTACAACTTTTATTCTGGTAGTTTCTCCATCCGAGGTCGTTTACAAAATTTGAATTTTAAATTTGAGAAATTCAAACGTGGTTTTCCATGACAAGATGATTTCAAATAAAAAAGTTGTTAACTACAAAGTTTCGCAACTTTTGAGATCTATAAATTTTGTTTTTTCTGTTTGTCGAACCAAGGTCATTTAAAAATTTTAAATTTCAAAATTTTAAAAATTCAAATATAGTTTTTCTTGACAAGATGATTTTAAATAAAAAAGTTGTTAACTACAATGTTTCATAACTTTTTGGGATCTACAACTTTAATTTTGGTAGTTTCTGCATTCGAGGTCATTTACAAAATTTGAATTTCAAATTTTAAAAATTCAAACGTAGTTTTTCTTGACAAGATGATTTCAAATCAAAAAGTTATCATCTATAAAATTTCGTAACTTTCTGAGATCTACAACTTTTATTTTGGTCATTTGATTATTTACTAATCCGACATAGTGGTAGTAACATTGTTCACAAATGTTACATATCTCTCTTATAGTTTATATAAATTTTGTGAACAATATTACTACCACTTTATCGGATGAAGAAATGACCAAAATAAAAGTTATAGATCTTGATAAGTTCTATAACTTTTTATGTTCATGACTTTTTCAATTGAAATCATTTAGTGTTCCAAAATAATGTTTGAAGTTACCATTTTTTGAAATTCAAAATTCAAATATATAAAACACAGTCATATGAAAAGATGGATAAAATAATAGCTATAACAAAATAATAAATTGATAGAGCATGATTTTAGAATTTTTTAGAAAAAATCATCAAATTTGAAGATAGTATGAGGGAGAAGACTAATTACAAGTTTTTGCCAGAGATTAAAAAGATAAATCAGAGTTCTTCAATAATTTCAAAATTTAATTTCAATCAGTATTTTGAAGTAGTAATGATTTTAAATAAAAGAGTTGACAACTATAAAGTTGCATAACTTTTAAAGATCTACAACTTTTGTTTTGGTCGTTTCTCCATCCGAGATCGTTTGAAAAATTCAAATTTTAAATTTTAGAAATTAAACGTAATTTTTGTTAGATAGATAATTATAAATGAAAATATTTGGACATCCAAATGATCTTAAATTAAAAAAGTTTGAACTAAAAAATTATAGATCTCGTCGAGTAATACAACTTTGATATAAAGTTCGTCTTCATCGGACATCATATGAGAAACTTATGAAGTTTTTTGCAGCATATCACTGTCGGTTCAAGCCACGAACCGACAGTGATAGTATGAGTGTCAATTTTTGGTTAAAACCGGCAGTGATGACCCAATATCACTGCAGGTTCTTGACTAAAACTGACAGTGATATGAACCGACAGTGAAGACCCGAGTATCAGTGTTGATTGGGCTATCAGTGTCCTATCACTACCGTTTTTAGCAAAAAACCGACAGTGATGGACTATCACTGTTGGTTTCTCAAAATCCGACAGTGATGAGGCCGGCAGTGATGTCTAATTTTATAGTAGTGTCAAGTGCTCAAACTAAACGAACCCTAAGTGTTAACATGATAGAAACAATTGAACAACACTTGCACCTATTGATATTGGGGCTTGTTCTTGGTTTGGTTGGATAGCCCTTGGAATAAGCTCTCTAAAAAGTCTAATATCATCAAAATCAGTGTTCGGGGCTAAGAGTTATAGCATTTTTTGTGAGGTAACCTTTGTTGTTTTTTAGGTTGTGGAAGTTCCGCAAAAATATGCACAAGTTCCGTGGCGTGGAGGTTCCGCACTTAGGTGCGGAAGTTCTGCAGTTTGTAGGTCATAAATGGCTAGTCTTGAGGCTCCAACAACTAGTTTTGGGAGTGTGGGTATATATATCCATCCCATGCCCCTGGTTGTGCTGCTAGTCTTTAGGACATCATATACACTTGCTAAACGTTGTGTGAGCTCTCCTCAACCTCAACCACTCTCTTTGTGAGAGTGGGTGATTAGTGTGTGATAAAGTGTTGGGTTGAGAGATTGTAAGTGTATCTAGGCCTTTAGTGGGGTTTGGATGATTGAATGACAACGCGATTAAAGGACAAACACGTTTGCTAAGTGTCGAACATGTAGTTTATTATATGCAAACTTGATGGTGTTCCATATTGTCGGTGTTTCGGACCGGGGGGTCCTCAACCAACTAGTAAATTTATACTGCGTGCCCCTAATCCCGGATGGTGATGCAAAGAGACATAAGGTTTATACTGGTTCAGGCAATCAGTGCCCTGCGTCCGGTCTAGGAGATCGATCTTGTATTCTTTGGACCGAAGTGCTCGTAGTAGGGGGTTACAAGCAGGGCGAGAGAGGGAGCTAGCCCCAAGTCTCTATGATGAACGGGACGAATTGCTCGAGACGCTGATCTTAGTGTGGGTGCTACGGCCTGTGTTCGTCTTCCTCGTGAGTTCGTATGTGCCTAAGTGTGTTCCAGTTCAGGCCCGTGTGTCTCCCGTCCCTAGAAACAGCCCTGGTCCCTCCCTTTTATAATAGAAGGGGGGATGGGGGTGATACATGCGCTAGTTACGTGGCGTCGTGGGAACAGAGGCGGCCTATCTGAGACCTGTAGCCTGTTGCTGTGGCGGAATAGTCGATGGAGTGGTTCTGTCCCTGGCCGGAGCAGCGCGCCGGTCACATCCAATCCTGTACGATGTAATAGCCTGTCGTAGGGCCTGACGAGCGACGTGCCGGTCGTAGTGCGTTGTCCGCACGAAGTGCCGAGGCTTAGCCGGTGCCGAGGCCGAGCCATCGTGGGGGGGCTCGGCAGGTGTGAACACCAAGGTTGTCGAGACCCTAAGGTAAATTGTCGAGGCGTGGGTGGAGCGGCTGACCCTGCACACTGATTCTGAGGCTACAGGGATCCGAGCTTAACTCCCCACGCCACGTTGTCCTCGGAGTAGTTAGAGTTAGGTAGCACAGTGCGGTATGGACATTTAGTCATGGGCACAGTGCTGCGCACAGTGGCCGGTAACTCCTGCCTTGTCTTGTTTCGGACGGCATGGTGTCGATGTGATTTGCGTCTCGTCGGCCACTCCTCTCGTACCGAGCTATCATCCGGATGACGTCGTGGGAGTGGTTGGTCGAGGCGGAGGCGATGGGGTGGTTTGCCGAGCCCGTCTTGAACGAGGTGGAGCATTGGTAATTCGTTCGAGGCCTTTTGGGCGGGGTCTCGGGCGAGTCGGAGAATCGGTTTCCTATCCGAGGCCTCTCGGGCGAGGCCACTGGCGAGGCGGGGAGTTAGTTATGCATCCGAGGCCTTGGACGTGCCCCGCGTGCGATATGGGGGCCTCGGCGGTCAGCATCGTACTCGGTTTAGGTGGAATAGTGCGGGACGTGTGTCCACAAGGCACGGTAACCCCTGCACCGTCAGTAAGGGATGGTAAAAAGAAGATTTGACCGTTGTCCCATCGCTCCTGTTGCTGTACCCTGCCGGTCGTGGCTGACGTAGCGGGTGCTCGCAGGGGCATTAAATGGACGGGACAACCTGCCAGAGGGACGATCGAGGCGGAGGTGATGAGGACACGGGACGAGCCCGACCTCGGGCGAGGCGGAGATTTGGTCCGAGACCGGATTCGGTCAAGCCGGCCTCGGACGTCATCGTGAACTATTGACTAAGGAGGCCTTATGGGGGTTTTATGAGTTTTTTCGGCTTTTGCTCAGGGTACCCCCTTTTTACGGTACCCGACAGTAGCCCCCGAGCCTCTGGGAGAGTGTGTGCGCTCTCTTGGAGGTTTGAGAGTCGTCTTGCGGTGGCTCTTTTCTAGATTTGTGTTTCGTACTCGAGGCCTCGGTGGGTGCACGCGAGCGCACCTGCCGGGTGTAGCCCCCGAGGCCCTAGAGGAGTGGATTTGACTCCTCCAGGGGCTTTCCTTACGTCCTACGACGGATTTTTATTGCGCTAGCCGAGCCCATGAACGCGTGTTCGGGTTGTTGAGCCTCGGTTTAGTTGTAGGAAGAACTCCCGAGCCTCTGCTCGGAGAAAGAGGACTACCAGGGGTTTCCCTGTCTTCTTGCATGGCCCTCACACACCCGTTCTGTTCGGAAGGAGGGGTTTGCTTTGCCGAGGCCCCTTGAGTGCGAGCCTGGGTCGCTGGGTCTCAACAAAGTTGCAGGGAGAGCCCCTTAGCATCTACGAGAGGTCCGTCAGGGGTTCCCCTGGCTTTTTTATGCGACCCTCACGCTTCCTTTTTGTTCGGTAGGAGGGGTGGAATATGCCAGACTACCCTCGATGGGCGCGCGCGTTGGCATTTCCGGTGAGCTGTTATCGGGTAAGTCCGAGTGGAGGCCTGAGCCCCATTCGTTAGGGGTCGGCTAGCGGTCCATGGACGCACTCCAAGAGTACCAGAGGGTTTCTCTAGTGGGTGCCGGGGCCATTCGCTGGGCCCCGGTGGCTCGGTTCCTCCCTATGGTGGGATCCCATTCGGAGACTTCCCTGCCGGTCTCGGACGCCACTTTGGGCGTCCCAAGCGTTTCGCTTGCTTGGGTCTCGGCCCCGTACGGGCTCGCCCGCGGTCGCCCCTGTGGCAGAACCTCCTAAATTATAGGGCCCACATGCACCTGTCACTGTCCAACGACCTTTGACATCTATGCATACGTTCCCGATAACTTAAGAAGACTGTCGGGTGTCCTCAGGGAACCCCGAATCATCCACGATTTCTGAGCAGGATCACATTACAGAGTCATTGCAGTATTACAACAGTTTATTCAAATAGATACATCAGAGTAAAAGTAGCGGAAGACTTACAATAACATAGTTTACAAACCATTTGTTTCAAACCATACAACTAAGTTCGATAATAAAACAAACCAAAGTAGTGGAGTGGCATTATAATATATTACAAAACACACAACATAAGCTGCCCTGTCCAAGGGCCACACCTTTAATTATCGTCATCGCACTGAACAACAGTCATGCAGCACGATCCAAAACAGATCTGCTCATGAGCCTCACCTGCAACAAGGGTCAACGAACCCTGAGTACAAAAGTACTCAACAAGACTTAACCGAAATAAGAATTAAAAGAACGCAGGAATGCAGGCTCATGGGATTCAAGGTATGGCTTTAGCAATAATCAAGGTTCTTTTGCGTAAAAGCATTTTAACAAAATTCTTTATATCAACATTTAAAACTTCATAAAGATCATATACAAAGCTGACATGATCCGCATTGAGATCATGAAACTTCATAACCAACACCTTCTCAAACCATCCTCAAGTTCCAGTTATTAATACTACGATGATGAACCGTGAGTTGAGTCTCCATAACCGAGGAGCAACGACGATTCGAACCGATTATAAACCCAGCTAGGAATTCCAGACCACACGACATATGCAGGTCCCCGACCTACATATACCAACCTACCCTCGGATCCTCTAAAACAAGAACGGGTCCGCGCCACCCGAGAATACAGTACTCCACCAATCTAGCCCATTGCCACGTGGGTACACGCTATTCCCGCCATCTTTCCACTCCCAGTGCGCGAGTAGCCATTCTCGTAATAGAATAACCAAGTTAAGGCTTACCGAAGTATGTGGTTAGTACTACAAAGTCTCACCTCATGCAATTCAACAACGGACGGACCTTAATCGACACAGGCGGAAAGAACCTGCTCACAAGACCTCCATGTCTTGTGGCTCACACACACTGAGTCCGCCCGGTCTAGATTTATTACTCCACATTCCCATATCACATGATAACATAAGTAACCATAGTTCCACTTAAAACTTACAGATGACAGGTAATCACCCGACTTTCATTGTTCTAAGCATAGCTAAGCAAAACTGGCATATACGAATTTAAAACTGGTAATGTGGTAAATATGGAATAACAAGGTTGGTAAGGTACCAATTTGGTTTTCACTTGACTCCTAATCACTTAATGCAGTAAAAAGAAGCAAAAGCGAAATCAATTTATAAAATACAAGGTAGGGTTGTATGCATCCGGGGTTTGCCTTCGTTGACGGAAAAATCTGGGTCCGGAGTCGTTCCACCAATATCAACATCAACTTCCACAGACGGATCAACCTCCTCAACTACTTGATTAACTACCATGTGTTCACCTTCGTTCACTACACGTAGTAACAATGCCATGTTTAACATGATGCGGATACAAAATATGATGCTCGATGATGGATGCAAAACTTAACAATTTGAATACAACTTTCCTTCGCGGTACAGTTACAAGTCAAACTAACTAAACTATTTTCGCAACACTCACAACAATTGCCAAGGATCGTTACCAACTAATGACCCAAGGACATCACTTAATCAAAAACTCAAACAAAACCTAAATCACTAAAGGTTACTATTTGCTTTTATGAATTAATTAATTAATTAAAAATCATGAAATAAATCAACTTGTTCCAATTGACCTCAAAATTTTTGTATATGTTCATCACATGATAACTAAGTGACAAAACAATTTTCATAATTTTTGGATACATAAATAAGTCTAGAAAAATCCTGGAAACTCATTTATTAATTAATTGAGCAATTTTTATTACATTCAAAAAGTATTTAAAAACAACATTTCATATTTTTCCTAAATAGTACACATCACAAAGAAGTCACACAAAAATTTTCATAATTTTTGGAGCTCTAAATAAATCTACACAAAAATAACAAAAACAGACACTATTCGTTTAAATCTGAAAAACAGAAAATTTATTTTGAACGCTGAGTCACTGACAACTGGGTCCCACTTGTCATCTTCTACCTCGCGCTTTGACCACGGCGACACACGCGCTGACCGGTGAAAACTCGTCGACGACGAGCTCAACGGCGATGGCCAAGGTACTAAATTGACCCCTACACCCCTACGCGTCGATTGGTGGCACAATCGGGACCAATTACAGCGGCGCATGAGCATGACGACGGCCATGGCGGACACGGCAGCGCGGCTGCGCTACGCCGGCGATAGGAGCTCAGTAACGATGAAACAAACAACTCGGGTAGAACCAGGAGCTCACCCCAAACACACTGGAGTCGTTGGCCGAGCCTGAGAAGCAACGGAGACATGGTTCGACGGTCACAGCGGTCACGGCGGAGCAAATTTCGACGACGGCGATGCTCCGGCGACTGCGGTGGAGGAAATGGTCAATCAACCGGGCACAAAGCACCATGACATCGAGGCAAAGCTGAAGCAAGAGTCAGAAATAGCAGAGGCTCACCGTAACGCGCTAGCCACGGCGACGCGCACACCACGGTGGTGCTGCCGTCCGCGAGGAAGAAAACGATGAACGGCGAGTTCACAGCGAAATCAAGCGACTAGAGCTGGCTGGCTGGGTGCGCAAGGAACTAGTGGAGCTGGGACATGCATCGCTGCAACGGCGTAGACGTTGATTCGACGGCGAGGGCTCAACGGAGAATGGCGGTGGCGGCGGGAGAAAACAGAGGAGAGGAAAGAACGACGACGACGGCGCCTCGGTCCAAATAACACGGCTCATAAGCTCAAGGAAGCTGCGCTGTGGCCTTCACCGCTCCAGCGCGACGCCAAAGACGACCATGTAGGTTCGACGGTGGACACTGTTCATCCAAATTACAGAATTGCCATCCGCCAAAATTCCCAAATTACTCCCAAATTTTCATAACAACTCAAAAATCTCCAAAAACAAAAGTTGTTCCAAATCAAAAGTTCTACAACTTTGCTTTTGAACCCATACCCAAATTCGGCCTACATTTTGAAATGAACTTTTGAATTTAAGGCGGGGATATTTAAGGAATTTCGCCTTTTTAAATAACTTCAAATTTTACTAAACAACTTGAAAAACTCCAAAAACAAACTTTGTACAACTCGACAAGCTCTACAACTTTGCTTTAAGACTGAACCCCAAAATGTGCTTCGATTTTGAAATGTATGTTCAGGGTCGGATTTAAATATTGAAAATAAGGGTTTTCGGAATTTCAAATCAATACTAAGATTTCAAACTTGATTCAAACAATACCAAGCAATGCTTATAACATAAATGTAAACTTGTTTTAGTGAATGCATATCAAAGTTTACAATATAATCAATGCCTTGCAATGCATGTGATGATATGTCCGGTTTTTAATATTTAAACACCCGAGGTGTTACAATCCTTCCCCCTAAAAGAAATCTCGCCCCGAGATTCAAAGCCATAGGGTAAGTAATGGAAAAGGAAATGTGTCAATCCAAAAACATCCAATTCTCATCCGTAAAACAACTGAGGTTCCTTTACAAAACACAATTTGTAACAACCGAACTTAACTAACAGTACTCTATTCTATAATGACGCAAGAAACTCTGGAAACTTTTCTAACAAGTAATCTTCTGATTCCCAAGTAGCTTCCTCTTCTGAATGTTTATTCCATTGTATCTTGTAGAACTTTATTGTTCTCCTCCGAGTAACACGATCTTTCTGATCCAACACTCGGATAGGATATTCTGAAAAAGTCAGATCTGGTTCAAGTTCCACTCCTTCAACTTCAACATTCTGCTCAGGCACTTGGAGACACTTCTTCAACTGAGACACATGGAACACATCATGTATAGCTGATAAATGTTCTGGTAATTTCAAGCGATAGGCCACTTTTCCATATCTCTCTAAAATTTGAAATGGTCTAATATATCGAGGTGCCAACTTGCCTTTAACACCAAAACGGGTAACTCCCTTCATTGGTGATACTTTCAGATATATAAAATCTCCTTTGTTAAACACCAATGGTCTTCGTCGTCTATCCACATAACTCTTTTGGCGGGACTGAGCTATCTTTAAGTTACTCTGTATTTGCCTAACCTTGTCTTCGGTTTCTTTCACAAGGTCAACTCCAAAGAATCTTCTTTCTCCGGGCTCTGACCAACTCAATGATGTTCTGCATCTATGGCCATAGAGTGCTTCAAATGGAGCCATTCTAATGCTTTCCTAATAACTATTGTTATATGAGAACTCGGCCAAAGGTAAGCATTCGTCCCACTTGTTGGAATAATTAAGGACACAACACCTTAACATATCTTCAAGCACTTGATTGACTCTTTCTGTCTGTCCATCAGTCTGTGGATGATAAGCTGTACTATACAGGAGTTTGGTACCCAATGAAGAATGCAATTGTTTCCAAAAACTAGAGACAAACTGTGTACCCCGATCGGACACTATGGTCTTTGGTATTCCATGGAGACTCATAATTCTTGCTAAATATATCTTGGCGTATTGGACAGTGGGATATATAGTCATGACAGGAAGAAAATGTGCTGACTTAGGGAGTCGATCTACAATAACCTATATTGAGTCAAATCCCTTTGATGTCTTGGGTAGACCAACAATAAAGTCCATACTTATGTCCTCCCATTTCCAAGCTGGAATAGGTAATGGTTGTAGTTCTCCAGCAGACTTCAAATGTATAGCTTTCACCTTCTGACAAGTATCACACTTTGCTATATATCTCGCAATTTCTATCTTCATTTTTGTCCACCAAAACCTTTGTTTTAAGTCATGGTACATCTTGTTGCTTCCCGGATGGATAGATAACTTAGTAGCATGTGCTTCTTCAAGAATTATCTGCCGCAACTCGAGAACCTTTGGTACTACCAAACGATCCTTGAACCATAGCACACCTTCATTATCTATGCTGAAACATTCCGCCTTTCTATTCCTGACTCTTTCCTTAATATGGGCTACACCCTTGTTTTCCTTCTGAGCAGCAATAACTTGATCTTGAATAGTGGCTTCAACAATTATGTTGGTCAAACTACGTTGTTGAATTACTTCTACATTTAACTTCTCCATCTCTTGACATAAAGTCAGACCCATTGTTCTTACTGTCAGGCAATTGCAATAACTTTTTCGACTGAGGGCATCTGCCACCACATTTGCTTTACCAGGGTGATAATGTACTTCCAAGTCATAATCTTTAATCAGCTCTAACCATCTTCTTTGTCGCATATTCAACTCTGACTGAGTAAAGATATATTTTAAGCTCTTGTAGTATGTATAAATATGGCACATATTATCAAGTAGGTAATGCCGCCAAATCTTCAGAGCATGGACCACAGCTGCTAACTCCAGATCATGAGTCGGATAGTGTTCTTCATGTTGCTTAAGTTGCCTGGATGCATAAGCAATGACTCGGCCTTCTTGCATCAACACACATCCAATACCAATACCTGAAGCATCACAATAAACATCAAACGGCTTCTCGATATCAGGTTGGGCTAATACTGGTGCAGTGGTCAACAGTCTCTTCAAAGTATGGAAAGCCTCTTCACAATCAGATGACCAGGCAAGCTTGACTTGGTTCTTCAGTAACTCAGTTATGGACTTTGATACTTTAGAGAAATCTAGAATAAACCGGTGGTAATACCCCGCCAATCCCAAAAAACTCCGAACTTGATGAACTGTGGTTGGTGGTTTCCAATCAAGCACATCCTTCACTTTGCTTGGATCAACAGTAACTTCTTCCGCTGACAAGATGTGTCCAAGAAATTGTACTTCCTTAAGCCAAAAATCACACTTGCTGAACTTGGCATATAGTTGATATTCCCTCAAGCGAGTCAGAACAATTCTGAGGTGTTTCGCATGTTCTTCCTTATTCTTGGAATATACTAGAATATCATCAATAAACACCACTACAAATTTGTCTAGCTCAGGCATGAATACTGAATTCATCAAGTACATGAAATGAGCTGGAGCATTGGTCAAACCAAAAGACATTACCAAATATTCATATAACCCATATCTTGTGGTAAATGCCGTTTTGGGAATATCTTCAGGCTTTATCTTGATTTGATGATATCCTGACCTCAAATCTATCTTGGAGAAAACCTTGGCTCCGGCCAGTTTATCAAAAAGCAAATCTATCCGAGGTAATGGATATTTATTCTTGATGGTCACTTCATTCAACGGACGATAATCAACACATAGCCTCAGAGTCTCATCTTTCTTTTTCACAAAAATTGCCGGACACCCCCAAGGCGATGAACTAGGTTGTATAAACCCCTTCTCAATCAATTCTTGCAACTGAGTTTTCAACTCTACTAACTCCTTAGGTGGCATCCTATAAGCTCTCCGAGAAATTGGAGCTGTTCCATGTTGCAATTCTATGTTAAACTGGACATCCCTATCAGGTGGTAGACGGGTAAATCCTCAGGAAACACATCAGGAAATTCACCTACTACCGGGATATCTCTAATCTCTTTGACGACAGTTGCACAAACTCTACCCACTGATCTTCTTAAGGTTGGAAGTTGGATGAGAAGTTGAGAAGTTCTATTTGGCAAACTCACCCTTATAGTTCTATTCAAAGCATCTATAACAGCCTTATGCTGATACATCCAATTCATTCATAAGATTACATCTATATCCTGATCCTTAAGGATAATCATGGTAGTGGGAAAAATATGCCCACCCAAGTTTATGGGCACCTAGTATACCATTTCCTTAGTACACAGACGTCCCCCGGGCGACTGTACAAAGAAATTTTCCGTTGTTGTCCCAATTGAAATTTCATACTTCACCACAAATGTTCTATTGATGAATGAATGCGATGCGCCAGAATCAAAAAGTATAACTGCAGGATGATTGGCAACAGGAAACATACCCATCATCACTGGCTCTCCTTCAGAAATCTCCCTAGCTTGAATATAGAACACCCGTCCTGTCTTCCTTTCATCTTTGCCTTTCTGAGCATTCTGATTGATATTCTTGTTTTGTGCCTGAGCCTGTTGTTGATTTGTAGGGGCCTTCTAATAATTGGGATTAGACTGCCTTGGATACGAACATTCTCTCGAGAAATGACCAGACTTGCCACAATTGAAACAGAGATACTTGTGACCCTAGGGTGTTGAAGCAGAAACCCCAGAAGCATTTGTCGGTTGTGGATTCTGATAAGTTGTAGCAGGACGGACATTTGATTGCTGACCGGCTTGAAACTGCGGTGGACGATAAGGAGGACGATTATGATTAACTGGATGATAAATCACCCTCTGCCTCTTTGGATTTCCCCCATAAGATCCAGACGACATACTCTTTTTCTTTTTGAGCTCCTTATGCTGCCGATACTTTGCCTCTGAAGCAATAGCAATATTCACTGCCTCATGATAAGTGACATTGGTACATGTTGTCATCATAGTCTGTAATTTGGTATTCAGACCTCTCATGAACCATTTCTTTTTCTTGGCATCAGTGTTGACATGTTAAGGTGCATATTGTGACAGGTGATTGAATCTTCCCACATACTGCATCACGGTTTGGTCCCCTTGCCTCAAAGCAAGAAATTCATCCAGCTTCATAGTCATAACTCCCTCCGGGATATAATGGGCTTTGAAAGCAGTACGAAACTCCATCCAAGTTAACGGAACACCTGCGGGTTGCATGGTCATAAGATTTGCATACCAAGCACCGGCTGCACCTCTAAGTTGCTGAGCAACAAAGACTGGTTTCTGAAACTCTATGCATGGTATAAGATCAAACTTCTGCTCCATGGTCCTAAGCCAATCGTCAGCCTCCAATGGTTCATCTGCCTTAGTGAACACTAGGGGTTTTGTATCTATGAAGTCCACATATGTAGCCTCCTGCCTATTATGATGGCGACCTCGGTTTCCATGCATCTGATTCTGATTACTTTGAGCCATCTCATGAAGCAAAAGCGAATTTTCAACCGTCACATTGACAAGTGCGGCTATAGCATCCGCTAGATTTATTGGAACTGGTGGCAGATCTGGAATATCATTCTCATTTTGTGAAGTACCAGGAATATATGAACCCCGCGTACGACGCATCTGTTCACAACAAACCAAACTTTACTTCACAAGCCTTTATTGATTGATAAAAGAGCAGACTGCAACTCATTACACTAGTTTCACTTATTTAAACACAAAACCGCATTTTAACAAGACTACTTAACTTAAACTAGAACTAACTATTTCACAACTCTACTCCTTTTTGCGATTACATCAAACTTCAGGCTCGGTATCCATTCCGGAAATATTACCGCCTTCATTGTCACTTTCATCGATCATTACTAATTCTTCGGGATCTTCTTCTTCTTCCGATTCACTACCATCGGCAAGGATAACACCGGGATCCATTTCATCAGCTTAGGGTTCATGATTTGGATCTAGGAGATTGCTTAGCCTATGAACTTCCTCATGCAGATAGGTATTATGCTCTTCTAAGTCTTCTACATAAAATTCAAACTCATGAGTTCTAGCTCTAGCTACATTTTCCCTATGCCAAGCTTCATTCCTTTCTTCCACCGTACGAACTAACATACGTTCGTAGTTCCTGTGAGCGGTGGTGAGACGTTTTAATTGCTCCTGTAATCTGCCCACTTGAATGGTGTCCATAGCCCTATCCCTAGTAGCTTGGGCTAACTCTGCAGAAATCCTCTGTATCTCCGCCTGAGGATCAGGCCTAGAGCTGCTACTGCTAGCACCATCATTCCTAGGGGCTAGTTGGTGCCGAGGAACTCCTTTGGTCCCAGTGGACTTACCGGGTGTCTTCTTGGTACGAGCCATACTGTACAAGCAGTATCAATCCAAGTAAAACAATCTGACAATAGTCTCAAGAGCAGTAAGGATGGACTACACACTCAACCCATACACACTACTCACCCCAGACTCAGAGACGAAGGAAGTAACAAGTAACTTAATTATGATGCATGAATCGTTCTGACGAATAAAACCACCAAAGCTTAAAACGAAAATAAACAACATTTGCTTTTATATAGGGCATAATAAGATTACTACTCCACCACACAAAACCTTTTTAATCAAATAATGAATGGTGAGAAAGAAATAAGACAAGTCAGAAGCAATTTGGACCAAATTAATCAAGTTAAATTTAGTCATCCCAAATCATTTTGAAGTTTTCATAAACCAATACCACAAAACTTTGTAACGATCGCTCTGATACCATTCTGTGGTAGAACCTCCTAAATTATAGGGCCCACATGCACCTGTCACTGTCCAACGACCTTTGACATCTATGCTTACGTTCCCGGTAACTTAAGAAGACTGTCGGGTGTCCTCGGGGAACCTCGAATCATCCACGATTTCCGAGCAGGATCACATTACAGAGTCATTGCAGTATTACAACAGTTTATTCAAATAGATACATCAGAGTAAAAGTAGTGGAAGACTTACAATAACATAGTTTATAAACCATTTGTTTCAAACCATACAACTAAGTTCGATAATAAAACAAACCAAAGTAGTGGAGTGGCATTATAATATATTACAAAACACACAACATAAGTTGCCCTACCCAAGGGCCACACATTTAATTATTGTCATCGCACTGAACAACAATCATGCAGCATGATCCAAAACAGATCTGCTCATGAGCCTCACCTGCAACAAGGGTCAATGAACCCTGAGTACAAAAATACTCAACAAGGCTTAACCGAAATAAGAATTAAAAGAACGCAGGAATGCAGGCTCATGGGATTCAAGGTATGGCTTTAGCAATAATCAAGGTTCTTTTGCGTAAAAGCATTTTAACAAAATTCTTTATATCAACATTTAAAACTTCATAAAGATCATATACAAAGCTAACATGATCTGCATTGAGATCATCAAACTTCATAACCAACACCTTCTCAAACCATCCTCAAGTTCCAGTTATTAATACTACAATGATGAACCGTGAGTTGAGTCTCCATAACCGAGGAGCAACGACAATTCGAACCGATTAAAAACTCAGCTGGGAATTCCAGACCACACGACATATGCAGGTCCCTGACCTACATATACCAACCTACCCTCGGATCCTCTAAAATAAGAATGGGTCCGCGCCACCCAAGAATACAGTACTCCACCAATCTAGCCCATTGCCACGTGGGTACACGCTATTCTCGCCATCTCTCCACTCCCAGTGCGCGAGTAGCCATTCTCGTAATAGAATAACCAAGTTAAGGCTTACCGAAGTATGTGGTTAGTACTACAAAGTCTCACCTCATGCAATTCAACAACGGACGGACCTTAATCGACACAGGCGGAAAGAACCTGCTCACAAGACCTCCATGTCTTGTGGCTCACACACACCGAGTCCGCCCGGTCTAGATTTATTACTCCACATTCCCATATCACATGATAACATAAGTAACCATAGTTCCACTTAAAACTTGCAGATGACAGGTAATCACCCGACTTTCATCGTTCTAAGCATAGCTAAGCAAAACTGGCATATACGAATTTAAAACTGGTAATATGGTAAATATGGAATAACAAGGTTGGTAAGGTACCAATTTGGTTTTCACTTGACTCCTAATCACTTAATGTAGTAAAAAGAAGCAAAAGCGAAATCAATTTGTAAAATACAAGGTAGGGTTGTATGCATCCGGGGCTTGCCTTCATTGACAGAAAAATCCGGGTCCGGAGTCGTTCCACCAATATCAACACCAACTTCCACAGACGGATCAACCTCCTCAACTACTTGATTAACTACCACATGTTCACCTTCGTTCACTACACGTAGTAACAATGTCATGTTTAACATGATGCGGATACAAAATATGATGCTCGATGATGGATGCAAAACTTAACAATTTGAATACAACTTTCCTTCGCGGTACAGTTACAAGTCAAACTAACTAAACCATTTTCGCAACACTCACAACAATTGCCAAGGATCATTACCAACTAATGACCCAAGGACATCACTTAATAAAAAACTCAAACAAAACCTAAATCACTAAAGGTTACTATTTGCTTTTATGAATTAATTAATTAATTAAAAATCATGAAATAAATCAACTTGTTCCAATTGACCTCAAAATTTTTGTATATGTTCATCACATGATAACTAAGTGACAAAACAATTTTCATAATTTTTGGATACATAAATAAGTCTAGAAAAATCCTGGAAACTCATTTATTAATTAATTGAGCAATTTTTATTACATTCCAAAAGTATTGAAAAACAACATTTCATATTTTTCCTAAATATTACACATCACAAAGAAGTCACATAAAAATTTTCATAATTTTTGGAGCTCTAAATAAATCTACACAAAAATAACAAAAATAGACACAATTCATTTAAATCTAAAAAACAGAAAATTCATTTTGAACGCTGAGTCACTGACAACTGGGTCCCACTTGTCATCTTCTACCTCGCGCTTTGACCACGGCGACACGCGCGCTGACCGGTGAAAACTCGCCGACGGCGAGCTCAACGGCGACGGCCAAGGTACTAAAATGACTACTACACCCCTACGCATCGATTGGTGGCATAATTGGGACCAATTACAGCGGCGCATGAGCATGATGACGGCCATGGCGGACACGGCAGCGCGGTTGCGCTAAGCCAGCGATAGGAGCTCGGTAACGATGAAACAAACAACTCGGGTAGAACCAGGAGCTCACCCCGAACACACTGGAGTCGCTGGCCGAGCCTGAGAAGCAACGGAGACACGGTTCGACGGTCACAGCGGTCACGGCGGAGCAAATTTTGACGACGGCGATGCTCCGGCGACTGCGGTGGAGGAAATGGTCAATCAACCGGGCACAAAGCACCACGGCATCGAGGCGAAGCTGAAGCAAGAGTCAGAAATAGCAGAGGCTCACCGTAACGCGCTGGCCACGGCGACGCGCACACCACGGTGGTGCTGCCGGCCGCGAGGAAGAAAACGATGAACGGCGAGTTCACGGCGAAATCAAGCGACTAGAGCTGGCTGGCTGGGTGCGCAAGGAACTAGTGGAGCTGGGACATGCATCGCTGCAACGGCGCAGACGTTGATTCGACGGCGAGGGCTCAACGGAGAATGGCGGTGGCGGCGGGAGAAAACAGAGGAGAGGAAAGAACGACGACGACGGCGCCTCGGTCCAAATAACACGGCTCAGAAGCTCAAGGAAGCTGTGCTGTGGCCTTCACCGCTCCAGCGCGACACCAAAGACGGCCACGACCGCGCCTGGAAGCAAACCGAAGATCGCCGGCCATGTAGCTTCGAGGGTGGACACTGTTCATCCAAATTACAGAATTGCCATCCGCCAAAATTCCCAAATTACTCCCAAATTTTCATAACAACTCAAAAATCTCCAAAAACAAAAGTTGTTCCAAATAAAAAGTTCTACAACTTTGCTTTTGAACCTATACCCAAATTCGGCCTACATTTTGAAATGAACTTTTGAATTTAAGACGGGGATATTTAAGGAATTTCGCCTTTTTAAATAACTTCAAATTTTACTAAACAACTTGAAAAACTCCAAAAACAAACTTTGTACAACTCGACAAGCTCTACAACTTTGCTTTAAGACTCAACCCCAAAATGTGCTTCGATTTTGAAATGGATTTTTAGGGTCGGATTTAAATATTGAAAATCAGGGTTTTCGGAATTTCAAATCAATACTAAGATTTCAAACTTGATTCAAACAATACCAAGCAATGCTTATAACATAAATGTAAACTTGTTTTAGTGAATGCATATCAAAGTTTACAATATAACCAATGCCTTGCAATGCATATGATGATATGTCCGATTTTTAATATTTAAACACCGAGGTGTTACAGCCCCTGACTCTGTTGCCCTGGGGTGGCTGTCGAAACCCTTAGGGGCCCAGCCTTCGAACCCCTAGATCGTAATGGGCTCGGCGTCCGGTTCCTTCACCTAAAAGGAATATGGTGGGGGGATATCTCCCCCATCGGTTCGACAACGGCCGGCACGCCTTTTGAGGCGATTTCCTCGGGGAGGCGGAACGACGCCTGCTGGGGCGGTAAAATCGGATCAGGATTAACCACGCCGGATCTGAGGGAAACTTCCCTGATTTCGTCGCCCGTCCGTTTCGCCTTCACCCTGGATAGATATGCAACGAGCCTCGCTCCTCCCCTCCTTACCTTGCCCACATTAGCTTTGCGGTCTTTGAGCCGTCGCTAGAGCAGAGAGCCCCGGGAGGAAGAAGGGAAAGAGGCGAGGCAGAGAGAGAGAGAGACTCACCGCCGTAGTCGATCCCTCCACCGCACTCATGGCCGGTGACATTGTTGTCATCGAGGCGGACCCTTGGGGTCCATCCGATGTCACCGTGGAGATGCTTCAGCCGCTCGTCGATGGCGGGCTCCTTCGTCCGGTGACCGACCCCAACAGGCCAGAGTGGATCACTCCGTCAGGCGAGCCGGAGCCGAGGCCTCACGACGGTTACGTCGTGAGCTTCGTGTCCTTTCATGAGCGCGGCCTTGGCGTCCCGACGGACCGATTCATGCGGGCGCTCCCGAACTACTATGGCGTGGAGCTCCACAACTTCAACCCTAATTCTATCGCGTAGGCGGCCATCTTTGTTGCTGTCTGCGAGGGGTATTTGGGGATTGCTCCCCACTAGGAGTTGTGGCTCCATCTCTTCCGGGCGGGGCATACCACCAAGCCGGCGGGCATGTCGGGCATGGGGAAGGCGGTGAGGGCCGGCGGCTGCACTCTCCAAGTGCGCCAGGACCGCCATCACCTCTATATCCCGGCCCAGCTCGCGTCAACCAACCGTCGATGGTACATGAGTTGGTTCTATCTTCGCAACGACGACGGCGGACTTCCCCCCTACACTAGGCGGATTGTGGGGAGCTGCCCGGAGAGGTGGAAGTATGGCGTCCCAGGGAGGATCAGCCCAAGCTGCAGCCGCTCCTGGAGGGGCTGCAGAGGCTGCGGGACCACCACCTTATTGTGGCTATGGTCGTGGCCGCCTTCCACAGCCGGAGGGTGCTGCCGCTGATGGCTCGGTGGCGGCGCCTGTTCGAGATGAGGCCGGACGAGCCGATCGTGGGCATCTGGCTGTCTGCCTCCGCCCTCTCTGACGAGGAAATTCTTCACCGGGTGAGGGAGGCGGTGGACGTGAAGCTGCGGAGCGGTGGTTTGACCACCCTCGTGATGCGTCCGTCGTGGGGGTACCTCTCGCTGGTAAGTCGCGCGCCGCTGCAGCCCTCGAGCTCTCTCCGTTTCTCATTATTTCTAGTTCCCTTATGCGCGTTAGCCGTTCCTACAGGGGATGAGGGACGTGCGAGCCTCTCCGCCGCCCGTTCCCGAGGATGCGAGGCGGCGGGCGATCAACCGGGCGCACGCCGAGGCGGAAAAAAAAATGGAAGGACGCCAAGGCGGCGAAGCGCAAGAAGCAGATTCTTGCGCGTGAGAAACTAGACGAGAGTCATCGGCAGCAAAGGAAGGACGGCCTTCCGTTGGAGGAGTCCCTGTCATCGTCGCTATCTATGGATGCCTCGGACGGAGATGACGAAGGCGAGATGGGGCGGGGTCCCCTAGACCATCTCCCTGACGTTGAGGAGACGGCGCCCGGGGCGTTGGCAAGCAGCCCGGCTCTCCCGGGAGGAGGAGCTGACCCGGGGTCGGTGATTGCCTGCCTCGGGGCCGAGGCCGATACGCTCGAAGAGCGGGCGTTGGGCAAGTGTGCCATCAGCCCAGTGGGCTCGGCGGCAGTGGTGGTGCAAGTGGCGACGCAGCTGATGCAACTGCTCCCGTAGAGCATCGAGGGGGCACCGGGGTCCGTCGAGGACCGACCGGCGCCGATGGATACGGAGGCCGTGCTTCAGCCGCCGCCGCCGCCTTTGCAGACGAGGGTCGCCGTGCTGAAGCGGTTGCTGCCCCGGTCGAGGTAAGCGTACTTTAGGTGGCACCGCTGCGTTTTTTGTTCGTTCCTTCGTCTTGTGCTGACCCTGTAAGTATTTTGTTCTTAGCCGGAAGTGACCTGCGGAGGTGCCTTCCTTGGCGCCCCTTAAAGCGCTCAAGGTGACCCCTAGCTCCACCGCCCACTGGGTGGTGGGGGCACAAGCCACCATACGACGCGGCGCGGCGTCGGTGAGAGCCGGCCTGATGGAGTCGATCCCCCAAGGAGGGGCTGTCGAGGCTACCCCGACACCGACGGGGGAGGGGACGCCTCCGTCCCACGAAGGCGAGGGTCATGAGTCGGATGGGGCCAAGGTGTCCTCAGTTGCCGAGGCCACAGAGGTCAAGGCCCTCGGGGTCTCCGAGGCCGAGGCAACTACCGAGTCCACAGCAGCGGAGGTCAAAGCCCCCGCGACCATCGAGGCCATGATGGCTGGGGCCGGAGCCCCCGGGACCACCGAGGCCGGCGTAGTGGCGGCGAGGCCATCGGCCCAGGAAGTGGAGATGAAGGTGGCGGAAGCCTCGGTGGCACCCCTGGTTCAAGGCCCACCGTCGTTGCGGGAGAGCGCCCGGGAGGTAGAGGTCCTTCCGATCTCCTCCAACGATGTTTCTCGGGCGCGGGAGATGGCCGACGGCGAGGTGGCCGGTGCCGTGGAACAGCCGAGTTCCGACCTCGGGCGAGGGAAGCTCGGCCCTCGCGTGGGTACGACCCGAGCCCCGTGGGTGGGACCACCCGCGTGTGCTGTGGCAGAGCCGGGACGACCTTGAGGCGGAGCCTCTGTTTGCCCTCGAGGACGCGGCCGAGGGCGGGCGCTGGGACACGTTCGAGCAGTACCGCCAGCTGGCAGAGCGGTCACTTCAGACGGCGCTGTCCGTGGTGGCCGATGATCTGCCCAGAGTCGCCCAGGTTCGCACTTTCTTTCCTCACGCGGTGGTCTTTTTCTGAGTTTTCTTTGTAGGGATTGACCCCTGTTCTGTTTCCCCTAGGAGCTCGAGACCCGGTCCCTCGGGAAGTCGGTCTTTCTCCGACGGGAGAGGGACGTCTGGGATCAGCTTCAGCGGCAAAAGGGCCTTCTTGCCGGTGCCAACAAGCTCCTATCTACGAGGAGCGCAGAGGTGGAGAACCTCCGCCTTTGTTGTGCTGATGCGAAGGTCGAGGTGGTCATGGCCCGGGAGCAGGTCGCCCCTCTGGCGACGCGGGTCAAGGAGTTGGAGGAGGAGCTGATCCGCGTGGCCGGTGAGCAGGACGCCTTCAGGTCCCGGGTTGGAGAGGCCACAGCCTCGGGCAAAGTCCTTGCTAGGCAGCTAGGGGCGGAGTAGAGTGCGCACTAGTTGACGAAAGGCGCCTTGGATGAGGCCCTTACGGTGGCTGAGGCCTCCCGGACCGAGGCTGTGATCTGGAGGGAAAAGGCCGAAGGTGAGTCCTGTTCCCTTTATTTAATTCGTTTTTCTTGTGTTCGGCCCCTAACTCCTTGGTGCGATATAGAGTTGGTGGGGGAGGCTTCTAGGGCGACCGAGGCTGCTCGGGTCGAGGCCCAGCACCTGAAGGAGAAGGCCGAGGTGTCTCGGGTCGAGGCCTAGTGTTGGAAGGAGAAAGCCGAGGCCTCTCAGGTCAAGGCCCGATGCTGGGGGCAGAAGGCCGAGGGGAGTTCCATAGACTTCCACCCTTGCTCTGGCTTGTACTCCTTTGCGCTCAACCTTGTTCCATTGCGTTTGGCGTAGAGCTGGAGAAAGAGGTCACCCAAGCAGCCGAGGCCTCCGCCGTAGTGCAGGCGGTGCTTGAAACTGAGATCGGGGAGCATGATGCGCTGAAGAGCGCCGCCCGTACCGCCTGTGAGGCCCTAGAAGTCGAGGGGGTCCGGTCAGGAAGCTCTATCGGGAGCCACCTGGTTGCATTGAGCGGCCAAGTGCGCACTGGCCGTCATCGCCTCGCACTACATTGGCGTTGACCTCCAAGCCATCAGCGATGGCTACGTCCTGCCCGATGATGAGGAGGAGGTCGATGAGGTGGTGACGAAGCTGATGGAGGCGACGGAGGGTCCCAGCGTGGCGCTGGCTGGGCTGTTCAAAGATGAGGTTGTCCCTCCTTCGCCGTCCGCCGATGCTGGAGACCCTTTGCCGTGACCTGGGCCCAAGAGGCCGTGTAATTAGATTAGGGATATGTTGCCCTACCATAACGTTGGTGGCCGTTGAGGCCTTTTTAAAGTGATCGTGCGCCGACGCTTTTTTAATCGTTTTTCCTTATTGTATTTTAGAGCCTCTGCCCTATGTCTTGTTTCTGAACGTATCTCTTGCAAAAAACTTCCTCGGAGCCTAAGCTGCCCCTTGGGTAGAAGGTGGTGAGGGAGTGTCGTAGCCTGGAGGCGTAGGGCGTCTCGCGACTCAGTCGACCTTCTGACCTTGAGACAGTCTTTTGGTCCTTAGGTTTTTTCACAATTGATTTGTCAGAGCACGCTAGAGAGTTTGGCGTAGGAATTTTTTCGAAAAACGACTAAAGAACGGTGTTTGTGACTTAGGGGGGGAGTCCCTCCTTTTAGCCCCTTGGGAGGCTCGGTTCTGTAGAGACAGAGCAGAGCCTTCCTTATGGTGTTATCGTAATGCCAAGGCCCGCGATGGGCTCGGCGGGTTTCTAGAAAATTTAGAACAACTAAAGAACGCTTCTTAATTGTATTCCGAGAAACAATGTATACAATGCTTGGAAATTCTAAAGGTAGAAATGACGTAGATGTTCTATGTTCCAAGCGTTGTTGAGGATTTCGCCCTTCTTGTTGGCCAGCTTGTAGGTCCCGGGCTTGAGCACCTTGGCGACGATGCACGGTCCTTCCCATGGCGGGGTCAGCTTGTGGTGGCCCTTGTTGTTCTGCCTCAGCCTCAACACCAGGTCGCCTACCTTCAGGTCTCGGCTTCGAATGCGCCGGGCCTGAAAGCACCGTAGGGCTTCCTGGTACTTGGCCAAATGTAGTAGCACCACATCTCGGGCTTCCTCCAATTGGTCGAGGGCATCCTCGCGGGTGGTGCGGTTGCTTTGCTCGTTGTAGGCCTGTAGCCTCGGGGAACCATATTCCAAGTCAGTGGGGAGGATAGCCTTGGCTCCATAGACCAAGAAGAAAGGTGTGAACCTCGTGGCTCGGCTTGGGGTGTTCCTCAGGCTCCAGATGACCGACGGGAGTTCGGTGAGCCATTTCTTGCCAAACTTCTTCAACCGGTTGTAAATTCTTGGCTTGAGGCCTTGTAGGATCATGCCGTTAGCACATTCTACTTGGTCGTTTGTCCTTGGGTGTCCTACGGCTGACTAGGCCACACAGATGTGGTGGTCGTCGTAGAATGTCAAGAATTTACGACTGGTGAACTGTGTCCCGTTGTCGGTGATGATGGTGTTCGGAACCCCAAACCTATGGACGATGTCCGTGAAGAATGGCACCGCTTGCTCGGATTTGATTTGATTGATCGGGCGAGCCTCGATCCATTTGGAGAACTTATCGATCGCCACCAGCAGATGGGTGTTGCCCCCGGGGGCCTTCTGCAGAGGCCTGACCATGTCGAGCCCCCATACGGCAAATGGCCATGTGATAGGGATGGTTTGGAGGGCTTGGGCCGGGAGGTGCGTCTGTCGTGCGTAGTACTGGCATCCCTCACAGGAGCATACGAGCTTAGTGGCGTCAGCAACCGCTGTTGGCTAGTAGAACCCTTGGCGGAAGGCGTTTCCAATGAGCATCCGAGGTGCTGCGTGGTGATCGCAGGCTCCCGCATGCAAGTCCTAGAGTAGTGCTTGACCTGCCTCGGTGGTGATGCATTGTTGGAGGATGCCAGATGGGCTTCGCCTATATAACTCGCCGTCGCTAAGAACGTAAGTCTTGGCTCGCCGAGCAAGCTGTCGGGCTTTGGTCCTGTCAGCGGGAAGCTATCCTCGAATGAGGCAATCAAGGAATAGGACTCGCCAGTCCGTGTCCTGGTTGGCCTCGGGAGGTTCCGGGTTGACTTCCATGACCTCGGGCTCAGTCGAATGAGCCTCGGCGACAGAGGGGGCCTCGAGCCCTGCGGCGGGCTTGACCGGTGGGCCCTCTTCTGCTGCCAAGGCATGGTTGATGGAAGGCTTGTGGAGGTCTCTGGCGAAGACGTTCAGGGGACCGGGGCCCATGCCGACGCCATCTTTGCCAGTTCATCCGCGGCCTCGTTGAATTTACGCGCGACGTGGTTGAGTTTGGGACCATCAAACTTTTCTTCAAGGCGACGTACCAGTTTGCAGTACGCCTCCATTTTGGGGTCTAGGAAGTTTGACTCCTTCATGACTTGATCGACAACGAGTTCGAATCGCCCCGGATGTCGAGACATCGTGCTCCAAGTTCGATGGCGATTTGCAAGCCGTTGACGAGAGCTTCGTACTCGGCTACGTTGTTGGAGGCAAGGAAGTGGAGCAAAACCATGTAGCGCATGTGTACCCTAAGAGGGGAGATGAAGAGTAGACCCGCGCCTGCCCCGGTCTTCATCAGGGACCCATCAAAGTACATGGTCCAGCAGTCCGTCTGAATTTGAGCGGGCGGTAGTTGGGTGTCGGTCCACTCAGCCATAAAATCGGCGAAGACCTGAGACTTGATCGCCTTCCGAGGCGTGAAAGTCAGGGCTTCCCCCATGAGTTTGATGGCCCACTTGGCTATCCTACCCTAGGCCTCCCAGTTATGGATTATCTCTCCTAAGGGAAAAGATGACACCACGGTTACCGGGTGGGACTCGAAGTAGTGGCGCAGCTTGCGCCGAGCCAAGACTACGGCGTAGATCAGCTTCTGGATGTGGGGGTAGCGCATTTTGGTCTCGGAAAGTACTTCACTGATGAAGTAAATAGGTCGTTGGATGGGTAGAGCGTGCCCCTCTTCCTTCCTCTCCACTACCACGACCGCGCTGACCACCTGGGCCATTGCGGTGACGTAGAGCAAGAGGGCCTCGTCCCAGGCTGGCGGTACCAGGACGGGAGGATGGGTAAGCAGTGCTTTGAGCTTGGCGAGGGCTTCTTCAGCCTCGGGGGTCTAAGAAAAGCGTTCCGATTTCCTCAAGAGGCGGTACAGGGGCAAGCCTTTTTCGCCAAGGCGTGAGATGAAGCGGCTCAGAGCTACAAGGCATCCCATAACCTTCTATACACTCTTAAGGTCTTGAATTGGCCCCATGTTGGTTACGGCCGAGACCTTCTCTAGATTGGCTTCGATGCCACGTTTCGAAACTATGAATCCTAAGAGCATGCCTCGGGGGACCCCGAAGACACACTTCTCGAGATTGGGCCTGATGCTCTTTTCTCTGAGGCACCCAAAGGCTATTTCCAAGTCGCTAATGAGATCACTGGCCTTCCTGGACTTGACCACGATGTCATCTACGTAGGCCTCGACGGTCTGCCCGATGTGCTTGCCAAACACATGTGTCATGCATCGCTGGTATGTGGCCCTGCATTTCTGAGGCCAAACAGCATCGTCAAGTAGCAGTACATGCCGAATGGTGTGATGAAAGAGGTCGCGAGCTGGTCGGACTCTTTCATCTTGATCTGATGGTAACCGGAGTACGCATCAAGGAAGGATAGGGTCTCACATCCTGCAGTGGAGTCAACGATTTGGTTGATTCGGGGTAATGGGAAAGGGACTTTTGGACATGCTTTGTTCAGACCGGTGTAGTCTACACACATTCTCCATTTCCCATTTTTCTTCCTAACTAATACAGGATTAGCTAACCACTCTGTATGGGACACTTCTTTGATGAACCCAGCTGCCAAAAGCTTCTGCACCTCCTCGCCGATGTGTTAACACTGGATTTTGGTCGATTCTGGAAGATGACAGGTGGACCCGCATGCGGGAAGAAGGGTATTCGGCAGACAAAACAAGCGGTCGGCTAAATGCTTGTGCGGTCGGTTACTCTGCATAGGCGGTGACTCCATTGGGGAAAGCGAAGATGGCGAGGCAAGGCCGATCGAAAAGATGAAAGTTGTAATAATAAAGGACTCGAGAGTTTAGGGTAAGGAATCGTAAGTTTCAAGTTTGTTTAGAAGTTCCTTTGTAAATCGTAGTCTTCTAGGACTCGTGTTTTGTCTAGGGTATAAATATTGACCCTCGACCATTGTAATAGAGGTTCACAACCAAATCAATACAACCGCCCCGTGCCAACTTTCGAGTCCTTTTTGTCGTGTCGCCGAAGTTCTTCGAGATGAGTCATCGATCCGTCGACCTCCGTAAGTTCCGACAACCTTGTTATCATGTTTAGTATCATGCGGTGGATTTAGACGTGATGCAAGTAGTCTTGTTTGTTTTCAATGATCGTAATGCGGCGGATCTTTGCTTGACAATCAAGAAGTCTTTGCTTATGCTTTGTTATTGAGTAGATACCGCGCGGCAAAAGCGTTTGCTCAATATGCTTAGTGAAAGCAAGATGTTATTGGCTCTATTAGATACGGCAAAATCTAAATAGATTCATTAAGTTATCTGTGTTGCATGTTTTAAATATTTCATATATTTGTAACACACTTTTTGCCCAATCTAGATTGACATTATTCGCCATCTCTTGTGGTTTTATTCGTGCTTCAATGATCATTACTTGTCATATTACCTCTGCAAATAGATAACATGCTCATAATGGCTGAATTATTTTAATCTAGATTGTTACATGTTGTGGGTTCATGCATGATAATTATGTTTAAGCTTTGACGGAACTAGGTGTCGTCTGCTGGCGGATGCGAGTTTTAGATTAGTTTAATCGTGTTTATTTGCACGTTCCTTCTTCATGGATCCCAACTCGGTTGGATTCTTTGAGCTTGGTTATGCATTAATTCATAATTAATTTCACTTGTTCAAACATGTCTTCCCATGCACATGCATTCGATGTAATCGGATCTTTACGTGTGTTCATCTTACGATTAGCGAATGGTTTATAAACTTGTTGGCGATGACTTCCTATAGTCGTATGTCGCTGTAAGTGGCTTCAGGGTCGTATATATGGAACCGTGCGGTCTCACCGACATGTTCCGGTCTGCATTTATTTATTTTATCCTTGTTAGTTCTTTTCAGTCAAACCGACCGGCACGTTTACAGGTCACGAAGCACCCGGAACCCAATTGAAGCTGAAGCCACGGCTTCGCTTGTGTGTGTGAGGCACAGTGCGTCACATTTTGTGTCAACACACTTTTTGGCACGCTCGGTGGGACCATCTGTTAGTTTAAGATGGCGTCTGAGATCAACAATGATCATGTTCTGGATGTGAGCATGGCGAATTGCGGATAATTCTGAGGATTTAGTGCTACAAGCATGTGAGCAATACCAACGGAAGTGTTTGATGTCTTTTTCCAAAAACAAGAGCAATAAAGTGTTTCAAAAGCAGTCAATGCCAAGGGTTCTTCTTCCGCATCAAACTGATTACACTGAAGAGGAGGATGCTCAGAAGATGGCAGCCCTGGTCTATAAAGCTATGGGAGAAACCATGACAAACCATCACACAGCTTTTCTGAATACCTTTCGGGCAATCATGATCAGTACTTTTGGTCCAATGGTTGATAAATACTTTGAAGAAAATGTTGGACCACTTAGTGGACCGACGCTTTTCAATGTTCCAAAGCATCAAGAGAAGCCTGTTGGAAAAGAAGTAGCATCGACTTCAAATATAGGTGGATTGACTCACACTGAAAAGCAATCACATCCCACCTATGGACAGGTGACATTTGGTACCACAGGAGAAGTGCCACCTTCAGCTTATAGAGTTTCTCCAGCATCAAACAGATTGCGAAGAATATGTATGGAGATGGGTATCAAGAATTTATCGACATGGTGCTATCAATCTTTGTGCCAAATCCAGGTATAGGAGTGTTTTAGGATTGCCTTTCGAGTGCAAGTGCAAGGAAATCAGGATTCGTGCATTGATGTTTTGATGCACAGGATGGGTGACATGATGCGAGAATCAGTTCGGTTTGAAGCCAAAAATCAATCCTATTCATACAAGTCTCCTTATCCAGTGGTACAACAGAGTGGCGTTACCTCCAAGGGTGAAGCCTCCAACAGATTTGACCAAGTTTTTTCGGTCAAGATGATACTAGTACCATAGAGCACGTCGACCGGTATTTGATGCGACTTGGAGAAGCCGCTTGAGATGAAGCTTGGAGGATTCGATATTTTCCTTTGTCTCTTAGGACCAGCTTTCACGTGGTTCACGTCTTTGCCGACTCATTCCATTGGTACGTGGGCGAGAGCTAGAGCGGAAGTTTCATTCATATTTCTACACGGGTACTAATGAGAAAAAGTTGGTTGATCTCATGAGTCCGATGATGAGAACAAATGAGACACCATTGGAATATCTTCGCAGATTTAGGGAGACCAAGAATATGTGTTATTCTCTGAATTTACCAGATGATCAACTACCCGGAATGGCTATAGCAGAATGTTGCCGAATATCGAGGAAAGTTGTTCGGCATGGAGTTTGATGATCTTGGCCAACTTGCAAACGTTTAGCGACTATGAGTAATCGAGCCCAAGGATTCAGGAGAGATAATCGCTTTCGGAAGAACAATGCCACTAATGAGGTGTATCAAGGTTTTCTCGGAGGAAGCGATCGAGTATATTGATGAAGATGAGATAGTCATGGTTTGAGTTGAATTGGGCAAAGGAACCCACTCAAGTTAGTCAACGCTGGTTGAAACAACAAAAGGAACCTATGATTTTGATGTTACTAAAGTAGATGTGCTTTTTGCATTGTTGATAAAGGAAGGACGCATCAAACCGCGGAAGGACATCCCATGCTACGTCTCAAGGAGTGAAAGACAAAAAGTATTGTGGCTTCCATAACACTAATTCTCACTCTATTAATGATTGCTAGGGTGTTCGTAATCCAAATCCGTAAAGCTATCCAAGAGGGACATTTGAAGTTTGATGGCAAGATGAAAATTGATGATCAGCCCTTTTTCCACAAAATATGATTTCTTTCTCTGTGAATATGGTCTCTCGCCAATGATCTCAAAGGTAAAGGCAAGATGAAGGTGTTGACTTACGATAGAGCAAAGGAAAGTGGTGCTGTTGACCCGGATCGGCAAGTCACCAGTAGAGAGCTGCAGCAACGAGTTCGGTTTCAGAATAGCCGAACCGAGAAAGGTCAAACTTCCAAACCTAGAGTTACATCACGTATTTTGCTAAACAAGTGGCAGAGAGAACAAGAGAAGGAATACTATAAGAAGCAATGGTTTATTGAAGAATGTCGGAGGTATGAGGAAGAAGTATACCAAGGGAGCAAGAAGAATACGTGATGAGCAGAGAGCGAGTCTCATTGGGGTTGTTCATTCTTTAGGCATTGTTGGAATGAAGGCTTGAGGTTGCCTGCAAGAAATAATTGTCCGGAGTGTAGTGCCCAGTACTCCGAGTATAGACAATCTCGAGTCAACTGCCATCCCATCTACGAAAGACTTGGGAAGAAGGTTCCTGAAGATGATCGGCGCTTTAAAATAGATGATTTTGAGAATCGGCAAAGGAAAAGATTTGCAGGTCAAGGTTGGATTCATGATAGAGTGCAGGATGAAGAAAGTCGATTCCTATAGATACGTATGGCAAAAGGACGTTGGTGTCCTCCAGCCCGAGGAAAAGAAAAAAGAAGAGTTCAACGATCGAGGAATAGGGAGTTGGAGCAGGAAGTTACCGAAGCAAAGCAAATATGGCGCCCCTAAAAAGAAGCTCGATGGATGTGGTCCTTGGTTGATGCTTGCATGGCTTTCTTCCTCCCATTAGAGTTTATAGCTCCGAAAGCCAATATGTCCAAGAAGAGGTGTACTCTGATTTTGATGAAAGTGAATGTCAGGAGTTGATGGCCCAGCTTGTATTAACACAGCAGGCTGTTTTTGACAAACCAATCAAGAATCATCACTTGAGACCACTCTATTTAAAGGGATATGTCAATGGCAAGCCTTTAACTAAGATGTTTGTTGATGGAGGGGCTGCTATCAATATCATGCCTTATACTACCTTCAGAAAGCTTGGGATGACTAATGAAGAATTGTTGAAAACTGACATGGTGCTTAGGGACTTTGCCGGCAACCCTTCTGATACCCGAGGTGCTATCCATGTCGAGCTAACTATTGGGTCTAAAACTCTGATTACTACCTTTTTTGTCATTGATGGCAAGGGGGCATATAGTCTACTCTTGGGCAGAGATTGGATCCATGCTAATTGTTGCATTCCTTCGACCATGCATCAAATTCTCATTCAATGGATTGGAGATGATGTTGAAGTTGTACACGCTGACGATTCGGTAAGTGTTGCTGCCACAGAATCTACCTACTGGGAATATGAAGGCGTCGATTGTTTCTCTGGAAAACTGTGGAAAGAAGGTCCTGTAAATGTTTCCAGCGAGGGCCAACAGCCGATTCAAGCAGTCGGCTCTCATAGTAATTTTAATGGGAAATCTCATCGATGGCAACAAAGGAAAGTTGGGACGTGGTTTTATGTCGGCTGATAAGTTGGAAGAAATTGATGTTAGTGATGGTTCTAAGCCGAGGCCGATGTATATTAGTGCAAAGTTAGACCCAGAATATAAATCAAAGTTGATAGACCTATTGAAAGAGTTTAAAGATTGTTTTGCTTGGGATTATACCGGAAATGCCTGGATTGGATCGTTCCATTGTTGAGCATCGATTACCCATTAAACCTGGATTTCGTCCTTACAAACAACCTCCATGGAAGATATACAAAGAGGAGGTATTGGCCGATGTGAAGAAAGAGGTTGAAAGATTAATAGAAGCAAACTTCATTGGCCCCGCAAGTATGCTGAGTGGATTTCAAATATAGTACCGGTATACAAGAAAAATGGAAAAATGAGGGTTTGCATAGATTTCAGAAATCTTAATAAGGCCACTCCCATGGATGGTTACCCAATGCCGATTGCCGATTTACTAGTAGATGCAGTTGAAGAAGTTATGAAGTCATTAGTTTTATGGATGGTAATGCTTTGGCTATAATCAAATTTTTATGGCAATGGAAGATATTTCAAAACGGCCTTGAGATGTCCCGGTCATATTGGTTTGTTTGAATGGATAGTCATGACATTTGGGTTAAAGAATCTTTGGTGCAACTTATCAAAGAGCTATGAATTATATTTTTCACGAAAGTGATCGGCAAGATTGTAGAGATCTACATCGATGATGTAGTGGTCAAGTCTAGAAACCGTGAAGGACATTTAGCCGATTTAAGAAAGAGACTGGAGTGCACAAGAAAGCATGGCTTGAAGATGAATCCAAACAAATATGCCTTTGGAGTTTAATTTGGTGAGTTTTTGGGATTTTTAGTTCATAAAGGAGGAATTGAAGTTGGGAAAAAGAGCATGGAAGCAATAGACAAAGTTGTGCCGCCAACCAATATCACAGAATTGCAATCATTGTTAGGCAAAATCAACTTTGTAAGAAGATTCATATCCAATCTATCAGAGAGAGTTTTACCCTTTTCTCCTTTATTAAGGCTCAAGAAGGATCAAAAATTTGAATGGGGTGACATACAACAAAAGGCTTTTGATGAGATCAAGCAATATATGAAAGCGCCACCTGTGCTGGTACCTCCACAACTTGACAAGCCTTTTAAGTTGTATGTGTGGCCGATAGCCTAATGATAGGATCGGCCCTTATGCAAGAATTTGAAGGAAAAGAAAGAATCATAGCTTATATTAGCGAAAAGTCGCTAGACCCGGAAACAAGGTATTATTCTCTGAGAAAAACTTTGCTTGTGTGTGTATTACTCATGTACCAAATTTCGGCACTATTTGTTGAATGCCGAATGCGTGATAGTTTCTAGTTTTGATGTAATCAAACATATGCTATCGATGCCAATTTTGAATGGAAGAATTGGCAAATGGATTTTAGCGTTGTCAGAATTTAATTTAAGGTACGAATCGGCAAAGGCGGTAAAGGGTCAAATTATTGCCGATTTTATTACCCAACATCGGGATCTTTCTGTTGAGGCGATAAGCATTGTGCCTTGGGCCTTGTTCTTGATGGATCATCTTGTAACAAAGGTGGTGGAGCTGGTATTCTCTTGATTTCCCCACAAGGAAAAACTTTTGAGTATGCGGTTCCTATTGAATTTCATGTTACTAATAATCAGCAGAGTCTGAAGCGTTGCTTAGAGGGCTTGACTTCTTATAGAAGTAAAGGTCATTGTTTTGTTGAAATCTTTGGGGATTTCGAGTTGGTGATTAATCAACTGAATGGTCGAGATGAATGCAAGAACAATGTGTTAAGAGAATATTATGAGGAGTGTAGAGAACTTTTGAAGAATTTTACGGTAGTAACCTTGCATCATATCCCTAGAGAGTATAATGAAGAAGCAAATAAGTTAGCTCAAGTCATACGGATATCGAGAGAGTCGGGAAGTTTTGGTTTGTAGAAGAAGGTGTTTTAAATCTTGATCAAGTAGATGGTGATTGGAGATACGAAATTACCAATTATCCGAAAGATCCATCTCAAAAAGTTTCGAAAACTCGGATACAAAGCTCTCAAATTTGTGTTCCTTGATAATCGGTTATATTACAAATCCATCGATGGAGTATTGCTCAAATGTTTAAGTCAAGAAGAGGCCAAGAAAGTGATGTATGAGGTTCATGAAGGATTGTGTGGTGCACACCACCAAACTTATCGGATGAAGTGGATAATTAGGAGAAGCTGGTTATTTTTGGCCGACTATGTTGGAGGATTGTTTTGAATATTACAAAGGGTGTCACAATTGTCAAAGATTCGGCAATATTCAAAAGTTCCAAAGATCTCGCTATGAATCCCATAATCAAGCCTTGGCCGTTTAGAGGATGGGGTGTAGATTTAATTGGTCAGATCAATCCTCCTTCTAGTAAGGGACACCAATTTGTACTCTTGGCCACGGATTATTTCACCAAGTGGGTTGAAGCTATCCCTTTGAAGAAGGCAACGTCAGAGAATATGATCAGTTTTGTTAAGGAACATATAATTCACAGATTCGGGATTCCTCAAACTATAACAACTGATCAAGGAACTCAGTTTACTTCTTCAGAATTCTGTGATTTTGCCAAAGATATGGGGATTAAGTTATATAATTCTTCTCCTTATTATGCACAAGCTAATGGTCAGGCAGAAGCATCAAATAAGGTTATGATTAAAATCATCCAGAAGAAGATTGATGAAAAACCAAGGAGATGGCACTTGGTTCTTAATGAAGCATTGTGGGCTTACCGAATGGCTTGTCATGGGTCCACTCAAACGTCTCCCTATGAACTGGTTTATGGGCATCATGCTGTACTACCATGGGAATTACGGTCAGGTTCAAGGCGAGTTGTGTTACAGAAAGAATTGGTAGAAGAAGATTATAAGAATCTGATGATGGATGAATTGGAAGATTTACATTTGATTCATCTCAAGGCATTGGAAAATATTGAGAAAAATAAAATACGTGTTGCCAAGTATTATAACAAAAGGGTTAGGCTGAGGCAGTTCGCAGAAGGAGACTTGGTTTGGAAAACTATATTGCCAGTTGGAACAAAGGATAGAGCGTTCGGCAAATGGTCTCCAAATTGGGAAGGTCCTTTCCGAATAGTAGAATGTGTACCTGGTAATGCATACATATTGAGGACTTTATTTGGAGAGGAGTTTACCAGAGCTATCAATGGAAGATTTCTTAAGAAGTATTACCCCAGTGTTGAGGTTGGTTCATGAATATAGATCAGAAAAGCCGATAAAAGAAAATTGCCTTTAGCCTAAAAATCAGATATAAGACTGAGAATAGCCGATATTGTTCATATCGCCTTTAGCACAAAATAGCCGATGCAGCTTGCATCGCCTTTAGCACAAGAATGTTTATGCAAGACCGGTTGTTTTCAGCAGGTCAGCAGAGAATTTTACCAAAAGGGATCGGAGAAATAAGTATTCTCCCAAAAGACAAGTTTATTTCTGAAGTCCATCCTAATACAAACTACTCCTCAAATAACTTGTTGAGGACGGATTTGGGATGTGTGGATTCAGCGAGGGCGCGGCATGATGATCATCGTGAGACCTCCGGACGCTCATCGATGTCGTCGATCTCGTCGTCAAGGCGTCCTCAGGTAAGCCGACCGGGCTGGAAGGAGTAGTCTTCGTTGGTTGAGGAGGTCATTGCCGCCTTGACCGAGAGAAACACCGAGGTGCACACCTTGGATGACGGCCCGATCAACACGGCCGTCCACAGCATCTAGGCGTGCCTCGGATGTCTCCCACAGGCATTCACTTTGTCGGCGATCTTGTTCGCCACCGCCTTCAAAGCGGTCATTCTCCGCAGAAGAAGAGTCGGGCGAGAAAAGGAAAATGGGTCGAGCAAGCGAGGGAAGCCGGATGCTAAAACCAAATGAAGATATCAAACCGGTGATGGCGTCGCAGAGTTGCTTTCATTTGGTCCTCCCATTCGGCTTGCTCGATCTTTGAATTTCTTGGAGACATCGCCTAGCTCCTCCCGGGCTTCATCCCTCTCTGGCAAAACTTGGCGCCTCCTCGTGAGAATACGGATGGTGTGCATCTCTTTGGTTCCGCCAGCCCCAAGGATTGGAATGATAGGAGCTTGAAGATTTGGAAGAGCCGGATGATGGAGTTCCGGTTGAGTTGTCGTGGGAGGAAGGAGATGATATTGTTGGGAACCGATGACCCTTATCCCGATGAATGAGGAAGAAAAATTAAAACTAAGAGATGAACAAGAAAATTGCAAGGGCAAAAAGTCGAATCGTACCCAGGGCGCCGGCAGTGATGATGCTCTGCTTCCTTGACCTCCCGTCGGCGGGGCGCTTGCCACTGTCGCCACTTTTCGCCATTTACTTTGGTGGAGGTTAGGGTTTTCTCCGGGATGAATCGAGCGAAGGAAGTGGAGAGAGACGGATGTGAGAACGCTAAAGCGGAGATAGCGATGAAGGCTAACGGAGGGTCTATTTATAAGCCGGGAGCGAAGAGTCGTGGCGAAATTCTACTTGAGTCATGGGGCGAGAGATCTTTGAGCGGTGGAGTAGGGTTTTTCCCTTTAATTTGGGCCGCTCATTGGCTGGGCCGGGCATGGGTTAAATCGGATGTCACTCGGCTATCTCCCCGATTTGTTGGAGCCAAGATTGTTCGGCTATACCCTCACAACATTTGGATTAGGATTCGTTCGGCTATTGGAAGAATGGAGACAATCGGCTACATTCTAATCGAGTAAATGACCAATTGCTTCTGTTTTTGAACAAGTAAAAATATGTAAACATAAAGTTGGTTGATCAAGGAAAAAGGATATCACATTTAAGTTTATTACAAGCCCAATGTCTACTTGTTCGAGAAGATGATTGATTGCCTCTATGGCTTCGATCTGATTGGCTAACATTATCTAGCACTTTTTGATCTTCATCTTGAGCTCGGATCTTTGGATAACTTAGTTTTGATTCTTTGGTCTTCTTTGATGGTGAAGTTATCTTTAGTGAAGCGCTTCTATGTTCTTGACAAATTAGCTATATGGGCCCTGTGAGACCTGAATTTTGGCATTCGGATTCGGCTAGTTGAGCTTCTAATCGCTTTTTCATCCTCCATGGCTTTGATTCGGGCTCCAAGGTTGTCAAGGAATTTCTTGTAGTGCGGATATGAGAATGAAGATCTTTAATCTCTAGCTTCTTCAAAGATCTATCCTTCTACTGAGCAGCCCTCAAAGATATGTTCTTGGTTGCCCTTCTCACCATAGCAAAGTGGTCATCAAGATGAAATTGCAGATTTTAGGGGGCCTTGAGAGCGAGAGGGATATCTTGATCAATGAGTTCAAGGAGGTCTTTTATCAGTGCATCCCGAACCGGACTAATGGTATCCTTGTTCGCCAGAATGATCATCTCTTTTAGCCGAGCCCGATTTTCCAAATGATAAGGTTTGATGAGAAGTAATCTCTTCACTTTTATCAATGATGTAGTCCTCAATAGAGAAGGAGTAATCGGTGGTCGGTTTAGTGATGTTCTTCTAAAGAAAAGAGAAGAAAGGAGGTGTTAGCCGATTGGGTAATTTTGCTAAAATATAGTGTAAGACAAGGCATTACTCTTTGGTGATTGATCATCGAGGATGGGTTATACCACCGCTTGTTGGAGAACTTTGGTGAAGGTTGAAAGGGACGAGTTTGGAGCTTGATAGGAGAAGTTTCCTTGCAGTTCATTTAAGATTTCATCTATCCTCAATAAAGTAAATGATAATGAGCATAAGAGATAGATGTTATTAAAAAAAGAAAAGAAAGGAGAAAAGGAAAATTAGTCGAACGATGTTACCTATAGTTTCATCAGATTTATGAGCCTTTGAACCTTGACTTCATGAGTCTCTGAAGCTTCTTGTCATGAATTTCTTCATTTTCGGTAGAAACTTCAGGAGTTGGTTTTGCAAATTCTTTGAGGTCTTTGTCTAGTCTGGGAATTTCGACTTGCGGCTGCGATGGAAGTAATGAATATAGAGGTGGTCAGGTTTACTGCTAAGTGGGGTTGTTAACCTGATAGAGAATAAAGGGTTCATACCTCAAAAGATAATTTGGCTTTCTTGGTCCTTGGTTTCTTGGGCAAGAGAAAACTTTCGTGTGTTTTCCTTTTGTTTTTCCTCTTGAAGATGCGTGACCCGAAGTAGCAGGAGTTTTCATGAGTGCCTTTAAAGGTACTTGAATCCAAAGTTGCGAGGATTTTCATGAATTCCTTTAATTTTGGAGCATCAAATCCCGAGAGCGAGATTGGGACCACCCGAATAATCTTGGATTGCTTTGGTAGGGAAGTAGGCTCAAAATCCTGTGCATAACCAGATGTTAAAATAGGAAGTGAATTCAAAAGTAGGAAATGATGAGCCTAATGGAGTTACCTCACTATCGGAAGCAAAGTCAGGCTGTAAGTTTTTGCATAAAGGATGAACTGATATATTGAAGATATGAGCATGCCATTCTTGCCACCAAGAGACAAAGAAGGGATGAGCAACATCTATTAGCCCAAATGGAGATGGTTCAGTATGTTGGCAATTCCCATCCTAATTTAAAGATTTTCTTGGCTTCCATTCTTTTGTTATTACTTCCCTTGGCTTCATGATTGTTGAGAAGAGGAATTTTGGGGCGGTGGCCACATCCTAATTGTCCGCCACCATATTTGGATAGTAGAATTCATAGGTGGACTGCACTAACCTCCCATGATGAAATTAAATTTGGCGAGTGCAAGGTTTGATAAAGGAGTTGAAGATCTCCGTGGATTCTTGACTGAACAACCAATTTCATAGTGAACTTCTTGAGGCAAAGTCAAATTTTCATTTTCTTTGTAAGGGAACCGAGTACATTGTCAATCCTTTGAAAAATAGCTTGAAGAAATAGCCAATGTCTATGTCAATCTTGATAGATGATGTTGCTTCCCCATAAGTCCGACAAGCCTTAACCTTTCTTTGTACTACCTTCAAAGATAGTTAAGCTGAAGGAAAACTTAGATTGAGGAGGCTCACAGAGGTTATCTCGATGCATATATAGTTGGAGCCACATTTGAATTAGCCACCGGGACCATTCACATAAGAGATTTCTCCACCTTTGGCGCATCTCAAGAGTAATCGATGCATCATATGATAAATGTAGACCCTAAGAGATATTTGCCTAGTGGGATCTCGAGTACTGCAAGCTAAGTCCTCGGCCATCACCATGTGATTCGTGGTTGGTTCATTGGATTTTCCACAAAAGATGAATCTGCATAGCCACATATTCATGAAAGCTTTCAACTCTTTGTCAGAGCCAGTGCAAGATGCATTCATGTAGTTCTGGATGTGTTTGACCCATCCACATCCCAGTGATGGCTCTTTGATTACTTTTGCTCTTGTACTTATAGGGGTATACTGGTAGTGACACGTTCAAGCCAGTCATCATGAACATGTCGGCTAGAGTGATGGTCATCATACCATGACCAAAGATGAAGGCATTAATGGTGTCAGACCAAAAATGGGAAGCTACTATCAAGAGGGAATCGTTTCTGGGTGTTTCTGCTAAGGATAATTCCAAATAATGACTGATGTCTTGACTTTCCCAGTGGCTGCTGCTTTTCTCTAGCATTCTCCTGTACCAATTCCGCCATCCGGCGATTGGGGGAAATGGCCAATTCTTGAACGTGTTTGGCCATCGGTTTGGCGAGGTGATCCCAGATTTGAAGGGGATTCTTTGGGTTTCCTTCTCGATAATCTCAGAAGGGTCAGGATTTCCCATTGGGCCGAGGAAATAGGAATCGAGGTTGGCAGCATAGGGGATCAAAATCTGGTTCTTGTATTCCTTTAGAAGGTGATTGAAATCAAAGAGGAATAAGCCAAAAGAGGAACAGGAGGATCAAATGAAAATTGCGAATATAAGTAAAGTTTACCTCTGGGATTTCATCCTGGTCGCCATTGAAGATTCAAGTAGGTCCGAGGTTGCGTTGAAAACTTGAATTTTTGGGCGGTGCTGCGGTGTTGAACGGTGCTGACCTAGGAAGAAGAAGGAGCTTGTGGTCAATTTCAGAATAAAACAACTTTTATCCCGAAATTGAGGGGCATGTGTTAACACCTTGGATTTTGGTCGATTCGGAAGATGACGCAGGTGGACCGCATGCGGGAAGAAGGGTATTCGGCGAGACAAAACAAGCGGATTGGCTAAATGCTTGTGCGGTCGGTTACTGTATAGCGGTGACTCCATTCGGGAAAGCGAAGATGGCGAGCAAGGCCGATCGAAAAAGATGAAAGTTGTAATAATAAAGGACTCGAGAGTTTAGGGTAAGGAATCGTAAGTTTCAAGTTTGTTTAGAAGTTCCTTTGTAAATCGTAGTCTTCTAGGACTCGTGTTTTGTCTAGGGTATAAATATTGACCCTCGACCATTGTAATAGAGGTTCACAACCAAATCAATACAACCGGCCCCGTGCCAACTTTCGAGTCCTTTTGTCGTGTCGTCGAGTTCTTCGAGAGGAGTCATCGATCCGTCGACCTCCGTAAGTTCGACAACCTTGTTATCATGTTTAGTATCATGCGGTGGATTTAGACGTGATGCAAGTAGGTGGCGGATCTTTGCTTGACAATCAAGAAGTCTTTGCTTATGCTTTGTTATTGAGTAGATACCGTGTGGCAGGCGTTTGCTCAATATGCTTAGTGAAAGCAAGACAGTTATCGGCTCTATTAGATACGGCAAAATCTAAATAGATTCATTAAGTTATCCTGTGTTGCATGTTTTAAATATTTCATATATTTGTAACACACTTTTGCCCAATCTAGATTGACATTATTCGCCATCTCTTGTGGTTTTATTCGTGCTTCAATGATCATTCTTGTCATATTACCTCCGCAAATAGATAACATGCTCATAATGGCTGAATTATTTTAATCTAGATTTTTACATGTTGTGGGTTCATGCATGATAATTACGTTTAAGCTTTGACGGAACTAGGTGTCGTCGCGGATGCTGAGTTTTAGATTAGTTTAATCGTGTTTATTTGCACGTTCCTTCTTCATGGATCCCAACTCGGTTGGATTGTTGAGCTTGGTTATGCATTAATTCATAATTAATTTCACTTGTTCAAACATGTTTTCCCATGCACATGCATTCGGTAATCGGATCTTTACGTGTGTTCATCTTACGATTAGCCGAATGGTTTATAAACTTGTTGGCGCATGACTTCCTATAGTCGTATGTCGTTGTAAGTGGCTTCAGTGGCGTATATATGGGCTATCGGTCTCACCCGACATGTTCCGGTTTAACATTTAACTTGTTTTATCCCTTGTTAGTTCTTTCAGGTCAAACTGACTGGCACGCTTCCGGGTCACGAAGCACCCGGGAACCCGATTGAAGCCACGCTTTCCGGCTTGCTGTGTGTGAGGCACATTGCGTCACATTTTGTGTCAACACGATGGCTCTGCGCTTTTCCTCGTCGAATCTGCACAGGCGCTGTTTCACCGGCCTGGAGCCGGCCCGGACGTCTAAGGTGTGCTTGGCGACCTCCCTCGGTATGCCCGACATGTCCGAGGGGCTCCACGCGAATACATCGGCATTTGCGCGAAGAAAGTCAACGAGCATGGCTTCCTATTTGATGTCGAGGGTGGCGCTGATCCTCAACGCCCGGTCGTCAGGGCAGGCTAGGTCGACTGGTATGAGTTTGACGGCCTCCACGGGCTCGAAAGTCCCGGCATGACGCTTGGAGTCGGGTACCTCGCTACCGAGTTGGTTGATGTTGATGATGAGGGTCTCGGCCTCTACGATAGCCTCAGCGTACTCGATGCACTCAACGTCGCAGTCGTATGCATGTTCGTACGTCGACTCGATAGTGATGACGCCGTTGGGGCCCGTCATCTTGAGCTTGAGGTATGTGTAGTTGGGGACTGCCATGAACTTGGCATAGCACGGCCGCCCCAAGATGGCGTGGTAGGTTCCCTTGAACCCAACCACCTCGAAGGTGAGCACCTCCTTGCGGTAGTTGGAGGGAGTACCGAAGCAGACAGGCAGGTCGATGCGTCCGAGGGGCCGCGTCCGCTTTCCCGGCACAATGCCGTGGAAAGGCGCGGCATCACCCCGGAGCTGCGACTGGTCGAGCTCCAGGAGCTCCTGGGTGTTGGTGTATAGGATGTTGAGGCCGCTGCCCCAGTCCATCAGTACTTTGGTGAGCCGGGTGTTACCGATGATGGGGTCGACGACAAGCGGGTATTGCCCGGGGTTTGGGACATAATCGGGATGGTCGTCCCGGTCGAAGGTGATCGCCTCCCGAGACCAGTTAAGGTACCGGGGAGCGGCCACCTTTACCGAGAAGACCTCCCGGTGCTCTCTCTTTCGCTGGCATGCTGAGAGACACGCCGAAGGCCCGCCGAAGATCATGAAGGCATTGCGCACCTCGGGGAACCCGTCGTCCTTGTTGTCATCCCTGTCGTCGGCACCCTTTCTCTTAGCGTCATCGTCAGGGAGCCCGAGCTTGGCATAGTAGCGCCGGAGCATGGTGCACTCTTCGAGGGCATGCTTCACCGGGAACTGGTGGTATGGGCAAGGTTTCTTAAGCATGTCGTCGAAGAGCTCGGGGCCCCTGGGGCCTCAGGGATTCTTGCGTTCTGCGGCCATGACCAGACCGGCCCCAAGGACCCCCTGGTTCCCCTGACGGTCCTTCTTCTTCTTCTTGGGGAGGTGGGAAGCCGAGGCCCTGGGGGCCTCGTCCTTCCGCTTCCCCTTGGTGTCGTTGTCGGGGAAGATGGCCCCAACGGCCTCTTCACCTGAGGCGAAGTTGGTGGCGACGTCGAGCAGTACGGCCGCCGAGGTTGGCACGTTCCGGCCCAACTCTCGGACCAGGTCTTGGCAGGTGGTACCAGAAAGGAAGGCTTGGACAATTTCTGAGTCACCGACGCTTGGCAGCTCGGTGCATTTCTTGGAAAAGCGTCGGATGAAGTCTCGGAGAGACTCGTCCGGCGCCTGGCGACAACTTTTGAGGTCCCAGGAGTTCCCTGGGCGCATGTATGTGCCCTGAAAATTCCCGACAAAGACCCTGACCAAGTCACGCCAGTCGTGGATCTGCGAGGCAGGGAGGTGTTCGAGCCAGGCTCGCGCCGAGTCTGACAGGAACAATGGGAGGTTGCGGATGATGAGCCGGTCATCGTCCGCGCCACCTAGCTGACAAGCCAGGCGATAGTCGGCCAACCAAAGTTCAGGATTGGTTTCGCCGTTGTATTTCGTGAGGTTGGCCGGTTGCCGAAATCGGGCTAGGAAATGGGCGACACGGATAGCTCTGCTAAAGACTCAGGGGCCGAGTGGCTCAGGAGAAGGACTGCGGTCCTCCTCGCTGGCGTAGCGGCCACATCGGTGCACATGGTAGCCTCAGGCGGGCCCCTCACGGTCATGGCGCCATCGCCTGCCGGCTACCTCGTGCTCATCCTGCGCCTCGCGTCGGTTGCGTAGCAAGGGGACCCGGTTGAGTGCCGGCGCCCGAGCGGGCTCAGGATGAACCGAGGCCTCCCTATCCTACTGAGGCGGTGCTGTGAGAAATTCCGAAGCACCACCGCGCCGCCGAGAGGTGGAACTTTTGGCCTGCTGCACCGCGGTGGTCTCGAGGAGATCCTAGAGCTCACCGCGGACCCGTCGCCCCTCCGTGGTAGAGGGCTCGGGCATTGTTTGGACTAGCATCGCCGCAGCCACGATGTTCTGGCTAGTGCGATTAAAGATTGGGGGCTGCTCACCCCCCGTCATCATCGTTGATGCGGTGGTGAACATTGCGGGCCCTCCGCTGGGCTCCTCCACCATCACCGCGACCTTGCTGCTCCTGCTCGAGAGTGTCTCGAAGCTGTTGCAGGAGGAGTCGGTCCTGTTCGACCTTGGCCTGAAGTTCATGGAGCTGCTCTAGGTTTGGGCGTCGAAGTTGTGCAGGGGTGGGATTCTCGTTCCGTGCTGTCGGTGGGACAACGCATGGAGGTGTGGTGTCGCCCATTCCCCGGCGAGGCGGGGAACAGTTGCCCGTCCCCTCGCCCTCATCGCTCGTCCTCGGCATCCCGAGTTCGACGTGGAAGCACTCGCGAGTGGGGTCGAAGGCGCCCTCGTCGTCAGAGTCGGAGTAGCCAAAATAGTTGTCTCTCATGGCCAGGAAGCGGCGCATGGATTCAGGGTCTCGTAGTATGGAGAAGTCTACCCCGGCCCACGCCTCGTCCTCCTCTGAGGAGTCAGTGTGGGAGTGGCTTGAAGTCAAGGTGTCGAAATCGAGGGCGAAGCGTTGGTGGCGTTCTGAGGGCTCTGCGTGAGCAGAGGCGTAGGCGGAAGCATAGGTGGCGGCGGCGTTTCTCAACCCGAAGGGGTACAGGGATGGTGCCATTGCCAGGCTATGCTCTGCCGAAGTCGATCCCTTAGGAGGCGGTAGGGCAGAGCTGGATGATGGGGCGTCGCCGCATGCCACCGGCGCTTCGCCCGCGTCCAGGCTCAGGCAGTCAGGTCCCCAATCAGGGATCTTGCGCCAACAGCTGGACATGGGGCGCCGTCTGCGCCTGGGCTACGAGTGCGTGATGTCGACGTCGGTCGGTGGGGCTCAGGGGCGTGAGGAGCACCATATCATACTCATGTCCTAGAGACATGAACTCTACGCTCCCGAACCAGATCACCATGCCGAGACGCAGTGGTCGTACGGGGTCTGCCATCCGGGACTTGTTGGGATGACGAAGTTGACATGTAGAGTCCCCTACCTTGTGCGCCAATTGTCGGTGTTTCGGACCGGGGGGTCCTCAACCAACTAGTAAATTTGTACTGCGTGCCCCTAATCCCGGATGGTGATGCAAAGAGACATAAGGTTTATACTGGTTCAGGCAATCAGTGCCCTACATCCGGTCTAGGAGATCGATGTTGTATTCCTTGCACCAAAGTGCTCGTAGTAGGGGGTTACAAGGAGAGCGAGAGAGGGAGCTAGCCCCAAGTCTCTATGATGAACGGGATGAATTGCTCGAGACGCTGATCTAAGTGTGGGTTCTATGGCCTGTGTTCGTCTTCCTCGTGAGTTCGTATGTGCCTAAGTGTGTTCCAGTTCAGGCCCGTGTGTCTCTCGTCCCTAGAAACAGCCCTGGTCCATCCCTTTTATAATAGAAGGGGGGATGGGGGTGATACATGTGCTAGTTACGTGGCGTTGTGTGAACAGAGGCGGCCTGTCCGAGACCTATAGCCTGTTGCTATGGTGGAATAGTCGATGGAGTGGTTCTGTCCCTGGCCGGAGCAGCGCGCCGGTCACATCTGATCCTGTAGGATGTAATAGCCTATCGTAGGGCCTGACGAGCGACGTGCCGGTCGTAGTGCGTTGTCCGCACAAAGTGCCGAGGCATAGCCGGTGCCAAGGCCGAGCCATCGTGGGGGGGGGGGCTCGGTAGGTGTGAACACCAAGGTTGTCGAGACCCTGAGGTAAATTGTCGAGGCGTGGGTGGAGCGGCTGACCCTGCACACTGATTCCGAGGCTACAGGGATCCGAGCTTAACTCCCAACTCCGTGTTGTCCTTGGAGTAGTTAGAGTTAGGTAGCACAATGCGGTATGGACATTTAGTCGTGGGCACAGTGCTACACACAGTGGCCAGTAACTCCTGCCTTGTCTTGTTTCGGGCGTCATGGTGTCGATGTGATTTGCGTCTCGTCGGCCACTCCTCTCGTACCGAGCTGTCATCCGGATGACGTCGTGGGAGTGGTTGGTCAAGGCGGAGGCGATGGGGTGGTTTGCCGAGCCCATCTTGAATGAGGTGGAGTGTTGGTAACTCGTCCAAGGCCTTTTGGGCGGGGTCTCGGGTGAGTCGGAGAATTGGTTTCCTGTCCGAGGCCTCTCGGGCGAGGCCACTAGTGAGGCGGGGAGTTAGTTATCCATCCGAGGCCTTAGACGTGCCCCGCGTGCAATACGGGGGCCTCATCGGTCAGCGTCATACTCGGTTTAGGTGGAATAGTGCGGGACATGTGTCCACAGGGCACGGTAACCCCTGCACTGTCAGTAAGGGATGGTAAAAAGAAGATTTGACCGTTGTCCCATCACTCCTATTGCTGTACCCTGCCGGTCATGACTGACGTAGCGGGTGCTCGCAGGGGTATTAAATGGATGGGATAGCCTGCCAGAGGGACGATCGAAGCGGAGGCGACGAGGACACGGGACGAGCCCGTCCTCGGGCGAGGCAGAGCAGGATCGGGACCTCCGAGACCCTGACCGGGGGCCTCGGGCGAGGCGGAGATTTGGTCCGAGACCGGATTTGGTCGAGCCAGCCTCGGACATCACCGTGAACTGTTGACTAAGGAGGCCTTATGGGGGTTTTATGAGTTTTTTTGGCTTTTGCTTAGGGTACCCCTTTTTACGGTACCCAACACATATTGTGTTGAAATGAAAAACCAAAATGATGTGTTGTTGTAAAGGCAATCTAGTTCAAGCACACGACAAGAATGCAAATTAAATTCAAGTAATGGCATATATATTAGGCAAAGAGTAAAATGCATCAGAGGTCCATTAACTTTTGAGGGGTGTCATTTGGGTCAATCAACTCTAAAACTGTATTTTTGGGTCCCTAATTTTTTTAAGTGGTTCACCAGATGTCCATATCCCTTCGTTTATGTTTGTATTTTGCCAAAACCTCCCTCTATTTCTTTTTCTTTGACAAGCTTATCCCTCTTTCTTTTTTTACTTGACCCCTCTCCAGCAGAACTAGCACACTCCCGCTCATCAATAGGTGTCGTGCCATCCTCCACGACATGCAGAGCTAGGCGCTCGACCCCAACGTCGGTGCGCCCACTAATGATGAGCTGGTCATGCTCTGCGTGGAGCTTATAGACAGCAGCACTTTGTCGGCGCTGACTCCTGTCATCGTGGCCGACCGTGGCAGCGCGCGTTGCCACCGAGGTCTGAACGGCGCGGGAGTCCACGGGCACGCGCCCCGGCGAGCCGCTCGGCTGTACCGCTATCGCCGCTTGACTCGCAGTGGTGCGCGTGCGCTGCAGACGACATGTTGCCTGATGGACGCACATCGGCAGGCAGGGCGACACGAGCTACACGCAGATGTTCACGGACGTGGGCGTGTGCTATGCCGCCGACGCGGTCCTGAGAGGAGAAGGAGAGTTCGACGACGTGGAGGCGCACGGTGGGCAGGCTGGAGCGGTGCAAGGTGGAGAACCATGGCTAACAGGCGCATGCAGTAGTCGGTGTCGGACCTGGACCAGGCGTCCTGGCATGTTCGACGTGTCCCACTACGATTTTTCCGGTGCAGGTACGGGGAGGTGGGCACCTTCATGAACGTCTAAGATGGAGGCAGAGGCGGCCATCCTGGAGCCGGCCAACATGGACGAGGCAAGCTGGAAACCGGCGTCAGCAGCAGCGGCAGAGTTTGTTTAATTACATAAGATAAGACTTTGAGATGAGATGAGATGTGCTCTTGTTTTGCTTAATTCATTATTACAACTTGATAATGCCCCTCACCCGCGCGATGAACCCCTGCCTCGTCTTCAGCAGCGGCTGCCCGTCGCTGAGCATCCTTACGAGGTAGGCCATGTCATAGTTGTAGGCGTGTTAGCTCGAGGTCCCCGTCCCCCGTAGAGCCGCTCGCCAATCACGTCAGCTCGACGTCCCTGGCCCCGTGCGGCGGCGCCGATAGGATCTCGGTGAGCTTCGCCCCGAACGCCGCCAAGTCGACTCCGCGCGCACGCTGCGTTGAAGTTGAAGCCCTACAACCGAAGGAACGCCACGGACTGGGCGGCGTGGCGGTCGTGGCGGATATCGAAGTCTACCTCCCAGGCGTGCTCGCAGGCTAGTGTTGCGGTTGTGGAGACGATCGATGCGGGCTCAAGGAGATGGCCGTTAGCGTCGGACTCTGACCCGCCACCGCATAGGTTGCTGGCCAGAACACCATCTCGGCGAAGATCCGCGCCGAGGTGAAGGGCGTCGTGTCGTGCGGAGCACATCCTCCAAGCTGCTTTGGTGCATGGCTTGATCCGGGCATCCGGCTCACTCGCCACTGCCCTGCGTGCCATGCCGTCGTTTGTGCGCTCAGAAGGTGAAGAGGGATAAGCTTGTGAAAGAAAAAGAAATAGAGGGAGATTTTTGTAAAATATAAACATAAACAAAGGGGTATGGTCCTATGGTGAACCACTTAAAAAATTTAGGGACAAAAAAATACAGTTTGAGAGTTGATGGGCCTAGATGACACCCCCTCAAAAGTTAATGAACATCTGATGCATTTTACTCTTAGGCAAAATTGGCTCCTGGACACTGAAAGTCACGCTTTGCTGCTGGATATCCAAAATGAAGCGATTTGTTGGAGGGCACTCTGGTTCTTGACAATTTTGCTGGTGGACACTATGTCTAGTAAAATATTAATTTCTGTTTTTTGAGGAGAGAGAAAGGCGGTAAAATGTCCTTTTTGCCCCTACCTCTTTCTTGTACCTTGGTTCAGGGTGGGCTGCTGACGCGTGAGGAGAGCAGGGCGGCGGAGACAAAGAGCATGTCGAGCACGCGGCGGCGTCCGTAGTCATGCTCTACAAGTTCGCGCTCGAGTTCAAGACCAAGACCATCAAGTTCTTCACCGAGGAGGAAGACGAGGACGCCAACCGATTCGCACGCTCTCTGGTGTCGATGGCGGATGGGGTCCTTGCTGGGCAGCGTGTGGTCATACTAAAGCCTGACCCGTTGAACCCTAATCCTAGCATGGATGGGGAGCAGAAGGCGACGTCCAGGCAGGAGGCCGCCGTTGCTATGGCGCTCGTGACGGCCTCGTCGTTCCAGGTGACATACCTACACCTGCAGGCCGCCCACGCGTCGTTCCTATGGGATGCGGCAACACGGTGTGGCACCTTCGGTGGCTGTCGGAGCTAAAGTGGATCTGAGGGGTGGGTCGACGGACCCGCCCTCACCGAATAGGGATAGGACGCTCATGGTGCACCTCAAGGCCCAGGTGAACGAGAACCAGGTGCTGTTGCAGTCCTTCGACGCTGTGGTGAACCACCTATAGGCGGCCCTTGATGCCAAGGACGCTGCGGTTGGACCTCGAGGCGCTCGATCACGCTAATGCGCGGCACGCAGGCGGCCTCGACCGCGCTCTCTCGCCTCCGCCGGGCGGCGATACCGTCGGTGCGATGCTGCCATGGGTGTCTTCAACTCTGTCCTCCATGACATGCTCCACGACGCGCTTACCGAGGTCCTCCGATGCGCAGGGTGGGACCTGGCCATCGTGGCTGCAGAGGCTGCCTACCCTGGAGGTTGACCTGCCCTGCTAGGCACCACTGCCGACCTTGAGAAAGAAAAGAAATGGCCGGACCAAGGTAGAAGAAAGTGAAAGGTCCTTATTTGGTTTTGGTAATTGAGTGACAACCTAGGTGGACTAATTGTGTTTAATACGAGATACACAGGTAATTAGTCTACAGGTATTTATGTGAGCAACTCATGCCATGACGGTGAAGATGGTTTGGATTTGTTGTAAGGCTCACACATGTGATGAAGGAGCTCATTACATATGAGACATGACATGGAGTCATGTGATCAAGGTGGAGAAGATCAAGACAAGACTTGGCTTGACGGACCAGTTGCAAGAGTGAAGGCAAGTTGAGTGATGACTTGGCACCGTTGGACCGAGGCAACGGTGAAGAGCAAGTGAAGTCAAGATCAATGAACCAATATGGTCACGTGATGATATGAAGTGGATCATGTCATTTGGTGATTGGTTGGTGCATGTTTTGCATCAACGATGGAGGAGATGGAATAGAATGCGCAAGGCAAAGGTATATTTATAGGGCATTTTATTTCACCGGTCAAAGGTTATCTAGAGAAGTGCATGACTGGGTTTAGGATAGATGGCCGTACTATTAAGAGGAGAAAACTTATTTGCATATCGGTCATATAGTGCCACTTGAGCGATCTAACTTTGCATATGTGTTAGGATCGAGTGGCGTTGAGAGAAGAATGCTAATCCTTTGGAAAATATTTGTGAAGAGCTAACACACGTGCACAAGTTGGTGAACACTTGGTGGTGTTAGCACATTTGCAAAGGTGTTGGAAAAGATGAAGAAGAGGAGGCAAAACTGGGCTCAGGGTGTTGCCTGGGTGGCACCGCCACCCCCTGTCCTGTGCACCGCCACCCCTATGGCGGTGACCGGCTGGGAGGCCGAGAGCAGCGTGTTGCCCTGAGGGCACCGCCACTGGTTGTCCGGTGGCATCGCCACCCCTAGGGCGGTGTCCACCTAGACTTGGCCGAGCATAGCAGGAGTCGGGGTGGTCACGGGAAGTGACGGTGTACACCGCCATTGTGAGGGCGGTGCACCACCGGGTGCTGTCCAGTGCCACCACAGTCTTTCGGTAGAGAGCGAGGGAAGTGGGCATGGTCACCACCCGGGCACCGTCGTGCCTAGGGTGGTGCACCGCCCTATTTTTCCCGAGAGCAAGGTTTTCGCGGGGTTGCCCTGGGTGGTCATCTCCATCCATAGGGCGGTGCCACTGCCACCCGTATCCGATGACCAACGGCCAGTAGCCATTGGAATTCGACCGTTGGCAGGGGCACCACCGTGTCCGGTGCCCTCATAGAAACCAGCAGCTTTGCTCCAATGGCTCTATTTGGCTTGGGGGCTATAAATAGAGGCGAAGCTCGGGCTTGGACTGGTTGCTAAGCACCCTTAAGCCTTGGTGGCTTATGTAGGTGTGCCTGGAAGCCCTCTAACTCACTTGTGCTTGATAGTGATCATCCGATCGAGTGAGTGAGCGATCCTAGTGCGATTGCATCGTGAGGTTACATCGAATGGCACTAGGTGATCGAGTTGAAAGCCGGTGGTGCTTGTTACTCTTGGAGGTTGCCACCTCCTAGACGGTTTGGTAGCTTGTGACTCCGTTGAAGTACGTGGGAAGATTGTGCGGTGCTCCGGAGGAGGATTTGTGAGAGATTGTGCTCACCCTGCGGGGATCGCAAAGAGCAACTCTAGTAGAGCATGTCATTGAGCTATCCCCACTTTTAGGGTAGGTTCTTGCAGTGCGCGATGTGTGGGCTTGGCAGGTGATGCCAATTAGCCATCGAACCACCAAGTGAGCAGTCGACACAACATGGACTAGCGTGTTGACAAGCACGTGAACCTTAGGATAAAATCATCGTGTCATCCTTGTCTTCCTATTGGTTTGCATCCTCGTTATACAAGCTTGTATTTACTTTCATATACTTGTGCTTGTATAGTTGCTTTAGTAATTAGTTGACTTGTGTAGTTGGCTAGTTACCTTCTTACTTGTGTAGCATAGAAGTAGTTTCCTTGCGTGACTAATTTGGTTTGAGTAACCTTGTTAGTCACATTACTTAGTTTGTTTAGCTAAATAATTTGTGCTCTATAATTTGCCTTGTGTAGACTTGTTATTGAGCATTGCTAGTGAGCTTTGAAGCTTTGTGCTTTTGCTTACTAGAATTGTGTAGGAGCTCCCCCGTTGCTTGAAGTACTAGTGCATAGGTTTGTGTGACCTTGCTCTAGAATTGTTTAGGTGAGCTCTAGCTAGCCCGGCACATTTGTTGCCTAATTAGGATCTTTATAAGGTGCTTGAGAACATAGATAGAGGGGTGTAGTATTGGCTAGACCGTTAGTTTTAATTCCACATTTGTTTCGGTTAGCCGGCGCGATTAAATTTTAGAAAGGACTATTCACCCCCCTCTAGTTCGCCATCTCGACCCTACACGTGGTATCATAGCAAGGTCTCTCATTTGTGGTCTTCACCGACCTGAGAGGATGGCAGCCTATGGGCTAGAAGTTGAGTGTCCATACACTTTTGATGGCACACACTTTACACGGTGGAAAAATTGGATGACATGCAATTTTAAGTTCATTTCCCCTGAAATATCGTGGATTGTAGATGTGGGATTTTCTCATGCGTTGGATGAAAAGAATGCAACTCAAGCACAAAAGAAATTCCTACATCTTGATTGCCAAGCTACTAACAATTTGTATCAATCTATGAGTGACAAGATATTTGGGGAAATCATGTACATGAAGACCGCCCATGACATTTGGTTGTACCTCAATTTGATATATGGGAGGGTCTCTGATGATGATGATTATGAGCCCAAAGAGGAGGCACATGAGGATGTTGAGCATTGCCATAATTCGGTGATTGTGGAAGATTGCTCCACCTCATGGTCAAGTGATGATGATGATGAAATATCTACCACAAGCTCACTTGATAAGATTAATGATGATACCTCAAGTGATGCAAATGATGATTCTACTCCATGCACACTTGATGGTGATGATGATGGTTCATGCCCAGATGACATTGCTACTACAAGCCCATCCACTACACCACATTGTTTCATATCACAAGGTGACACAAAGGTACAAAAAGCTAATGTGGTTGATCATGTTGATTCGTATGATGAGTTTATGAGTAGACTTGCTAGCATGGCCATGTCTTTAGAAAATGAGAAAACTAAAACATTAAAATTAGAAAATGAAAACTCATTTATAAAGAACACATGTGAACGACAAAAGCATCTACTCTATGTCATTAGTTGTTCACATGAGGAGCTAAAATTGAATCATAAGGAACTTAGTGTTGCTTATGATAACTTGGTACAAGAGCATGCTTTTCTTACTAAAGAACTTTCCAATGAGAAAATTAAAACTAGTGAGAGCTCATCACATGAGTCAAATGATCAAACACAACATGTGACTAACTCTTGTGATGTAGGCAAGAAGCATGTATCCACCTCTTGTGATGATTTATTAGCTATGACATACTCTTCAAATATAGATGCTTGTTCTACTTCTATGTCTTGTGAGACTAACCTTTTGAAGGAGAACAATGAGCTCAAAAATGAAGTGAAGAATTTGAGCAACAAGCTAGATTGGTGCTACAACTCAAGAGTCACCTTTGAGCACATGTTGAAGACTCAAAGAAGCTATGGTGACAAGTGTGCCATCGGCTTCAACAAGAAGAGCATGACCAAGGGTGGAAGAAAAAGAGAAAGAAAGAAGAAGAAGAAAATAAGAAGGGGTGGAAGAGCAAGGCATCCAATGCAAATTTAAGATGCCAAGATGATGAGCAAGACACAAGATGAGAAGAAGATGTATGCTCACATCAAGTGCTTCAAGTGTGAGGATATGGGATACTTTGCCTCGAAGTGTCCTACCAATCTTGAGAAGAAGGCTCAAGCAACTCATGAGAAGCAAGGCAATGAGAAGCACCACATGAGCAAGGAAGAAAAGGCTCAATCGAAGAGGAAGTGCTACTCATGCTGGGAAAATGGACACATGGCTAATTCATATTCCCTAGGTAACAATTCTAAGCCTATTTCAATTGATGATAATATTGTGCTTAGAAAGGATGGCAATGGTATCTTATTGATTGCAATTGCAAAACATCCCGCTACCCATACTAAGGCTTTGCCTAAGTATGTTGCACCTAACTTGAGAGGACCCAAACTAGTTTAGGTACCATTAAAAAATGAATGAATGATTGTAGGTACCATCGACATTGGAGACTTGGTTCAAGTGATATTCATCTTGTTGATCTTATAGTTGAGCCAAGTATTGCAAAAGTGATGATCATTATTCCAATGCCATGACAAATTAGTGAAGTCCAAATGCTACAACATACAAGTGCTATAATTCAAGTTGTGGTGATTTATTGGATATATTTGGAGGCTTGCAAATATTGAGTTGAAGCTTGCTATGAATGATCATGAGCTAATCAAGGTATATCCTTAGTTGATCTCATTCATTTGGGTGCATATAAGTTGATTGAATTGGATAAATATGCAATGTTGCTTGCTTTGAGATGATTGAATGGTTAAATGCTTAGTGATCAAGTTTGGATTAATTTGTGTTGGATAAATTTATTAGATGACTTTTAGTAAGTGGATTGAATGAATATATGTCTTGTGAAAGTATTCAATTAAGTTAGTTTCAAACTTGATTCATTGTGAAGAAGTATAGCTCAAGTAAGAAATCTATCCTATAATTGAAAATCTGAGTGAGCTGTGATCTTAATCATGTTTGAGTGACAAATCTATTTGGATTGGCTTGAAATTTGGTATGCATGCTCTAGACTTATGGTATAAGATGTTGTACAAATTTCATGAGAATTCGATAAGATATGATTCGGTTTTGGAGTAGATCTTGTCAGCTATAGTGCAGCCATTTTCAGCATGTAGCAGTGGTGGAAGAATTGAAATCTGGTAGCAATCTAGAAGTCAAATAAAGCCCAAATTTTTACAACCGCTAGATGACTTAGTGAACCACATCTCCATAAAATTTTGCGGTATTTGGATCTGTATATTGTGATATATAGATATTTCTTTGAAGGGTACAGAATCTGTCAGAAAAGTAACATTTATTGGATTGACCAAGAGTGACTTTAATTGAAAGGTCCTCAAGTTGGAAATATGATTATAAGAGGGTAAGGTACCTAAGTTTGGTTTTGGATTGATCTAGAAACATGACAAGCAAAGAGTACAATGCCATTTGATTGTGGAGTGTGCTTGGCACATATTTAGTACTCAAATTGAAGATTAAGATCAAACTCAAGATGAAGATGATGTTTAAGTTCTAGTAACAATTGGAGATCTTATGGTAGAAAGAAAAAGACTTAAACAAGTAGAAAGAAAAGGACTTAAAGAAGGTTTCATGGTTACTCATCAAGTTAAGTCTATCACTTGGATCAATCAAACAAAGTCAATTCAAGTGAGTGTTAAGAATGGTTCTTTGGAGAGAGGTCACTTCTCCCTAATGTAGGGCCTTGCCGCCTATGTGTAGGTAAACCAAGTGTGGTACTTAGAAGGCTAATATGAAAGTGGTGATCCGAGGAACATTTGATATGCTTAGTTGAAGAAATCAAAAGGGTTGATCAAGAGAGCAAGCAACACCCAAAAGAGAGCAAATCATTGGAATTCAAGTGGTTACTCACATTTAGTGCTCTGATGTAAGCATTGATCAAGAAAAGAAGCAAGCCAACCACAACAAGATAGTGCACTTGATCATTAGTAGTTTTCATCTCATATGGGTGAAGAATGGACTCTATCTATGATGATTGGTCTTCACCAAGCTTATAATTGGACTTCACATTGCTATTGCAGAGACTCATTGGAATCTATATGACTATCCTCTACTCTAAGATGGCAAAGATATCATTATAATGTACATGATCTTTTTCATCCCTTACTAGTATGTGGTTAGTGCATATAGTACATACTTCATAGGATCATGCATGACAAATGAAAGTTTAAAATTTATAGCCTACCACTATTGCTTGAATGATTAATTGATCTAGTGGTTAGTATATGAGTTTATTCATGAGCTAGTAAACCCAAGTACTTGATTTATTTTGGATTGCTAACTAGTGACAAGTACAACATTAGCAAGATAACCCTTGCAAGAGGTGTGAAGAAGCTTGTCATTGGCTCAAACCGGACTTATAAGTTTAGGCAAATCAATTTAGTTTAAGCCAACATTAGAAGCTCATGATAGTAACAAGAGTACAAGCACAAGACAACAATGCAAATGGATATCTAGTTGGGTTGTTTCAAGTGGTATCTAGACTCAATTGATTTATCAAGTGGTATTCACAAGTGATGTCTAGATCAATCTTCAAGTGATATCCTACAAATGATACTCATAAAGATAGCAAATGTTCAAGAAATGGTTTCTATTGACAAATCCAACAAGTGGTTCCATGGTAGCAAATTCTTTCAAGTAGTATCATATTTCTACATGTGGTATTAACTATACAAGGTGGTGGTTCCACAAGTGATCCTCAACTTTAAGTGATCATCAAATGAAGAATGCATCCCTCACTACAAGAGCTCAAGTTTATCAAGTGAATAACCCATGCTATGACATAGGGGGAGGTGTTCCACCAATTGGTATTAAGGTCAAAGATCCTATGTGTGGTATCTCAAGAGCTATACAAGTGGTGTCATTCCAATATTTGAAAGTATCAAAAAAAAAACAAGATTCAAACCTCAACCATCTACCCCAATGCGAGCCTTTGCGTCAATGAGGAGCACACCTTTTATGGAAATTGATGACAAAGGGGGAGCAATTGTACAAAGATATGAAAGATATGGGGAGAAGGAGTTGATTGGACATGGGCATGGACAAAGAGGGAGCGACATTGAGGAAAGTAGGAGGATCAATAAAATTCTTGGACAAGAGAAGCACACAAGTAGGGGGACTAAGCTCATGAACTTATTTGATTGCATTTGATATTTGATATTCATGTGTTTGCTTGCATTGCATAAGTTTTTAAATTTAATATGATGCTTGTGTGTTGTATGCTAGTGATAGAAGTTGAATGATGATTTGATAACTAGCATGCATAGGATGATAGCTAGACGCTTGATATGTTTCTCAAGTTTTACTAGTTGCTTCTAATGTTGATCTCATGGGGTATCTAGTGTTTTTGTTTCCAAGTGGTATCTAGCTAACCATGGTGCTAAGGATAAACTTTGTTGATATTTCTTAGCATCACTCTTTACTAAGTTGTCATCCCTAGCATAATGCTAGAAACGCGTGGTTGGTAATTATTAATGACACTTGTAAACTCAGAGAAAATTATATATATTAAAGTAAAGTATCTGCAAGCGCACAGATAATATAGCATTGTATCATTTCACCTGGGAGTATACCTGATGGGGACGGGGGATCCTAATCTTCCGTCAGGTTTAAGATAACTATCGATTTAGTGGAGAGCGACACACCGATCCGGCTTCAGATCATAAAGACCCAAACCCTGCAACCTTAGCACCACATCTCCTCTGGTTATCAACCGTGTCATAATCTAGTTGACCTCGCCAAGAAGGCTAATACCTGCTGTGAAACACCTCTTAGCCGCCGAACCACCAAGTGTTGGTCGACACAACGGGGACGTAGCGTGTTGGCAAGCACGTGAACCTCGGGAGAAAATCGATTGTCTCTTGTCTTTGGCATTCTCCCGGTGATTGGCTATATATTCATCTTGTGATTGGTTCATCCCCTACACGTCGGTATAATCACCCTACTCACTTATTTACATTCTTGCAAACTAGTTGATACAAGCTCTTTAGTGTAATTAGAATTGAGAGCTTGCTTTATTATTTACATTCATCTAGTTGAGCTCTTTAGAGTAGCAAGATTGAGAGCTCTTAGTGGGTAATTACATAGCAAGTTTGTGTGCCTAAGTAATCATTGCAACTAGAGTTGTTGGATAGGTGGCTTGCAACCCTTGTAGAGCTAGAGCAAGTTTGCATTACGCTATTTGTCATACTAATCAAATTGCTCTAGTTGATTTGTAGATTCTTAAATAGGCTATTCACCCCCCCTCTAGCCATATTAGGACCTTTCACTCGGGCCATCTACAACCCACACAACAATATAATCACATCAATAAGGCAATATAACAGACCACAAAAAAAAGGTCAAGACAAAACTAAGGCAATAGGTAACATCATCCCCATCCTACAAGTGCAAGTGTGTCAAGTTTTAGTCAATCAAAATTTTAGCACAACAACATAAGCCTAGAACCTAGAACCTATAACCTAGGCTCTGATTACCAACTGTAACACCCCAGAAGAAAAGACAACAAAAATCTTCTGGAGAATTACCACAGTTCAGCACAAAGAAAACAACCCAACATTAGAGTATGCGGAAGCAACAATAATCATAAAGATCAACTATAAAATATCTTTACTAATCACTAAATTGTCATAACTCATCCAACCAAAAACCAGATCCAACATGAAGCATATAGTTTGAACCAACTAAACCATGGTTACATATTATTATTATTATTACAACACATGTGTCCCACAGATTATTTGACTCCAAGGTGACGTGCACACGTGTTGCTACTCCCGTCCCAAGCATGCATCTTCCAAGCTCAAACACACGAGGGGAAACAACGTGTGAGGTTTATGGAAAACCTCGGCAAAAAAACTGCCTTAATAAGCGAGTTATTCAAATCATAGTTGATTAAATATCAAATTTAATACATGATAGTAGATACATCCATTGTTTCATAGAACTGTAATGTAAATATATTAAAAGTACAAATGTGAATGATGCAATGCAATGCAAATGCGAATGATGCCATGCAATGCATATGTGAATGATGTAGTGCAATGCATGACTTCACTTCTACCCACACGTCCCAACAAGAGGGAGTGAGGGCTGCAACCACAAAGCTCATCAATGTGCGTTGTTGTACCGGTACTTACCGCACCAATTTGGCTACGGTTTCTTCAAATGCATATCAACGGGAAGAGTGCAAATGCAAATGTTGCATTGTGAGTAATTCATGTACTTCATAATTCAATAACAAAGACAAAAGATATAAATCCATATACTTCAAGGTAACTTCAAATTTAGATTAAATGCCTAGTGTGAGATACTAAAAATTAAGTGGAGGCAATTCAAACAACCAAGCTAAAGCATGTGAACCACATCGTCACGTTTACTTGCCTTCACCGAAGATCAAAAGTGAGAGCTAAGCACGATCCGAAGGTGCACCACCTGCTCATAAGAACATCTCAGTACTAACACCATCGTACAATCGGAACAAATAGTCCCTTCTCTTTTTCATAGACAAACAACCATACATTAATAAATTACTAAAATCTACCAGATGATAGAAAACTCATTTATGTACAACTTTGGTATTATAATATTTGGCATTAGAGGTCTCCAAGATAGCATAAACACTGACTTAAGTTAACTGAACTTTTCTGTCTGTCAAAACAGGACAACAAAGTTATAAAAATCATAACTGGAGACATATGTAACACCTCTGGTGTTTTGACCTAGCACTAAAATTTGACATGTCATCATATGCATTGCAAAGCATTCATGGAGTAGAAAATTTTGAATGCATTCACTAAATAAGCTTTATTTCATAATGTTGTTATTTCATGTGATGTGTTTCAAAACCCTAAATAAAGATCATAACCACAAGGGTCAAATTTCATGTGATCATGTGAGGACATGTGTCTTTTGACTCAAATAACCCTAATGGGCCATGTTATTGGTCAAAAATCAAAGTTAAAGTAAAAGAAAGACAAATCAAATTTGAATTCAAATTCAAATTATAAAAGTCCTTTTTGCCCCTTTTGACTAATTCAAAATCCATGTGGAATTTGGGGTTGAGGCAAAAAGCAAAGTTGAAGATTATTTTATGTGGATCAACTTTGGTATTCAAAGTTTTTCAAGTTTACATATAAAATTTGGAGTAATTTTGAAATGATTCAAATACTCAAATGCACCCCAAATTCAAATTTCAAAATGGAGGCAGAATTTGAAAATGTTCATTGAAGCAAAGTTGTAGAGTTTGAAAAGTTGAGCAACTTTCATTTTTGGAGATTTTCAACTTCTTTAGAAAATTTGGGAGTAATTTGAAAAATAGACTCAGTGGCAGTTCTGTAAATAATTCAAAAATCAAGATTTACATCACCGCTTACCGCCGGCGCCACGCCACTGCCGCCGCCAAGCGTTTTGCGCTGCTTCCTCGCGCCCTGGCACATCATCATCGCCGTGGCATCTTCGTCGTGTGCTGTCGAAGCTAAACGAGCTCCTCCCGGCTATAAATAGCCGTACCGTCGTCGTCCCTCTTCTCCTTTCCTGCCTCTGCTCACCGTCGACGACCTCACTGCGCTTGCGAAATTCGCCGACGTCGTAGCATCCTAAGTTAGTAGCATCCGCCAGTAGCTCCGCCTCGTCTTTCTGCTCCTCCCAAGCCTGATCGTGTCGCCCCTGGAAGTCTAGCGCCACCGCGCGACGTCGTCTTCCTCAGGACCGGCCGAAGCTCCGCCACCGTCAACCTCACCGTGGCCAGGTCATTCCAGAGCATCTCCGTCTTCACCGAGCACATCAACGTGTTGGTGGTGAGTCCCTGATCGTGTTAATCCCTTCGCTTTAGACGCTACCGTGTTGTAGTCGGTGTTCCACCGTGCACCGCCGTGAGTTCACTGCCGTAGCCGCCATGGCCGGCGAGATACCTTCTCCGGTGTGCCCGCGACTGGTATGAGTGTCGAGATAGGTCCGTCGTGTGATGTTGATCGTGTTGATGCCAACCGTATCGCCGGAGCACTCGCCGACGGCGCGAATTGGCCGGTCGGAGTCGGGCAGCGCCGCCGAGCTCGCGTATGAGTCACTGACGGGTGGGGCCGACCTGTCAGCGACAGAGAGAGAGAGAACAGAGAGTTTTTCTAATTTCTGATTTTTGAATAGTGCAGCAATTTTTCAATTTTGTAGGAATTTATTTACACATCCAAAAATTCTAAAAAATTTTGTGTAGCTTCTGTACATGCTCTAGTATGGTTTAAAAATTTGAAACTTGAAATTTGACTAAATTTTTAATGTTCAATTATTCAGTCCATCAATTAATAAATGCAATTTCCATGATTTTTGTAGGCCACTGTATAGCTCCAAAAATTATGAAATTTATTTTGGTACACTAATTTGTTATGAGGAAGCTTACATAAAATTTTGAGTTTATTTGGAACAAGTTTATTTTTGGGCTTATTTCAAATTAATTAAAAATTGAATAAAAGCAACCCTAATTGTTAGGGTTAGGGTTTAATTTTTGTTTGGGTCGTGTTGTGTGACCAGTAGGGTTTCAAGATTAGTTTGGTCAAGTCACATGTGTGATCCTTGATGGTAGATTTACAAGTTGGTTTTGTTGGCTTGCAACTATATCTAGTGAAGGAAAAATATTATTAGGTGTTGTTACATTTCATGTACCGTGAAAGCATCATGTTTGCATTATCATCATGTTAAAGCATATGTTATCATTTCGTGTGTAGAGTGAAAGTGAAACGATTCTAGTTGAGCAAGTCTGGAAGAATCCCCGGTTGTCGCGGAATTTGATAATTGTGGTACCGATCCGAACACTGAGATCGTCAACGAAGGCAAGCCCGGTTTATGCATTAAACCATTACCTTTTTTACTTTGAAAAGTTTATCACCTATGTTACTTATTGCATTAAGTTGATTTACTTCAAATGTTACCTACTTGATGCATTGCCTACCTTGTTGATTGTTTACCATCCTTGAAGATGATTTTATTTACAAAGGCGTAGAATTGCTTAGTATGCTTTATGGTAGGTTTTCAAAGTAAAAGTTTCGATACAATCAAAGATGGCATACTGGCCAAAGAAAGAAAGAAAGAAGATAGAATGAACTAGAGACTAGTTGGGTGGCTTATCTTGAATGTTGGGTAATGTTGCCGACTATGTCGCTTAAAGGCCACTCATTGTGGATCTTCTGAACGAGACACTTTGTAGTACTGGTCACATACTCCGGTAAGCCTACTTCAGCTAATCCAATACTAAGATGAATGCCCACGCACTAGGAGTGGTGAGATGGCGGGAGTAGCGTGTACCCTCATGGCTTGAATGTGGCTGGATTTGAGGCATGCTGTGCTCTCGGGTGGCATGGAGACGGCTTAGTATGGGAGGATCCGGTAGCGAGGTTGATATATGCAAGATTAAGTTCTACATATGTCGTGTGATAAGGAATCCCCAGCTGGGACTTGAATCAATTCGAATTGCCGGTGCTCCGCGGATATGGAGACTCGATTCATTACAGAAGCAATGCAGGACTGGTGAATTACTAAAACTTGAGAAAAGGAATGGAATGAGAAGGATTGGAACATGGGATATGAACACTTAGTTTGAGATATTGAACTAAAGTACTTAGGGGTAAAACTTGAAACTAGGATCAAGAATAGTAAGCTTTTGGCAAAGAACTTTTGAATCTTTCTACATCCTTACCTTGACTCAACACCTACATCCCTAAGATCTTCACCCTTTTTGGTCGGGTTAGTCTTGTTGAGTACTTTTGTACTCAGGGTTTGTTAACCCTTGTTGCAGGTGAGTCGCATGCGCAGGCTTGTTTTGGTCCCTGCTGCATGTCAGTGTTTGAAGTCGATGACGAATGATGAATGGCCTTTGGACAAGGCACTAGTTTGTGTGAAATAAATAATGTTCATGTAATATTAGCCCGCTACTATGGTTGTATGACAATTATGGTTTTGTAAGTTTGAAACAACTGGTTTGTAATATCAAAACTTAAGTCTTCCGCTTTATAATCTCTGGTATGTATATTGAACTGTTGTAATCTGCAATGACTGTGATTGGGATCATGTTTGAAAAAGATTCATGGATGATTCGGGTTTCCCGAGGACACCCGACAGACCTGTTAAGTTGTTGGGAACTTGTGTATGCAATTTGAGGTCTGTTGAGACATCGATACGTGCACGTGGGCCCGATTTCTTAGGAGGTTCTGCCACAACATACTCGTCCAAACAACGTGTTCTCTAACAATATGGAAAGATAAAGAAAAACTCTACAACTTTCATTTCGATACCAAGTTCAAATTCTTCCACTAAAAAGGCCAAAAATGGATTAGATCTAAAACTATCCAGAAACTCATCACTGGAAAACAGCCTACTTCACACGATCATATCTCCAAGAATACGAAGGCTATGGGGGCGATCTTGGCGTCAAAAGAAAGATAATGAAGTCCTCTACAACTTTGTCCATAGTGTCAAAAATTATTGAGGCCAATAAAACAACCTAAAACAGTGATGAACAGAAACTGCCTAATCTGATGGGGTTTCCGAACGTGGGCGAGATTAACTTCGGGAATTACTCCATCTAAACTCCACTTAAGAAAGATGATTTGATCCATGGAACTTGGTCCAAACAAGGGGATAAAGGTTTGATGTCTTACCAAGAGAAACCGCAGCAAGCACACCGACAAACCCTAGGCGATTCACTCCTTTCTTCTTCGCCTCCCGGTCATCCTCGTCGCTGCGATAGGATCATGGTTTGATTCCGGAGAAGAACGACACGTCAACGGCGGCGCAAGCCCTAGGTCTCCTCTTACTCCCCTTCTCCCTTCATTCCTTTTTTCCCGTGCTAGAAGACAAAGGGCGGCGGCTATTGGGCTGGCCAGGACGGTGGGGAAAAGGAAGGGGAAAGGACTACGATGCCGACCAGAGCAAGAGTCGGACTCCAAAGGTACGTAGCCGCGCGGTACTGTAGCTCCGTAATCACTGTAGCTATTTTCCCTTAAATCTTCCAAAATTCAAAGAGTCATGATCCGAACTCTAATCCAAGCACATGAGTAGTCAAATAAAAAGTATTTGACGAGCTCTACGCATTACTAATCTCTGTTCTTTCATGCGAGGAACGGATCAATAAGTCAAATTTTAGTCTCTCGTTAAAAATCGGTCAACCTCTGCTAGATAAGGAACTTGATCCAAATTAAAATTCATATTCATGACTTCCTCTTTTTTTTTTTTTACAGCATCCCTCCCCCAGATTGCATGTCCGGCCCAGGCAGCGGATGGAGGAGCAGGCCTCCGGCCGAAATGGCCTAGATCCCCTTCGCCATGGTAGTGGTGAGATCCATGGTGTGACGGCCGTCCCATCGGCGGGATGGAGGCCATCTCTTCAGGAACGAGACCAGGTTCCAGCCGCCGGTGATGGAGGGTGGTGGCAGCAACAACTTTTATGATGACAATGTTAGTTCTATGGTGCCATGGCCTCAAATCCATGGGTTTCCAGCGGTGAGGTCCCACTCCATCTCCTCAAGGTCCAAGGGCTTGAGCTACATTGGTTCTATTTTTTTCCCTTTGGAGATCAATGGTGTTCCAGGGCACCGACGGCTTCTGGGTGCACAACAATGTGGGAAGGCTGGTGTTCCGAGTCAACAACTGTTTGCGCGCTGGTGAGCTGCTACTCATGGATGGGCAGGGCATGCCGCTCCTGTTCATCAAGTCACAGCCCACAGGTGAGTGGTGGTTACTGCTTGGCTTGCTTACCTCTTCTGCATCATCTAGCGCCACAACAAACTACATGTATCTGCTCATTCTGCTCTCTCATTGCTAGCCACAGATCGAAGGAGAGAGAGAGAGAGAGTAGAAATGTATTCCCTGAAGCGTAAGAGCCTGTTTATAATTTTCTATTGATTTGATTAAGGATCAAAATAAATTGTGGAATCATTTGTATTTATATTCACGGCGTTTGTGGAGGTGGCTAACGAAACTGTGCAGCTTAGATGACTGCACAATTATTGTCCAAATCTTTGGAGACAAAACTATTTGCTCCGGTTAGTGTGGTTAATGCAGCGATGATGCCTTGCTATAGCTTCTTGGTCTGTGATTTGTGAATTGTTGATACATAGAGTGCTAAATATATTCCCATGGATATATTTTGTGCATAAAAAATATATTTCAGTCGTATCATATATATCATCAACTAACTATAGATTATCTATCATCTACACAGATCACGATACAAGTCCATTGTTCCTAAACAATCAGCTCAAGGATCTTAAGCAAGCTTGTGAGCTTTGTTTCTCATTCGGACAAGGCAATTTGTTAATTACTTTTACTATATTTTTTGCCCTCCTGCATCAAGTAGTTATGGCTTTTCAAGTAATGAAACAATTGGTGGGAGTGGTGGCTTTCCTCAAGGAAGGTCGTGCCCAAGGAACTCAGAAAGGGCTTTGATTCCATGGTATTGTTAATTGGTTGGATGCTTTGGAAGGAACACAACGAGAGAACGTTCAGCAACAAAACCAAGACAGTGGTGCGGCTGCTTCAGGATATGATTGACAAAGGAACTCTTTGGGATATGGCAGGCTTCAAACAGCTCTGGCGGCTCTTACATCGGTCGTAGTTTAGTGTCCCTATCTTGTAATGGTTTGTATTCCTTTGGCCCTGTCCATTTGGTAATCCTTGGATTACCAGAGTTTGTATTTGTTTAAACTCTACTTCCTCTTAATGAAATACATAACTCATGGTATGATCGAGAAAAAAAGGCTCTATTGTTGGATTACAACCTTGTTCTGAACATTGGAGCTGCAATTGTTTTTTCATATATAGTGATGTTATGGTGCAATAGCCTTGGGGTGGCAAATTGTACTTATGCACATACTTGTGTCAAGTAAAAGTTGACCATTTTCAGCGGTCGCTTGCAACTTTTAAGTGTCTGTCATTTATGTGATGTTAGGTTTAGTCGGTTAGCCCTGACCTTTATTTAGACAACAATACTAGGTTGTTCACATATTGGACTATAAGTCTCACAAATTTAGTTTCTCTTGCTCATATTTTTAATTTTTCAGTACTTGATTAGCAGATATTCTAGTGCAATGATGCATCATCTCATTCATTGCTGCATTGCTTTGCTATTGTCTATTATGCAGAGTGATTCATACCAAGCTACAAGATGCTACAAAGGGTGCCAATGGTATCCCTACTCTCCTTACTATTCTTGTTCTACTGCTTGCCGGACTCGTCCATTTAGTTCCTCTAGTTCTGAAGCTCCGTGTGTGATTCAGCTCTAGAGTATAGCAGCATGTTGGTTCCTTCATGGTAATTCATGTTTTAGAGATATTAAAAGAACGCATGGACATTTATTGTTTTTTTAGTAACAATTTAATGCGCTCATATTTACATTATCGTGGTACAGTTTTTTTCCGTTGCAACACACGGGTATTCCTACAACTACAACTAAAAAGAACAAAAGTAAGATAATTATTTTGTGCGACTTTTTTTGGGGTCGCTCTTCCCTTCCGTCCGTGCGATACCGCGGCTCCAACCTCACCACCCCACGCGCGTTCAAAAGGAAACCTCGCGCCCGACGAACTAAAAGGAAACCTCCGCCTGCAGTCTCCTGATTCCACGCCTTCCTGCTCCATCCACGTTTACGACAATGCCGTCTAAAAGGAAGGCTCCAATCTCATAAAGCGCAGCACTCTTTCCCCTTCCCCCAATCAGCGCTCTGTAAAAAGGAAGCATTGGTTAGTTCCATCCGTACCGAAACAATCGCTGAATTGGTGGTTCGGCCGAGCAGGCAGTTGCGGTGTCCGACGAGCGTCGGGGGCAGGCGGTGGTGGAGGTGGCGTGTGGCCGCGAGCGTGAGCATGGGGCCATCGGGCATAGAAGCTAGCAGTAGCCGAGCACCGGGGAGGTGGCAGCGCGAGCCTGCGGGTGGAGCCACTGACACGGAGGCAGAGGAATGGCAGGCTCCGGCACACTGCAGGCAGGAGGCGGCACCGCAGCAGCTGGGCCCGACTGGCCGGCTGCCCGGGAAGGCAGAGGCAGCAGCAAGCAGACCTCCTAGTTCGATCTGCTTCACCTCTTGGATTAGTAAGATCTACCCTCTTCCCTCTCCGATTCTGGCATCACGTATTGCTCATATCTGACATCTCCAACTTCGCTGTTCGCTCATACGTCAAGGACTTCATGACCGTGGAAGAGATGTGCCCCTGTAGGACCACTCACAAATGGGCATTCTGGCATTCAAGTTTGTTCAGTAGCCACGTAGGGGAGGTGTTTGTCGAAATTTCCCAGAGAAATGTGCTTGCGGTTTTTACCATTTGTTTTGTTCTAATCTGTGTCTTTTTTCTTTCTAGATATTTGAGCTGGATCAACCAAACATGTTCAACCAAACATTATGTTGGATCCAATGAGTATATACTGAATATATGGCGATTGAGGATCAGCTGTGATTTCTCAGACAATATGTATGTTTTTCACCATTTATATAGTTTCAACGATAATGTTTGTTTTTTCCAATCGACAACCTAATCTGTATCAGACAGCCAGGACACACATATACTAGCTTAAGCTTCTCTGTAAGAGCTTCAGAAATGATCTGTATTTTTCTTCCATACATTTGCATTGCCATAGCTGGGTTCAGTTTTTTGTTTTTCATGGAGACATTCTAATAAACATCGTGTTAGTTGTTGCCAATTTTTCGAGGATGTTTATGAAACCAGAATAGTCTCCCGGTTTCGTACTTCTCAGTTAGCTCTCGGTTTAATAATTCTCATATTAATTATCGATTAGCTATTTTTGGTGAGTTATCTTGCATGATTCAATTATCATGCATGGCTCATTTGATTTATTTTGTTCCCTATAATTTTTTCAGAGTATAGATATATACAGTACAGAGAGTATTGTCCTTAATTTTGTTCCCTATAAGTTTCAGCTATGCATGAGCTGCAAAGCTGCCAAATGAGCTGCAAAGTTGTCCCTAATTTTGTTCCCTATAAGTTTCAGCTATGCATATGCAGCAGCAAGTATCCAACTCCATGCCTCTCCTTTTCAGATTGCATTTGAGAGCCAGGGGATGTATGCAAACCGCCACATGTGCCCACCACTTTTTATAAAAAAAAGTCAAAGTACTTCCTAAATACATTTCTAAGTAGTAAAACATGAACATCGAGTAGCCTAGGTTGTAAATAAACTATTTCCCCTTCTATTCATCATCAGGTGAATGCTTGAGAGTATCTGATGACTTTGCTTTACAGACTTGATTTAGGGCAGCTTTGAGTGCTAATTGCCCAAGTTTTGCTGATGAACCACCAAGGTCCTCATCATGAAGAGAGCAAGATAACTCTTCTACTCAAATTGGGAGAAAAATAAAGTTGATCTTTTAGATGTGAAAAAAGAAACTAGCAATGGATCTATTTAATTGACAGGAAGGAGGCAGCAGGAATTTACCATGATAACCATTTTTCTGTATTAGTTTGCTCCAAGTTATTAATCCACAAACCTTGCATCCTTTTCTCAATGACAGGATGTTGATGTATGGAAGAAAAATATAGATCATTTCTGTATTAGTTTGCTCCAAGTTATTAATCCAAACGACCCCTTATTGATTTCTACACTGAAAAATAATTGTTCTCGTGCACCATTGGAAGACAAGACTAACACCTACAAACAAGATAAGATAGTGTAGTATTACCCATGTGATAGGCATTAATATTTATATTTATACTCAAACCTGTGTACAGGATGGTATGGAGATGCGGTGGAACTTATTTATGAATTTATTAGCGTACGAAAGAAATAGATATTGGAGATTTCTTCTTACCAATATAAAACATTATATTAGCCACATCATGGAAAAGATCTATAAAGTAGAGTTTGTGAACCTACGACGCCGCGCTCTTCGTGTCTTGTGTTAATTTCACACACTTTATTTTTTGAACTAAATGTCACTTTAACATTGGTATTTAATTTTTACAGTATTATTATCTTATCGTGCGATCCGTGTGTTTTAAGTATAAAATATTAGCTATCATGTAGCAACGCACGGGCACGCTACCTAGTCCTTGTATAAAAGCAAAGCAATCCGTTGCTCTCATTGGGCTAGGGTGCATGAGGGTAACGTGACTAGGAGGACGACACCTTCAACTAAAACATGGATACAAGGAGTACATATAATAGGAAAAGATCATGCACTGATTGTTTGACCAGAATAAAAATCAGGAAGGCACACACAGGCGCAGACAATTTAATGGTAACACAAATCTCCTCCGCTTTGTGCAAACACCGGATCAAAACAAATTCAACTAACGCCAAGAACAAGATTAAGACGGCAACACAATGATTCACGAGGGACGACCGTTCAATAAAGCAAACTAAAATAAAAAAAATTGCAAAGGCATAATGGGTGATAGGACTAAGGAAAAACGATAAACATAAAAAAAATTTGTGGGGTAATTTTCTAGATTTAAAGGGCGATGGAAAACACAACTAATCTAGGGTAAATGCGAACCAGACGGTAACACATGAAGCTCTGATTACCACTTGATGGGGATGGGGGATCCCAATCTTCCGTCAGGTTCAAGATAACTATCGATTTGGTGGAGAGCGACATGCCGATCCGGTTTCAGATCACAAAGACCCAAACCCTATAATTTTAACACCACGTCTCCTCTATTTGAAAGCTTATCAAACAAGCTTTTCATCAAGTGCTCATTGACCTCAATCGCACTCCGGATGGATGAGTTATAGCCTTCCCAATGAAGTATTGTCAGGCTGTCGTCGAACTGAAAGTTCAACTTTGATGGACTTGCACTTTGATACACATTTATAGCTACAAACAAATAATGACATGTACATGTGGAACCTAGTGAATTGTAACAAAAATCACTATACAAATGTAGAAATGAGCTCACCTTAAAATCAATGGTCATATCTGAAGGTGACATGTCCTCATCAATACCGAATATCGTTATTTATATTTTATCCACAGGGAGGAGCTATGGGATTGTTGGCATAGAGATATTGACAAATATGTATACTTATGATAAAACCACTCTCATGCTATAGCAGGGGTAAGTCAAATGATAAATAAATGATATGTGTGAAGCATTGATAATAATTACAGAGATAGAAATAGAGACTCATAAAATATAGTATGGCTAGGCAGAAGATTCGATAAGAGCAAAAGATTTCTAAGTCATTTCTTATTTACTAAGTCTTTTATACACACAAGTATATACACTCTCATCTATAGTATAATTAACTCTAGATCTATACATACGGAACATTACTAAGGAAGATGTCTCTGAGGCACTTCGCATAGGAACATTACTTCAGTGGTGGACAGTGGTCTTTTGTTGTTGAGAATGTCTCTAAGGTACTTTGCATAGGTGGGTACTGTATGGTATCTAGTAGAGGAATATTGATATATAATATTTGAAATACCTCCATAAACTTACCAAACTGCTCATCCATTTTGGTTTTTTAATTTCTACGTGGAAACGGTAGTGAGTAGTGTCATGAAAATCTTGTTATAATTCTCGCTCTTGTGGCACAACTTCTTCAACTTCATCATTTCTCTTCTCCTCTTCCTGCATTACACATGTCCTTGTCGGATACAGCGGATCACGAGTAGACTTGCCACCTCTTGTGGTTATAGAGTTGACCTTTTCAAGGCTAGTAGCTGTCGGTGCGGGACCCACAGGATACCCCGCAAGGAAGGGAGAAGATCTAGTCTAACTAGGATTCTTCCCCATGTAATCTTAGTAGTAGTATTATTCTGTAATCCTACTAGGAACTCTCATTGTAAACCGACTAGGATTCTGGCCTCCTGAATATATAAAGGAGGGCAGGGTTCCTAGAGAGGGACTTGGACGACACAACACTTGACAATCAATCCAATGCAAAGGCTAACGCCGATTAGACGTAGGGCTATTACTCGATCACGATCGAGGGTCCGAACCAGGATAAATCGACTGTCTCTTGCGTTTACCGTCGAGTTCCACATATGTTGAAGCCCGAACAAACTGCCCCGAGTACCCCCGTGGTAGGCTATCGGTGGTCAAACATCGACAGCTGGTGCGCCAGGTAGGAGCTTTCGGTGAATTTGCATCCGAGAGCTCGACGGACCTCGACAACATGATCTTCTCGACGGGATCAACCTTCATCTTCGGCTCATGGATCTGCGAGGCAGATGACAATGGTAAGCTCCAAAGCCGTCTCCTCAAAGATTCGAATCACCATGAAGACCATTCTATTTCGGCGATTACGACAGATTAGTTCGTTGGAAGATTCGCACAGCTCGCGATGTCCGATCCAACTCAGATTTCGCGACTTTGTGCATCCGACTCAAACTCAGGTTCCACATCCGAAATGAAGTCTTACCCAAGTTCTTCCGAGAAACCGAGTTCTTTTTCGATGAGGCTTAAGAATGCAGCCTCGGCCTATCAAGAATACAACTCGGACTACACTCAGGGTCTTTTCAAGAAGTCGGGACCCTTTCCGTTCGGACTCCACAACATGGCAACATCCTATCAGACACGTCCCGAAGGATCCCTCGATCCGGTGCTTAGAATGCCACTAAAAGGAGCTCAGGAAGGTCTCGTACTAACTATAACATCTCAAGACTGCATCGTCCACTGGCCAGGTCCTGTTCCTGAGGATAGCGGTACCCGACTAATTGGCACGACGACAACAACAATTCTACCCTACCAAGGAGACTCGATCTGCGACCTCGAAGCCTCTACTAAAGTTATCAACTACTCCGATAGTGTGGAAACCGACGCCGATAGCGGAACAATTCACGCACGAGAAGTATTCATGGTTTGCCATCCTCGATCACCATTGGTTCCCCAGAGCGCCCGACGTCAGGTCATTGGATGAATCTGAGTCCAACATATCACCCTTTACCTAGGGGCACGATGGTGAGACCGAGAATCAAAAGCAAGCTAGAGAAAGAAAGAACAAATTGAAACAAGGACGTCAACGCCGTGCTAGGCAGCGCAAGGAAGCTTGGATCAGATATGAGTCGGATCTGGCTAAGTACAATAGAAGAAAATCAGAGCGAGAGGTCGAAGAAGGATGCGCGGCGAACACTCCCTACGATAAGATCCAAGAAGCACTAGATGAACTCAGAGCGACCTCACATCCCAGTGAAAAACAAGAACAGCTCCGGGACTTTCTCCGATCAACAGTCCTAAGAACATACGACGGAAGGACCCACTCAAGACTACCTGCCAGGTCAACATCTCATGAGCAGGAAGATCAAAATCAAAGGAAGTCCGCTTTCGAGAGACTTGGACCAAGTGAAAGTCACAACAGAGAAAGTAGAAGGGACCATACTCAAAACGACCGAGTCGAACAACCAAGAAAGGTCAGAAGCAAAGCACATATTCAGATAGCCACGCAGAACTACTCTCACCAAGACAACAGTTGGCAAGAAGGGGGTGCTGAATCAGAACACATAGAAGCCAGAACGCACGATAGATTCCCCTGTTTTACAAACAGACTTGCTTCAATACGACTACCTCACAAGTTCAAGCCGTCCAACCACTCTAAGTATGATGGCAAGACTAAGCCAAGACAGTGGCTCAGGATTTACTCGCAATTGATTGAACTAGCCAGAGGAGACGACGATATCAAGACCCTGTTCTTTCCCATGGCCCTAGAAACCATGCCCCTCTAATGGTTCGACAAATTGAATCCAGGGTCAATCAAAAATTGGGAGGACTTGCAAAGAGCTTTCTGTGAAAATTTCACGGGTATCATTACACACCCAATTACCCACGCAGAGTTAAAAGGACTCAAGCAGAAAGGAGGTGAAAGTCTTAGAAATTACTATCGATGATTTGGCGAACTACGTGCTCAAGTACATGACATCACCGAAAGAGAAGTGATCGAAGCTTTCTCCCATGGAATCATGGCTAGGTGGCAATTTTAGGACTTCTGCAAAGAAAACCCAAAAAACAATGAAGAATTCAGATGAACAGTAGAAAAGATGATTACTGCAGAGGAGAAGACACGAGAAAGGTTCTCGGATAGAAACAACCGAGACAACTCGGACAGGCAAAATCATCGAAACAACAGACATTAGGAGAGAAAACGTGGACCAGACAACACCATTGCGGTGACTAACAAATCAAGGAAGTTTTCCAAACCCAGAAGGTATGATGACATTGAAAACATGCGTTGCATCTTGCACCCCAAAGGAAATCACACCATCAGAAATTGTTACACCTTCAATGATCGATACACAAGAAAAGATAGTAAGGGGAACACTAAAGAAGACAATCAAAAAAAAGAAGAAGACAACCACAAACACAAGGGATTCCAAAAATCCAGGGGGACAGTAGCAATGATCTTCACCGGGGTTCCAGATTCCAGAAGCAAACATCAAGAAAAGCTAGCACTACGAACCATCATGGCAGCAGATCCGGCTACTCCAAGATATCTTAATTGGTCACAATATCCAATCCAATTTTCAAGAGAAGACTAATGGACTAGCATAGGAAACGCAGGCCATTACCCACTGGTTCTAGATCCAACTATTGCCGGAATGACTGTCACAAAAGTACTAATCGATGGGGGAGCCGGACTCAACATTATTTTTTCAAAAACTCTAAGGAAGATGGGACTACAACTCGATGGGATGATTACACCAACGAGCACCCCTTTTTATGGCATAGTACCCAACAAGGCAGCAATGCCACTTGGATAAATCACTCTACCGGTTACTTTTGGAACTCCCTCGAACTACGGTATATATTTCATCAAGTTTGAAGTTGCAGACTTCGATTCATCATATCACGCAATCCTCGGGCGTCCAGCACTAGCAAAATTCATGGCGGTACCGCATTATCCATACCTATTGCTTAAGATGCCAGGGCCTAACGGTGTCCTTTCTCTTCGAAGTGATTTGAAGCGCACTTTTGACTGCGATGTTCAGGCAATTCAAATTGCAGCAAAAGCACAAGCCGCCGATGGTAGAAAAGAAATAGCCACTATTGCAGCAGAAATAAGCCCAGAAGAGCTAGAGATACCGGCTAAAAAACCCAGCATCCTCACACCACCAAAAGAAGCCGACATCAAGCAAATCGACCTGGGCACCGGTGATCCATCAAAAACGGCGACCATCAGCGCCCACCTCTCCGCAAAATAGGAACTCGCGCTCACCAACTTTCTTCGGGACAACAAAGATATCTTCGCTTGGAAGCCGGTCGACATGCCAGGTGTCCCAAGAGAGTTGGCTGAGCATAGAATTGATATCAATAAAGGCTTCAAGCCTGTGAAGCAATGGCTACGACGATTCTCACCCGACAAGAAGGCAGCAATTAAAAAAGAAATCAGAAAGCTAATGGCAGCCAGATTCATCAGGGAAATCCTTCATCTAGATTGGCTAGCAAAATTAGTTCTAGTACAAAAAAAGAATACGGACGAGTGGCGCATGTGCGTCGACTACACATACCTCAACAAACACTGCCCGAAAGATCCGTTTGGGCTACCACGTATTGATCAGATAGTTGATTCAACAGCAGGATCTGCCCTATTATCCTTTCTTGACTGCTATTCAGGATATCACCAGATCGCATTAAAGGAACAAGACTAGAGCAAGACATCTTTTATCACTTCGTTCGATGCCTACTGCTACAAGACCATGTCATATGGACTCAAGAATGCTGGTGCCACTTACCAAAGAGCTATCCAAACATGTCTTGGTGAACAGATCGACAAAAACGTAGAGGCATACGTGGATGACGTAGTAGTAAAGACAAAGAATCTGGATATACTAATTGAAGACTTAAAGCAAACCTTCGGAAACCTGAAAAGGTGGAGGTAGAAATTGAACCCAAACAAGTGTGTATTCGGGGTTCCTTCAGGACAATTACTCGGATTCTTGGTCAGTCATCGTGGAATCGAAGCAAGCGCCAAGCAAATTTGAGCCATAACAGAGATGGGCCCTCCTCGAAGTGTTAAAGATGTGCAGAAACTAACAAGCTGCATGGCAGCCCTCAATCGTTTCATATCAAGAGTCGGCGAAAAAGGGTTACATTTCTTTAAACTACTAAAGAAGAAAGATAAGTTCGAGTGGACAGAAGAAGCCAATGAAGCTTTCAAAAAGCTCAAGACATACCTCACCTCCTTGCTAGTTCTCACACCTCCAAAGAAATACGAAGACATGATGATGTACATTACGACAACTTCTACTGTGATCAGCACATCAATAGTCGTGGAAAGAGAAGAAGAAGGGCGCGTATATAAGGTACAACGCCCCATATACTACATCAGCGAAGTACTATCAGAATCAAAAATCGGGTACCCGCATGTGCAAAAACTACTATACGCCCTCCTGATCACTTCACGCAAGCTTCGCCACTATTTTGAAAGCCACAAGATTACCGTGGTGACAGATTTCCCACTCGGAGACATCCTACACAACAGAGACGCAACAGGGCGCATATCTAAGTGGGCAGTTGAACTTGATGCTCTCAATATCGATTTCACCCCATGGAACGCAATTAAATCTCAAGCCCTTGCCAACTTTGTTGCCGAGTGGATAGAAATTCAACAACCTTTGTCAAATACCATCCTTGATTATTGGAAGATGTACTTTGATGGATCACTCAAGCTAGGCGGAGCTGGTGCAGGCGTTCTCCTCATTTCTCCAGACGAAAAACAACTCAAGTATGTCCTCCAGATATTATGGCAAGCTACCAACAATGAAGCAGAATACGAAGCCCTCATCCATGGGCTCCGAGTGGCAATTACCCTTGGAATCATGCGATTACTCATATACGGTGATTCGGCAGTAGTCATCAACCAAGTCAACAAAGATTGGAACTGCACCAAAGAAAACATGGGCACTTACTGTGCTGAAATACGAAAACTCGAAAAACATTTCCAAGGATTAGAAATTCTACATGTCCTGCACGATTCTAATATTGCGACAGACGTCCTCGCCAAGCTCGGATCGGACAGGGTGAAGGTCCCACCTGGTGTATTCATAGAGGAATTATCAGCTCCCTCTATCAAGCAACCCGGTGAGATAACCCCTAAAATCACAGCTAAAGGCACCCAAATTTTGGTAATCACCACCTCATGGACCAAGGTTTTTATTGATTACATCAAAGAGAATAAATTGCCAACAGATAAAGAGGAAGCTACCCGAGTTGTTCGTAGAAGCAAGAACTACGTCCTAGTAGGGAAAAAGCTTTACAGAAGAGCCGCATCATCAGGAGTACTCCTAAAATGTGTCTCATTTGAAGAGGGCAAAGAGATCCTAGATGAAATACACTCAGGTTGCTGTAGAAATCGTGCCGCTTCAAGAACACTAGTTGGCAAAGCATTCCGCACCGCATTCTACTAGCCAACCGCTTTGAAAGACGCAGAAGAACTTGTCAGAAGATGCAAAGGTTGTCAAATGTTCACAAGACAAGCTCATGTGCCAGCTCACAATCTCATCTGCATCCCACCCGCTTGGCCTTTCTCCTGCTAGGGGCTGGATCAAGTAGGACCTCTCAAGAAAGCAAAAAGCGGTTTCGAGTACATCTTTGTAGCAATTGATAAGTTCACCAAGTGGATTGAATACAAACCACTCGCAAAATACAGCACAGCCAAAGCAGTCGAGTTCATCCAAGACATTATGCACCGCTTCGGCATGCCCAATCGAATCATCACAGATTTGGGTTCTCCCTTCACAGCCACAAAATTCCAAAGTTGGGCATAGGACTGTGGTTTCAGCATAAATTACGCATCAGTCGCACATCCAAAGGCCAAAGAATAGGTAGAAAGGGCTAATGGACTCATACTAGCCGGATTAAAACCAAGATTGTATGAAGAACTAATGGACTATGGATCAAAATGGATTGAAGAATTACCCAAGGTCGTATGGGGGCTACGAACTCAAATAAGCAGAGCCACCGGATACTCACCGTTATTCCTAGTTTACGGATCAGAAGCCGTGCTACCTGCCGACTTGATCTGGACGTCACCAAGGATAGAACAATATGATGAAGTAGAAGCAGAACACACCCGAAGATTAGAACTCGATAGTACAGAAGAAGTCAGAGTAAACACTACCCTTCAATCAACAAAAAACCTCCAAGGATTAAGACGTCATTACAACAAGAATACCCAGCCTCGATCACTGCAAATCGGAGACCTAGTACTAAGAAGAATACAAAAAACTGATGGACGCCATAAACTACTCAGTCCATGGAAAGGTCCTTTCATTGTCACAAAAGTCATCGGACCAGGAACATACAAGTTGATAACTGAAGATGGAAAAGAAGTCAACAATACATGGCACATTAGCCAACTAAGAAGATTCTACGCATGAAAACAACTCAAGGAAGAATACATGTACAAACCACAAGAGATTAACGTTCATGATCAATAAAGATAGTGTTCCTCGACAACATATGTCTTATTATGGCTTATCAACGTTCATGATCAATAAAGATGGTTTTTCTCGACAATGCATGTCTTATTATGGCTTTCCCCAAGTTGTTTCCAATGAGCGAACCGGCTGAGAGCAAAAGAGCTGAAAATACGCTTGAGCCCACCGATGAGGGTAGCTAACAAGCTAACACCTAAAACAAAAGGCAAAATGGCTGAAAATACGCCTGAGCATACCGGCCGAGAGCAAAAGAGCTGAAAAGATGCTTGAGCCCGTCGATGAGGGTAGCTAACAAGCTAACACCCAAACCAAAAAGCAAAATGGCTGAAAATACACCTGAGCATACCGGCCAAGAGCAAAAGAGCTAAAAAGATGCTTGAGCCCGCCGATGAGGGTAGCTAATAAGCTAACACCCGAACCAAAAAGCAAAATGGCTGAAAATACGCTTGAGCATATCGGCCGAGAGCAAAAGAGCTAAAAAGATGCTTGAGCCCGCTGATGAGGGTAGCTAATAAGCTAACACCCCAAAAAGCAAAATGGCTGAAGATACGCCTGAGCATACCGGTCTAGAGCAAAAGATCTGAAAAGATGCTTGAGCCCGCCGATGAGGTTAGCTAATAAGCTAACACCTGAACCAAAAAGCAAAATGGCTGAAAATACGCCAGAGCATACCGGCCAAGACCAAAAGAGCTGAAAAGATGCTTGAGCCCGCCGATGAGGGTAGCTAATAAGCTAACACCCGAACCAAAAAGCAAAAAGGCTAAAAATACGCCTGAGCATACCGGCCGAGAGCAAAAGAGCTGAAAAGATGCTTGAGCCCGCCGATGAGGGTAGCTAATAAGCTAACACCTGAACCAGAAAGCAAAATGGCTGAAAATATGCCTGAGCATACCGGCCGAGAGCAAAAGAGCTGAAAAGATGCTTGAGCGAGCCAATGAGGGTAGCTAATAAGCTAACACCCGAACCAAAAAACGACTGAAACTAAGCCTGAGCATAAATCAGGGCGATTTCAAGAGAAGACCCTCTAGCTCCTTGTTCCAAAGAACATGAGGCTCAGGGGCTACACTCAGATGGATGTACTTTTTCTTCGAAAAGCACACATCACTCAGAAGATCCCAAGAAGCGCCACATGGTTTCGCTCAGGAAAGCACTCAGACGACGCTTGTACCTACTTGGCAGGACGAGGCTTTCAGAACTCAACCATAAAGTGCTCGGGGGTTTATTGATCATGAGATGTTTTTGCAACCAGGGAAAGGACCAGATGCTGACCACATCTCGAGTTAAGCAAAAAAGTTGAAAAGAAGAAGCTGAAGATACTTGAGATCGCCGGTCCTAAGTCTTTTCAGTACTAACAAAAACACAAAGTTTGTCAAGACAATGATCTATACCGAGTTGTTTACAAGTCACAGACAAAAGCCAGACAAGCACTCGACAAATCAAGAAAGCTTGTCAAGACAACGACCTACATATACCAAGTTGTTTACAAGACGAAGACATCTAAGCAAAGAAGACATCAACAAAAAATAAAGAATCTTCATTCAATCTTCATTCAAAAAGAAGTATAGTGTTCTATTACAGAAGCTGGAGTACAAAGGTCAATCACATCAAGCATTATCATCAGGAGAAGAAATATCAATGTTAAGATTATCAACAATCCTCCTGGCTAAATCTTCGACCTCAGGCTCCACCTTTTCAACAGCATCCAGATATTCTTGACTCTTGGCTTCATCAGCAACCTTGGATAAAGTTAACTCTGGAGAAAGAACCCGGACCTAGGCAAGAACATTTTTGGTACACAGTTGGGCGCACCTCTTCATGAACTCCTAGAAGCGGGTCGGAACTTGGGGAATAAACTAAGCCCAAGATTGACCATCATCCGCTGAAGTCCGGAGAAGACCGGCTACTGACCGAAATGATTTCCACAGAGCATTCCAGTTCTCAATAGCCGTCGCCAACTTACCAGTCAAGTCTTCAACAGTTTTTTGGACCTGCACAAGATCCCTGTCAGCTCCACGCCTAATCAACTTGGCAAGCGCAAGTTCTTCTTCAGCACGAGTAATTACATCCTCAGCCCTATTGTGACTGTTGCGAACAGTTATCTTCATTTCCTCAATACCCTCCGAGAGCTTCTGCTTTTCAACTCGGAGAGCTAGAACAAGCACCAAAAAAGAAGTCAGCAGAAAGGGAAATCAGAATACAAAAGGAAACAAGAAGAACCCGCAATACCATTGCACTCATTCTTCATGGCCTCCACCGCAGCATCCCTCCACTTCTCTGCCTCTACAACCCAAGCACGAAGAGCCTTTTCCTCCTTTTGATGCGTCTGACGCTCAGTCTCCATCTCGGCCCGATAGAGATTAAGCTCTGCTTTTAGGGCACTTATCTTAGAAGACAACTTTTTCTCGGTTTTAGACAAGAAAAAGAAGCCGATATGATCTCAAGAAAAAGACTGAACAAAAAGAGAGAGAGGAAAAAGGCATAAGAACAAAACAAAGACGAACATCCAAAGAAAGAACTTTAGAAAAACTTACCTGGAGCTTTTCCCCAAAAGAAGTAGCAAGGGTTCCCCAGGCGGCAGTCAGCTCTAACAAACGATGAGTGGCATCGAACTGCTGCAACACATCATCATCCAAGCGCCGAGCACCGGTACTAAGAGGAGCAGAGGGAGAAGCCACCCGATGCAAAGAAGGCAAGGCTAGGGCCATATCCTAGGAAGCCCCGGCTACCTCCTCAGAAGAACCTATCGCCATGGCCACGGTCACTTCTGGAGCCACCGAGTCAGCAGCAGTGTGATCATTAGGGAACCATGTCTCCCTCACAGCTACCTCGCCGACCATACATGCCAAGTCCCCAGACTCAGCACATAGAGGCGCATCAGAGGATAGACAAGAAGACGGCGGAGGGTTAAGGGAAGGCGAGGGTCTGCAAGATGATAAAGAAACTCGACGATAAGAATATGAGACAGGAAAAAGGAAAATATAAGCAAAGAAACATAACGAGGAATCACTCACTCAACTATCTTCTTCTTCATGAAACCAAAAGAAGACCTTATAGGAGGAACTATGGCAGCAAAAACATCAACGTCGCTCTATGACAGGAGCGGCGCGGCCAGTACCGGAGCCCCAGAAGAACTCAAGCTCGACGACCGCTTACTACAAGAGGACAAGTCCAAAGTTAGAACAAGAAGAGGTGTTCAACAACAGAAAAACAGGGAAACAACTCACCGACGCGGGATAAGGGGCGCATCATCATCCTCATCTTCCTCACTCTCAAGCAAGGCAGCCATAGCGCCATCTAAAAAAGGAGAAAGTACTCAGTTCAAGGCACAAACAAACCACAAAAAGACAAAACATATTAATATGCTCACCTAGAAGCACGCTACCTACAACTGGAGTACCTAGACGAGTACTCGACTGGTGAGACTTCTTGGCAGCGGACAAACCAGAAGAAGAACCTTCAGCTCGCCCCCTCTTTCCGACACTATGAGGAGCTCGAGGAACTTGAAAGGTCCTTGTTGGTTTTGGTAATTGAGTGACAACCTAGGTGGACTAATTGTGTTTATGTGAGATACACAGGTGATTAGTCCACAGGTACATGTGTATGAGCAACATATGCCATGAAGGTGAAAATGGCTTGGAGATGTTGCAAAGCTCACACATGTGATGATGAAGGAGCTTATTGCACATGAGACATGACATTGAGTCATGTGATCAAGATGGAGAAGATCAAGACAAGACTTGGCTTGATGGACCGGTTGCAAGCGTGAAGGGCAAGTCGAAGGCTTTGGAGTGATGGACCGCGTGGCGGTGAAGCTTGAGCAAGACTTGGCGCCCGATGGGCGATGGCAGCGGTGAGGGAAGTGAAGTCAAGATCGATGAACCAATATGATCACGTGATGATATGAAGTGGATCATATCATTGTTGATCGTGTTGGTGCATGTGTTGCATCGACATTGAAGGAGATGGAATGGAATCAAGGCAAAGGTATAACCTAGGGCATTTCATTTCACGGTCATAGGTGTGTAGAGAAGTTTATGACCGGGTTTAGGATAGATCAAGACTATCAAGAGGGCAAACTTGTTTGCATATCGGTCATCTAGTGCCACTCGAGTGATCTAACTTTGCATTGTCGCTAGGATCGAGTGGCGTGGCAAGTTGAGTGGCTAACATCCTTTGGGAAATGATTGTGAAAATGCTAACACACATACACATGGTGGTGTACACTTGGTGGTGTTGGCACATTTACAAAAGGAGGTGGTGTTTAAAGGTGAGAACAAAGGAAGACATAGAAACTTGCTTTCGGCGGATTGCAAGTTCTTCGGGGAAAATAGAATACCTATCAGGATCGGGAAAATAGAATGCCTATTTTCTATTCAGGCGCCGGATGCAAGTTCTTGTGGTTAGCACATTGGAGCAAGGGTGATGAAAAGTGAAAAGCGAGTTACAGCGTCGGTCAAGTCGGCCAATAAGAAAAAAAGTGCGTGCGTCAATTGTTAACGTCTGATAGCGCATAAATTTGGAGAGTGGCCGGGCGTCCGATCGCGTTTCCAGACAGCGTCCGGTCATGCTCAGGACCTTCTTGGAAGCATTGAGCGAGTATTTGGGGTTCAGCGTCGGTCGATTAAGCTTCTTTGTGTCCGGTCAAGTCAAGACGGGCTACGAGAGAGTCAGCTTCAACCGGAAGCGTCGGTCAGCCCGACCGTTGCCCAGTGAAGGGAGTAGCAGCTAGTTTACCCTTGGGGCTATAAATAGAAGTGGCCCTCGGCCATCTTGAGCTTGTGAGCACCTCAAGGGACTTAGTGTCCATGCTTGTGAGTGCTTGGGAGCCCTCCATCACATATACTTGATAGTGATCATTCGATTGTGTGGTGGCGATTCTAGTGCGATTGCATCGTGAGGTTGCATCAGTGTGGCACTAGGTGGTCGTGTTGCAAGCGGGTGGTGCTTGTTACTCTTGGAGGTTGCCACCTCCTAGGCGGCAGTGGTGGTCTCCGTCGAAGCCTTAAAGAAGCTTGTGTGGCGCTGGGAGAAGTGCTTGTGACCATCGCCCGCTTGAAGGATCAACTTAGTAAAAGCGTGTCATTGAGAACTCAAAAAGGTTCCAAAGTTGCGGGCTTCTCCCCGAACCACCAAAGTGTCGACCTTGAGGGACTAGCGTGATAGTGAAGAAAATCTCGATTGATGTTCTTCCCCAAAGCTTGCGGTACTTTTATATAAGCTTGTGTAGTTGCTCTTGTAATTAGTTTGCTTGTGTAGCTTATATACCTTCTCAAGAAAGCATAGAAGTAGCTTGATGGTTTTAGGAGCTCATCACATTGCGTTATAATGTAGCTAAGGGGCTCTCTAATTAGGCATCGGTTCATTAACCAAAGGACTTAGTTATCTTACTAGCATGTGTAGAATGAAAAGTACTAGTGGCAGAGGAGTGAATCAAATTGTTTAGGAGGCTCTAGCTAGCCTTGGCACCTTAGTTGCTTTATTAGTATCTTTGCCTGAACATATATAGAGAATCAACCGATTGTCATAGTCAAAGAATTTGCTCTTAAGACCCTAAGCGGGCGAGGAACATACTCTACATATACATCAATGCGGAAGAAACACCAAGAACATTGGTGTGAAACTTCTTGGTTAAGGATGCACCAGCAAGTTGTCTCCACAATGGTCATCAAGGGGATAGGATCAATGAAGTTACGCCCAATTCCTATAAAAAAGTAAAAAGACAAGAAAGAAGAGAGAGAAGAGAAGGAGGAATTCAAGGAAAGTTTCACAAAGATGAACAAAGACAGGAAAGATGAAAGGAAGGACAACATTGGGAGCAAGATGGTTTAGCAAAGTGCTAATCCCAAAATAGCTAAGAAATCGGTGAAGAACTCAAAAAAGCGAAGAGCGATACCAAAGCCGGTCAAGCCCTCATTGTTTAGAGTACAGTGGCTTGATCGCTTGGAGCTCAAGCGTCATTAACCAAGGGACCAGATCTAAAGGAGATTGGCGGCGTAAAAAGAATAATCTCACTTAAGACCCTAGGACTGACCACCAAGAACATTAGGGACCCAATGCTAAATGAAGCTGAGAGAGAAAGAGAAGGAGCTCTCCAAAGATGAACAAAATATTCTTGACTCTAGCAAGATGGGAGGCTAATCCCATCACTCGGTGAAACAAGCTGCAGTCCAGCGATAATCTCACGGTTGTAGTAGGGACCCAATGCTGGCTTGATCTCTCAATCGCAATATTCTTATGGCAATGAATTCTTGATTCTCAATCACGGTTGAGCGAGGCTTCCGAGCAGCCCTTATGGCAATCCACTTGAAGGTTGCCTAGGACTTGCTTGCTGATTTCTTCCAACCCATATACTAGCGAAAGTAATAAAAGCACTAAGGAAAGGTGATGCTCAGGCGGCGGCGCTCAGATGATAGTGACAATGGTGGCGGTGGAGTTTTGAAGACTAGGGTTTCAAGGCAAAAGCAGGGCAGTAAAGAAAAAGAAGAAGAAAGACCTTTAAATAGATTTTATAGCAGTAAAACGCGGCCCACCGGGCCTGTTTAAACACGGCATGAGAACACAATGGTCCATTTTTCGACACGACTAAAAAGACGGATGGTACAAATCCACACAGCAGTGCAGTTCAGCAGGCGATTTGGACTTATCCATCCAAGCAACAACACAGCGAGTTATCATATTGCTACAAAAAGAACTCATCACCATAAATAAAACGAAGGTTACCTCACAAGGAACGCAACAACCCGGTCCTTATAGAAAGAACTCGGGAATCTCATAAACAACCGGGACATCGGCAGAATAAAGAATGACAACTCAGAAGACAAGATTCTTTCCATTACAAATGACTTCAAAAAATACAAGATTACATATCTTACAAGACCCAATGAACTCGGTACTACGACAAGCAAGGTAGCAAAGAGGAATCCGGACACAGCTAGGCTCTGGAACGACTACATGTTCCAAATTGCTACTTGGTAGAACAAACCGCTCTCGGCTATCTGTTTTCTTCAAAGGACGGACGCAGTGCATCCAAGGCGGAATTTAGCAGCACGGCGGGACAACATAGACCAGGGGAAGCCAACAGACATCTGTCTACCCAAGTCCGATGTGATGCTAGATATGGTGTTGATCTGCACTGGATAGTCTCAGGGCAAGCGATGAGGATTAACCCAGAGCTGCTGGATGAAGGAGCGTATCCCACATCACAAGACTTCCTCCAACTACCGCCACGTACTTCTCGGTACAATGCTACTGTGGGATTAGTCTACCTCTAATCCCTATCTCAAGACTCCCTCCAGCTATGACAAGATACACAAGAACTACAAAATACGCCTAGGGGCTGCTCTACTTCACAAACTACCATATTCATGACTACAGAGATTTCAGACCACGCAACAAAATGCTCGATGAATCAAAACATCACACAAGGAGGATATTTATAGGCCAAAGAAGTGGTGCACATGGACCGGGAGCACCAATAGAACAAACCTAACAAAGGACATAGTGAAAAGACATAATTCAATGAAAGAGGACTCAGGCGTGAAGGAGCAGTACTCAAGAACGAGCATATTCGGAAGAATATACCAACACTGTACAACTCGTGAACAAACAACATTTACTATCAACCACCACCATACAACTACATCTGACAACAACAGAATACCAGAGAATATGCCAAGATCCTGTATCCGAGTTCTTTTAGGATAAAAGAACCTAGGTATATGCTCGGGGGCTACAATAAGAAAGGCTTTCAGTCCTTTAAACAACTCAGATTCAAGATGGGGCTGCAACAGAAGAGGTTTTCAGTAACTTAAACAACTCAGAATCAAGACCCTCCAACTCTTTGTTTCAAATAGCAAGAGGCCCAGGGGCCACACTTAGTGAGTGCACTTTTTTCTTCTAAAAAGCGCACATCACCCAGAAGACTTCTTCAAGACAGACCACTTTAACATAAGATTCAAGACCCTCCAACTTTTTGTTCCAAATAGCAAGAGGCTCGGGGGCTACACTCAGTGAGTGCACTTTTTTCTTCAAAAAAGCGCACGTCACCAAAAAGACTTCTTCAAGACAGACCACTTCAAGGCCTCACGACAAAAAGAACCCGGACCGAGCTATATCCGAGCTCTTTTTGATAAAGAACCTGGGTATATGCTCAGGAGCCCTTCGACAAAGAATTAGAGCAATTTCAAGAGAAGACCCTCCAGCTCCTTGTGCCAAATAGCATGAGGCTCGGGGGCTACACCAAAATGGGAGTACTTTTTTCTTCAAAAAGGTACACACCACGCGAAGATCTCACGAAGCGCTATACGGTTTCGCTCAAGAAAGCACTCGGACGATGTTTGTTCCTGCTCGGCAAGACCTGAAGGAACAAGACGAGGCTTCTAGAGCTCAACCATGAAGTGCTCGGGGCTTGTCGGTGCGGGACCCACGGGATACCCCGCAAGGAAGGGAGAAGATCTAGTCTAACTAGGATTCTTCCCCATGTAATCTTAGTAGTAGTATTATTCTGTAATCCTACTAGAAACTCTCATTGTAAACCGACTAGGATTCTGGCCTCCTGAATATATAAAGGAGGGCAGGGTTCCTGGAGAGGGGACTTGGATGACACAACACTTGACAATCAATCCAATGCAAAGGCTAACACCGATTGGACGTAGGGCTATTACTCGATCACGATCAAGGGTCCGAACCAGGATAAATCGACTGTCTCTTGTGTTTACTGTCGAGTTCCGCATACGCTGAAGCCCGAACAAACAGCCCCGGGTACCCCCGTGGCAGGCTATCGGTGGTCAAACATCGACAGTAGCAAAAGGCAGAGCAGTGACCAACTGGGCTAATTGAGATTATATCTTTTTATTATAGCTAAGTTGGTCTTTTATGGCAGAAGAAAAACTATACATTTTAGTATTTATGTTTTATAGGACCTTATCATTAAAAGCAAGCTTTTTTAAAAATATTCTCATTAATCCTAGCTTGTTCTAAGATTACATCTCTTAAGGATGGTTGCTTGGGATTAAAAGAATTATAATTGTTACCAGGGTACTTACCTTGGTCAGTTGATCGTTGTTGTTGATTTCATTCTTGTCTCTATTAATGTGGACCTGAATTGTTACCAATCATGTTGACATCCTCTTGATATTCAGGGAATTCAACCCCCAAATATTCTGCACATGTGTTTTGAGCATTGAAAGCATCTCGATTGGCTTATCAATCTCTCTTGTAATTGGCTCGTTGTTCGAGCCAATTCAATAGTACGTCCATCTTGGTTGACAATGCACATACCTCTTCTGCTACTTCTTCACTCTTATTGCTTGGTTGGATGTTGCATGATAACCAGCCTTGATTAGAGGCTATCTTTTTCATATGAGTTTTAGCTTTTCCAAGGGTGAGTGACATAAATGATCCTCCAGCAGTGGCATCAAGTTGTTCATGAGCTTTCTGACTTAATCCATGGTAGAAACTTTGCATGAGCAACCAATCTTCCATTCCATGATGAGAACAATCTGAAACATATTCTTAGAAATGTTCCCATGCTTCTGGAATGGTCTCTCCCTTTTGCTGTTGGAAGTTGAAAATCTTTCCTCTTAAGGCATTAGTCTTGCCTACTGGGAAGAACTTTTCTATGAAGGCCTTTGAACACTTTGCCCATGTATTGATGTTGCCTTTATTATTATAGAACCATTGCTTCGCCTTTTCCACTAGTGAGAATGGAAACAAGCGAAGTAGTATGATGTCTTGAGCAACATCCTTGATGACAACTGTGCTACTAATCTCTAGAAAATTTTGAAGATGAGCACTAGCATCTTTATGTGCCTTTCCACTGAATGGGGTGGCTTGCACCATGTTGATGAGACTTGGCTTGAGCTCGAACTTCAGGTTGTTGGTTTTGAGTGTTGGTTCAGTGCGAATGTTCTCGGTGCTCGGAACAGAGAACTCATGTAGAGTCTTGTCAGCCATAGCTTTAGAAACTGGTGTTGAGCTTCCTCTTGATTGGGTTGATTCTGATTGGAAGTTGTTGGTGAATCACAACCAATTCTACAATACCCTGTATAAAATATGAACAACGACAAACAAGGGTAAGCCTACTAAAGCAGATGTGTTATGATTTTATCAATAAGTATTTATTTGATCAATTCTCTATAACCATGTGCCCCTCCCTGGCAACGGCGCCAGAAATGCTTGTTGACATTTCTTAGCATCACTCTTTACTAAGTTGTCATCTCTAGCATGATAACAGAAATGTGTGGTTGGTAATTATTAATGACACTTGTAAACTCAAAGAAAATTATATATGTTAAAGTAAAGTATATGCAAGTGCACAGATAATATACCATTGTGACATTTCACCCGTGGGTATACCGAGTATCGTTATTTATATTTTTATCCACAGGGAGGAGCTATGGGATTGTTGGCATAGAGATATTGATAAATATGTATACTTATGATAAAACCACTATCATGCTATGGCAGGGGTAAGTCAAATGATAAATAAATGATAAATGTGAAGCATTGATAATAATTCTAGAGATAGAAATAGAGACTCATAAAATATAGTATGGCTAGGCAGGAGATTCGGTAAGAGCAAAAGATTTCTAGATCATTCCTTATTTACTAAGTCTTTTGTACACCAAGTATATACACTCTCATCTATAGTATAATTAACTCTAGATCTATGCATAAGGAACATTACTAAGGAAGATCGAGAACAAAGCTTGTCTCCCTTCGCAACTATGTTCTACTTTCTCTACAAACGAGGAGTGGACTATAAAGGACTCAACGGGAGTGTCACATCCGCGATCTACCACATGACTCAGAGTGTAGAATGCATTCACAGGTAAACAATATCTAAGCACCATGCTTACATAATGTTGACGACTTAACCCATGTGCATCTTGGGCTAAGCGCTTTGCGAACATATGCATAAACTCATCATCAATCACAACTATATCAAGCATATAACTAGAGCAAACTTGGAACATAATAAATAGCAACATAATATTGAAGTAGCACAAAGTCATAAATAAAGAAATACAATGGCTATACTAGTCTCCAGACGACGGATCCAGAATCCTGAGCAATAGCCCACACTCTACTTGAACCTTGCTAGCTAGTCTATACTAGAACTTTGAAGAATTGGAGCTCTATTTTCTTCTCTCTAAAAAACCTAATTTCTAGTCTAATCTTGACTTATGGCAGCATGCTCTGGAGGGGGGTAGGGGCTAGTTATATAGGCCGGAGCATCAATCATGAGCCCTCGGATCAAACCAACTTGAATAAATGGTATAGATGCAATCTAGGAGGCGGTGGAGAACCATCATAGTGATGGGGGCTAACATGTGGGCATTAGGGGGCCTATAGGTGGGGCCAGCCGCCCCCACCTATCGTCATCTCGGGTTTTGCCTCGGGCGGATGCCTTCTGGTGGCCTCTGGAACCTTCTGGAGTAGTTTTCACCGTGGATAAGCGTAATTTTATTTGACGTTTTGACCCCCTTACCAGTTTTCTGAAATAACCTTGCTAAAAACATAGATTCACCAAAATTCATGGAAATTGTCAGTTTAAACCCCTAAGTTTATGTTGGTGATCCTTTTTATGTATTTATTCGAGTTATGTTGATGGTTTATGATGAATGATAACTACCGTCAACAAACTCTCATAAGCTTAACGTTTGCTCGTCCCTGAGTAAAGCTAAACTTGACAATGGATCAGGTGCTGCTGCGATGTTTTCACTCCTCAAAAGTACACATGCGTTCAACAAAGAATTCTCCTCTGGATTAAAATCCACTGATCTGACTTTCAAACTTACCTATATTACCTTCAACCATGGGGCTTTTGAGCTTTCACTTGGGTCTTGAGCAATTGAAAGACAGAACGATCAAGTCAGGCACTATGTATTAAGTTCTTTGTTCAACCATTATTCTAGAGTTTTTGCAAGTTTTTAAAATAAAACTCAGAGATTCCATTGTATGACACTCTCAAGTCTCTCATATATGTGGTATTTGTGGATCCTTACCAAGGCAATAGTGATGTTATGCCTTTTCTTCTCCTATAACTATGGCTTATATGAAGCTCATAGGAGTGGTAAATATATGAGAGAGCATACTTGCGATACATATATTGTAAAGTCAAACAATGGATTCAAAGAGAGTTGAGTCATACAATCAAATCAAGATGTGCATGTGTGTGGAATATGGTGGATATAAATATGGTGGCTAGCCTAATTCTACTTTTCTCCTTGAAAACATATCTCTTCTTTAAAACTTAGAAACATTTGCTAGAGAGCAGGGGCTATCTTATTTATTTATTCCTTTTTTCAGGCGGGCATCTGAGCACCCATTGTTTTAAATATCTCGAATACTTTTGTGTCTATTTTTTCTTAACACTTTTTTTCTTTTATGAATAACTTTTGTATAGCTCCATGTCTCTTTTCTGCAATAAAACTTTTGAGAGATAGCAACAAGAACTTGGAGCATTTATTTGGTGGAAAACCTATCAAGCATGTTTTTGGGTTTTCTCCCAGTGTAGGAGTAAAACATTTTTGGGTGGTGTGTACATGATCCTGATTTTAATAGCATGATAAAACTCTTATAAGGTATCAACAAAGCTTGACCAAACTCAATGCAATGCAAGCAACATATATGAGTGGACGTTTTCTTAGTCTAAATATCATATTTGGCTCTGGTAGGAATTCAAGCTTTGTCAGATAGGATCTCATCATGTTGTATTTTTATATTTTTTAAAAGATAAATCTCCTAAATTCAAGTGTCATTTGGAACAAGATAAATAGCAGCTCAGACCTTTTCATATCATATCCGTTAATTACCTAGACTTAGATCAAGCATATGCTACCCACGAGTTCCAAGTTCAGAGCAAATTCTCATGTCAAATCAATTTCATTTAAAACTCGAGAGAATTCAAGGCTGAAAACTAGATACTTGAAAGAAATTATAACAGAGAAACTATTCATCATTATCATCATGTGAGATCATCTTCAAGTTTTCTCTCTTTTTTTAGCTCTTAAAAATAAGAAAGGAAACTAAAACACATCTTAAGCAAACTTAATTAAACTTAAACTATATACACACTCCTTTTATTTGGTTTTCATTTTCATTTTTTAGATCACACTATAATAATATATATATAACTAAATTTTTATTTTGTTTTTGGTTATGCATTTTTTTACTAAATAGCAAACTCAAAAAAATAAACTAAAGAAAATAATAAAATGCTAGAAAAGAGAAAACTTACCTTCGGTAAACGGGGGCTCCTCCCCCAAGCTGGGTGTTGCTACGGTCTCTTAGAAAGGCGGTCGATGTGGAGACCCTGGAACAAGTATCGCCAATTTTTGTTTTCCTGCTCCTGGTGTTGCTGGATGGCGGCGAAGCGTTCTCCTGCCTTCACTTGCCACTGGGTGTGTTGGTGAAGTTGGTTCTGTATTTTATGTTGTGTCTCCTCGATAGTCGTTAGCCTGTTGTCGAGGCGAGGGAGCTCCATCTGCTGCTCATGATAGCCCATGGGCTAGTCATAGTAGCCATAGGCAGAGAGGGACATACGTCTTCCCTGATGGCCACTCGAGACTTCTTCATATGGTTGCTGCTGATAGTAGTCAAAGTTGCCATCCTGCCATTGCGCACTTGAGCCCTGATGCCAGGAGCTCTCAGCGTGCTGAGGAGTGGGCTGCTCCCAACCAGCATGCTCGGGATGGTGCATGCGGGAAGAACTCGGCTGGTCCTAGCCTACATAGCTGGTGAAGGCATGTCCTTCTAGAATTAGATCGTCACCACGGTATCGGGGCTGTAGGTTACACGTGAGTCTTGCAGAGGCGCTCCGGCGAGGTGCTGCTTCCTTCACCTATAAATCAGAGACAAAAGACTGCACCGCATACAGACTAAGGTTTTGGTCTGGTAACGGGATTTCGTTTGTATAATCCATATACATCATGACAAGTTTCCCGTTTCTACCCTTTTTTAACATGTGTGCTTGGTTAAAATATTCATAATCGATAAGCCAATGGGGAATGTCATTGATGTAAGCAACATAAGCATTTTCCAAAAGACCCAAATTTTTAGCTATGCGGGTGATCAAAGAGGTATACCCAATATCTCCCTTAAGATCAGGAATTTCTTTCCATTGTTTCATCATAAACTGGACCGGTAAAACCTTTCTTCTTTTGACCATGGCATAGAGCAGTTTAAGTTCATCATTCCTAACAGTGCAAAAATCATTCCTAGGAAAAATAGAAAAAACTAGCCATTTATATCACAAAGTAGGGTGATGAATTTCATTGGTACGGGGACGGTAGCAAGTAAGTTCTTTAGATATTTCCCTCCAAAATTTGATTCTATCAAAGTCTTGTATAGTAGTGTCTACATCAATCATACATTGTGCATGAAATCCTAGGAGTTCACTAAACTGTTTCTATGGGATAGAAAAATCTTTTCCGAAAAGTCTAAATGATACTTCTGAATCAGTGGATTTCAAGGTACATAAAAATTTAACAGTCAAAAGCTTAGGCCCCGGCTCAATAATTTCCCAAACATCCTCCCATCCTGCAGCCTTAAAAATAAGTTCAAATTCAGTGTTCATACCTGTGGCTTGTAGTAGGGATAGATCGTAAGCGAGAGTGAGGACAAATCTCCGGGTCTTTAGCTTCTTGTAGATGTCCTTCTCCGTATCATCCCGGAGCTTGAGCTGCTCCTTTTGCAAGAGAATGTTTCTCTCTGCGGGGGCTGAACAGGACAACGTTCCGACAGCGGGAGATGGAGATCAACCTCCATGTAAGTGCTTGCCTGAGACGATGAACTTCTTGTTGAGTGGAACGACACCGCATACTTGAGCTTCCCGACGATCTTGCTCATTTTCCTACAAAATAGTCAAAAGACAGCACAACTCATGGAATGGGATTAGGAAAATGAAAATGTTAGTGGTTAGCTGTCCAAAAGTCAGTCGTCCAGAGGGTTAGTAGTCCAAGATTGCCTAAATAATTTTTCTAATCAATATTTTGATATGACTTCCACCCTAATTCTTTTTAATTTTCTCTCTTGATTTGGATAGCACTACTACTCTTAAACCCTCTCTTTCTTGCTAAAATTTTAGCAACACCTCTCTCTCTCTTACTCAAGATTTTAGCCACACTTTCACTCTCAACTTTCTCACCCTTTTTCTCACTCCAAAACTACTTCTACCAAAAGAATTTTAAATTACGAGATTTGGAATTGAAAATTCAAACTTGGGAAGCTGGATTGCAGTGTGAGTGAGTGAGTTGAGCAGCCAGGAGGGGGGTATTTATAGGGGGGAGAGCAGCAGGCCGGCCACCCAAGTGGTGGGGCCGGCCGGCCCCACATCATGGCCAAATGGTCTCGCCATTTTCCTGGTGCTCCTTTTACTTCATGCTTAAGCAAACATCCACTCCTTTGGTGCTCTTTTAGTGGTGATACGACCAGGATAGCTGGTGGAGAGATGATGGAGGTGAAAGTGGTGGTTGAGTGGAGATGGAAGTGATGGGTAGTGGTTATGGAGGTGATGGTGGTGGGTCCCCAAGTGTATGTGGGTCCTGGTGCCCGTATTTCTACCGTATATTCATATATATATATATGCAATAAAAAATATTTTATGAAACTATGAAATATAAGAAGATGAATGATTGTATTTTTAAATTTTTACGCCTCCATGGTAAATATTTCTTACGGATTTTTACGCTACGTAAAAATTATTTACATGAGGCATGAATTTTTATAATGCCATGATAATTTTTTTATTTTTATAATGCAGGTGTTGAAAAGTAAATATGTCAAAGTAAAATATAATGCAAAAAACAATTATAGATAACTACCGAGTTACCTCCTGGAGAGGGTTCGGCATTTTAAGTCCACTGAACCGGACTTCTCCGTTCGCGTTTATTCTTTGGGTGCGTCCTTTGGTCCAAGAGATGGAGACCTTGACAGATGAACTTGTTTCTTACACCATTCTAAATTAGAGCATTGTTCTGGTCTTGGCTTAAAGGCGAATCTCTCTTTCTTGCCGTTGATATAGAATTTGATTTCTTTGGCTCCGACATCAATGTGCGTATTTGTAGTACTCAGGAAGGATTTTCCTAGTATGAGGGGTGTCTTCATGTCCTCCTGCATGTCGAGTACTACAAAATCCATAGGAACAAAGAAGTTTTGTATCTTTACCAAAATATTCTTGGTGATTCCTGCAGGGTAGCGGACTGATTGGTCGGCTAGTTGCAAACACATCGATGTTGGTGTAAGTGTTGAGTAGTTGAGCTTGTCGAAGACCTTCTTGGGCATGACACTAACGCTTGCTCTAAGATCGCATAACATGTTCTCAAAGTTATGGCTTCCGATCGAACAATCGATAGTGGCACACCCTGAATCCTTCTTCTTGACAGGTGATGTGTTTAGGATGGTCGCACTACACTCCTCCGTTAACTTGATTACTTCAGTGGTGGGCAGTGGTCTTTTGTTGTTCAGGATGTCTCTAAGGTACTTTGCATAGGTGGGTACCTGTATGGCATCTAATAGAGGAATATTGATATATAATTTTTGAATTACCTCCATAAACTTACCAAACTGATCATCCATTTTGGCTTTTCGATTTCTGCGTGGAAACGGTAGGAAGGTAGTGTCATGAAAATCTTGTTGTAATTCTCACTCTTGTGGCATAACTTCTTCAACTTCATCATTTATCTTCTCCTCTTCCTGCATTACACCTATCCTTATCGAACATGGTAGATCACGAGTAGACTTGCCACCTCTTGTGGTTATAGCATTGACCTTTTCAAGGTTAGAAGCAAAAGGTAGAGCAACGACCAACTGGGTTAATTGAGATTCTATCTTTTTATTATAGCTAAGTTGGTCTTTTATGGCAGAAGAAAAACTATCAATTTTAGTATTTATGTTTTCTAGGACCTTATCATTAAAAGCAAGCTTTTTAGAAATATTCTCATTAATCCTAGCTTGTTCTAAGTTTAAATCTCTTAAGGATGGTTGCTTGGGATTAAAAGAATTGTTACTAGGGTACTTACCTTGGTAAGTTGACCATTATTGTTGATTATATCCTTGTCTCTGTTGTTGTGGACCTAAATTGTTACCAATGATGTTGACATCCTCTTCATATTCAGGGAATTCAACCCCTAAATATTCTACACATGTGTTTTGAGCATTGAAAGCAACTTGAATGGCTTGATGATCTCTCTTGTAATTGGCTTGTTGTTCGAGCCAATTCAACAGTACATCCATATTGGTTGACAATGCACACACCTCTTCTGGTACTTCTTCACTCTTATTGCTTGGTTGGACGTTGCATGATGATCAGCCTTGATTAAAGGCTATCTTTTCCATAAGAGTTTTAGTTTTTCCAAGGGTGAGTGACATAAATGATCCTCCAGCAGTGGCATCAAGTTGTTCATGAGCTTTCTGAATTAATCCATGGTAGAAACTTTGCATAAGCAACCAATTTTCCATTCCATGATGAGAACAATCTGAAACAAATTCTTAGACACATTCCTATGCTTCTAGAATGGTCTCTCCCTTCTGCTGTTAGAAGTTGGAAATCTTTTCTCTTAAGGCATTGGTCTTGCCTACTGGGAAGAACTTTTCTATGAAGGCCTTTGAACACTTTGCCCATGTATTGATGTTGCCTTTATTGGTGTAGAACCTTTGCTTCACCTTTCCCACTAGTGAGAATGGAAACAAGCGAAGTAGTATGATGTCTTGAGCAACATACTTGATGACGACTGTGCTACTAATCTCCAGAAAATTCTGAAGATGAGCACTAGCATCTTCATGTGCCTTTCCACTAAACGGGGTAGATTGCACCATGTTGATGAGACTTGGCTTGAGCTCGAACTTAAGGTTGTTGGTTTTGAGTGTTGGTCCAGTGCGAATGTTCTCGGTGCTCAGAGCAGAGAACTCACGCAGAGTCTTGTCAGCCATAGCTTTAGAAACTAGTGTTGAGCTTCCTCTTGATTGGGTTGATTCTGATTGGAAGTTGTTGGTGAATCACAACCAATTCTGCAATACCCTATATAAAAATACGAACAACGACAAACAAGGGTAAGCCTGCTAAAGCAGACGTGTTATGATTTTATCAATAAGTATTTATTTGATCAATTCTCTATAGCCATGTGTCCCTCCCTAACAACGGCGCCAGAAATGCTTATTTATATTTCTTAGCATCACTCTTTACTAAATTGTCATCCCTAGCATGATAACAGAAATGTGTGGTTGGTAATTATTAATGACACTTGTAAACTCAGAGAAAATTATATATGTTAAAGTAAAGTATATGCAAGCGCACATATAATATACTATTGTAACATTTCACCCGTGAGTATACCGAGTATCATTATTTATATTTTTATCCACAGGGAGGAGTTATGGGATTGTTGGCATAGAGGTATTGACAAATATATATACTTATGATAAAATCACTATCATGCTATGCAGGGGTAAGTCAAATGATAAATAAATGATAAGTGTGAAGCATTGATAATAATTCCAGAGATAGAAATAGAGACTCATAAAATGTGGTATGGCTAGGCAGGAGATTTGGTAAGAGCAAAAGATTCCTAAGTCATTCCTTATTTACTAAGTCTTTTATACACCAAGTATATACACTCTCATCTATAGTATAATTAACTCTGGATCTATGCATAAGGAACATTGCTAAGGAAGATCAAGAACAGAGCTTGTCTCCCTTCGCAACTGTGTTGTACTTGCTCTACAAACGGGGAGTGGACTATAAAGGACTCAATGGGAGTGTCACATCCGCGATCTACCACATGACCCAGAGTGCAGAATACGTCCATAGGTAAATAATATCTAAGCACCATACTTACATAATGTCGACCACTTAACCCATGCACATCTTGGGCTAAGCGCTTTGCGAACATATGCATAAACTCATCATCAATCACAACTATATCAAGCATGTAACTAGAGCAAACTTGGAACATAATAAATAGCAACATAATATTGAAGTAGCACAAAGCCATAAATAAAGAGATACAATGGCTATACCAGTCTCCAGACGACGGATCTGGTATCCTGAGCAATAGCCCACACTCTACGGTGGTTGTCCGGTGGCACCGCCACCCTAAGGGCGGTGCCCACCTGGACTTGGCCGAGTGCAGTAGGAGTCGGGGGTGGTCACCGGAAGTGACGGTGTACATTGCCATTGTGAGGGCAGTGCACCACAGGGTGCTATCCGGTGCCACTGCCGCTTTTCGGCAGAGAGCGAGAGAAGTGGGCATGGTCACCGTCGTGCCTAGGGCGGTGCACCCCCCCTATTTTTCCCAAGAGCAGGGTTTTTGCGGGGTTGGCCAAGGTGGTCACCGCCATCCCTAGGGCGGTGCCACTGCCACCCCTATCTTGTGACCAATGGCTAGTAGCCGTTGGAATTCGACTGTTGGGAGGGGCACCGCCGTGTCCGGTGCCCTCGTAGAAACCAGCAGCTTTGCTCCAATGGCTCTATTTGGCTTGGGGCTATAAATAGAGATAGAGCTCGGGCTTGGGCTGGTTGCTGAGCACCTTTAAGCCTTGGTGGCTTGTATAGGTGTGCTTGGGAGCCCTCTAACTCACTTGTGTTTGATAGTGATCATCCGATCGAGTGAGTGATTCTAGTGCAATTGCATCGTGAGGTTGCATCGAGTGGCACTAGGTGATCGAGTTGTAAACCGGTGGTGCTTGTTACTCTTGGAGGTTGCCACCTCCTAGATGGCTTGGTGGCTCATGACTCCGTTGAAGCACGTGGGAAGATTGTGCGGTGCTCTGAAGGAGGATTTGTGAGGGGGATCGTGCTCACCCCGCGAGGATCGCAAAGAGCAACTCTAGTAGAGCGTGTCATTGAGTTACCCTCACTTTTGGGGTAGGTTCTTGCGGTGCCTGACGTGCAGGCTTAGCGGGTGATGTCAATTAGCCGCCGAACCACCAAGTGAACGGTCGACACAACGGGGACTAGCGTGTTGGCAAGCACGTGAACCTTGGGATAAAATCATCGTGTCATCCTTGTCTTCCCGTTAGTTTGCATCATCATTACACAAGCTTGTATTTACTTTCATATACTTGTGCTTGTGTAGTTGTTCTAGTAATTAGTTGACTTATGTAGTTGGCTAGTTACCTTCTTGCTTGTGTAGCATAGAAGTAGCTCTCTTACGTGACTAATTTGGTTTGAGTAACCTTATTAGTCACATTGTTTAGTTTGTGTAGCTAAGTAATTTGTGCTCTATAATTTAGCTTGTGTAGGCTTGTTATTGAGCATTGCTAGTGAGCTTAGGAGCTTTGTGCTTTTGCTTACTAGAATTGTGTAGGAGCTTCCCCGTTGCTTGAAGTACTAGTGCATAGGTTTGTGTGACCTTGCTCTAAAATTGTTTAGGTGAGCTCTAGCTAGCCCGACACCTTTGTTGCCTCATTAGGATCTTTATAAGATGCTTGAGAATATAGATAGAGGGGTATAGTCTTAGCTAGACCGTTAGTTTTAATTCCACATTTATTTCGGTTAGCCGACGCGATTAAATTTTACAAAGGACTATTCACCCCCTCTAGTCCGCCATCTCAACCCTACAGAAAGGGGCAGGGGCAAAAAGGATATTTTACCACCCTTCTCTGCTCAAAATCTAGAAATTAATATTTTATTATGAGTGTCTACCAGCAAATTTGTCAAGAACCAGAGTGTCCTCCAACAAATCGCTTCATTTTGGATGTCCAGCAGCAAAGCATGGTCACTTTTAGTGTCCAAAAGCCAATTTTGCCTATATATTATGGGACATCTATGGTTCATACGGAAGCAAGCATATATAAATTGGTATATGAGATGTGAGGTATTGCATATGGAATGGTCTCATTTAAAGAGCTTGCTATGAAATCAATGTTACTGAAGATGGTTTCACTTCATAGAATTCAATCTATGCTTTTTGTTGATTCAAGTCATGGTATGACTTGGTTTGGCTTGTGAGGGTGAAGATAGCAAGGAAAAGTCTTTGAAGGACCAAGCATAGGTGAAGGGCAAGCGACGGCTTAGGCGACCGAATGACCATGGCTGTGGTGAAGAAGAAAGTGCTTGCATTTAGTCATGTCACTAATCAAGCTAAAGGAGGTTATATTATGAGGAGAATCAAATCATTGTTGGATCATTTGATGAAAGTGACTTGGTGCATTTGGATTCATTCCACCAAGTCACATGCTTAAGATCACTATGCGTAAGCAACAATCAAAATGAACACGTTGGCATTCTCTATTGTTGAAGATTAAAAGATATGGCTTGGGTTCAAAGAAGGTTAACTCAAGCGGTTTAAATTCGATTTTATTTAAACTTGAGTTTATAGGTATGTCGTACTATTAAGAGGGATGCAACATGATGATAGTTGATTGTCTCAAAGTGCTCAAGTTAACCCATGTGAGGTTTGAGAGAAGAGTGGCAAAAAGTGCTAACTTTGTGTGCTGTTGAAGGCAATACCGGAGGGTCCGGTATTGAATACCGGAAGGTCCGATATGAACAACACACATAACTTTTGGCTAGAATTTCTAGGCAAGGGTGCTCTGTTGAAATTAACCTATGAGCATACTGCCAGTTCATACCAGAGGGTTTGGTAAGAATCTGACAGCTCCAATGGCTATAAAACGGCTAGTTTTTTTAGTGTGGGCTATAAATACCCCCAAGCCTTCCCCTTTGAGGGATGCTAATTCCTAGCACTTCTATACTCGTCTTAGAGCCTTGTGAGTCACTCCCCACTCCCCCTCTTTGTGAGATTGCTTCTAAGTGAGAAATCCAAGTGGTGGGTTGAGTGAGATTTGAAATGGTGAACAAAAGAGAGCAAGCCAATCCTTGAGCATTTGTGGCATTCATCGATCTCGTGATTCATATTTTTTACTCTTGGAGCTTGGCTCCTAGATGGCTAGGAGTCCCTAGTGAGCAGCCAAGGATTGTGGTGTGCTACGGCAAGTTTGTGAAGGCCCGATCTCGCCTTCGCAAGGAAAGGGATCAAGCTAGTGGATCGAGGAAAGTGGTTGAAAGAGACCACGGTTAGAGTGGATCTCGGAGTGGTCACTCATTGCCTCCTCAATGGAGAGTAGGACTTGAGGGAGTCCAAACTTTGGTAAAATAAATATCGTGTCTCATTGCATTTTGAATTGCTATATTTGTTTCCCTCTCGATCTACTCGTGTTGTGATCTTTAGTGTGCAGGGTGTACTCATATTTCACCTTTTGGAAACCCCCTGCACCTTTGGATCAAAGTTTGAGCCAAGAAGAAGGAAGTTCATCGAGGAACTTCATTGACCCATGAATACCAGACCCTCCTGTATTGCATACCGAAGCCTCAGGTATTGCAGAGTCTAGCTACAACTTTGCAATTCTGTGATTAATTAATTTGTGCTACAGGTGTTTGGCTCCTAGGGTTATTTAGTATCCTTGATGTACTTAGTGCTTCACTTAGAGGGGTTGTTTTACTCTGATTTGGGATTTCCAAGAAATTAGAAATTCCCTTCTAACGGCTTCTGCATTTTAAGTTACAAGTTTTCAAAAATGCCTATTCACCCCTCCTCTAGGCGACATCCTCTATCCTTTTAGAGATTAAGAGTTATAAAGCAATTGTGAGCAAGCCAAACCTTTAGCATTTGTCGAGCTTCGTCATACTTCATGAAGCATTTGTTACCCTTGGAAGGGAAGCCTCCTAGACGGGCTAGTCATCGGTCAATGAGCTCCCAGCTTGTGGTGAGCCACAGGAATTTTGTATTGCCCTTTGTGAAGCTAGCGGAAATCCTTAAGTTCGACCTTTGTAGTTCTCTTGAGAAGAGGTGGGAGTTGAAAGGGACTCTAAGCCTTTGTGGCTTCATCAAAACTAGGACGTAGGCAAGCTTTGGTGGCTCCGCTGAGCCTTGGGGGTAAATCTCACGTCTTGCCTATTGTTGTCGTGACTCGAGATCACCTCTTTTTTTGTAGTGAAATCTTTGCTTTGCATTTGATCTACTCGGTTATGTGTGTTTGTGTGTGTAGGTACTTCGTAAACTTGCTACTGTATATATCTCCAAACACAACTATAAGTTTGGTTTGTGCTTGAACTCAATATGCATAGTGAAATTCGTTCTATTCCGTGTTGCACGTAAGTTATGCATAATCACGTGGAAGTTCCACGGTATGCTAATTCAAGTTTTGTTTACTGTTAATTTCCAAAAATGCCTATTCACCCCTCTCTAGGCGACATCAAGGTCCTTCCACCCTCTTTGCTAGGGCTCCTCCGGGTCCAACTTGTCCTACAAATCACGGCTCCTCCTGGCTCCCCGTTTATTCGAAGAAGAGCGAGAAAAGAGCTCTGTGCTATAATAACCACTACAGTGCTCTTGGAAACAGAGACAGAGCACTTTGGTGCCGTGCCAAATAGCCCCTAAGTGCAGAAAGACTAAGAGTTAAGGTAAGGAATTGTTGGAGAAAAGTTTTTTCTTTCTAATTTGTTAAAAATAGAATTGAGAGTGGGTTTTGGAAACTTTCTAAGATCTCTTGCATCTGGCAAGGCTGAAGCTGGAGCCCAAACAACTGGAGCTGAAATGGCTCAAAGAACCCTGTTACATGGAGAAATTTTGATATTTGATCCTCAATACGCTCGCATCTCTATATTTGACACTCAACGCACGCCTTTGGAAATTTAACCTTAGGTACACTAACTCTTTTGATCTAAGGGATTTGCTCATTTTCTATTTTCAATACTCTCTCATCTTAACTTAGGCCACGAGAAAAGATTAAATTACCCCTGCCCCTAAAAGAGGAGACGAGACACACCTTTCCCCCGCCCCCAACCTCGTTCGCATGGGCTGGTACATGCCCCGGTGTCACGACACGTTGTGGGGGCAGTAGAGGAGGCGACAAGGAGCTAGCAACCGGAGGAGACGACTAGGGCCCGATGCGTAAAACCCTAGGATGTCGAGCACAACCTCTTGAGTAGCAGAGTGGTGAGATAGAGAAGTAGAGGAGGAAAGCGAAGGCTGAGGGAGTCCTCGTGACTCGCAGGATCTCGAGAGCAGACATGACTAATTGGATAGACTTATTTTGTATGGGGTAATTTGGTCTTTTCCTATAGCCTAAATTAAGAGGAGATAGTATTGAAAATAAAAAATAGGAGAATTCTCTTAAATCACAAGAGTTCGTATGTCTAGGGTTAATTTTTTTAAAAGCGTGTTAATTAAGTGTTACGTTCTGTCCTACGACACTATTTTAATAGTCTTTTCAGCGAACAAACAGTATTTTTCTCTCACGATAAATTAACATAAACATCAACATACGTCAAATTTCAGCGAAACGAGACCTGATGGTCAAATATTGAAATTTCTCTTGCCACGGGGGCCTAAATAAGCAGCTCCGAAGCAAACTCCACGACTCGGCCTCCTCTTCCTCGCACCATCCCGCCGCCGCCGCCTTCCATCCTCCACCACCCCGGATCCCGCCGCCGCGCCGCGATGGAGGAAGACGACGAGTTCGGCGACCTCTACACCGACATCCTCATCCCCACTCAGACCCCCGCATCCACCTCCGCGCTATCCAACCCTGTTCCAGTTGAAACCCTACCCCGCCAGCCTCCAAACCCTAATCCTACCCCCTTGGCGGCGGCGGCGGCGGAGGAGGAGGACGACGACTGGCTCCTAGGAGGGAGCGACCCCATACCCGGGGTTGACCCGATCGGCGATTGGGCCGACGAGGACGACGATGGAGACGAGCCCGCACCTCCCGTGAAGCGTGAGGTTGCTGCGCCCGCGAAGCGGCCCACCTCTGCGGATGATATCGATCCGCTCATGGGGGGTGGTGCGGGCGATTCCGGGCCGGCCATCCCTGGGCTTTCGTCGGCGGCGGCAGCTGGTGCGGCCGGGAGCGACGAATGGGACAGCGATAGCGAGGACGACATCCAGATCGTGCTCAACGAGACCGATGGCCGCCGGGGGCTCGGGGAGGATGAAGGAGACGACGAAGACGGTGAGGACCTCGTCATCGTCGCCGATGGACCACACATCACCGGGATGGAGGAGCAGGATTGGGGAGAGGACCCAGCAGCGGCAGGGGCAGAAGGAGAGCGAAAGGACGGAGGTGAGCCTGGTAAGACGGTGGCGGCACCGGGAGGAAGGATCGGGTACAGTGGCGGCGGCCCAGGGTTCCATCAGCAGCACCATTCCATGTTCAAGGTCAGTTATTTGGGCCAAGAAGCCGTACGATGCGCTCTGGCCACCCCTGCAGAGGGAGACGGCGTAAACCTGGTTGCAACTCACTATCCTTTATGTTGTACTGTGTTACTTTGTGGAAATTTCTTCTCAAGTTTAGTTTCTTTTTACAATCCTTTGCGTACCATTCCACAATGTAACTGTAAATGCATTATTAGCATGGTCTATAAAGGAAGAAAGGAAGAAAAATTCAATGACATTGCATTTTGTATTGGATGCCTCCATATAGCATTTTCAAACGTTCAGCCCTTGAAACGGGTTATCTACTTATCTCCATGCTGGAGTAACTTTCATGATGATAATGTTGAGGCTGATTGGTTTCTATGTCGCATGCCAGTAATGGAATTTCAGTCTGCAGATGCAGATGCGATCTGTACAAAGCTGACCGTTTTGAAGAATGATGCATTGAAGCCACCATTTCACCTGTACAGAGGAGTGCAGCTGGTCCAATTCACTAATATCCGTTGCGGTCTAATAAGAGATAGGGGCACATGGTAGTTGAAATTGTCCAGCTCAAAGTGCATTACAATCCTTAAGTTGCCATCAATCCAAATCTTCAACAGTGTCCCAAAAAAATAGCTATTTGGCTATTTATACTGAGTTATAATGCTACAATGCAATATGTGCCCAAGTTAGTCTCCATGATGGCAGGTTTAGAATTTAGTAGCTGAGTTGGTTTTGTGAGTGTTGGTCTCAAATTGACAATTTGCTGCTGATGGATATGTTTCCTTTTCCCTTCTACCGACGGAAATACGGCCCTGCTTACAACTGGTGCCAGCCTGATGAACTATACTTAGCCTTACAGACAACCTGGTCATTCTAAGGGGGTTGTATATGCCACATACACGCAAGTGGAGCTAAATGATTTAGAAGTAGCTGTAACTAACATAAAAGCAACAACAACAAGCCACATGTCCCAAGAAGGTCGGGGTAGGCTAGAGATGAAACAAAATCCGCAAAGCAAGTTGGTGTAGCCTTTTGTTCCAAGGAGCTGAGATGTTGCATTTTTTGCTAATCTGTCACCAGCATTTTATTCTGGGAATTTTGTTTCGTGTGGATTGTTGCATGACTACTCATGCTCATATCAAACTCCAATAGGGTCAATAAAAGTTTATGCCGTACACATGTCTGGATAATATCTTAATTTTGTTGTTGAGTTTTCTAAGACAATTTGCATGGACTTCATTTTTCTTTGCTTTTTGGAAGGAAAGTTGTTTTTTTCCTACAAAATGTGTATGATATTGGATAATATCTAAGATAACAGTCCTAATTTATTATTTTCATGTAGTTTTCTTGAAATTACAATATCTTTTATGCCCGGAAAACAGTATATGCGCACAGAAGTGTCAGTTTAATATTGACATAGCAGTCAAAGTTTGTTTCATTGACAGCATGATATATATATCTATTTATTTGTTATCAGCTATTCCCATGGCTTGCTTGTTTGGCAAACTGATGATGTTTATCTATTTGAACATTGTTTGCTCATGCAAGAACCGTTCACCTTTTTTTTGTTTCTTTTACATGAATAATAATTTCTCATGTTCTTTCTGTTGAATGGCTGCCAATAACTGCTCTCCCATTTTCTTCGCTGTACTTTTTGGCCTGCCCCAACTTGCTTGGACCAAAAGGCTTTGTTGCTATACTTTTCGAAGTAAGTTTATGTCCGCCTTGTTGATTATTTCTTCTTGTTGCAGTATGTACGCCCTGGCGCTCCTTGTGCTTCAGTAGGTGGGGTACCTGGTGGTCCTGTTCAGTTCCGCCCTCCTGGGCCTTCAGGCCCTTTCTCTGGTCGTGGTAGAGGTGACTGGAGGCCTGCTGCTGGTCGAGGCATGAATAAAAGTTTTCAATCAGGCTATGGAATCACTCCATGGGGTGGTTCAGGGCGCGGTTTTGGTGGTGGACTAGATTTTGCACTTCCTCCTCACAAGTAAGTTAACTGCTACCAGCAATTAATATACTTTAGAGTTTGGAGTACAGTATGCCATTTACTTTCAGTTGTTTTGCCCTTGCAAATGTCTTACTGATTGTTCCATCTTTAATAATACTTCTGAAGTAGTTGCTACAAAATTCTACTGTATGGCTAAGTCCATAACAGGCAGTATATAAACACTTGTGTGAAGGTTGTACAACCAACCACATGGTTGAGGTTATAATTGCTGTTGGAACCAAGTCTTCCACGAGCTGCAAAGTGCGCCCTGTGCAGACTAGCATGGAGCATATGCAGTTATTAATGACTACATTACAATCATGTGATTATCAGTGAGCACCGGATGATGGGGATGTGCTTGCTGGATTATAAATGCAATTTAGATTCTAAAGCATGTAGAATCACAAATAGCACTGTACTGGATGCATGTCTCATTTTCTGGTCTAGGATGAGATTAAGAGTTCTGGGCATCTATGTTGTTCTTTCATTTGCAATCAGATTACAATCCTAGTTTAGACTCATTCATCATTTTCTTGTTCTAAATATATATATATATATGGGCGGTTCTGGTTTGTGCTCATTCATTGTTAATTTACAGTAAAGACTGATTATTATTTGAATTAGGACAATATTTGATATTGACGTGGAAACCGCATTTGAGGAGAAGCCATGGAAATTCCCTGGTGCTGATATTTCAGACTTTTTTAACTTTGGCCTTGATGAAGAGAAGTGGAAAGATTTTTGCAAGCAGCTGGTGAGTCCATTTCTTACATTCGGCAGTGCATATAGTTTGTTTACTATATATAAGCAATCAATTAAACAAGAATTCTTTTATCGCCAGGACCAACTTCGACTAGAATCCACAATGAAATCTAGAATACGGGTGTACGAAAGTGGCCGTTCGAACAGGTTAATTATGATCCCATTATTGGAAAACAATATCCTGCTCTATCTGTAGTGATGATGAATAATTTTTTATCTGCATCCAGGATTATGATCCAGATTTGCCGCCAGAGCTAGCGGCTGTGACTGGTCATCTAGACAACTCTGCTGACAGTCGCAATAAAACGGATAACGGCCATACAGATTTTAGTGCCCAAGGAAGAGGTCCGGCAAACGTGCGGACACCAGTGGTATTGAGTTTCCCTCCATCTCTAGAATTTTACATCTGATTCATGTTTGCTTTTGAATCTGTTTTGTCGTGGTATGGTTTCTCACATTATGGGCTTATGGGTGTAAGATAGACCATTACTTACGATTATTGACATATCATGTTGTCCGTATGCCACATATTTTTGTTCCACACAATTTATCAAGAGTTAACAGCGTACCCCAACTTGCTTGGGACTAAAAGGCTTTGTTGTTTTTTTTTAATAGTTATTGGCAACAGAGCAAACATGAATTTATACCATTAACAACCATCCATCGATGTCCTGTTTAACTACTAGTATGCGGGCTTGATCCTACAAAATCAATACATATTCCATAGCCTTTTCTTCGCTTGGAGGCTTGGACACGCGTGGTTGTTAATGTTTGGTCCTAGGAGTATTTTTCTTGTAGCTTTGGACACATGCTGTTTATTTTTCTTCAATCTTCGTTATTCTGTGCCAACATATTTACATTATGTAGTGATGTGAGTTTGCTTTTCAGATGACAGGGAGACCTATACAAGTTGAAACTAATTACACAGACCGGTTTCCATCTGTTGATTCACGCCCACATCGAATGCGTGAATCAGATTCTGTTATTGAGGTAAAATGTTTTCATGATCTGATCCATGTTTTATCTGTTCTGCGTGGAAACATGTTATGCTGTTTGGACTGCATGTTAGTTAATCATTAGGCACTCTTAACATTTCCTTGCTTTTTAGATTGTGTGCCAAGGTCGTGATTCAATGGATGATGAGACAGTGGACCAAACGGAAAAGGATTCTCAAGGAGGTAATAAAGGAGTCCATGATGTTGAGGAGGGGAAGCCGTATCCATCAGATAAGATTAATAATTCTGCCCATAACTCAAATTCGGTGATAAAGACAGAACATAAGAGACAGCTACCAGTTTCATCTGAAAGTGATATGTTATCCACGGATGTCAATGCTCATTCCCCTCCCAGCGACAAAACAAGACGTTCTCCTCGTGGAGCAAGGTATGCCGTACTGTTGAAATATGCACATAGAATATCACATTATTTGGTTCATGTTTTTATGACTCCTGTTGTGTTATTTCCTTGATGAGGTCGTTGCACATACTGCTCATCTTACTCATAGATTCTCATTTTACGCGGGCGTTGGTATCATATTTAAACAAACTGATCAACTGTGCTGCCTGCTGTAACATTGCTGCTCTGTTTGGGAGCGTAGCTGGGCTCAAAGTTATTGGGGTAGGACAGTGGTTATGGCTACAGCTGAAACATCTGAAGCCAAAAGAGCGAACTGATTTGGGCAACTAAAATTTGGACCTGAAAGAGCCTTCTTAATTGTGTCATGTGGTGATTCAAGTTCAAGACGCATGCGCAACATGGATATGCAGCAGCGCAAGGATCAAACCAGGCCTATTTGCAGATTAGTTAGTTAGTGGGTTTGAATATTTAGGGTTTGGCTTTAGGAGATTGGTTGACTAGGATTGATTAGCTTGTTAGGAACTTTGGGAGATCGATCAGGAGATGTCATCAGTGCCCTATATAAACCTATGGATGGTGTAGGCAAAGATTTAACTCCAATTAACCCTATCTCCCACTCTGTTCCTGCCTCGAGGGTGTGATAAGCTGACCATGGCCCAGCCGTCACACCATCGAGGTCCAGGGTCACGCCCACCCCACAACTATGCCCTATGCCATCGCCATCCACCTCCCTCCAATGTGGAAAAAAATTCTATGCGTGTGTGCCGCACGGCGACTTTCGTACAGCACCGCCCGCGCGCATGACGCGTGTCCCTCGGCCCACTGCGCGCATGGCTTCGTGGCTCGCTCGTTTCCCTCCGAAGCCGGATGCGCGGGTTGCACGTTCCGTCGGCTGGTGGGGCTGCATCGAGATTATCACGGAAGGACACGTGGACGGCTATTGGGTGGTGCTGTACGGAAGTCGCCGTGCGGCACGCACGCATAGAATTTTTTTCCTCCAATGTCGTCCCCCCTACATCACAAATTGTTCAGTATTTTCAATTCCACATAGACAACGCAGTGGTAAAATCTCATGATTTTCAGTCGTACATGGGATAGAACATAGTACATATGCTGTCACACAAGAATCTACACTACAATTTTTCTTCTCCAGAAGATGGCACAAGTTAATAAATTTATGAACAAACGGTACAAACCTTTTCTACTGATAGTCTGATACAAAGTGTTCTTCCTTTAGATGTTATGGCCTTCTATAAGTAATGAAAAGTGGGGAAAATAGTGGTCTTCTTTAATTAGTGACAAGTAAACACTAAATGGTTGATGTTCTTTAAGGAAAAATATTGAAAGAAAAATGGGAAAAGTCTATTTTACTACCATGAATAATTCACTTTGCCAGCTTGACCCTCAAAATTTTGGCTCACTTAACTCCCCTCTATTTGAAATTGTCCAATCTAATCCCTAATTAGAATTTTCTTATACATCTATCCTCATAAGATTTGAATTTAGGTTCAAATTGGATTTGAATTTGAGGTTCAAATTTTGCGGGGTCATAGCTGACATCATACATTATAAAGGACGTACCCAGTGCAGAGAGCTCCCGCTCTGTGCGGGGTTTGGGGAAGGGTGTCAGTGGCAAGCCTTACCCTCGCCTGTGCAATGCGAGGAGACCGCGACTCGAACCCGGGACCTTCTGGTCACAGGCGGCGCTTGCACCAGGCCCGCCCTTCTGACATCATACATTATGCTGTAAAACATTAAAAACATATATGTTTTCTAATAATTATTTTCAAAGGGAGGGAGGGAGATGTCTCTGTTTCCTTCTTCTGTATTTGTCTTATGTTTTCGTTGCTCCATTTGCTTTAGTATCTCTTAAACAGTGTGCCTTCATCCTTCCATTTTCGTTGAAGTTGTATTTCTAACACTTGCCCAAATTATTTATCTTAAGGTCATTGAAAGGAAGCTCACTGGGTCAGAACTCTATTCGAGAAATTGAAAGCTCCAATGAAGTAATACCTCGTCAGTCATCTTCAAAGAGACGCCATGATTCCCAGAAAGAGAACCTTGTTGAGGGCTCAGAAAATAAGGGTGATTCAGAAGGGTCACTTGCTGCTAATGATGACGTGACAGATAAACTGAGTACAGAAGATCATTTTGATGGTGATGGTGGTGATGATGATGATGATAAGCTCGCATTGGTTGGTAGTGTTGAAGTGGATGGTGATGATGCTACCTCAGACCCCAACACGCCTAGTGATGCAAATGAGGATGATAACCTGGTTCACTCTGATAAAAAGCAGAAACATATATCTGTGGTTGAGCAACCTACTGGACACAATAGCAGTGAACCTGATGAATTGAAGACTAGTGAAAATAGTAAAGGGAGGTCTGGTAGCAGCAAAGATCAGCTGAAACGCCTTGAATCTGGTGAAGAAGTTCTTCAAGATAGGCAATCAAGGAGAGTAAATAATGTAAGAAGGCATCATGACGCGGAAGAACGCAACCTCCACCGAAAAGATGAGTACTCACGAGATGTAAAATCAGATTTGGAAAGATCACATTTACCCTCCAGAGGCAGGGAAGATATCCACCAATCTTACGCAAACAGAGATCGGGTTGACACGCGGGGCAGGAGTTATGATAGGGTAAGAGAGACAGAAAATTGGCCAAGGAGAGATGATGGCGCTCACAGCCGACGTGCTAAAGAGGAAGATTTGAGGCTAGAGTACAATGTTGAAGGTGGTGCAAGGCAAAGAAATAAGGTGAGGCCCATTGATAGGAATGATAGAGATGAAGATCATTCACGGAAGCGTTTGGATGATGGCGACTGGAGAGGCTCTCGACAAAGAGAGCGTGGTGATGTGGTTTTGAATCGCCGCGAAAGTGACGATTCTCATATAAAGAGAAATAAGGACGATGAGAACTTGCGGAGATTGAAGCCTGAAAATGAAGATGTGGTCGTGGCGCACGGTTATAGGGCAAGGGATGATAATAACAGAAGAAAAAAAGAGAGGGATGATGGAATTGATCAGAAAAGACGAGATGATAGTGGTAGACTGCGGGAGAAGGCTGATGATCGTTATCATGCCAAACAGAAGGATGGCAGCTGGAGACAAAGAGAAAGGGAGGATAGACAGAGGCCCAAGCATGAAAATGCATTAACCGTTCAGAGGGAAGAAGGAAGAGGAACCGGCCGGGGTAGTCGGATGATGGATGATAAATTAGTCAGTGGTGGTAGGAAGAAGGATGAACCAAGATCTTCTGTATTAAGCAAAGATACTCAAGAACGTACCAGGCAAAATGAACCTTCGAGGAGAGGTCAGGGTGTGGAAGAATACAACGTACAGAATAAAGGGCGTTCTGATATACATCCACGTGATGACAATTCAAACAGTGAGAGGAACTCCAGGCAAGAAAAACAAAACAATAATCATCTATCTGGCAGTTCTGATACTCGCCACACAAGTAGAGATAGGCATAGGGAGAGCACAAGAAAGGGCAGAGGTTCCGAGCTTGGTGAGCATGATCTCCACAGATCGAGCAAAAGGAGACGTGAAGATCATGAAAGCCATCGCAGTGGGAAGGTATGAAATTATTTGGAAAGTGGCTCCTAAACGCATGGGCATTATAAATTCAGGCTGTAGTGGAAATATAAAAAGAACACATAAACTGGATTTTGCTTTGTATTATCTTTAAGTGAAAATATATGTATTCTTGATTATGCACATTGCGGGGGGAGGGGGCATGTCTACACATGACGACTGTTTACAGCATATGTGAGTGCATCAGTGTTGGTGTCTTTTCAGTTATCGGGTCATAGTGTTAATTGTTTGCATTTTTTTTGTGGTAAAAAGGAGGTCAAATGTCCTGATATGTTAGCATCCAATTTTCTTGTAAATGCACTTAGTGAGTACTTAGATATGTTGTATAATTTGTAGTAGTACTACAGTGGCCGCGCATTGCAACACATCTCAATATATATCTTCTTTAGCTTTAACAACAAGATAGTGACACGTGTAGTATGTTGCCTATGTTTGGCATGGTAACTTTTTATATTGAATTAATTTTAAGCAAGAAACACTGCCAGTAGAGTGGTAGGTATGTGGTGACCTGATGTATTGTATGCATCATTCGTTATTTAACCTTGAAGACTCCACGTAAAATAAGCTCACCTTAGCATCTATTGGTTCTACCATAGGGTTCAGGTTACTAACATAACACGGGACAGGCACCCAAATAGCGACAAATACATTAATTTGCAACCGGGTAAGCTCACCTAAAGCAAGTAATTTGTACAATACTAAAATAGAACTCCTTTAAAATGTATAACTCCAAAGACTAGTTTTTTTAGGGTTCCATCCCGTAAGGTCATTTGAAAGCAAATTTAATATGATAATATACGCACCACTTTGAGGTCAAGTAATGGCTGTTACAGTATTCAGACATGCATACACTCACCAAGGCGGACCAGTTCATGGGCTTGCTTGTTTGTTACATTTGTGAACTTGAGTGTGCATGCTTCCATTTCACTAAGATCTGTCTCATTAAGGTACCTCACATAAAGAGGCTATATTTGCTGTGGTAAATTAAGCCGTGTACTTATGAGTTGCATCAATCTCTCTTGCACCCTGTATGGAATACTGATATTGTCAACCAGCCCTACTGCTGCAAAACAAGCTATAACCAGTCATATGTAAATAGCACCTGTCAGGCTGTCACGCGGGCTCTGTGTCTCTTGTAATTGCATGTTGTAGTCAGTATACCAATGCATCTCGAGTAAGGTATGGGCAAACATAGTTCCTTTTTAGGAATGCATACCTACTGGTGGCCTTTTATTGAAACACTTGTTTTTGTCGCAGGCTTGCAGTCGCAGCTTAACTCTTCTACACATGAACCCAATAGAACGTCTGTCTTATGGTCTTTTACACATCAGATTAGTAGATTCTCTAGTTTATGCAATTTTACGGCTTCCTAGGGCTTACACCATTTGAGACTATTGTCAATTAAAAAAACATCATTAGGCTTCACAAGATAGCTTTGGTGTACTGCGCACTTTTTCCTGCTCATTTACTATGGAATTTGTATGATTTAATAATTGATGAATCAGGTGATGTGCGCAAAATTAGACAACTTGGAAGGACTACTTTTGCACTTCACCTAGAAAATGGAGTAAAAAGGGGACCACTTAAGTAGATACAGGAATGAACTAGTATCCATGCTTCTAGTAGAAGTGGCCATCAATTACAGTGTTGCAATGGTTGGCAGATGGGAGGAGTCATTGTTGGACACGACAAAAGATAGAATCATTGTAGATGAACATCTTCTGGGAACGAGCACATAGGCACACATTATTATCTAATGATTTTTTAGTGGCTGTTTGGAGATCTTACCCCTGTGGGCTCGGCAAACTATGTGCACAGTAAACCTGTGAGTTCTATTGTTTGTTCGTATACTTTTGGAATGTTAGTTCCCCCCTTTTTCTATCAGGCAATGTAAACAAACCTGTTGAGTGGTGCCTTGCTCCATCTGTCCCCATGTTTGCTTATAACACAGTTGAATTTGTTGCAAAGGCCGAAGATGGATACAAAATTTAAACTGAGCTGCTAATACTAAGTTGCAAACTGAGCCAACATGCATGTGTTTAATGATCTGAAAAGCGCAGACTATATCATGATCTGTTGTATAACTACGAAATATTCCAGGATTTCTTAATTACTCCCTCCATTTCAAATTATAAGACGTTTTTGGCTTTTTTAGTTACATAGCTTTTGCTATGCACTTAGATATAGACTATGTCTAGATACATAGTAAAAGTTATGTATCTAGAAAAGCCAAAATGTCTTATAATTTGGAATGGAGGGAGTACATTGCACATACATGTATCACATGGTTAAAATTCGTATTAAGTTCCCTTCATAGCTCTGGTTGTGGTGTAGTAAGCGCAATAGTCCTTTTTTGTACAGTAGTGGGCGTGATCCTTGGGATTTATATGCGGTGAGCAACTATGTCTCTACAAAATAAAAACCATCCGCACACAACTCTGGTATAGCTGATGTGTGGAAGTAAATTTACTACGTTCCAAATTGTAGGTTGTTCTGGCTTTTCTAGATACATAGCTTAGACATAGTGTATACCAGATGCATAGCAACAGCTACGTGCCTAGAAAAGCCAAAACAACTTACTATTTGGAATGGAGGAGTATTTTGTGGTTTAATATACTTTTGGAGAATGCTCTTTTGGTCATATTTGTCCCTCAACAGTTACAATAACTCTGTATATAGGTTGAAACAAAAGAAGTGAATGAACAAGAGAGTAGTAGAGGTCATGCAACATTATCCAAGAAGAGCCAGAATCATCAGCCAGATAATTCATTGGTGAATCAAGTGGAAGAAGACGCCATATCAAATGATGAAAACCATGAGGATTCTAGAAGGGGTCGCTCTAAGTTGGAGCGATGGACAAGCCACAAAGAGATAGAATATAGTAATATCGATGATGATAGTACACAGACATTTCCGACCATCAAAGCTGATGTTGAAGCCGATGAGGTAGGTAAATCTGAAGTTTCTGCTGCAGCTGGCAACTCAGACATCAATAGCAATGTTGATACTGGGCAGACATCTGATAAGATGACTGAAGAGCGTGAGCGTGACCGACATCTAGACACAGTTGAGAGGCTCAAGAGACGAAGTGAGCGTTTCAAGCTTCCCATGCCTGGCGAGAAGGATGCACCTCAAAGCAAAAAGGTGGATACCGAAGTGCAGCCTCCCCAAAATGAATCTGCTGCTGCTGATATGGAAGTGAAGCCAGAGCGGCCAGCTCGCAAGAGGAGATGGACTGGGAGTTAGTTGAACTGGAACAACATTTCCACTTTTAAGAAGTATCAGCAGATTTCATGACAGATGCTTGCACTTCGCCATGTTTTTTCCTCTTACAGTTGAAAGTTCAATTGATGTATGGTTTTACTGTTTAACTTATACCTGTACGTGTAAATTTAGTTGTTTTGTGGCTGGGAACTGGATACTGTACTAAAACTCCATCCATTTTCCCACTATGATTCCGGATTCTGGTGACCTTGTGTGGCACAGATGCCACTGTACTCCGGATAGTTCCGAGGCTGTTATGAGAAGCAGTGGCCTCGGAGTTTCCCAGTTGAATATCTGGGTTCGGCATGAGCTACATTTTGAAGAAGCTGGAGTGCCCCTGCTGCAAGTTGCTTTTGTTTGAAGTGCAGGTGGCCTGGAAGCACTGTCTTGTAACAATCTTGTGCTGGTGGGAGATACTTGCAAGCTGTGGTGGTTGAATGTTTGGCATGTGATGCTGTTTTAGGGAGCAGTAGATGATAGAAACCAAGGGCTAGAGATTTTAGAACTGATATGATCACAAATTTGTATGCTTAATACTATATTAGTCATGTACATTCTGATTCTGATAAACATATAACTGCCGTGCATGATTTACTGAGTAAGGTGGACTGTAGTGTAGAGCTGCACTGGACATATTGGATCGAGCAATACATATATACATATATATACTGCCTGTAGGCAGTGCTAGGTTAAATGGATATGATTGTTTGCTTGTTGTAGATTTGCGATGTATGTAACTGGTTGATGTCGAATTTTGCTAATCATATAGAGTTTTGAATGGCACAATCAAAATTCATTGAAATTTTGCTTGCTATATCTGTACTGTTTGGGAAGTTACCCGCACGCCCACGAGTTGTGATACGTGGCGCGGCATCCTGATCCCGCCACCAGAAATGTGAGGTTCGTGCACACCATGTAAAAATTCCTCTGCTCACAGAATCTTTGGCTTCACCTTTTTTTCTCGATTGGGTGTTGTGCCCGTTTGTCATTAAGAGGAAATGGAGTTTGCCAAGCTTACAAGTGCGTTGGGCAATGGTGACGAGGAGCCAGCATTCCCACACCGCTGCAACCTAACTACTGGATACATTGAGAGGTATTACATGTCTTCACCTCAAGTACAAATCTGTTCGTGTATACATGGAGCTCACAGAATCTTTGGCAATCGACATAACATAGCCACATACCGATGGTCCAGACATAAGACGTTCATATTCGCCGCCCAAATCCTCGAGCTAGTGAACTGGGACACAAATCCTCGAGCTAGTGAACTAGGACAACAAAGTTGGCGAGCATGTACGAGGTCGCGAGCGCGCACAACGGAGATGGTGGCGGCGGTGGCTAAGGACACTGACGAGCTTTGTGGTGGAGAGAGAGTTAGAGACGTGACGATTGTGGAACTATGATAGGGTTTTGTTCCGAGTCAGGTGAGATGTGAGTTTTTCATCCTGATCTGATGATGGATGGTGTATGAACCATGGTGTTGGGGACTGACCGACAAGTTGAACTGGACACGAAGATGAGTTGGCGAGCATGATGGGTTGCTATTAGAAGAAGGGTTTTGAGGATTTGTTGCAACACATTTCCTAATAGTGTAAAATAGTGTTAGGCCAACCCCATTCGCATCTTATTGGTAGCTGTACTAGAGCTGCTAGAGATGCTCTAACCTCCCGTTAGAAAAATGGACGTAGAGTAAACCAAGGTTGGGCAACGGCGCAGTGGTGATGGAGCACGAGCACGCGTGCGAATATATACTCACTTTGTCTTAAAGTAGTGCACATCTCGTACTTTAATGAGTCAACTAATTTCTAGTTTAATTAGATTTATATAAAAAATAGTTATGAATACTTGCATATATATATCCAAACAGATCTATTATAAAAATATATGACATGATTCATCTAACGATTTTTGTTTAGTAACATAATTATTAGTACTTTTTGATATATATTTGATTAAATTTGATACTGGTTGCGGACTTTTATTTGTAGATCGGGGTGGGGGGGGTTGTATATACAGATACGAAGTCCCTTGGTCTCCTTCTAGAAGTCTGCCCTCGTGCAAAATGGCAATGCTGGCGCGCTTTTTTTTTCTCCTTTTTTTTTAAGAGACTAGCGCGCTTCTAGACGGAGGCGCCGGCCGGATCGGCCATTGCTGCCACGGCGTCGCCGTCAGCATCAGCCGCGCTGTTTCGTCTGCGCCGCATTATCCACCTAATAACGATGCCAAGTACCACCTAATAGCTAACACTACGTGAATCCATCGATTAGTGCCCAACCCATTTAGGTACGTATCTGATCTGGTCCCGCCTGTGAGGCCCCCGCCAGAGCCTATAACGGTGCATGTAGTAGCGCATATTCGTATACTGTATACTACCCCATCCGTTCTAAAATTATAGTAAGATGTATACTGCTCCGTCCGTTTTGCATTTTCTAGATACATCGTTTTTATATATATATATATATATATATATATATATATATATATAGGCAACTAGCATATATATATATATATAAAATATAATTTGAAATGAGAAAAATACTATTTTCATTCTTCTTTCTCTGTCTTTTGTAATGCACTTGATATTTTGGAATAAGTCCGACCAGAGGATGCTGCCCCCGGCGGCGACTTCCGGATGAGCGTGCGCAGCGTGCTCTCACTCGCTTTGTTCCAGCGCCGGCCGGAGGCGATGCCTGCGGAAGGGAAGACGACACTGCACGAGCTAAACCAAGGAACCAATCATCATGCCCGCCCAGAGATTGAACAAGAATAAAATGATAGCACACCAACAAATAACAATTTTCTAAAAAAACCAACAAATAACAATTTTCTAAAAAAACAACAAATAATAATCAGCTTACATGTCCAACGAATGTATTTATTTTCCCACTCAACCAACTCTTCATGCCCGGACAGAGATTAAAATGCCAGCACACCAACAAATAAATGACTTCAACTCAGAATGCCGGTCTGGAACGAACGAAAGCTCCTCTTCGTGTTGGCTGTGACAAAGCCGCAACTTGCTGGCGAATAGCTATATGGTCCTAGATCATCCGAAGACATTCTCCGAACTCCTGGCTTGTTGGCCAACACCCAAGCCTCGGCCCTGGTCAGGCTTGCGAGGAAGCCGTTGACGTCAAATGTGTAGCAGTGGAGGAGACGTGGCTCCCCGGAGTCGATGAGGGTGCTTGGAAGAAACGACTCGTACCAGCGACGCCGCGCATCCTTGTCGTCCATGGCGTCGCCGTTCGGGTGCTTCCGAAGCAACACCTGACATGTTTGGTATTTTCTGCCGCCCCGGGGCCTTTGGAGGTTGAGGTAGCCCTTGAAGGTTTCGTATTCTCTATCGTCGTCCCAGGTGCTTTGGATTTTGCCATAGCTCCTGCTGCGTGCATGCACGGGGAATGATGCAGCAGAGAAGAAGAGGAGGAGGATGGCCACCACCACGCTGACAGACACCTTCTTGGCAGGAAGTGCCATGGTCAGCCGCCGGGACGACGAAGCTCCTGCTTGTCCTTCCTTCCGTTTGGATCTGTAATTATTTCTACGTGGTGTACCCTATTACATATAGCGAGAATTGATTGAGAAGACAAACGCAAATCAAATACAGTATGACTCTGGCAATTTTGATACGTTTCCAAATCAAATCAAATAAAATCTCTGGCAATTTTGATAGAGACCTTTCCCACGAGATCACCAGATTTGCCGCGCCCGCGCCGGATGGGCTAGCTGCAGGTTAGGAGAGGAGGGAGCTGGTCTAGGGATGAGGATGAAGCGGCGGGGACAGGGGGAGAGAGAGAGAGAGTGAGTTTACCCCGGGGCCGGGGGAGCAGCAGCTGAGAAGTGAGAACCATGGGCCGGCCGGGCCTCGCGGCCACCGCGAGCGAGCCGATGCATGCCTTTCGCAGGACGGGGACAGGCGGACGGCGGACGGCTCCGGGCTGGCTGCGTGCTGTGTTGCCGTCAGGCGTGGACTCGGCACGCGCCGGCGCTCATCTCCCACGGGTCGGAGCGCCTCTGCCCTCCCCGCTCCACCGGCCACAATTTGGCGAGTGATCCGACGCATCTTTCGTTTTCCTTTTCCTTCAACGGCTTCCAAGTTCCAACAATCATCGTGTGTTCAAGTGGCCTGTGTCTGTGTGGGCAACGTGCCTGCCTCTGCCTAGGCCCGCCGCGTGATTGAAACCAACCCACGGCGGAGGGGCCGCGAGGATCACCCAAAAATAGGTGCCCGTACCAAGGCAGCGTGTGCCGGCATGCGCTGGCACAGGTTTCCTGGCGGCGCGCGGCAAAGCATTTTTTTTCACATCAGATGGCAGCGTGATTACTAGTAGTAACAAATTGTTCGCCCTGTTGCTTGCGTACTCAAACCTATACCGCTGTACCAAGGCCTTGTTTAGTTCCTTCTTATAGAGTTTACTCCCTATCTTATCGAATATTTGACATATTCATGGAGTATTAAATATAGACTAAAAAATAATTAATTGCATAGTTTGCGATTAATTTGCGAGACGAATCTTTTAAGTCTAATTAGTCCATGATTTGACAATGTGGTGTTACAGTACACACTTGCGTTAACGATGGATTAATTAGGTTTAATAAATTCGTCTCGTAGATTACTGACGGATTCTGTAATTTTTTTTATTAGTATCCGAACATCCCATGCGACATCCTCATGTGACACACGACGTGACACCCAAAATTTTACGCTCTGAATTTAAACAAGGCCTCAGCTAGATTCCCATGTCACATGGTCCAATACGTTTTCATTGTCAGCCATATATCCTCGGTGACAACAGCAAAACCGGCGCCTTCCTGCGCACCCGGTCTTCTTCGGTTCGGTCTCCTCTCTCCTCCCACGGGTCGGCACGTACTGACATGGGCTCAGGCTCCCGTTTCCAAAAGCGCCTCCCCACAGTACACATAGCCCACGGGTTTCCCCAAAAACCTTGAGCCTTTTCCCTATGTGCCATTTATGAAAGATGCTACATTCTTACGTGCCACTAAAAAACTTGGACCCTGGCGCTATGATGCTAAACACTTTTGTCCAGCATGCCATTCTGTCTCCATTTTGTTTTGTTTTGACCGTTTGTCAGCTCTTACATGTGGGACCGGGCAGAAAAAATGTCCATGTTGCCCTTTCAGTCATGGGCATATGTGGAGGCTGTGTTGACCGATATTAACCCGCATCTCCCTCAGTCTCTCACTCTCTCTTCTCGCTCGACTCCCTCAGTTCCCTGACCCTAGTGGCGACGGAGGCTGTAGCGGCGGCTGGGAGAGAAGACGACGAATCCCCCGTGCTTGTGGCGGCGCATGGGGTAATGGAGCGTGGATTGGACCGTGGATCCAGAGGATAGGCGTGGCATGGCGGGGAACAAGGGCGTGGGCGAGCGAACGGATTGGCTTCCGGACGAGTGAGTTCACTGCTTCCCCTTGGTTTCATGGTGCCCCGTGTTTGTAGTGTTGATTGCGTGCTCCTTGTTCATCTGTAGGATGGACGCAGAAAGTAGCTACAACTTAGAAATCCGGATTATTGCTCCCAATTCTCGTGCGCGGTGGTTTTCGTTGAACAAAATCATGGATGCTAACCGCACTAACTTCACAGACCTGATTGCTGAAGTTGTCGACAAGTATCCTCATAACTACGGTGATATAGTGAGATTGTTTTATTTCTGCATGGATAGTAAAGTGAACATCAAGTCTGCACTGACCAAGATTTGGTTGAAATATTTGCAAAACATAAGGCTTTCAAATGCTGCTTGTTGATTGTTGCATATCATAGCCCAAGTAGTGAGCCCCCTGTGATTCCTGATTGGGATTCTGGTAGCACTGTGAACTCTGTTGAACCCCCATTCACCCCTTCAATTGCTTGTCCAAGCTTAGCAGAACCAAACCATGCCACACACACTCAATCTGTTGAACCTAAATACCTGGCTAACCCAAACCCAATGAATGAGCATGTGTGTGTTGAGAGGAAGGGTTGTATATTGACCTTGGTCCCCAATACCCCCCACCTCCTCCCAATCCTAGAGCCAAGGTGAAAGTAAAGAATGGGAAGGTGAGAGTTCTGGTGCTGATGAATCCTCTGAGACAGACTCTGATGATGAATCCTCTGATGATGAAGTAGAAGACATAGATGATATGGTTAAAGATAGAGAGCCTGAACATATGCCTGATGTTGATTATAACAAGAAGGACCCTCCTATGTCAGTAGGAACAATGTATTCAGACATGGATGCTTTTAAGATTTTCTTAAGCTACTCATGCTGTTAAACATGAGTTCAACTATGACATTAAGAAGAATGATATAGGGAGGTATAGGGTGAACTGCTCACAGTCAGAATGAGGGATGCAGGTGGAGACTTCATGCCTCAACTCTAAGGGATGGGCACACTATTAAGGTAATGTGTTAGTACATTGTTTTCATTGTCTGCTCCCTGTTTTTCTTGCATTGTGTGGCTTATAATAAGTGCATTACTTGACTGTTTTGTAGGTGAAAAGGAAGCCCTACCCTCATGAGTGTCAGAGCACTAGGAGGTAAGGAATCTGTGTAGGGGTAACACAGTTATGGGTGTGCAGTCAGGTGATTGATTGGCTGAAGGAAGATGGAACTCTAGGTGCAACAAAACTGCAAAGGAGGTTGAAGGATGTACACAAAATTATGGTACCCTACAAGAGAGTGTATAAAGGTAAAAATCTTGCCATGGATAAGATTTATGGGTCTTGAGGCAAAAGTTTTGATAACATGTATAGGCTTAAGGTCCAGTTAGAAGAATCAAGTCCTGGATCATTTCTTGTCATTGATAATCACACCATCAATAATAAGATCAGGTTCAATAGGCTATTCTTTGCACTGAAACCATGTGTTGATGGATTTCTTAGAGGTTGTAGACCATATCTTGCAGTAGATAGCACATTTTTAACAGGAAGGTTTAAGGGACAGTTGTGCATTGCTTGTGCAATAGATGGGCACAACTAGATGTATCCAGTAGCTGTTGGTGTAATTAACTCAGAAACCAATAAAAATTGGGTGTGGTTTATGGAGAGGTTGAAGAAAGGAATAGGCACTCCAGAGGGCTTGACATTCTTCACGGATTTGTGGCCAGGCAGTCATGAATGGGGTTAGTGAAGTTTTTTCAAATGCTGAACATAGAGAGTGTATGTATCACTTAGTACATAATTTCAAGAAGAGATATAGTGGAAAGGTATTTGATGATCTCTTGTGGGCTTCTTCATATTCATGGAGCCCTTACATGTTTGAGAAGCACTATCAAGTAATGGCTGCAGCCAAACCTAAGGCAATGAAGTATCTACAAGAAACTCACAAGAAACTTTGGACCAGGAGCCAGTACAGGACATTGTCAAAGGTTGATTATGTGACTAATAATTTGGCCGAGTCATTCAATAATTGGATCAAGCCTGAGAAGATAAAGCACATGTATGACTTGCTGGACACTATAAGACAGAAGATTTTGATCAAATGGAACCATAGAAAGAAGGTAGCTAAGAAGTTGAAAGGAAAGATTCTGCCTCACATCCTGCAGAAGCTAAGGGAAGACAGTTACAACCTAGACATTGAAGTGATCATAGCCTCCCCTGATGGTGTGGCAGAACTGTGTGCTAAGGAAGATAGTGGCTTTAGGTTTGTGGTCAGCCTACCTGACAAAATCTGTTTCTGTAGGGTTTGGCAGGGGTCAGGAATCCCATGCAAGCATGCAATAGCCTACATTACTTCAATTCCTGGTAAAAACTAGAAGACCATGTGGATGATTACTTCTCTATCAACAAATTTAGAGTTGCATATAAGGGTTTCATCCCTTGTATTCCTGATAAAAGCATGTGGCTCAAAACTACTCTTGGTTTTTTCATACACCCTCTTTATCTTTGGTCCACATGAGGTAAAAGGAAGAATATGATGAAATAATCACTTGAGGGAGGTAGCAGCAAGAAGAGTGCAAAAAAATATGAGTGCCCCATCTACCATGAGTTAGGGCATCACTGGTACACTTGCAAAATAGAAATCCAAAAGATATAGCTGCAATGGAGGCTGAAAGGTAAACTATGTAACTAAATTATTTTGCAGATACATGTACAGCTTCAATAACTTAGTTAACTAATGTAACTTTTCATATGCAGGGGTCTTCCAAAGAAAAGGCTAAAAAAAGCAGCAAGCTGTAACACAAAGAGTAGGATTATGGTTGCTACTCCATCCCAGATGGTGTTCCCACACAATGAGGCAGTGGTCAATGCTACAGACCAGAAAAGAAAGAGGAAATCTTCTTCTTCTTGTTGTGCCAAGAAGAGCAAGGGGGCAGCTACCACTACTAGTTCAAGCTCAGGTCCAAATAGTATGTCTAACAGGTATGTTTACCAGATCTTCAATTGATCATAGCACTTATATTATTTTCAATCCAAACTATGCACATGGCCTTTTTTCATGAAGACTCCATTACAATAGAGATAGAGCCACTAGAAATTGTGCTGCCCCAGGCTTCACCAAGGAGGAAGATATGGATCAAAAAGAAGCTTACACCAAAGAAGCTCCAGGTTGCAGCAACCAGCCCAGCCAGCCCTTCTTCAAATACCAGAAGCAAGAAGAAGCTCCAGTTGTAGTGAAAGGTGCCTGCTCAATGTTCTTTTGATGATGTGGTTCTAGAACAACATCTGCTATGTGATGGCACGACTGTTCTTTTGCTCTGTGATAAATGTTTTGTGATGGCATGACAATACTTAGTTGTAGATGAAAACCAATAACTTAGCTGTTATGTGATGAATGTTGGTGACATGAAACCTTTGTGATGAAAAACAGTAAGGTAGCTGTTGTTATGTGATGAATGTTTGTTTACTGTTGCAGTACTCTAATTGTTGTTATATTGTTCTCATATGTTCGTTGCATTCTGGACAAATGAACAATCTTCATATTCATCATTTAACATTAATTCATTCATTCATCTATCCATCCATCCCTAATAAGGCTCAAGTTGGATAAGTTGCAACAGATAGGGTTGAAGACCTATATATATAGGAGAAGCCCATGGGCTTAGTTGGCGCCAATAACCCTGGCTTTAGCGCCAAAACGTTCGGCCTGAGGCTGGTCTAGGAATGGCACAAAACAAACCAACTAGTTCATGGAGCCTCTCAAATTTAAGGATATCTAAGTCATTTGGCTGCGCCGTTAACCACCGTTAGGAGTAAAATTGAACGGAATAACATGTTGGACAAAAGAGTTTAGCGTCATGTCACCAGAATCCATGTAAACTTTTTAATGGCATGTAGAAATAGAACATCTTTCTTAATAACACACGGAAAAAGGCTCGAAAACCTCGGCACACCAGTACACCACCCACCGTAACCGATCGTCATCTAGCCCTCGTTTTCGAAAGCGGATCACCTTCCAATCCGATCCGCGCGCGCCTATAAATTTCCCGGCACACCGCACACGCCAGCCCGGAACCGGCAACTCGTTAATCGTTATAGTGAGCGAATCAGAGATTCATCAGAGAGTAGCGATGGCCCCGAGCGCGTCGATGCTGTTCCTGAGCTACCACCAGCTCCACAGCAGGCCGACGGAGGCGGGGGCGCCGCCGCGCCGCAGGGAGGAGGAGGGTGCCCCCAGCGGCGGCTTCCGGATGAGCGTGCGCAGCGTGCTCTCACTCGCCTTGTTCCAGCGGCGGCCGGAGGCGGAGGGGAAGGCGACGACACTGCACGAGCGCGACGCCGGCGAGGAGGTCAAGCCGGCGGCGGCGGCCGCCGACGCTAATAAGGAGCTGGAACGCAAGTTCGAGGAGGCGCTGCGGCTCAGCTGCTGGTCTTCGTGAGCATCCATCGCGGAGGAACGGATCGGAGACAGTGCGTGCCGCCGGCTGAATCGAAGCGACCTCCTTTTCTGCTGTGTTCTTGGACTATGCTAGTAGTACATGTATATAGATTTAGTTTCTCTCTGTTGATATGTGCAAATCCTTTCATTGGAACCTTGCTAATAGCTACCGTTGTCGTGATGAACCAAGTTGGACTATGCTAGTAGTATATATGTAGATAAATTAAGATTGTCTTGTTGACAGACGCAACAGTTCTTGTATAACCTCTCTTCCCCAACTTAGCTCTTCAAGCCTTGCTTTTTAAGTCAATCAAGGCGGGGAAGCTCTCCCGTCCGTAGTTTACTTTTTTTTTTTTACAAAAAAGACAGATGCAACAGTTTAAGCTGTATATGTCATGATGAACCAAGTTGGCACTACAAAATGTTGGATTCAAAATTTCAAATTGTGCCAAGACAATTACCCTGCAGGGGACATTAAGGGGATATTGACTCAACCTAAAAATGCACGGTCAGTTTATGATGATTGAAATCATAAACAGCACGACAATTAACCCTTCCATTACATGTGATTTACTCAGCCCTTGTTTAGTTTCACCTCAAAATCCCGACGATATATGTCACATCAAATGTTTGCCCTTCCATTTACATGTGCAGTTTGATGGGAATTTACGTTTGAGCCTAATTAGTCAGGTGCCAAATAAAAACGAATTATGGCCGTATTATGGCCGTACGGGTACGGGGCGTCAGAACCGATTAGCCCAGCAGGCCAGAACTCTTCAACGGTCCGTTTCTTACACAGTTCTGTATGCGTTGACAAAATTGATATGGAAAATGTAATTCGAATCAATATTTAGGCCTGGCACACGAAACCCAGATAGCAATCAGTATGCGTTGACATAGCCCCGTTCGCTTTGCTGAAAAAACAAGCCGAAACACTATTCCGGCTGATTTGTTGGGAGAGAAAAATACTGTTCCGGCTGAAAAAACAAGCTGAAAAAGACGGATTATAAGAGAAGTGAGCATAGCCTATTGATATGGATGATCCACATGCAGACTTAAAAAATTACAATCATATAATGTATTTCAAAGAGTATAATTTAATATTTTGGAGACATGATACTTGTTCAAAAAAATATTTTGGAGACATGATCCCGTATTAGCTTTTGATTTCCATCACTCTCGCCTACCAAACAATGCGTTAGGGATGCTACCATGGAAGGTGTTCACTTAGCTAAGAGGACGGGAGGTTGGGGTTGCATGGAGGCCTCGACCACAGCATCACTTGGTGGATCCATGAGCGCGTTGTCGAATATATGGATCGAGGGTACTTCACCATCCGTATATCCGTACCATGCTTGCCTACCAGGCCGAAGACAACGAGCAATGAGGCCCACACATGCCGGGCACATCTACAGACTTCAAGATCAAATCATTCCGTGGATATCCGACGCCGTCATATCTTGGCGATTGGATAAAATCATTCAGTTATACTTTTTATATAACAAACTAAGAAACACATATGTAGTGAATTTGTTGTAACCCTATCCTGGACTATATAAGGAACTCTCAATTAGGATCCAATCCTTGAGAGCTAGTTCAAACTTAACGTAGGGCACCACGTGCTAGAATCAGTATAATCCCGTGTCTTGTGTGCTACACCAAGCTGCTGGTCTTCGTGAACATATATAACGGAGAGACGCCCGCCGGTCGCCGGATCGAGCGAATGAAGGGGGCATGTTGATACTTGATAGTTTCCTTTTTTTTTTTTACTCTTGTTCTCTTGCGTGCTGGACTATGCCAGTAGTAGGATATGTAAATAGATTTAGATTCTCTCAGTTGATATGTGCAAAATCCTTTCCGTGGAATCCTGCGAGTACCTACTATTCTCGTTTATGGATTAACACTACGACTAGCATTGTAGATAAATAAAGATTCTCTTGTTGACAGATGTATCAGTTTAGGCTAGGTAGGTCATGACGAACCAACTTTGCACTGTGTATCATCAGCATGCTCGTTTTGTCGTAAACGATCGTGGATTATTTACTGCTGGTTGATTTGGTGTGAGAGAAAAATATTGTTTCAACTTATAATCCACGATCGTATACGAGCAAGCGAACATGCTGCATGTTTGGTTGAAGGCTTGGTAGACTAGATCTATCGAACAACATATAAATTCTGCATGTTTGGTTGAAGACTTGGTAGGCTAGGTCTATCGGACAACAAATATATTCAGTTCGAGACGTCAGTAATGCATGCTTGGCGCCTTGGCCTATATGAACCCATCAACCAAATAGGCCCTGCGAATTTAAATTGAGCTGGACAATTATCTTGGTCTTGTTTGGATGCATATATATATATACTTCAATCCACGTGTATTGAAGTGGATTGAAATAGAATTTAGTTTAATTCTACTTCAATCTACTTCAATATACGTGAATTAAGATGAATACATGCGTATCAAACCAAGACCTCTAAGGGCTGTTTGGAAGCCTAGTTTTGAAGCCCCAAAACCAGCGTAAAATACAAGCCCAATATTTTTTCAGGCCTCGTTGAAAAAGTCTGTTTGGATGCGTCGTAAAACTAATAGGTTTACACCTGTATTGAGGCCTTTTGAGGGGCCATGGCCCCCCCAATAAAAAAAAAAAAATAGTAAACTTAATACAAGCTTTTATTTATATTAAGAGGAAGATTTATAAAATTCTTGTCATATAATTAATATCTTTTGATAATATAATCATTGGATGCGTCACAAGAAACCTAATGAGTTTACACTTAGTTTTTACATGTTGGCTCTTTCTTTTGGTTCCCCCAAAGTATAATTTCGAACAGGCCTGGCTCCGCCGCTAGGCCTTACCCGGAAAAGTAAAATCGCCTCCGCAGCCCACACAAAAAATACGGCGGAAGTCGGGAGGTCTCCGCTGTCGTCGTCCTCTCTCGACGCCCATCAACATCATGCGACTCTTTCTGCTGCCCATCTCTCCATGATTCCCTCCTCGGCTCCCCCTTCTACTTCTCCACTGATCTCTCTTTTCCAGTTCAATCCGCCGCACCAACGATGTTACGGCTCCGATCTGCACTGGCAGCATCGATCCTGACTCTTGCAAACCTGGATCTGGGATCTGCATCAAGCTCATGCAAGGGAGACGAGGCAGTCGCTGCAAGTCCTTGTCGGAGCTTATAATCCTCATTGCAAGCAGTGAGACATTGCTACAGCCTGCAGGGCGACGATGAGGACCTTCAGAAGTTTGATTCAGCGTCACTGATGGCGAACCAACATGGCCAATCATTACCACTGTTCTAGTAATGGTGGGGGCGCCACACAATGGGGGTAACGAACAGGCCAGGCTGCCTGCAGATTGGCTGGAGCATTGGCGATCAACATTTGTTTGTCATATTCCGGTAGCTTCTATGAGGCTGGTGCCTGAGATTGTTTCTACCTCACTGTAATCCAATTATCCAAACAATGAATTACAGGTGGAAATGGATACAAGGGACTTCTTGTGCACAAGATATTACAAGTGTAACAAATTTCAGTTGTAAAAGTTTACTAAGTTGCCAAACAGGCCCTGAGGGAAATTAACGGGATGTATGGTCAATTATTGCCGTTGATGACTGAAATCATAATCAACACGACAATTAACTCTTCCATTACACGTGATTAATCTAAAGGTTATACATAATTGATGTAGATATTATGAGGCTATTTGGGATTGTTCTGCTCCACATTTATAGCTAAACAAGGGCACCTCCACGAAAACTCTTCCTAGAAAAACTTGTTTTTTTAATGTGTAAAGTTGGCATTCCATTACACAATTGAAGCGAGAATCCCATGGAAATTAGACTTGTCGTTGTCACGTCAGCGTTAGAACTGGTTAACTCAGTAGGCCAGCAGCATGGTTGACCTTTGAATGGTCTGTTTCTTTGAGCATCTCCAAGAGATGATCTAAATCTTGAGGTCCAATATTTTTTTAGAAAGACACTCAAAAAAAGTCTCGTATCAAGGGAACAAAAATGTCTCTAAAGTAAGCGTTTGGTTGGGAGTCAAGTGGAGTAAAATGGTCCCGTCTCTAATTTCTGGGACGAAATGAGGACGGGATGATTCTATTTTCTATTTGATTGACAAGGGATGGGATCGACTCATTTTTTGAGAATTACACAGTACAACGCAGACGCCAACACGCACGCACACTCACCCCTATGAATAAACGCATGTAAACCCTACCCCTATGAGCACCTTCGAAGGACTGAGCCAACAGATCTTGAGATTCATGAAGTCACCACAGACGCCTCGCTATCAACAGGGCGTCGCCTACCACTGAAATCATAGCGCCGTTAAATCCTGGAATAAATCCAAGAAAATGCGAACACCCATGCCAAGTCGAGGATCGACTCATTTTGTATTTGATTGAAGGGATAAATAAGAATAGGATAGATGGTGGATTTGGAACCGTTAAGTACTATTTAGTGGGCCCCACTTGCTGTTAGGGATAAATAACTTTCTCATTTTTTTTTTTTCCGGTCGAAACTTATGGTCGAGCGTGCTCAGTGTTATGAAATATTAATGTGGATGTCCATAATCCCTATACCATCAAAGCTATAACCTTCTACTTCAATGGTGTAACTCTCCTAGCATCAATTTTTGTAACGCCATCTCACATGTATGGCTATATATAGGAGGACTTATGTGTTGAAAATAAGACAAGAGAAAAGAGAACATTTCATTTCCTTCCTCTCTAAATTTGTTCTCCACATTCTTACATATATATTCTTGATAGTCAAACTAGTTATTATATAACACATTATCAGCATGCCTGTCTCTAAAAGCTATCAAGAACTAGGTAAGAAATTTTACATTAAGATCATAATGTTATTTTTGTGGTAAGACATTATCATTTGTATTTGTTTTTATATTTTGTTCTTGCACGATTGTTTGAATTTCGTAACCTATATATTTTGTAGTTTACTATGTCGAATCTTGCTAAGCTTGATTTCACGGCTCTAGATATTTCAGGCAAGAATTACTTGTCATGGGTGCTAGATGCTCAAACTCACTTGAATGCCAATGGACTTGGTGATGCAATCAAAGAAAAAATAATGCATCTAGCCAAGATAAAGCTAAGGCTTTGATTTTCATTCGCCGCCACCTCCATGAAGGTCTAAAGGCTGAATACCTTATTGATAAGGATCCCTTTGTTCTTTGGAACAAACTAAAAGAAAGATTTGATCATTAGAAAACAGTGATCCTCTTGAAAGCTCGTTATGAGTGGTTGCATCTAAGGTTGCAAGACTATAAAAGTATTTCTGAATACAATTCAGCCATGTTTAGAATCACATCAATGTTACTGTTGTGTGGAGAAAAAGTAACAGATGAAGAGATGCCAAAGAAAACATTCTCTACATTCCATGCATCAAATATGCTGCTTCAACAGCAATATCGTGAGAAAGGATTCAAGAAATATTCTGAACTTATTTCTTGTTTGCTTGTGGCTGAACAAAACAATGAGCTTTTGATGAAAAACTATGAGACACATCCAAGTGGTTCAAATCCACTCCCTAAAGTAAATGCAGCAAGATATGATAATCAAAATAGTGGGAGTGGACGTGGTCGTGGTCATAGCCGCGGACACGGATGCGGACGTGGACATGGTCGTGGTAGAGGAAATTATGGTGTTCAATTCAAGAACACGGGAAATTCCCACAAGAGGCAAGAAAGGGGAGATAAAGATAAAGGCGAAATTGATGAAACAAAAAATGCATGCCATCGTTGTGGTGGAAGATCTCATTGGACACGCAACTGTTGCACACCAAAATATCTTATTGATCTCTATCAAGAATCACTTGAGAAGAAGAACAAAAAGATGGAGACAAACTTTACAAGTGGTGATAATATTTTTTATGACAATATATTTAGTGCGATAGATATTAGAGAATATGACCACAACACCGCAACTCATCTTGATGTTTTTATTTCTTCTCCCAAGAATAAATGACATTGTAGTTAATTCTTCTTCATGCATGAATAAGTGCAATGTAACAGTAGTATTAATAAAGCATGTTTCATCTTATAAAGTAATGAATAAATTTGTATTATGTTTGTATTTAATTAGTATTCATTTTTGTATGTTTCACTACATAATAATTGTTTTTTAATAGATAGTAACGTTTATTAGTCCATTTTATTTTGAAGAGAATGGATGAGCCATTGCCTCAAGAGCTTGCAAGTGAAGAAAATATATGTATTATAGACAGTGGAACAACACACTATCTTGAAGAGTAAAATGCATTTTTCCTATCTTACATTGCAAGATGCAGTTGTTCATACTATATCTGGAAGTGCTAAATTGATAGAGGGCTCAGGAAGAGCCACAATAATGTTACCTTGTGGGTGAAAGTTCCTTGTTTAGCTTTGGTAATTGAATGACAACCTAGGTGGACTAATTGTGTTTAATATAAGATACACAGGTGATTAGTCCATAGGTACATCATGTGTGAGCAACCTTTGCCATGGAGGTGAAATGGCATGGAGATGTTGCAAAGCTCACACATGTGATGAAGGAGCTCATTGCATATGAGACATGACATGGAGTCGTGTGATCAAGGTGAAGAAGATCAAGACAAGACTTGGCTTGATGGACTGGTTTCAAGTGTGAAGGGCAAGTTGAGTGATGACTTAGTGCCAATGGACCGAAGCAACGGTGAAGAGCAAGTGAAGTCAAGATCGATGAACCAATACAGTCACGTGATGAAGAAGTGGATCATATCATTTGGTGATTGATTGGTGCATGTGTTGCATCAACAATGGAGGAGATGGAATGGAATGCATAAGTCAAAGGTATAACCTTGGGCATTTCATTTCACCCGTCATAGACGTGTAGAGAAGTTGATGACTGAATTTAGGATAAATGGCTGTATTATCAAGAGGGGCAAACTTGTTTGCATATCGGTCATCTAGTGCCACTTGAGCGATCTAACTTTGAGATGTTGCTAGGATCGAGTGGCATGGTAAATTGAGTGACTAATCATTTGAAAAATATTTGTAAAAATGCTAAAACACTTGCACTTGGTGGTACACTTGGTGGTGTTGGCATATTTACAAAGGAGAAGTTGTTGGAGTTGAATTGGATCAACTTGGAGAAGAGAGAGGTTTTTGGTGTACTCTAAACTATAGGATGGCTCTTGATTTGAAATTATGCATTGATCCATTGTGCTTTAGATCAAATATGCAAGTGGATTGTGTAGCCCTCTGAATAAGCTTTCCAAAATGTCCAAGATCAACAAAATCAGAGTTCGGAGCTAAGAGTTATAGCCGTTTTAGCACTGAAAGGTATGTGACCGGACTCTGTTACCGAACGCGTCCAGTCAGTACCTATGAGTCCGGTCAAGAGTACCGCCAGTATTTTTAACGTGTCCAGGAGCAATCGAACGCATGGAGAGTCTAGTCATAGGAGAAAAGGGAATCTAGTCAGTTATGTAGAGGCACGTTGGTGACCGGACTCAGCCTCAGCGTGTTCGGTCGCTGGACCTAGGCATGTCCGGTCAGGAGTATGCGCGTGCGGGAGCTAGCCGTTGGTGAGCAACGGTCATCTTTGAACAGCTAGTACACATGGCACACGAGGAGCGACCGGACTCTACGACCGGACTCTAGACCAAACTCTAGGGTGAGTCCGGTGAGCTAGTCCGATCAGTGCGTAGAAATCAGGATGAAGGTGGTAACGACTATTTTAGCCCTTGGTGCTATAAAAGGAGTGTGTGGCTGGCCTTGGAACGTGCTTAGCACCCTTGGAACTTAGTGTACATGCTTGGGGAGTGCTAGGAGAGCCTCTAACTTACTTGTGCACATAGTGGTTTCATCCGATTGCGAGTGAGTGTGATTCTAATACGATTGCATTGTGAGGTTGCATCGAGTGGCACTAGGTGATCGAGTTGCAAGCCAGTGGTGCTTGTTACTCTTGGAGGTTGCCACCTCCTAGATGGCTTGGTGTCTTGTGACTCCATTGAAGCATGCGAGAAGATTGTGTGGTGCTCCGGAGGAGGATTTGTGAGGAGGATTGTGCTCACCCTGTGAGAATCGCGAAGAGCAACTCTAGTTGAGCGTGTCATTGAGCTACCCTCACTTTTGGGGTAGGTTCTTGTAGTGCTCAACATGCGGGCTTGGCGGGTGATGCCAATTAGCCACCGAACCACCAAGTGAGCGATCGATACAACGGGGACGTAGCTTGATGGCAACCAAGTGAACCTTGGGAGAAAATCACCGTGTCAACATTGTCTTCATCATCTTCTCGGTGGTTTGCATTCCATGAAACACAAGCTTGTATTACTTTCATATACATTGTTCTTGTGTAGTTGCTCTTGTGACTAGTTTAGCTTTAGTAGCTTGCTAGTTGCCTTCTTGCTTGTGTAGCATAAGAAGTAGCTCCCTTGAGTGGCTAATTTGGTTTTAGTAACCTTGTTAGTCACATTGCTTAGTTTGTGTAGCTAAGTAATTTCCGCTTTCTAATTTGGCTTGTGTAGCCTTGTTATTGAGCATTACTAGTAAGCTTAGGTGGCTTTATGCTTTTACTTACTAAATTGTGTAGGGGCTCCATCGGTTGTGTGAAGTATTAGTTGCATAGATTTATGTGACCTTACAAGCTAGATTGGTTAGGTGAGCTCTAGCTGGCCCGACACCTTAGTTGCTTATTTAGGATCTTTTCAAGGTGCTTGATAACTTAGATATAGGGGTGTAGTCTTGCTAGACCGATAGTTTTAATTCTGCACTTGTATCGGTTAGCCGGCGTGATTAAGGTTTAGAAAGGACTATTCACCCCCTCTAGTCCACCATCTCGACCCTACACATGGTATCAGAGCTTGGTCTCTCATTTGTTGTCTTCACTGACCCTAGAGGATGGCGTCTAGTGGGATAGTTGATTGTGAGACACACATTTTGATGGCACAAACTTTGCACTTTAGAAAAATCACATGCTTGATCATTTTCGTGCAAAGGGGCCTAAGTTTTAGTGGGTTGTCACTAGTGGTCTTACTCATGTCTTGGACTTTAGAAATCTCAGCAAAGCTCAAAGTGTTCTCTATGAACTTGATGCACATGCTTGTTGTTATCTAATGGATGCTTTGAGCTTTGATTTGATGAAAATGATAAACTACGTGGGAACCGCTCGTGAGATATGGGAATCAATCAATCACACCTTTGGTGATTCCTCCACATGGAATGATGACAAGTTCAAGGAGGATGAGCTCAAGGAGAAGGTGCATGAGTGTGTCAAGCATGACCACAATTTGGTGATTGTGGAAGATTGCTCCACCTCATGGTCAAGTGACGATGATGATCGATCCACTACAAGTTCACTTGACAAGATTGATGATGATGATGCCTCAAGTGATGCCGATGATGATGCTACTCCATGCACACTTGATGGTGATGATGATGGATCATACTCGGATGACATTGCTACCACAAGCTCTCCTACATCATCACATTGCTTCATGTCACAAGGTGACACTAAGGTATCTAATGCTAATATGGTTGGTCATGTTGATTCATATGATGAGCTTGTGAGTAGACTTAATAGCATGACCATGTCTTTAGAAAATTAGAAAGCTAAAACAATAAAATTGAAAAATGAAAACTTATTTCTAAAGAACTCATGTGAAGAACATAAGAAATACTTGATGTTCTTAAATCTTCACATGGTGAGGTAAAATTGACTCATGAGACACTACTTGCATCTCATAAAGAATTATTAGATCAACATGCTTCTCTCATTAAAGTATTTACAAAGAAACTTAAAAATAGTGAATGCTCATCACATGGGTCACATGATCAATCACATATTATTGCTAACCCTTGTGATGTAGGGAAGAAACATGTATCCACCTCTTGTGATGATTTATTAGAAATGTCATGCTCTTTACATATAGATGCTTGTTCTACTTCCTTGTCTTGTGAGACTAACCTTTTAAAGAAGAACAATGAGCTCAAGAATTAAGTGAAGAAATTGAGCAACAAGTTAGAGAGGTGCTACAACTCAAAAGTCACCTTTGAGCATATGTTGAAGACTCAAAGAAACTTCGGTGATAAGAGTGGCCTTGGCTTTAAAAGAAAGATGACAAAGGGCGAAAGAAAAATGACAAAGAAGATGAAGAAGCAACTACAATTGAAGTTGTCTCACTCCCTGTGCTACCGGTGTTATGAAGCGGGACACCTTGCAAATGGTTGCCCAACATTGAGAAGCTCAAGAAGATGAAGGAAGAAGAGAGGCTAAAGCATGTCAAGTGCTTCAAGTGCCACACTTGGGGTCACCTTACCTCAATATGCCCAACCAAGCAATTGGTGAAGCAACAAGAATAGCATCAACTAAAGCCACAAGATAAGCAAGAGAAGACACCCCAAGAGCAAATCAAGATCAACCATGAAGATGGTGGTGACTTGATGATGATGAAGAAGAAGTGTCGGTGCAAAATGTGGCCAACAAGTAAATATTTGTAGTTTTGTCGTGCATTGTGATCGGATGTGGCCTAGCACACGATGACACAAGATTTATACTGGTTCAGACAACGTGCCCTACATCCAGTTTTAGTCGGTCGGTGACTTTATTTCTGAGCCCAGGTGCTCAAAGTTTGCTGTGGGGTTACAAACGAGTAAGGAATGAGAAATGGGGTGTTAGAGGATCGGTCAGACTCTGATCCAAGTGGAAGAGAGTGACAGATGCTCAAATGTGCTAAGTATTAGAGCATATGCTCTGTGTGTCTGAGCTTATCAACTATTGAGAGCGTGTAGACTATGTAGCTATCGAGCTATTGAGCTGTTGAGCTATTTTTAGCCATCCTCCTTTTAGGAGAGAGCGCATCCCCTTTTATAGATAAAGGGGATGGCCTTACAAGTCAAAGACGGAAAGGGAGAGAATGTGTATGTGTGCTACCTAGTCTTGTTGCCCACGCCATCGGGTATAGGCACGCCATCGCCCACCTTATTGTTCATAACCTGTTGTATCTGATAGGCTACACAATGTTCACCCACCTTACTGTTCATGACCTGGCAAGCTACACAGTGTTCGCCAGGGACGGCAAACGATGGTGCCCACAATACTATTTGTGTTCGGACGCGTCTGGAAGGCTGTATAGTGTGCGTCTGACATGGCCTGGTGGCACTGTCCTACAGGTACGCAGGGCATGGCAGGGTACGGTCCTCGATATTGCGGTTGACTTGAGCGCCTTACCTTATCTGCTCCACCTGCTCCCCGGGCCCACACCGAGCAGGTGTCCTGGTCGGTCATTCCTAGTTGGCCCCGACCATGTCGATCGAGAAAGAGAGGCGAGCAAAGGTTCAACATATCTTCGGTCAGAGGAACAGGGCCAGAGTCGAACTACGGTCCCACCTCGGCTAGGCCTTCCAGTCGAGGCTCTGACCATGTCTCCTGGCTGGAGGTGTCGGTCGGGGTGGTCTCGGCCTGTTATTGTGTATCTGAGCCGGCCTAGACGTGCGTTGTTGCTACGTCGCCTGCTAGGCCATGTATTGCAGGGAAGCAAGTCCATTGGGGACCCCAGGTTTATGAACCTGATAAGAAGAAAACAAGAAGGGGTGGAAAAGCAAGGCATTCAATGCAAACTCAAGATGCCAAGATGATGATTAAGAATGAAGATGAGAAGAAAGTCTATGCTCACATCAAGTGCTTCAAGTGTGCAGATACGAGACACTTTTCCTCGAGGTATCATACCAAGCTTAAGAAGAAGGCTCAAGCAACTCATGAGAGGCAAGTCAATGAGGAGCACCACATGAGCAAGAAAGAAAAGGCTCAATCAAAAAGAAAGTGCTATTCATGCCGGGAAAGGGGACACATGGCTTATTCATGTCTCCTAGGTAATAATTCTAAGCCATTTCATTTGATGATCATGATGTGCTTAGAAAGGATGGCAATGATACCTCATTGGTTGGAATTGCAAAACATTTCGCTATTCATACTAAGACTATGTCTAAGTATGTTGCTCCTAACTTGAGAGGACCCAAACTAGTTTGGGTACCATCAAAAAGAGGATGATTGTTTGTAGGTACCATGGGCATTAGTGGCTTGGTTCAAGTGGTATTCATTGTGTTGATCATGTGATTGAGCCAAGTATTGACAAATGATGGTTATTATCCCAATGCCATGACAAGATAGTGAAGTCCAAGAGCTATCAACATACAAGTGCATCATTCATATTGTGGATGATTTATTGATATATTTGATGGCTTGCAAAGATATGAGTTGAAGCTTGCTAATTGGATGATCATGAGCCAACTAAGGTATATCTCGTGTTGATTATTTCATTTAGGTGCATATGAGTTGATTGAATTGGATAAATATGCAATGTTGTTTGCTATGAGATGATTGAATGGATAAATACTTAGTAATCAAGTTTAGATTGATTTGAGTTGGATAAATTCATAAGATGACCTTTAATAAGTGGATTGAATGGATATATGTTTTTGAAAGTATTCAAACAAGTTAGTTTTAAGTTTGATTCACATTTGATGAAGAATAGCTCAAGTAATTGAAATCTGTCCTATATTGCAAAATCAGAGCTAGCTGTGATCTTAGTCATATTTGAGTGATCAAATCTATTTGGATTGACTTGAAATTTGGTATGAATACTCTATACTTATGGTATGAGATTTTGTAGAAATTTCATAAGAATTAGATAAGAGATGCTTTGGTCTTGGAGTAGATCTTGTCAACTATAGTGCAACAGTTTTCAGCATGGAGCGGTGGTGGAAGATTTGATTGCTGGCCGTTCATATGAAATGAAATGAAGCTCAAATTTTTACATCTGCTTTATGACTTAGTAAAGCACATCTACACCAAATTTTGTGGTATTTGGAACTGTTAGTTTCAAGTTTGATTCACATTTGATGAAGAATAGCTCAAGTAATTGAAATCTGTCCTATATTGAAAAATCTGAGCTAGCTGTGATCTTAGTCATATTTGAGTGATCAAATCTATTTGGACTGGCTTGAAATTTGGTATGAATACTCTATACTTATGGTATGAGATTTTGTAGAAATTTTATAAGAATTGGATAAGAGATGCTTTGATCTTGGAGTAGATCTTGTCAACTATAGTGCAACAATTTTCAGCATGGAGCAGTGGTGGAAGATTTGATTGCTGGCCATTTATATGAAATCAAATGAAGCTCAAATTTTTACATCTGCTTTATGACTTAGTAAAGCACATCTCCACCAAATTTTGTGGTATTTTGAACTGTACATTAGGATTTATAGATTATTCTTTGAAGGGTACAAAATCTGGTAGAAAAGTGACATTTATTGGATTGATTTGGAGTCACTTTAATTGAAAGGTTATCAAGTTGGAAACATGTTTATAAGTGGATGAGGTACCTAAGTTTGGTTTTGAGATGACCTAAAAGCATGACAAGCAAAGAATACAAGGGCATTTGATTTTGGAGTGTACTTGGCACACATTTGGTACTCAAATTGAAGATCAAGACTAAGCTCAAGATGAAGATAACGTTAAAATTCTAGAGATTATTGGAGATCATTTGGTAGAAAGGAAATGACTTAAACAAGTAGAAAGAAAAATACTTAAAGAAAGATTCATGGTTATTCATCAAATTAAATCCTTCACTTGGATCAATCAGTTAAGATATTTCAAGTGAGTGTCAAGAATGGTTCTTTGAAGAGAGGTTACTTCTCCTAGTGTAGGGGCTTGCCACCTATGTGTAGGTAAACCAAGTGTGGTACTTAAAAGGCTAATATGGAAGTGGCAATCCGAGAAACATTTGAGATGCTTAGTTGAAGTAATCAAAAGGGTTGATCAAGAAAAGCAAGCAACGCCCAAAAGAGAGCTAGTCATGACAATTCAATTGGTATTCACACTCATAGTTCATTCATGCAAGCATTGATCAAAAGAAGAAGCAAGCCAAACATCATGATAGTGCACTTGATCATAAATGATATTCATTTTATATGGGTGAAGAATGGACTATATCTATGATGATTGGTCCTCACCAAGCTTATAATCGGACTTCACATTGCTATTGCGGAGGCTCATTGGAATCTAATGACTATCCTCTACTCCAAGATAGCAAAGGTATCATTATAATGTGCATGATCATTTCATCCCTTACTAGTATGCGGTTAGTGCATATAGATCATGCTTATAGGATCATGCATAACAAATGAAACTTTAAGATTCATGGCCTACCACTATGGCTTGAATGTTTAATTGATCTAGTGGTAGTGTATGAGTTTATTCATGAGCTAGTGAACCCAAGTACTTGATTTAATTTGGATTGCTAACAAGTGACAAGTACAACATTGTAAAGATAACCCATGAAAGAGGTGTGAAGAAGCTTGTCATTGGTTCAAACCAGACTTGGATGCTTAGGCAACTCAATTTAGTTCAAGTCAACATTAAAGGCTCATGATAGTGACAAGAGTACAAGAACAAGACAACAATACAAATAAATATCTAGTTTGTTTGTTTCTAGTGACATCTAGACTCAAACAAGAAGAATTCACAAGTGATATCTAGATCAACTTACAAGTGATATCCTACAAGTGGTACACATGAAGATAGAAAATGTTCAAGAAATGGCTTTATTGATAAATCAATCATACACGTGGTATAAATCATACAAGACGATGGTTCCATAAGTGATCATCAACCTTAAGTGATCATCAAATGAAGAATGCTTTTCTCATTTAGAAGAGCTCAAGATTATCAAGAAAATGACCCATGCTTGGACATAGAGGGAGGAGCCCCACTACAGTTGGTATCAAGGTAATAAGATCCTACACATGGTGTCTAAAGAGCTATACAAGTGGTGTCCATAAAAATATAAGATTCAAACCTCAACCATCTACCCTAATGCAAGCCTTTGCATCAATAAGATGCACATCTTTTATGAAAATTGATGACAAAGGGAGAGAGATTGTACAAAGATATAAAAGCTTTGGGAGAGTTTGAGACAAAGAAGTAGAGGTTGGACATAGACATGGATAAAGAGGAAGTAACATTGAGAAATTGAGAAGGATCAAAATTCTTGGATAAGACAAGCACACAAGTAGGGAGAGCAAGCTCATAAACTTGTATTTGATTGCATTTGATATGTGCATATTCATGTGCTTGCTTGCATTGCATAAGTTTTCAAATTTAATATGCATGATTGTGTGTTGTATGCTTGTTGTAGAATTTGATTGATGAAATGATAACTAGCATGCATAGGATGGTAGCTAGACTTGTTTTTCTACACGTGGTACTAGACCCTTGCTTATAATGTTGATCTCACGGGGTTTCTAGTATTTTTGTTGTCTAGCTACTCATGGTGCTAAGGATGAACTTAAGAGTGCAACTCCGATTGATATCATGCTTCAAAGGTTCATTCTATACACCTTAGCATCATTGGTAGTAATTACTCTCCCACAATTCCAATCTATGCATATGTGTGAGCTTTAAACCAAACACTCTAGCACATATGTAGGGGGAGCTAATACTACCAATTCAGGTTTGTGGTACTTGTCCAAAATTATTTACACTTGGTAAAATTATTTGGGCAAGCAACATGAATCTATTTGAGCTTAAATTCCATATCTTTGTAGAGTTGTCATCAATTACTAAAAAGGGAGAGATTGAAAGCTCCTTGTTTAGTTTTGGTAATTGAGTGACAACTTAGGTGGACTAATTGTATTTAATGTGAGATACTGTCGGTGTTTCGTACAAGCACCGACAAGTGAATTTATAGTAATGCGCGTTAGGCTCGGATGGTGCGCTAAAGGACACAGGATTTATACTGGTTCGGGCGAAACGTCCCTACGTCCAGTTTGTTGCTGCTTGTGTTATTAGCACCGTAACGATCTGTAGTAAGGGATACAAACTGCCGAGAGAGGGACTGGTCCCAAGTCTCTGATCGAAGGATTGAAAGGTGGTCAAGAGCTTCGTAGCTGCTTGAATGTGTGAGAGTGCGTTCTATTGTTTTGTCCTCCTCTTTCTTCTGTCCCCCTTGATGGAAGAAGCGCATCCCCTTTTATAGATGAAGGGGCCGGCTTTACAAGGGTAAGGGCTCCAGGACGCGTACTCTACTTAGTCTTGTGGCTCACGTCTACCTGGTCAGGTCCTCCACTCTGACGAGTGCGAAGGAAGATAAGTGTTTACAATGTTGTCGATGTCTCTGTAGGATGTCAGGTTAGTCACAGAAAGCTGCCCTGCGCAGGGTATGGGCTGCAGTACAGTGGTTTTGACTTATGAGCCTCCCGCAGCCTTGCTCCGCACGCCTTCTAGTTCTGATGAGTCCTCGTTGGGAGAATACGGGGTCGGGGTCCGGTGTAACGCCGTGGTCAAGACCTTCTGACTGGGAGGACCTGAGGGGTCGGGAAGCGGGCGCCGCTCCCTCGGGTCCACCATGTGGTGACGGAATACCCATCGTTCGTGGAGATAGCAAATCCTTTCCTGGAGCGTAGCGGTTGTCGTGTATCTTCGTCGGGTTCCGTGTCCCAGAGCTAAAGGCGGCGCCTACAACTCTACAGGGTGAGGTGCACGCACCTGTAATACCTTTTGGGCTCTGCGACGCCCGGAAGGGTCTAATGCTTCAGTCCTGTCGTTCCCTGGCAGTCCTTTTCCTGCCAGGGCGCAGGGTATGGTCGTTGGAGCCATGGTTGACCCGAATGTCTTGTCTCGCCCTGTACCCATCATTATGAGGGATAGATATCGATCAGGGCGAGGCTCGTTCTGGGCCGTCGGGTGAGGCTGACCCCGCCCCTCCGGGGTCGGGCGAGACGGAATTCATCCCTCAGTCCTCGGGCGAGACCGAGCCCGCCCTCAAGGCGTCGGGCGAGGCGGAGTTTATCCCTCGGCCTTCTGGGGTGAGGCAGGGTTATCCTACAAAGGCGTCGGGTGAGGCTGACCCCGCCCCTCCGGGGTCGGGCGAGACGGAAATCATCCCTCGGCCCTCGGGCGAGACCGAGCCCACCCTCAAGGCGTCGGGCGAAGCGGAACCGAACTCCTGTCACTCGAACAATGACACGGAGCCCTTATGCATCTAGAAGTTATTCACGTTCGGTGGTCATCGGTTCCACCTTCTGGGGTACCCTGGTATTAGGTCCCCGACAGTAGCCCCCGAGACTCTAGGTGATTCGAGTAGAACCGCCTGGAGGGTGTTTTTGATTTCGTTGAAGCTAATTTGCGGAGGGTGTGGCAGCGCACTCGATGGGTGTAGTTTCAAGCCCCGGGTGACTCGAGTGGAGTCGCTTGGGGGGGTTGGATCAACCCATGTGTAAGGTGAAGGACTTAATTTTTCATCAACTGGGTGTTTTTCCGAGTGGGTCGTGGCGTCCCGTTTACTAGGGACTGATTCGGGGCCGTCCTCACTTGTGCTTCTGCCCTTGGTGGCGGATTGTTCGTGGATTCCTTCTTAGTTTGGGCCGGGCCGGGTGAGTTCTTTGGGCCCTAGGTGGGCCAAAGAGAAAAAACGGGCCTTTGTGGCTTGTGCTTCCTGTGTGGGTGGAGAGTCCAGATTAAGCAGGGGGGAAGGCGAACCGTCCGCCGAGATTTTTGGGATGAGAGGATAGGGACTACTCTGGGCGCGTGTCCCGCGACGCGGACGTGTGATGGCGTGCGTGGCAGACCCGGAGATCGAGGCGGGCGGTTGCCCTTCTCGCGTCCGTCGCCCCCTATAAAACCGCGGGGTTCGCCCCCAGGGTCCCGTGTTTCACTCCCCTTCCTTTGCATTCTGAAACATCCGCCGCCAATCTTCCCAGCCTCTTGCGCCCGCATCGCCACCGTCGACCGGCCTGCGTTTGTGTTTCAGCCGCCGTTAAGCTCGCGCCTGCCCTTCCCCCCTCCTGCTTCAATGGAGTTGTGGGGCGAGATCAAGCATCACTTCCGGCGTCTGGAGGGCCTCGTCCGCGTGGCCTTCTCCGCCCACTATCCGCCGTCCCAGAGTGGTTGCTCCCGCGACGAGGGTGAGCCGGTGCCGCTTTGAAAGGTATGTCGTCTCCTTTGCCATCTTCCATGAGCGGGGATTCGGGGGTACCCGCGACAGATTTCTTCGGGGTTATTAGATTTCTATGAGGTAGAGCCGCAACATCTCACTCCCAATGAGATTCAAACATATGGCGCGTTCGTTGCCTCTGCAGGCGAGGTTTCGGGATCGATCCCCATTTTGATCTGTGGCGGTATTTCTTTAGCGTTAGTCCGTCGAAGAGGAAGATTGGGGGAAAGAAGTGGGCGCGCCGATGGGGTGTGCCAAAGATTCACTGCGCCATACCCGATCGAAGGTTACCCGTACATGCGTCTGGCTACATCCAACAAGGGATGGCATTCGCAGTGGTTTTATGTTAGGGATGATGTGAGTGCCACCCTACCGAAGTACACCGGACGTCTTATTGTGGATGCCCCGCGCCGAAAGGGGGCGTCAGACTAAAGACAAGAAGCACATCTCCGACCTTCTCCGCCCTCCATGCCACCGAAGGGTCGGGGTGTAAAGGGGTCGGGGATTATCGGTGCCTACCACGCGAGGAGGGTGGCGCCACTGATGGCGCGTGTGCTTCCCCTGCATCGGATGACGCCAGGGATATCGTTTGAGGGGCGGTGCTTTGATTGACGGCGCTCCCTTATTCGGAAGTGGCGCAGCGTGTCAAGGGAAGCGACGGAGCCGACGAAGGATTCCGCCGGGCGGTCCTCGACATCGTGTATCCGGTGCCCAGAGCATCCTCCAATGCGGCCGGAGCCTGGGTTCTTCGACCAGTAAGCCCTCTTCTCCGCATTCTTTTCTTTCTCCTGAATCTCCCTCTTTAACACTTGCTTACGTAATGTTGGGGCTAGCCGAGGGGGCTAGTCTTCAAGGAGGACAGCCCAAATCTCCGAAGAGGACAAGGTTGTGGCGGGCGAATCGAATCGACTTGCGCGGAGCGACAAGAAGGCAAAGGAGGAGATGAAGAAGGCGGCTAAACGGCCCAAGTAGGAGGCGCAGGATCGGGGAGAGGACGTGAGTAGTGAGGATGACGATGATGATGGCGACGACGACGAGGTAGCCGTCGGCGTGGATTGGGGCGCCCTGGAGGACGAGGACACGCCGACAGTGGCCACCCATCCGTCTGGGGCCCTTCCCTTTCCACGCGGAGGAAGTGGATCGATGAGGTCGGTGGAGGCGGCGAGTCCGCCTCTTCGCGCAGCGTCTTTGGCGAGGACAGGTGGATGGGGAAGGGCGAACTGTCGCCGCCATCCCCGAGGCGACGATGAAGGGAGCAGCTCCGGTGCTTTGCACCTTGTGAGAGACGACGGAGGGGCGGCTCGGTGCAGCGCCCGACGAGACGATGGAGAGGAGCGACTCGGGCCGCGCCCGGCGAGATGAACCCCCCGCCGCCGGGCGGGGGCGGGCATGAAATGGTCCCACCCGGATGAGCGGGGTAGGGAGTGCGGGGATCCATCCCCAAAACGCTTCCGCGCCGAGGGGGCGTCAACGTAAGCTGTTGATTCCTCTGTTTTCATCCTTTTTCCATTTTTATTTTGACTTAACGGTTTATTACCTTTTGCGCAGAGTTCTTGCGAACGGGTCACCGGGTGGCGCCCAAGAAGAGTCTCGCCCTTCAAGTGGGATAGACGGCGTCGCTTGGAGCCACCCTGTTTTGGCAGGGTGGTGCCGATGTCGGGGCCGCGTGGGCGAACCGACGGCGTCAAGGTGGCTCCGCGACCATGAGGTTTCTTTGGCGGTCTCTTCCATGGCGGGCGTGGAACACGGCCGGCCGAGGACCGATCACCGCCGGTGACGGTGGTCGTGATCGCGTAAGCCGAGAGGATCACCAGACGCGGTCGTGGTGGCACCCGAGGGCGTGGTGCAATCCGCGTCGCCAGCGCCCATGTGGATCCACCGTGGCGCTCGAAGCGGCCCAAGCGGAGGAGGTCCAGCCGAGGAGTCTCTCGAAGTGCGGCGGTGGTGCCGCCTGAGGTCGAGAGGAGCCGCCACCGCCCCCTTTGTCGGAAGAAACCGCTCCCTGCGAGGGAGAGCCGCCGCTCCAGTGGATGGATGCTCGGGACCCGACATCGGCTCTTTTCTCGCTTCGATGATCATTCCGAGAGCATGGAGCGGGAGGGTCTTGACATCGGGATCTCGACCATCTTTGAACATACTGGACCAAAGCGGAGGAGCCCTCCGTGAGATCGTTATCCCTATCACTCGGTATTTTCTGGACTTTCTTCTTTCTTCATGTGTTTTTGTGTTCTCGTATTCTCGATATCAGTCTTCTTCCTCCTCAGACTCTTGTTGCTCGTGGCGGGATAAATCCCAATTCCTCCATGAGCAGGAAAGGAGAGGGATCGCTTCCGAGGAGGCCCGGTTGCTGCGCAGACTTGGCCGCCCAACACCTGTCGAGGCGGGAGGCCCAGCCCAGCGTCGGGATGCGGAGGAGGGCACGAAATGTTCGAGGACTGTCGGCGAGGTCTAAAAGCTGGATGGAGAGGAGATTGCGGACTTAAAAAGAGCGAGACGAGCTGCTGCTGAGAGAGAATGCCATGGCCAATGAGAAGGCCAGTGAGAAGTCCTGAAGGAGCTGGAGATGGAGCGGGACCTCTGGCGGAAGGCGAGAGTAGGGCCCAGACCCTCCAGTGAGAAAGTGGACGAGGACGCCGAGGTGGTCCGCTCTCTCCAGGCGGAGCTTGACGACGCGGTGAGAGGAAAGTCGAGTGCTGAGAACGCCGCCACCAAGCTGGAGAAAGAGGCTGCCTATACGCGCAGAGCCCTTCAGGTTGAGAGCGATGAGCACGATCTTCTACAAGCTGCGGTCGGGGTTGTCCTTAACGCCCTGAATGTGACGGAGCCGGTGGAGACCAGCCCGCTCGCGGCTCGTGTCGGAGGTATCACGGCTCGGGTGGGCCAGCTTGAGGAGAGTGCCTTTCACGCCGGGATTACCCAGGCCTTCACCGTCGCCCACGCCCACTATGAGAAGGAAATAAACCTGAAAGTGATGAGCGAAGGCTTTCCGTCCACCTACGAGGATGAAGAGCTGGAGGAAATGGAGAAGATGGTTGCTCCCCTTGCAAAAAACCTGGCAGACAATCTGAAAGAGATGGTTCTCCCTCCGCGGAAGTAATTAGTCGAACAATTTTGAGAATAACTTATATGTAATATGTGAACAAGTGTCGGTACTTTTCGAGTCTGGATGCCTTTCGTGCTTTTGCGTCTTAATTTCGTTTTGTTTGATTTTTGCGATTTCATTTTTTACGGTCTTACCAATATGTTCCCCTGAATTATGCCGCTGATTATAATGCGAGGAGATTGTTTCGAAAGAAGGAGAGGAGGTAGCCGTACCTTAACAGCCCCCGAGTAAGGTCCGACCCCCGCACCTGCTGGGGTCGGGTGTTACTGGAGACCGGAATCGTGGTTCTGGTGATAATGGATGCCATCGCAATAATCCCATACATCTTCCAAATGAAATCCCAACCGGGAACTCTATGGGCTCGGCAAGGTGGGGCCTTTGTCCTGCATTGTTTGGCCCGAGCCCTCGAGCCTTGTCGTGGTCCGATAGGGTCGGCCGTTATTTGCGTGTTACCCCGTCCTCGGTTTTCGCAATCGGAGGAATTTGAGTGAACGACACTTGCCTCGACGGCTTGAGTACCGCGCTCAACGAGCTCGCTTAACGGGAATGCGTTAAATGCGGAATCCGGGTCCATCATTTCTCGATGGGGTCGGCAGAGCCCTCTGGTGGCACTCCACAACTTCTTAACCCGGCCCCCGGCGGATGCCCTGAGTCGTTCGATAAGCTCGGGGGCCCGATGGCCTCTCCTCGATGGAGATTACGTGGGTTTGGCTCGAGGTTAGAATCGAACGAGAGAAGGTCGAGACGCCCCGCCGCGGCTCGAGCGGGGCGGCGAGGCAGCTGGGCTCGTCTCGGTTATCTCTCCTCGCTGTTTGGCGTGAGGCGGCCTCGAGCCCTTCGGCGGGCCGACCTTGAACCTCGGCTGTGGTTGCCTATATCGGATAAATATGACAATCGTTTCGTGTGGTGTGACACGAATCATTGGGATGCAATTTTTGCATATGAAATGTTTTGAATCTAGATTTAATTGAAAATAAAGGTGGTAACGTTACCTTGGTGGTATGAGTGGCGGAAAAGCTCCTACCGGATGGGTTCGGGTCCCGGCGTTTGTGACGAGGTTGGAAAAACACGCATAAGAATTGCCATTCTTTGTTTTGTGTCTCGGTGAAGATCCGAGCTATTCAATTAACTCTGGCAACTGGCGGTTTGTGGCGGACCCCTTCGATCCCTTCTTTGAGAAAGGCGGACATCGAAACCGAGACGCGAGAGGCGTTTGAGCATGATTTTTCTGGTGAATAGAAACATTGTAGCTATCGGGGCGTAGGGTTTGCTAGTTCGTCCAGTTTTACTCAAAGCTTTGTGCCTGTATGTCGCGCCCTTAGTTTCAAGCGTATGGAGGGGTCGGGTGAAGAGGATGTCTGGATTGGTAGTCATCCTCGACAGCCCCCGAGTGATGTTCGCATCCCTGCTTTTCGACGGGGTCGGAATCTTGCGAACAAATTCTAACGCATAAAAAGTGAAAGATGAGAGGCTTATCTTTCTTTGGTCGCTCGTTAAATCGTGTCTTCGGGCGAACGGTCGACCCCAGAGAACTGAAGGGTCCCGTCATCGGGTCGTCCGTGGTCCCGCATGGGAAGGCGAAAAAATTTATCCGCCTATGCGGGTGCCTTAATCGCCAGCGTCCGAGCGGGTCGGTGGCGGCCATACCCGAGGCGGTGTTGATTTGACCAAAGAGGGACGCTTCAGAGACCGTGGTTCGTCCCCGTCACTTGGTGCGTCCCCTCGGATATCAATCGGCATTGATTGCGTATTTAAAAAGGGGAGGGAGAGGGTTTTTCGTCCGACCTTTCGCCTTTCCTTAGTTCTGCGCCTCCTCTTTAAATAGGGAGGGGAGAGAGTTCTCACCCACCTCCCTTACGCCTCCGAGCCGCTATCTCTCCTTCTTCTTCCTTTCCGTCAAACGCGCGTCAAATGCGCGTCGTGGTGGTTCTGAGTGAGGTAGAGTAATGCGAGAGAGAGATAGAGAACTTACAAACTTGCTCGTGATTACAGTGCGTGATGTCGAGCCGGAGGTTATCCAACGTAGAGATGAGATGTGCGCGCGGCCCTTGCTAAGGAGTCGTCGGCTGCTTTGGCGAAGGAAAGGAGGCGTCGGTGGGCGTCAGACGTCGTTAATCGCGCCGTCGTCGTTCGCTGCGCCCTCCCTTGGCGGGAGGCGTTTCTGCTTATATGCCGTTATCGTGGTTATGGTGGGGATGATGGCGTAGTCTTGAGACGTCATGGCGGTGGTGGCGTCGCTGCCGGGTCACGGCCGACGACGATGGCGTAGTCCCCGGACGTTCGGCGAGGCGTCGTTGCCGGGTCGCGGTCGCACGCCGACGACGATGGCGTAGTCCCGGACGCCCGGTGGAGTCGTCAGAGATGGTGGCGCGAGAGGATCCGGCGAAGATGTCGCCGATGGAGAGCGTGGCACGGCGACCGCGAGAGACGAAGCTGGCCCGTGAACACACCCGGACGTCGCCGATGGAGAGCGTGGCACGGTGACCGCATGAGATTTAATGGCCCGTGTACACGCCCCGGACGTCGCCGATGGAGAGCGTGTGGCGGCGCATGAGCGCATAATACTTGTGGTAGAGCCGAGCCGAGACCGTAATGAAATAATGTTGTGGGGAAGCCCCTGCAAACAGATCCTCGGAGTATGTTGTTCCTTTTTGTAATGACATCGCTTTGTAAGTGGTGAATTTGTGCAAAAATGAATAAAATTGCATCCTTTGCTTATGGCAAGTCATTTTAACGCTTTCAACCCTTCTCATGGTCTAAGTTATAGGAAACTAGGGCGTGGGCGAACTAATTACGATTGAACCGGTGAGCAAAGAGGTTGCAACCCATTTGGGCGTGGGTGCCTTGCAGTCCTACCATTGTATTCGTAATTGGTTCCCAAGATCTTAGCCCTCGAAACTCGTTACGAGGCTTAATGGAAAACTTAGAAAATGTTTGCAAGTATAATGAGAGGATTTTAAGCGTAATACTTGTATTACACATGACATATGTTACGATCATATGCCAGCCCCCGAGTGAGGTCTGACCCCTCGCGATTTGCAGGGGTCGGTAGTCACTAAGGATCGGGGTTCTGTTAAGACAAAAACTGATAAGGAAAAGTGTAAGCTTATTTTAAGGATAGAAATGACGTAGCTGCTCAATGTTCCAGGCGTTGGTGAAGACCTCGCCTTTGATGGTTGTCGGCCGGTAGGCGCTGGCGAAATATTTCCATGACGATGTAGGGCCCTTCCCAGGGCGGGGAGAGTTTGTGGCGATCCTTGTTGCTCTGCACAAGGCGGAGGACGAGGTCTCCGACGTTGAAGGCTCGACCCCGCACCCGTCGGCTGTGGTACCGCCGTAACGCTTGCTGGTACTTGGCTGAACGGAGGAGGGCGATGTCGCGGGCCTCATCCACCTGGTCCATGGCGTCTTGGTGAGATGCCTCGGCTCCTGTTTCATCATATGCTCGATTTTTGGCGCTCCATAGTCGAGGTTCGTCGGGAGAACGGCCTCGAGCCGTGAGATCATGAAAAAGGGTGTGTAGCCGGTGGCGGCTAGGAGTCGCCCTTAGGCTCGAGAGCAACCCGGAGCTCAATGAGCCAACGCGCGCCGAACTTGTTCAACCGGTTGAAAATTTGGGTTTGAGGCCTTGAAGGAGCATGCCGTTTTATGCTACCGACGACCGTCCGTTCGTCGAGGTGCGCGACGGCAGCCCAATCGATTCGGATAAAGTTCATCATCGTAAACGAACGAATTTCCTACCGGTGAACTGCGTGTCGTTGTCTGTGATGATGGAGTTTGGTACTCCAAAGCGATGGATGATGTCGAGAAAGAACAAAACAGCTTGCTCGGATTTGATTGTGGATATTGGCCGAGCTTCAATCCATTTTGTGAACTTGTCTATGGCGACAAGCAGGTGGGTAAAGCCTCCGGGCGCTTTTTTAAGTGGCCCAACCAGGTCAAGCCCCCAGACCGCGAAGGGCCACGTGATGGGGATCATCTGGAGAGCCTAGGCCGGGAGGTGCGTTTGCCGAGCGTAGTATTGGCACCCTTCGCAGGTGCGTACAATTTGCTCGGCATCGGCTACTGCGGTGGGCCAATAGAAACCCTGTCGGAATGCCTTCCCAACCAAGGTTCTTGGTGCGGCATGGTGTCCGCATGCCCCTCCGTGGATGTCGCTCAGTAGGAGTTTTCCCTGTTCGCCAGGGATACAAAGTTGCAGAATTCCGATGTGACTTCGTTTGTAGAGTTCGCCCTCTACAAGAACGAAGGATTTGGCGCGTCCTTGTGAGCCGTCGAAGCTTCTGTCTTGTTGGTTGGTAGTACGTCGTGGAGGAGATAGTCGATGTAAAGCGTTCTCAATCATTGGGAGGATCGAGACTCCATTGTTGGGTCTTCTTCAATCTCCATGACCTCGGGGTGGGAGGAACAGTTGGCGGATCGGCCTTGGGGAATTCGGACTAGAAGGGCCATCGACGGCTTGTTTCGACCCAGCGCGAGCGCATCGAGGGTTTGTGTTGTCATCGTGGCGAAAGACGCTGTTGGAACCGGCTCTCGTTTGGATGTTGCTTTTTGCGAGTGTATCGGCCGCCGTTGAGCGCTACCGGGATATGATTGAGTTCGAGGTCGTCAAATTTGTCCTCCAGACGCCGGACCTCTCGACTAAAGATGCCTCCATCTTGGTATCGTGGCAGCCCGACTCTTTCATGACACGGTTGACGACCGGTGAGAGTCGCCCGACGCGTCAAGGCGTCGGATGCCCACTTCGATGGCGATTCGTAGGCCGTTGTTGAGCGCTCAGATTCTGCGGTATTGTTTGATGAGGGAAAATGAAGCGAACCATGTACCTCATGTGGACCCCGAGGGGGATACAAAGACTAGTCTGCTCGGCGCCCTTCTTCATCGAGTGATCCGTGAAGTACATTATCCGAAGACTCTTGATCGACCATTGCTGGTGGCATCTGGACCTCGGTCCACTCGCGATGAAGTCGGCCGATTGCACGAGATTTGATCGCCGTTCGGGGACATAAGAAATGCCCTGATCCATCAGCTCGAGTGCCCACTTTGCGGTTCTTCCCGTAGCGTCATGGCTATGAACGACCTCGCCGAGGGGGAACGACATCACCACTGTCACGGGGTGTGACTCGAAGTAGTGGTGTAGCTTCCTTTGGTGATGAGGATGGTGTAGAGGAGTTTCGGATCCGGGAGTAGCGGGTTTTGGAGTCGGATAACACCTCGCCGATGAAATATACTGTGGCGGCCGCACCTTGAAGGCGTGCCCTCTTCTTCTCGCTCTACTATTAGGCGGAGCTAACCACTTGGGTGGTGGCCGATATATATAGTAAGAGAGATTCTCCATCGCATGGAGGACTAGGACCGGTGGCTTAGTTAAAAATCGTTTAACCATGTCAAGTGCTTCCTCGAGCCTCTTTGTCCACTCGAAGCGGCGGTCGAGTTTTCTTCAGAGTCGATAAAGGGGAGTCCTCGTTCACGAGACGTGAAATGAATCGACCGAGAGCGGCAAGGCACCCGTGATCCGCTGAACCCCTTTATGTTTTGGATCGGGCCCATCCTCGTGATGGCTGATATCTTCTCCGGGTTGGCTTCGATGCCACGTTCGGAGACGATAAAGCCGAAAGCAAGCATGCCCTCGGGACCCCGAAAACATTTTTCGAGATTGAGCTTGATGCCGTTCGCCCAGAGTTTTGCAAAGGTACGTTCAAGGTCGGCGACAAGGTGGTCAGCCCGCTTGGATTTGACTACGATGTCGTCGACATAGGCCTCAACGGTTCGCCCGATGAGGTCTCCGAAGCAACTAAGCATACAGCGCTGGTACGTTGCCCCAGCGTTCTTCAAACCAAACGGCATTGAAACGTAGCAAAATGATCCGAAGGGCGTGATAAAAGATGTCGCGAGCTGGTCGGACTCTTTCATCGCGATCTGATGGTAGCCTGAGTATGCGTCCAGGAAACAGAGGGTTTCGCACCCCGAGGTGGAATCGACTATTTGGTCTATTCGTGGCAAAGGAAATGGATCCTTTGGACACGCTTTGTTGAGGCCAGTATAATCAACACACATTCTCCATTTCCCGCTTTTTTTCGAACAAGAACAGGATTCGCTAACCACTCTGGGTGGTACACTTCCTTAATGAATCCTGCGGCCAGTAGTTTGGCTATCTCCTCGCCGATGGCCCTGCGTTTCTCCTCGTCGAAGCGGCGCAGGCGTTGTTTCACCGGCTTGGAGCCAGGAAGGATTTGGAGAGTATGCTCGGCGACCTCCCTCGGGATGCCCGGCATATCCGAGGGTTTCCACGCAAAGATGTCCTTGTTGGCGTGGAGGAAGTCGACGAGCGCGCTTTCCTATGCGGAGGAGAGCGCGGTCCCGATTCGGACTTTTTTGCCCTCGGAGCTACTGGGATCCAAGAGGACGTCCCTGGAACCCTCTGCCGATTCGAACGATCCGGACGACTTCTTTGCGTCGGGTGTCCCCTCACTGACCTCCTCCCTGAGGGTGATGAGCTCTTCGGATGCGATGACCGCGGATGCGTGTCCGCAGCATTCGACCTCGCACTCGTAAGCGCGCTGGAAGGAGGTGCCGATGGTGATGATCCCACGGGGCCGGCATCTCAGACTTTAGATATGTGTAATTGGGTACGGCCATGAACTTCGCGTAACATGGTCGCCCCAGAATGGCGCGGAAAGTCCCGGAACCCCACTACATCGAAGGTGTGGGTCTCGGTCCGTAATTGGATCGATCCCCAAAAGTGATGGCGAGTTAATTTGCCCTAGTGGCACGGCTTGCCTTCTGATACGACGCCATGGAAAGGTGCTCGGACGGGCGGAGGCGCGTTCGGTCGACGCCCATCTCGTCGAAGCGTCTTGGCGTACATGATGTTGAGGCCGCCGCCCCCATCCATCGAGTACCTTGGTGAGCCGTTTTGGACCGACGATCGGGTCGACGACAAGCGGATACCTTCCGGGTGTGGGATGGCATCCGGATGGTCGGTCCGGTCGAAGGTTATGGCGGATTCCGACCACCGGAGATAGGTCGGCATAGCCGGGTCCAGAGTATAGACCTCTCGACGCGACCTTGGGCGCGGCGCCGGAGTCGTGGGCCGTTGATCCTCCGAAGATCATGAGGGCACCGGTCGGAGTTGGGAAGGTGTCGTCCTTCTCCTCCGTGTCGTTAGTGGTGGTGGAACGGGCTCCTTCCCCGCTCCTCCTTGTTAAGGCCCCAGCCACCAAGTATTTGCGCATAAGGCCGCATTCCTTGTATAGGTGCTTGGCGGGAAGGCGTGGTTTGGGCATGGCCCTCGAGCATTTTCTCGAAGTGGTTCGGAGTGCCCTCCGCGGGCTTCCGCCACCTTTTATGATCGGCAATGACATGTAAGTAAGTTGTCGCGCTGTTTTTCTTATTTTCCCTTTGGCGGGACGGTTGGCTGAGGCGCCCATTTGGCGTCCTCGCCCCGCCTTGTTTTTTGTCGAAGACGATCAAAGATGGCCCCGACGCCTCTTCTCGAGGCGTGACTAGTGGCGATGTCCAGGAGTTCCTTGGTAGTTCGTGGGCCCTGCGCCCTAGCTTGTGGACCGAGGATTAGCGCAGTCGTTCCGGACGTAAAGGCTCCTATTATGTCGGCGTCGGCGACGTTCGGGAGCTCATTGCTTTGTCCGGAAAAGCGCCGGATGTACTGCGGAGGGTTTCACCGGCTTTCGACGGCAGATTCTTGAGGTCCCATGGGTTTCTGGCGTTTGTACATGCCCCGGAAATTACCCACGAAGATCTCAATCGAGATCCGCCCAACTCACGAATAGCATTGACGGTTGGTGCTCCCGACCACGCTTCGTCTTGAGTCGGCCAGAACAGCAATGGGAGATTGCGAATAATGAAATTATCATCACTAGCACCACCGGCCCGACATGCAAGCCGATAGTCTTTGAGCCAAAGCCCGGGGTTTGTTTAGCGAATATTTAGGAATGTTCAGAGGCGGTCGATACCTTAGAGGGAACGCGTTGAGGATGTGCCGGCCAAAGGCCCGAGGGGCGGGCGTGACGGGGCTCGGGCTTCGGTCCTCGTTGTTGTCGAAGCGCCCGCCACGTCGGGGATGATAGCGCGCGCTGCGCCGCTTTCCCTCGTCGCCGTGGGCACGTCTCCGGCGTCGATGATGCTACGTACGTCGCGCGCACGCCGGCCGAGGCGTTGATGATGCTGAGGACGACGGAGGGCTGCGCCGCCGGCCGGCGGTGTTTGGTGTACTGGATGCGTCCTTGGTGGGATGCATCAAGGTGCTTGCTATTGGCTGGTGTCGGGTTCGCGTCGTCGAGACAACAAACTTTCCGCTTTCTTTGCGCTGGCTGCAAGGCCGAAAGCAACGGCGAATCTCCCGATAAGCGTTGTCGATCCTCGGACGTCGTGGCCTCCCGGAGACCATGCGGCAAAGGCGGTCATCGCGGCGATGTTCGCTGGGCTCGAGCAAAGTGAGGAAAGGCCCCATCGTCGGTGAGGATCCTTTGATGTACGGTGCGGGCTGTGTAAGGCGCGCCCGTCTTTGCGGCGTTCAATCTCGCGATTGATGTCCGCGTATTCCGTCTTGAGCCCTTGCCCGGCCTCATCGATCTCTTCTTTGCCGACGAGCCTTAGTCGCTCCATCCTCAAAGCGAGATGGGGCTGTCCCTTCTTCCCCGGATCTGCCGTCGATTGTTCGTAGGGGTGGCCTCTTCCTGAGGCGCTTTCGACGTGACCCTCGTGGGGTGCGTCATGTAGCATTCTCGGAAAGGGTGGTGGCTCCCCGCTGGAATCTGAGTTTGGAGAGCGTCTGAGCTCCTCGTTGAGGAGCTCGTAGAGGGTCTCCGTATCCCCTCAATCGCCCCCACGAACTCGATGTCCATGGGTGGTTGAACCACACGTAAGCGCCAGAAAGGCGGCCGGTTGCCGCAACGCTGCGGAGACCGAACGAAAAACGCTTGTCGAGGCGCTCCATACGGACCCTTCGGACACATGGTGGCGTTGTGAGAGGCTTCTTTGGGTGACAGGACTCCCCGGAGTTGCCGGTGGACCCTCAAGCTCGAGACGGTGAGGTTGATGGAAGGGGAGATGGGGAAATTTGAGTGAGTCGATGCCGCTCTCCTTCTAGTGTGATGATGAAATCCAGGTCGCCAAACGCACGCGTGTGCGCCCGGGGCCCAGTGATTCCGTGGGTGGTCATCCGAGACCTGGTTTGGAATGCGAAAGCCCCTGGGCGCGCCAACCGCCGGTGTTTCGTACAAGCACCGGCAAGTGAATTTATAGTAATGCGCGTTAGGCTCGGATGGTGCGCTAAAGGACACAGGATTTATATTGGTTGGGCGAAACGCCCTACGCCCGGGCTTTGTTGCGGCTTATGTTATTAGCACCGTAACGATCCGTAGTAAGGGATACAAACGCCAAGAGAGGGACTGGTCCCAAGTCTCGATCGAAGGATTGAAAGGTGGTCAAGCTTCAGCAGTTGCTTGAATGTGTGAGTGCGTTCTATTGTTTTGTCCTCCTCTTTCTTCCGTCCCCCTTGATGGAAGAGGCGCATCCCCTTTTATAGATGAAGGGGCCGGCTTTACAAGGGTAAGGGCTCCAGGACGCGTACTCTACTTAGTCTTGTGGCTCACGTCTACTGGTCAGGTCCTCCACTCGACGCGAGTGGAAGGAAGATAAGTGTTTACAATGTTGTCGATGTCTCTGAGGGATGTCAAAGTTAGTCATGTAAAGCTGCCTCTGCGCAGGTATGGGCTGCGATCTGATGGTTTTGACTTATGAGCCTCCCCACCTTGCTCCGCACGCCTTACGGTTCGATGAGTCCTCATTTGGGAGAATGCGGGTCGGGGTCCGGTGTAACGCCGTGGTCAAGACCTTCGACCGGGAGGACTGAGGGGTCGGGAAGCGGGCGCCGCTCCTCGGGTCCACCGTGTGGTGACGGAATACCCATCGTTCGTGGAGATAGCAAATCCTTTTCCCCGGAGCGTAGCGGTTGTCGTGTATCTTCGTCGGGTTCCGTGTCCTGTGAGGCAAGGCGGCGCCTACAACTCTACAGGTGAGGTGCACGCACTGTAATACCTTTTGGGCTCTGCGGCGCCGGAAGGGTCTAATGCTTGATCTGCTCGTTCCTGGCGGTCCTTTTTCCGCCAAGGCGCAGGTATGGTCGTTGGAGCCATGGTTGACCCGAACGTCTTGTCTCGCCACACCCATCATTATGAGGGATAGATATCGATCGGGCGAGGCTCGTTCTGGGCCGTCGGGTCGGTGGTGACCCGCCCCCCGGGGTCGGGCGAGACGGAATTCATCCTCGGCCCTCGAAGCGAGACCGAGCCCGCCTCAAGGCGTCGGGCGAGGCGGAGTTTATCCCTCGGCCTTCTGGGGCGAGGCAGGGTTATCCTACAAAGGCGTCGGGTGAGGTGGCCCCCGCCTCCGGGTCGGGCGAGACGGAAATCATCCTCGGCCCTCGGGCGAGACCGAGCCCGCCCTCAAGGCGTCAGGCGAAGCGGAACCGAACTCCTGTCACTCGAACAATGACACGGAGCCCTTATGCTTCTAGAAGTTATTCACGTTCGGTGGTCATCGGTTCCACCTTCTGGGGTACCCTGGTATTAGGTCCCCGACAGATACATAGGTGATTAGTCCACAGGTACATCATGTGTGAGCAACCTTTGCCATGGAGGTGAAATGGCATGGAGATGTTGCAAAACTCACACATGTGATGAATGAGCTCATTGCATATGAGACATGACATGGAGTCATGTGATCAAGGTGGAGAAGATTAAGACAAGACTTGGCTCGATGGACCGGTTGCAAGTGTGAAGGGCAAGTTGAGTGATGACTTGGCATCGATAGACCGAAGCAATGGTGAAGAGCAAGTGAAGTCAAGATCGATGAACCAATACGGTCATGTGATGATATGAAGTGGATCATATCATTTGGTGATTGGTTGGTGCATATGTTGCATCAACAATGGAGGAGATGGAATGGAATGCACAAGGCAAAGGTATAACCTAGGGCATTTCATTTCACCAGTCATAGCCGTATAGGGAAGTTGATGACCGGGTTTAGGATAGATAGCTATAGTATCAAGAGGGGCAAACTTGTTTGCATATCGGTCATCTGGTGCCACTTGAGGGATCTAACTTTGCGACGTTCCTAGGATAGATTGGCATGGTGAATTGAGTGACTAATTGTTGACGGTTGTTAATGTAAATTATAAATCATCAATATAACCTGCATATATGCTTAATTCTATCACCAAACATAGTTATAGGGTTTGCTTCTAACAAATTCCCCGAGTTTTGGTGCTATCACTTGTCTCATAGGATATTTGATTTTTCAAAGAACAAAACTATCTCTAATGATGAATTAGAGTGCACCATTGCGAAGAGCTCATCGAGCTGATGGAAATGGATATATATTATTTGCTATATTTGGAGCTCGAAATGAAAAGATATAAATTTCATAAATAAAGGAAAAACTCCAGATTATGAGCTACGGGATTTTAATGAGATATGGTGGAAAGTTTAGTACCAATGAGACTATTCAGAGGCGGAGGGTGCCTGGCGCACCTCATAAATAGCAACCCCTACCCCCCTCCCTCAGCAGATCCCTGAAACCCTAATTCATATCCCTCATTCAGATCAACACACACCAGGAGGATTAGGCCTAGAGCTCTCTAATATAGTAGATTAGTAGCTCGGGAGTGACGGGTTGAGTTGGGCTTCCAGATCTAGTCTTGGTGGCTAGGCAAAGCCTTGTATCTTCACTTCTACATCTTATAAGACTTATTATCAATTTATCATATTCTTATCTACATGACTATACTTACTTTGAATATATATCTTGCTTAGTTATGGTTATCATTACTTTTGTATGCGGATTCATAGAGCACTTAGCCTGCTAGCATACCGGTTAGGCTAAGTAGCTGAGTCTCATGTAAGCATGGTGCTTATACGATGCTCTGCCTATGAGTGCACCCTATTCTCTAGTTGGGTGGCAGCAACGGGAGGTGATAGCCCCGTCTATGTTTTATAGTCCACTCCGAATTGAGTAGGTTCTTAAATTGTAGGATCGTAGTCGCATCAGTAGAGTTATCTATTATGGGTGGTCTACCATTTAAGCGGTGTCCCAAAGTGCACAAGAGTAGAGTTAGTCTTAGCTATAGTTGGATGTATATATACTTTGACCATGTAATAGGAATATCATAGGAATCTACCTCACCCGTTGTTCTCCCGAGTTGACTAGTTTACATTATCTTAGTGATTTATCCCCTGAGTGTCATTATGCTTTATTTCTATCAATATATTCACCCCTGCTTTAGCTATGCTGGTATATTGATTAGTAGACATTCATTTGTTATCTAATAAATCTTTACTCCATTGTTTCCCTATGGTAAAATATAAATAACGATACCTGGAATACTCCCGGTAAAATGCTAGAATGGTATTTTATGCGCTTGCGGAATACCAACACTAAATCCTTTGAAAAATATTTGTGAAAATGCTAACACACTTGCACTTGGTGGTGTACACTTGGTGGTGTTGGCACATTTGCAATGGAGAAGTTGTTGGAGTTGAATTGGATCAACTTGGAGAAGAGAGAGAGGTTTTTCAGTGTACTCCAAATTATAGGATGGCTCTTGATTTGGAATTCTGCATTGATCCATTACACTTTGGATCAAATATGCAAGTAGGTTGTGTATCCCTCTGAATAAGCTTTTCAAAATGTCCAAGATTATCGAAATCGGAGTTCAGAGCTAAGAGTTATAGCCGTTTTAGCGTTGAAAGGTCTATGACCGGACTATGTGACCGGACATATCCGGTCAGTACCTGCAAGTCCGGTCAAGAGTCCGGTCAGTGTTTTTAACGCATCCAGGAGCAACCGGATGTATGGAGAGTCTGATCAGTGAAGACTTAACGCGTCCGGTCATCAAAAGAGCTCGCTGGAACCTCTCTGGAAGTGACCGGACTCTAGGAGAGTTGAGTCCAGTCATAGGAGAAAAGGGAGTCCAGTCAGTTGTGCAGAGGCGCGTTGGTGACCGGACTTGGCCTCGGTGCGTCCGGTCGCTGGACCTAGGCACGTCCGGTCAGGAGTATACGCGTGCGGGAGCTAGCCGTTGGCGAGCAACGGTCATCTTCGAACGGCTAGTACACGTGGCACACGAGGAGCGACCGGACTCTACGACCGAACTCTGGACCAGACTCTAGGGTGAGTCCGGTGAGCTAGTCCGATCAGTGCATAGAAATCAGGATGAAGGTGGTAACGGCTATTTTAGCCCTTGGGGCTATAAAAGGAGTGTGGGGCCAGCCTTAGCACATGCTTAGCACCCTTGGAACTTAGTGTCCATGCTTGGGGAGTTTTAGGAGAGCCTCTAACTCACTTGCACACATAGTGGTTGCATCCGATTGCGAGTGAGTGTGATTCTAGTGCGATTACATCATGAGGTTGCATCGAGTGGCACTAGGTGATCGAGTTGCAAGCCGGTGGTGCTTGTTACTCTTGAAGGTTGTCACCTCCTGGATGGCTTAGTGTCTTGTGACTCCGTTGAAGCACGCGAGAAGATTGTGCGGTGCTCTAGAGGAGGATTTGTGAGGAGGATTGTGCTCATCCCATGGGGATCACGAAGAGCGACTCTAGTTGAGCTTGTCATTGAGCTACCCTCATTTTCGGGGTAGGTTCTTGTGGTTCCCGACGTGAGGGCTTGGTGGGTGATGCCAATTAGCCGTCGAACCACCAAGTGAGCGGTCGACACAATAGGAACATAGCTTGGTGGCAACCAAGTGAACCTCGAGAGAAAATCACCGTGTCAACATTGTCTTCATTATCTTCTCGGTGGTTTGCATTCCACGAAACACAAGCTTGTATTACGTTCATATACATTGTGCTTGTGTAGTTGCTCTTGTGACTAGTTTAGCTTTAGTAGCTTGCGAGTTGCCTTCTTACTTGTGTAGCATAAGAAGTAGCTCCCTTGAGTTGCTAATTTGGTTTTAGTAACCTTGTTAGTCACATTACTTAGTTTATGTAGCTACGTAATTTGTGCTCTCTAATTTGTCTTCTGTAGCCTTGTTATTGAGCATTGCTAGTAAGCTTAGGTGGCTTTGTGCTTTTGCTTACTGGATTGTGTAGGAGCTCCCTCGGTTGTGTGAAGTACTAGTTGCATAGATTTGTGTGACCTTACAAGCTAGATTGGTTAGGTGAGCTCTAGCTAACGTAGCACCTTAGTTGCTTGTTTAGGATCTTTTCAAGGTGCTTGATAACTTAGATAGAGGGGTGTAGTCTTAGCTAGACCGATAGTTTTAATTCCGCACTTGTATCGGTTAGCCAGTGTGATTAAGTTTTAAAAAGGACTATTCACCCCCCTCTAGTACATCATCTCGACCCTACATTGGGACAAAGGTAGACATAAACAAAGCACTTTATTCCCCAAAAAAATTGTTGAGCTTTAAAGATATACACTGAAATGGCTATCATATAGAGACAATGTGTGAGGGTAATGTGGAGTACCTCAACATTACAAAGATATCATCGGGGAAAAAGTATGTGTTGGATAAATTACCAGAATTACCTATTGGTTTATGCTATACAATTCTCAAAAAGAATGAGACATATATGATGGTGGAACAGAAGTTCACCAACCATAACAATTTTATTATATGGCATGACCGGCTAGGCCATCCTAGTCCAGTAATGATGCGAAAAATTATTAATAGTTCATGCGGGCATAAACTGAAGAACAAAAAGATTCTCCAATCGAATGACTTCCCATGCATCGCATGCTCTCAAGGAAAATTGACTGTGCGCCCATTACTAGCTAAAATTGGACATCAGTCCCTCGCTTTTCTGGAGCACATACAAGGAAATATATGTGGACTAATTCATCCACCAAGTGTACCATTTAGATATTTTATGGTTTTAATTGATGCATGAACTAGATGGTCACACGTCTCCTTACTATCAACCCGCAACGTAGCGTTTGCGTGGCTGTTGGCTCAAATAATCAAGTTAAGAGCTTAGTTTCTAGATAATCCGATCAAAACTATACGCTTGGATAATGCCGGTGAATTTACATCAAATAGTTTCAATGAATATTGCATGTTGATTGGAATGAGTGTTGAACATCCGATTGCGCATGTTCATACACCGAATGATCTTGCAAAGTCATTTATTAAACGCCTCCAATTAATAGCGAGACCTTACTTATGAAGTCGAAAATACCAATGTCTGCATGGGGACATGCTATTTTGCATGCAGCGACATTAATTCGCATCAGGCCAACAAGTTACCATAGTTTTCCCCTCTATAGTTGGTTTTTGGTAAAGAGCCAGATATTTTCCATCTAAGAATTTTTGGATGTGCGGTGTATGTCCCAATTGCTCCACCAAAGTGCACAAACATGGGACCTCAAAGAAGGTTGAGAATATATATTGGGCATGAATTCCCATCTATAATAAAGTATCTTGAACCATCAACGGGAGACATGTTTACAGCAAGATTTGCTGATTGTCATTTTGATGAATCAAATTTCCCACCAACAGGGGGAGAAAATAAACAGCTGAATAGAGAAATAAGCTAGAATGAATTATCGTTATCTCATTTTGATCCTCGTATAAAACAATGTGAGCAAGAAGTTCAAAGGATAATTCATTTACAAAGTTTAGCAAATAATATGCCAGATGCTTTTACAGACTTGAAAAGAGTGATTAAGTCATATATTCTAGCCGCTAATGCTTCTAAAAAAATTAATGTCCAAGAGAGACAACCAACTACTGCTAATGAGTCAAAGGCTACTATAAAGCGTGGTAGACCATTGAGTTCCAAAGATTAAAATCCTCAAAAATGAAAGGGAGCAAAGAATCAAGATGGTCAAATCAAGGAAATAATAATTCAGGAAAAATCTCCTGAAAGAAATGAAAACATGACTCAAGAGGAGACAAAGATACCTAATTGTTCAAAAGATGAGATCTCATTAAACTATGTTATGTCGGGAAAAATTTGTAACCGTGACAAAGTCATCATCGATGATATATTCGCATATAATCTAGCGCTAGAAGTTATGGATAAAAATGAGGATCAAGAACCTTACTCAGTCGAGGAATGTAAAGAAAGAAAAGCTTGGCAAAATGGAATGATACAATTCAAGCAAAATTGAATTCTCTAGCAAAACGAGAAGTTTTTGGGCCTATAACCCATATACCAAATGGTGTCAAACCTGTTGGTTATAAATGGGTATTTGTTAGAAAGCAAAATAAGAAAGGAGAAATCACAAGATATAAGGCACGATTGGTTGCCCAAGGATTGTCCCAAAGACCAGGAATTGATTATGAAGAAACATACTCTCCCGTGATGGATGCAACAACTTTTAGATACCTTATAAGTCTGATAATAAAAGAGAATCTTGATTTGCGTCTAATGGATGTTGCTACAACATATTTATATGGGTCACTTGATAGTGACATATATATGAAACTACCAGAAGAATTTAAACTGCTAGGACCAGGTTCTCGAGAACAGTACTCAATTAAATTGAACAAATCTCTATATGGATTAAAACAATCTAGGAGAATGTGGTACAATTGTCTTAGTGAGTATTTGATAAAAGAAGGGTATAAGAATGACTCTATTTGTCCATGTATATTCATAAAAAGATCTGGATCTGAATTTGTGATCATAGCTGTATATGTTGATGATCTAAACTTAATTGGTACTCCTCAATGAATCACTAAGGCGAAAGATTGTTTGAAGACAGAATTTGAAATGAAGGATCTAGGGAAAACAAAGTTTTATCTTGGTTTGCAAATAGAACATCTTAAAGATGGAGTTCTTTTGCATCAAGTGACTTACACAGAGAAAATACTAAAGTAATTTTACATGGATAAAGCGCATCCATTGAGTACCCCAATGGTTATTAGATCCCTTGATGTAACCAAAGATCCTTTTCGACCTCCAGAATGTGATAGTAAAATTCTTGGTCCTGAGGTACCGTATCTAAGTGCTATAGGAGCACTAATGTATCTATCTACTCATACACGACATGATATTGCATTTGCTATTAATTTATTAGCAATATATAGCTCCTATCTTACTAGAAGACATTGGAATGGGATAAAACATATACTTCGTTATTTGCAAGGTTCGAAGGACATGGGGTCTATATTTTTCTAACAAATACATGGAGGGATTAGTTGGTTTTGCAGATGCAGGATATCTATCTGATCCACACAATGGTCATTCACAAACGGGATATGTATTTATGTGTGGTGGTGCATCTATTTCATGGCGTTCAATGAAGCAAACTATAGCAGCAACTTCATCTAACCAATGCAGAAATTTTGGCTATCCATGAAGCTAGCAGAGAATGTGTTTGGTTGAGAAATATGACACATCATATTCGCAAGGTATGTAGTTTATTTTTAGAAAAGGAAGCACCAATGGTTATACATGAAGACAATGTAGCTTGCATAACTCAATTGAAAGATGGGTACATAAAAGGAGATAGAGTGAAACACATCTGCCAAAGTTTTTCTTCACTCATGATCTTCAAAAGAATGGTATTATAACAGTCTAGCAATTCCAGTATTTAAGAAATTGGCACATGGTATTGGATTGCGACAGCTGAAAGACATCAAGTGATGTTGCCATCAGGTGGAGTGAATATGTGTGTACTTTTTTTCCTTGGCCATGGTTTTTTCCATTGGGTTTTTCCTTGGCAAGGTTTTTAGCGAGACATGCAATTCACCTGTTAATGGACATCCAAGGGGGAGTGTTATGAAATATTAATGTGGTGTCCATAACCCTATACCATTAAAGCTATAACCTTCTACTTCATCAATGGTGTAACTCTCTATTGACGGTAGTTAACAACCATTATAAACCATCAATATAACATGTATAAGGGCATAAATATAATCACCAATGAAGGTTTAGGGGTTTAAACTAACAAATTCTATGAGTTTTGGTGAATCTATATTTTCTGCAGGGTTTATCTAGAAAACCGTCAAGGTGGACCTACATGTTAGATTTAATTGCGCTTAGCCACAGCGAAACGGACACCAGAAGACTCTAGAAGACTTAGGAGGACTCCACACCAAAGTGGAGGGCGAGACACCACCACCGGCCCCACCTGTAAGCTGCCCGACCCCTAGGGCCCACCTGTCAGCCCCTCGTTGTTATGTCGGTTCTTCACCGCCTCCTAGGTTGTATCTACGCCGTTCTTTAAGTTGGTTTGATCCAAGGGCTCACGTTGGACGCTCCGGCCTATATATATCAGCCCCTAACCCCCTGAGAAGGTATAAGTCATTTGAGAAGACAGAAACCCTAATCATCCTCAAAGCTACACCATATTCTAGGGCATAGCTAGTTAGGCTAGGTCTAGAGGGAGGCAAGCAGACTTCGCTTGGATTCCCGATCTTGTCAAGAGCGTGGTTTAGTATAATCTTTATACCCCTCTCTCTTTTGTATCTTCATTACTTTTATATGCTAGTCACGATTGTTATGACGATATCAGTATTTATCTTATTCATGTTCTTTGTTATAATATTCATGATCTACTTTGATTATATGCTTAGTATAGTTGGATTATCATTATGTTCATGCATAAGTTCGTATAGCGCTCACTCTAAGGATCCATGGGTGGGTGATCGATATTGTATAAGCGTGGTGCTTATACGCTATTTACCTGTGGATACACCCTATATTCTGGGTCATGTGGTAGATCACGGATGTAACACTCCCATTGAGTCCTTTGTAGTCCACTCTCTGAATATAGGCGCACATAGGGTTCGGTTACAAAGAAAGAGCAAGCTCTATTCTTAATCTTCCTTAGTAATATCTCTTATGTGTAGATATGACGATGATCTTAGCAATGATTACTAGATATAATTGCACTAATCAATGTATACTACCGACCATGCTAATGCCATAGAAAGAAGTACTCTAAGTGATTTGTTATTATCATTGATCAATACTTATCATATATATATATTATTATATAACTTACCCCTATTATGAGTAAAATATTGATTATGGTTTACTTCTACTTCAATAGTATAAGTTATCAATACATGTCTATGCTAGACCTTCCATATGGTAAAAATATAAATAACGATACCTAGAATACTCTTGGGTAAAATGCTATAATGGTATATTATCTGTGCGCTTGCAGATCCTTTTCATTCATATATTTATTTATTCTTCCTAGTCACATAATTAATAAAAAACTGCTTATTATTATTCTAGTAGTAATGCTATGTAGTACCAACAAGTATCTCTGATATTATCACTAGGGATGACAACCTAGTAAAATTAGGAGATATAGGTTTATAATAGGTGGCTATGTAAAAACAAGTGAGACGTTAATAAATACAAACAACCATTTCTAGCGTTGTTGCTAGGGACTAGATTTAAAACTCTGTTCTTAGTAGCGACATTAAGAAATGTCAACGCTCTCCTAGCATCAATTCTTGTAACTCCATATCACATGTATGGCTATATATAGGAGGACTATGTATTGGAAATAAGACAAGAGAAAAGAGAACAACTCATTTCCTTCCTCTCTAAATTTGTTCTCCACATCCTTACATACATATTCTTGATAGTCAAACTAGTTATTATATAACACTTGGTAGTTTTTTCTTTTCCTTTTTTATGTGGCCACATCTTGTCTTCTTCGCGGAGCACCGCGCCACCACACCTTGGCACGAGCTTAGGCCCCCATGAGAGAGGAGCCGACGTGCCGCCGGGACATGAGGAGACGCCGGCACGGGAGCCAGGGGAGAAGCTGTCGTGCCGCCATAGGGGGAGGAGTCACCGTTGCCACCGTGAGTCGGTCTCCCGCGAGGGCTGGAGCTGCTGCAGTGTTGCGATGCCAGGAGCTTGATGCGGGGAGGAGCCAACCTTCACTGATGTGACTTTGCGACATCGACGCTGGGTGGAAGCGCCCGCCCAAGCAGATGGCTCAACGACGCCGTCGATCGGGGATGTCCCCGTCCCTCAATTTCAAGGACAGGCATGACCTCGAATCTAGGGAATATTTACTCCTTGACGACAGACTCGACCCAGTTCACCTCGCAACCAAACATGTCTCCATGTGGGATCGTCCCGTTCCATATATCAGTTCATCCCCTCAGCCAAACACTACCCAAGAGACTATCTAAGTCTAAGAAATTTTGATATTTAAGCCTCAATTTGCACGCCTCCCTACATTTGACATCCAATTCGCACGTCTTTTGAAATTTAAGTCCTAGCATGCCAATTCTTTTGATATGAGGGATTTCTAAGATTTCTTATCCTTTTCTATTTTAGCAAGTCTAGCGCCCGGATGTCCGGTCCTAGGCCTACGTCCGGATGCGGCTCTGTTACGCAACTGCCCGCCCTTCATGTAAAAATCGAAACGAAACAGAAATCGCATCCGCTGCGCCCGCGCAAACAAGAGAGCACACCCGTCGTGCACCACGCCACCACACGCCTGCACCCATGCTCCCAACCACAAGATGCAATAGAAGGTGGGAGGAGAAGAGATGCAACACCTGATCTACTTTTGAAACATCCAGAAACAACGGTTGCAACATACATCTGAAGGCAGTTGAAACACTTGAAACATGCTTCTAAAAACACTTGAAAAACACCCCTGAAACACACTTGGAAACCATTGCAACCATATGCAAATATCTGAATAAAACACATGCAACATATGGTGAAACATATGCAACATCCAAATAAACACAATTGCAACATGCATCCGGATAAACACAGATGAAACATATATCTAAAATATCTGAAACACTCGAAACATACTATTGCAACATGCTCTGAAAACAATTGCAACATATGCAACATGTGCAACATACCCCAATCTACTTTTGCAATATCCATATGATTCAACTACAACATACCTCTGAAACATTTGAAACAACTAAAACATACATTTGCAACATAGGGGTGAGAGAGAGCCTGGCGCAGGGAGTGCCATGGCCACCGGATCAGCGGGCATTGGGGGCTCCCGGTGCTGGAGCAGGGCCACGCGCCCACGTCGGGGCCGCTGCCAAGGTCGCAAGCCCACATCGGATCTACGCCCGCGCCAGGGTCGCGCCTGTCCCCGCACCGGAGTTGAGGACGGGGTGGCCGTCCAAAGAAGAGGAAGGGGATTGTCAGGGGTGGCCGCGTGGATCAGAGCTCATGCTCACATCGGGGATGCCGTCGCGCTAGAGCAGGAGGAGGGAGAGGGACGTAGCGGGGGGCGTGGCTCGTGGGAGAGGAGGACGCCGTGGTGGCGGAGGAGGATGCTGGTGTAGAGGAGCGCGATCGCCATCGGCTGGTGGAGGCAGCCGCATGCGACGGGGCTACACGGTGGACGCGGACGGCTAGGTGCGGATGAGAGGGAGCGAGCGTAGCGAGTGGGGAGACGCGTCTGGCTGCACGGACGCCCAGTTGAAATCATTATCGTTTCTATTTTCAACATATTATCCTATGTACTCATGCCACAAAAAAGACCAAAATACCCCTGTCTCTAATAAGAAGGATTCAACGTGGGGTGGGGACTCTACCTCACGGTCGCTCGATGTAACACCTCTGGTGTTTGGACCTAGAACTAAAACTTGGCATGTCATCATATGCATTGCAAATCATTCATAAAGTAGAAAATTTTGAATGCATTCACTAATAAGCTTTATTTCATAATGTTGTTATTTCATGTGATACGATTCAAAACCCTAAATAAAGATCATGACCACAAGGGTCAAAATTCATGTGATCATGTGAGGTCATGTGTCCTTTGACTCAAATAACCCTAATGGGCCATGTTACTGGTCAAAAATCAAAATTTAAGTAAAAGGAAGACAAATCAAATTTGAATTCAAATTCAAATTATAAAAGTCCTTTTTGCCCCTTTTGACTAATTCAAAATCCATGTGGAATTTAGGGTTGAGGCAAAAAGCAAAGTTGGATATTATTTTATAAGGATCAACTTTGGTATTCAAAGTTTTCAAAGTTTACATATAAAATTGGAGTAATTTTGAAATGATTCAAATACTCAAATGCACCCCAAATTCAAATTTCAAAATGGAGGCAGAATTTGAAAATGTTCCTTGAAGCAAAGTTGTAGAGTTTGAAAAAATTGAACAACTTTCATTTTGGAGATTTTCAACTTCTTTAGAAAATTTGAGAGTAATTTGATGGCGATTTCGTAAATAACTCAAAAATCAAGAAGGATTCAACGCCGGCGTTTTTGCGCCGCTTTCGCGGGGCGGGGTGCACGTGGCGGGCTTGAGCGTCTATCACGTCGCCGGGCAACCTTCTTCCCATTTATAAATATATGATCATGCCGCCGTCGTCCCGTTTTTCCCCTCGCTCGCTTCACCTCACAGTAGTCTAGCCGCCGCCGTAGCCATCGTCGAACCCCGTCGATCATGACCACGCCTCTGCCTCCTAGCCCGCCTCGCCTCACCGCTCATTCCCGACCTGCTCGCCTCGTTTCTACACAGCGACATCGTCTTCTTCGAGCCGTACCGAGGCTCGCGACCCACCTCACCGCGTGGCTGGGGTGATTCGAAGACGTCTCACTTTGCACAAGTACATCATCGTGATCACGGTGAGCTCTCGAGCGTGATGCTCGCTTCTTCTTTTGACTCTCATTGCACCGTAGCCATAGCTACGCCGACCGTCGCCAGCCACCATGCCCGCGAGTGGAGGTGTCTCCGGTGCACTTTTTCCTTTTTAATGGTGAGATCGGTTCGGGGAAAAGAATAGGTCATGAAGGTGCGGTCTGCGTCGAGCTTCACCGTCTGCTGCTGCGTTTTGCCGATCGGAGCAGACAAGCCGCCGCCCCTCGTCCTCTTTAGGTCACCGACAAGCGGGGCCCGGGCCAAGACGAGAGAGGAAGAAGAAAAAGATTGCAATTTTGCGAAATTTTGAATAGTCTTTGAATCTTTAGAAATTTGTAGGAAAATAATCATAGCTCCAAAAATTCTGAAATTTTGTGTGTAGCTTCTATACATGCTCTAGTATGGTTTAAAAATTTGAAACTTGAAATTTGAATAAATTTTTAATGTTCAAAAATTCAGTCCATTAATTAATAAATGCAATTTCCATGATTTTTGTAGGCCACTGTATAGATCCAAAAATTATGAAATTTATTTTGGTACACTAATTTATTATGAGGAAGCTTACATAAAATTTTGAGGTCATTTGGAACAAGTTTATTTTTGGGCTTATTTCAAATTAATTAAAATTGAATAAAAGCAACCTAATTGTTAGGGTTAGGATTTCATTTTTGTTTGGGTCAGGTTGTGTGACCAGTAGGGTTTCAAGATCCATTTGGTCAAGTCCCATGTATGGTTCTTGATGGTAGGATTGCAAGTTGGTTTTGTTGGCTTGCAAGCTGTCATTGTGAAATAAAATCATTTATGGGTGTTGTTACATTTCATGTACCGTGAAAGCATCATGTTTACATTATCATCATATTGAAGCATATGTTATTATTTCATGTAGAACCCAGTGAAACGATTCTAGTTGAGCAAGTTACGGAAGGATCCCCGGTTGTCACGGGATTTGATAATTGTGGTAATCGATCCGAACCGAGATCATCAACTAAGGCAAGCCCCTGTTTATGCATTACACCATTACCTTGTTTACTTTGAAAAGTTTATCACTTACGCCATTAAGTTGTTTATTCAAATGTTACCTACTTGATGCATTGCCTACCTTGTTAATTGTGAAGAGATTTTTTGTAGAATTGCTTTATGCTTTATGGTAGGCTTTTCAAAGTAAAAGTTTTGATATAATCCCAATGAGTGAAAAGAAGAAAGAAGGAAGGTAGAATGAATTAGAAAAGGATGGCTTATCTTGAAGAAATCTGTAGAAAGGCCACTCATTGTGGATCAACGAGACAAAGAACGGGTACTTGTTAAACATTAAGAAACATTTGTGAATTGGATGTCAAATGTAGAGAGTCGTGTGAATTAAGGGTTAATGCTGGGAGGATCAATTTTTCTCTAAGTCTCATATCGCCTTCAGTGGGACTTGAATCAATTGAATTTTTTTCCATTCCTGAAGCAATGTATGTATACTAAAACATGAGAAAAAGAATTGAGAAGGATTGGAACATGGGATATGAACACTTAGTTGGAGATATTGAACTAAAATACTTAGTGGTAAAACTTGAAACTAGGATCAAGAATAGTAAGCTGTTGGCAAAGAATTTTTGAATCTTTCTATATCCTTACCTTGACCCCTCATCCTTCCTCCTGCGGGTCGGTCTTGTTGAGTACTTTTGTACTCGGGGTTTGTTAACCCTTTTTGTGACGCATGTGAGCTTGTTTTGGTCCCTCTCTTCGTATGAAGTCGATGACGATGAGGAATGATGAATGGCCTTTGGACAAGGCACTAGTTTGTGTGAAATAAATAATGTTAATGTAATATTATCTCACTACTATGGTTGTATGACACTTATGGTTAGTAGTTTGAAACAACGTTTGTAATATTAAACTTAAGAACTCACGGAGGCCGTGGGAGATCCGGGACCTGGTGGCGTCGTTGCACCACCATAGGTAGTTGGTATTTTGACGATGTCGTGCATCGCTTTGAAAGGTGCTGCGGAGCAACTTTGAGTTCTCGAGGCTGTTGAGAGCTACCGACCGACTACTTTGCGGTGACCTACCCACCACCTGTTCTCCCCATGCGTGTTGGGCCATCTCCGACTATCTATACTAGATCAAGGCCCATAGCAATCCGAGTCCTAACTGCGAGTAGGCCGCGGGGACGACCCCATCCCAAAGAGGCTTTTATATGTGTGCCATTAAAAAAGTTTAAAATTACACATAGGTCATTAAAAAAGAAAAGGAGCACACATATAGAAATCCCTCGAATCAAAACTTCTTTGTTCTCCAAGCCATTTGTGAATTGCTTTTTCTAATGTAGAGAGATTGTCGGTGAAGATAGGGTGAAATGACCATTTTATCTAAGTCTCTATGGCTTCTCTAGTTTTTTTCCATCTGTATGTATCCGCAAGCTTCGAAGAAGGCGAGCTGCGTGCCGCCATCCCGGCTCGCTGCGCCCTTGTGCACGCCGCCTGGCTGCTGCGCACCCCAAGAAGAAGGAGATGGCGGAGTCAGAAGCAGCAACTCACGAGCCCCGACAAAGAACGCCGAGGGCCCCGGGAGGTGGAGAAAACTGCTCTACCACCATAGGTGGTCGACGGCGGTGTGCAAGGGCAACTTTGAGTTCGAGCTACGACCAGGCGACGCGACGTCTTGGAGCCAGCTCCGACTATCTATACTAGATCAAGGCCCATAGCAATCCGAGTCCTAATCATGAGTGGAGGACGACGACCCCATCCCAAAGAGGCTTTTATATGTGTGAGAAATTACACACGTGCCATTAAAAAGGACGATATGCCGGAACTTCTTTGTTCTCCAAGCTATTCCGTCCGCTTTTTCTACTTAACGGTGTCAAACAGATAGGTGAAATGACCATTTTATCCTACGGTGGGCTCCGTTTGTCGCCCACGATGTTTCGGCGCGAGGTGCAAAAAGGCGCCTCCGCGCCGCCATGGCCAAGAAGGAGATGGCGGGGGCGCTGAGTGACGAGCCCCCGGCAAGAACGCCGAGGGGCCCGGCGGAGGAGGCGGCCTCGTCCCCAACGGGGGCGAAGGGAGGCGACATACGTGGAGCTTCGCCCCGGTCCTAGTTGTGGATCTCGAGGGGGCAAGGTGAGGTGGAGTGTGAGGAGATCCGCTACAGCCGCGGGCGGGCGTAAGCCTCCGCCCGGCCACCTCGGGCGTGGGCAACCATGGGCTGCTGGGCTCGGCCATTGCCGTGGTGGGTGCATGAAGCGAGCGGCAGGCTAAGCCTTGGCTGAGCTGGCGAAGCGAGAGAGAGAGAGAGATGAGGTCGAGTTTGAGAGAGAGGATAGGGATGAGAGATGTATTATGGACGTTTTGACTGACCGGACCTACTCACAGGACTCCCAACCAGTAAAAAATCTAACGAAATGCGTCGGTAAACTTTTTTTTAATGACCTATATATAATTACCAACTTTTTTTTAATGCGCCTCCATCCCAAAAGCCCCGTTTCGCAGACCCGCGACTTCCCGGTTTCTCCCCACGCCTCACGCCGGCTCCCCCTCCCCGGCTACCCGTTCCGGGGCTCCATCCACTGCCCTCCGGCTTCGTTCCTCCAGCTCCACTCCCCGGCGGCATGAAGGTAAGAGACGTCTGTGCTTCCTCCCCTCCGTTCGATTCCCCCTCGTGCATCCTCCTGCGGCGCCTGCCGCTCCGAACTCCCGGTTCGGATGCTGTTGGTCTTCCCGCGGGCGCCAGGTGTTCGACGTCGTGCCTCACTGGGTGCGTCCGTGCAGATCGCGGTGGAGGGGTGTATGCACGGGGAGCTGGACATAGTCTACGACACGCTGCGAAAGCTCGAGGATGCCGAGGGCGTAAAGATTGACCTCCTCCTCTGCTGCGGCGATTTCCAGGTACGCTCCGCATCCCCTCTCGATTTCTGAGCGGGGAGTTCCGTTTGAATTAACGTTTGTTCGCATGGATGGGAAACGGGAGAAACAACTGCCGTATTTGTAAATATTTGGTAGTAGTTCTCTACTAGATGTAATATATCTCACTTCTGACGTTGCATTATTCTTCCAGGCTGTTAGGAATGAGAACGATTTACAGTGTGTTAACGTCCCACAAAAGTACCGTACCATGAACTCATTTTGGAAGTACTACTCTGGAGAAGCAGTTGCTCCGTACCCAACCATCTTTATCGGTGGAAACCACGAAGCATCCAATTATCTGTGGGAATTGTGAGTCTTTGCAATTTCTATAATTTGTGGTTTCCCCTTTGCCCCTAGGTTTTTAACACATCCTCAAATTCATGTTTGTTTACAAATAACTAGAATTTGTGATAATAAAATTGTGAAAACTGAATTTCGTACTATGAACCTTTTTGTAGCATAAGTGCATAACTAAGGGCCTGTTTCCCTCAGCTAGCAGCTAACTATTATCACTAATGGATCCAAACAGAGCCTAAGTAACTACCGCTGTTGAAATTATGATATTCAGTTGCCACCTCTGTAGTCCATTAGTTCAGGTTTCCATCTGTAGTCAGTATATGGAGCACATAAAAACAGAGGCATGTGAATGAATAGATCCCACTCTTGAATGAAGTTGTTTCGAGATTCGGACTTTCTTGTAATTTACATCCCAGTTAAAAATTATTTGCAAGGAGATTAACAGTATACTTTGAGTACAACCTTTCAGTACTTTATCTATAGTTGATGCGTTTTTTTTTTTGCGCATTGGAAAATGTAATGACTATTTATCAGGTACTATGGAGGATGGGCAGCACCTAACATATACTTTTTGGGGTTTGCTGGTGTTGTTAAGTTTGGAAACATACGAATTGGTGGATTGTCAGGAATATATAACAAATACCGTTATCATTTAGGCAAGTCTGTTTTTGTTTTACTTGTGATACTTGGATTTGTTATTTTTTAACCTTGCATCTAGTGGAAACTATCATATAAGGGCAGAAAACTAATGAAAAATGATCCAACTGTAACTTTTTGTGCATTGAGTAACCCAAGCTTATTGCTACCTATGCAGGACACTACGAGAGGCCTCCATACAATGAAGATACTATACGGTCTGTGTACCATGTAAGGCATTATGATGTTCTCAAGCTCATGCATTTGGAGGAGCCGCTAGATGTATTCTTGTCACATGATTGGCCTCTGGGCATCACTGAGTATGGAAACTGGCAGAAGCTCATTAGTGTGAAGAAGCACTTTGAAGAAGAGGTAATGTACACTGGCTTATGAGATTGGCTTATTTTAAAGCTTAATGGCATGGCATTATTACTTCCCCTATACCATATAGTTCATCAAAATGTCTCGTGACAGATTCAATTTTAGTGTGCTAGAACACTGCATGATTCATTTGGAGACTTAACCAAACAAGTGACATTAACAACTGGTGTCACAATTTTCACAGGCAATAATACATCTCTTTTTAATGTCGCAAGATCAGAACCCTGTTAGTTCTAGAATATGTACTGGTCCGAATAATAAATCTTGCTAGGACTTAGGTGAAACATGGGCACCTGGCCAACTTATCTGTTGTTTTCTTCAGACTCTTGGGTCTTGACTTCCTGGGCTAGGGGTTCCCTTCAGATTCTCGAGTCTTGCCTTTTTCTTTACCAGGGCTAACTATCTAATCTATCCCTCCCCCTCCTGTGAATGCCCTTGCTCTTGCTGTGCTTTGAAATTGTGCACCTTCTTTGGATCCAACTTTGTTGTCTGCTTTTATTCTGTACCTAGAAAAATATCCTTGTACATGATGACCGTTGTGTAGGTCAGCCTGTAGGGTTAATGTCCTTAGGTTTCCTTCTTTTAGTTTGGCACATGCACCGAATTTGACAGTTTGAGTGAATTTAATTTCTTACAACGAACATCTTTCATTCTTCTGTAACTCATATAGTCATATTCATATATCTTCTGGAATGCAAATTTTATATTATAATCAATGCTTATTTATTTTTCCAGGTTAACAATAGAACACTGGGCAGCAAACCTGCAGCTGAATTACTGAACAAACTAAAACCACCATACTGGTTTTCGGGGCACCTTCACTGTAAGTTCCCTGCGATCATCCAGCATGGAAAGAATGGACCTACGACGAAGTTTCTTGCGCTTGATAAGTGCATTCCTGGGCGCAATTTTTTGCAGGTGCTCTCATTTCTTTCAGGATACTTTCCATCATTATAAATAAAAGTTTTGTAGTACATGTTTGTTTCTGAAGTTATCCATTCCATTTTAGGTTATAGACATTCCATCCAATCCAGGACCATATGAAATCCAGTATGATGAAGAATGGCTTGCAATAACACGAAAATTCAACAGTATTTTCCCCTTAGCACAGACACGATTTACTATGCGGTTGGTTCATATAATATCTTTATTCGTTAGCAGTTTAGCACATAGTCCATGCTCTGAAAAATTTGTAGCCACTGCTAAATCTGGAGATGTTCAACTTTTTTTTTTACTTAAAAGGGATGAGCAGCTTGACACTGAAGAAGACCGGCAATGGGTCAGGAACAAGTTGAATACTAGAGGAGCTAAGCCTTTTGATTTTGTCCAGACTGCACCATCTTTCAATCCTTCCAGTACAATATCTAAACACCCTATAACTGGTAAGTTTGAATATTCACTTGTGACTTAATCAGCTACTTATAGTTTTTATTGGGCTATATATTGTTCAGTCCTTTAAGTTTGGTCTTACACATCGCACATTTCCTTTAAACCCAATGGCTTTTCTATCAATAATCAAAACTAGGAAAAAATAGTTGTGATTCTGATAATTTCGTCTTTCCATCTGGATGTTAACTTTATTTTTTTAAGACCATACTTGCGATAAAGTTTGGATCTATTTTCCTTTCTTACCAAAGTTCTGACATAGCATTTCACATTTCTTCTCTGTTATACACAGTTTGCTGCAGGAACCCACAAACTGAGTCTTTTCTTCAGCTTCTGGAACTCCCATATCTGCTGGACTCGTCTAACTCTGAGGGTCATTATCTAAAAAAATCTAACTCGGAGGGTATGTCTCTTGTGAGTGGTTAATATCATTTCCGTTAATATTTAAGCACTTTATTTCATACATATGTAAAGAGGAGAACTACTGGTCTCATTGACTTTCCTCTGTAGACAGTTGATACTATCACTTGTGCTTCTAGATTTTTTATAATTTATGGTTTCTCAACTTTCGATCTACAGGGTTTGGTAGAAACGAGTCAAGCTCTCAGCCAGGAAACACACTTGATGATGAAGATATAGAGCTACCAGATGAAGATGAACACGCTTTAGAAGATGATGAGTGAAGGACAGCACTGTTGGACAAGTAGCATTGTACCTATCAGTTGATCACAATGCCAACTCTCTTTGGTGTTGAGTTCATACTGATTTTTCAACTAAGTACAATTAATCACTAGATGCATTTGGTGGAAAATGTAAACCAAAATAGCATCTACTAGCAAAGTAGAGATCAGCTATATAAAACATATATTTGGAACCTGTGTGCGTGACTACTAACTACTAGCCCTAGCTAGTCCCTTTTCATTTCTACAGAAGACTTTTATGCAGCCTGTTCGTTTGGCTGTGGCTTGTCATAAACGATCGTAAATTTTCAGCCGGAACAGTATCTTTCTCTCACACAAACCAGCCAGCAGTACTTTTTCACGAACCAGCAACGAAACGAACCAGCCAACCGAACAGGCTGATGAATGATGAATACGCAGACCACTTTATTTATGTACATTTACTTGTCTCATTCCAAAGGTACATTTGTTTCCCACGATGTCTCTATCAACTTTACTTATTTTCATCCAGCTTACTATCTTAGCACATCATGCTTTATTATGACAGGGCAGTTTGGGGCTGAACAACGTTTTCCCCAAATCTGTGGTTACAGCTGAAACCAGGCCGCAGAAGTTACTAAGGTCCCGTTTGGCTACGAGAAAGATTCTAGAAATTTGGATTCTAGATATGCATTCTAGAATCTAGATTCTAGATAAGAAAAATCCTACACCTGTTTGGATTGTGGATTCGTTGGAGATTCTAGCTATTTCAAGCCTTGTTTTCTCAATAATACCCTCAAACATTTCGTACTCCTAATGTCCAGCAATGCAACATGCATCTACTAGAAAAGATAGTTAATGGCCAAGGCACAACTCTGCTATCTGGTTGGTTTTTATTACAGAAACACAATGCAACAAATTACATGCTGGCTACTACATTTTGAAGCAATTTAATAACATGTAAAACCAAATTTTCACTAACAGACCAGAATCCAACCCGTTTGGATCTATCACGGATTTTTTTAATCCCAAATCCAAAATCCCAAGGGGATTCAGACGGGCCCTTAGCATATGCCTGCGGCAGATCACAAGATATACAGGGGGAAAAAATCCACATTTCAAACCAACCTACCGTCTGAAAAGTGAAAACACCCTGTCGCCGTTCTTCGAGCGTTCTGAATTTCTGATTGCTTTTCCCCACAGCCGCCCAGCGCCTTCAACGAACGACGTTGCCAACGCCCAACGCCTGGTTACGCCACCACCCGGCCCCGCCGCCGCCCCCGCCGCAGCACCCCCCCGCGGCCCACGCGAACCAAACCCGCCCAGCGCCCCAGACGCCACGCACCACACACACCCAATCGAGAGCCCAACCCGACCTGACCCGATTTGGAAAGGAGGGTTGTCGCCTCGCGTCGCCTCCCTCTGGTTCCGGCGGCTATGGCGGTGGCGGCCCCTGGCCAGCTCAACCTCGACGAGGCCCCGTCATGGGGCTCCCGCAGCGTCGACTGCTTCGAGAAGCTGGAGCAGATCGGCGAGGGCACCTACGGGTAACCTCCGCCTCTCCCATCCTATCCGCCCTAATCGATCTGGTGATTACTCTACCTGTCTACTCGCCTAATTCCTCGATTCGCTTCGTTCCGCGGCCGCCGCCGGCAGGCAAGTGTACATGGCGAAGGAGACGGGCACCAACGAGATCGTCGCGCTTAAGAAGATCCGCATGGACAACGAGCGCGAAGGGGTGAGTCTGTTCTCCCCACTACTTCCTCTCGCGGCTTCGTTTTCGGCTCTGACCTGGTTGTGTCGCCGCAGTTCCCGATCACCGCCATACGCGAGATCAAGATCCTGAAGAAGCTTCACCACCAGAACGTTATCAAGCTCAAGGAGATCGTCACCTCCCCAGGTGGTTACAACCACAAGTAAAATGAATTAGATGTGTATATGCCTACTGGCTTTTTGTCCTTTTGTCCTCTGGGCTGACGATTGGATTGGGGGAATTGTTGCAGGCCCAGAGCGGGACGAGCAAGGGAAACCAAGTATGGCGACCTCTATTCTTGTGATTGAGTTCCACTGCTTTGTTTTTTGGTTAAGTTAGAGCAGTAGTAATGGTTGGTACAAATTGTTGTGTTTTTGAATTATTAGTTGACGGTAACAAGTACAAGGGGAGCATTTACATGGTTTTTGAGTATATGGACCATGACCTCACCGGGCTTGCTGATCGGCCAGGAATGCGGTTCACTGTGCCACAGATTAAGGTATAACCACCTATCCAAGTAACTGGCAGTGCTTTGCTTTGGATGTGTCATGGTTTTATCCCTGATGAAATGCCTTGTTCCAGTGTTACATGAGGCAGCTGCTTACAGGCCTGCACTATTGTCATGTCAACCAAGTTCTGCATCGAGATATCAAAGGTCTTAGCTGCGCACATCTCTGCTGGTTTTTTCTTGTTTTCCTTATTCCTGTTATTTGTGTCTTGTTAAGCTAACATATTGTATTCGATACTTCGTTTGTAGGATCTAACCTCTTGATAGACAATGAGGGTAACTTGAAGCTTGCTGATTTCGGCCTTGCAAGATCATTCTCGAGTGATCACAATGGAAACCTTACTAACCGTGTGATCACTTTGTGGTATAGGTATTGTCTATTTTCACAGGTTTTGTTATCGTATTTACAGTTGTTATCGCAAGCTTCTTATTGTCTTCTTGGATTGTGGCTGCAGACCTCCAGAGTTGCTACTTGGAAGCACAAAGTATGGTCCAGCTGTTGACATGTGGTCAGTGGGCTGTATTTTTGCAGAACTTCTCAATGGGAAGCCAATATTGCCTGGAAAGAATGAGGTAGACTTTTTTTTTTCAGGCCTTCGTGTGTTAGTTTCCGTTGTTTTCAGTATTGCCACTTACAAATCTGTGAGCCTACAAGTTTACTTGAGCCCCTTTCTGTTACGCCTTGGTTAAATAAACTGCCGGCTATTATGTATGCTGTTCCATTCATGCAATGATCAGCCAAAGCCTTGATCATACGCTGATCAGTATATATTATACTTCAGATCTTTAGTTGTCTTGTGGCATAGTTTTCCATCATGGCCTTGATTGTAGTTACAACTTACAATCGCATCTCCTTCTGATGTTTTGCTATTCCTGCAGCCAGAGCAGCTGACTAAGATCTTCGAGCTTTGTGGTACCCCTGATGACCAAATCTGGCCTGGTGTCACAAAAATGCCATGGTACAACAACTTCAAGCCTCCCCGGCCATTAAAGAGACGAGTTAAAGAGTTATTTAAACAGTGAGTGATACATGGCATATATTTGCACCAATATGGCTTTTAAGTCGCCTGATTGTTTCTCATCCTTCTATATAATTGTAGTTTTGATCGGCATGCACTGGAACTGTTAGAGAAGATGTTGACTTTAGATCCATCGCAGGTATGCTAAATGATTAATTCGTACTCCGTGCATTTTTTGGCTGCTATGTGTTGTCTACACCTATCATTTAGATCTGCTTTTCATGCGTCAACAAATTTTCAACTTTTTTTAATTATTCAGAGGATATCAGCAAAAGATGCACTTGATGCGGAATATTTCTGGACTGATCCCTTACCATGTGATCCAAAAAGGTACAATCAAATGGCAGTTCTTGTTACATTGCCACATAGCTCCTTTTTACCATCTTCTCCAACTAACTTCTAATTGTTTGCTTATACAGTTTGCCCAAGTATGAGGCATCACATGAATTCCAGACAAAGAAAAAGCGTCAGCAACAAAGGCAAGCAGAGGAGGCTGCAAAGCGTCAAAAACTTAATCATCCCCCGCCACATTCTCGTTTGCCTCCAATCCAGCAGCCTGGCCAAGCACATCCTCAAATCAGACCTGGTATGCACAATGTGCCTCCTGTGGCAGCTGGCCCAGGCCATCACTATGCAAAGCCCCGAGGACCAGGAGGTCCTAGCCGGTATCCTCAGGGTGGGAATCAAGGGGGAGGCTACAATCCGAACCGTGGAGGGCAGGGTGGTGGCTATGGCAGCGGCCCGTATCCCCAGCAAGGGCGAGGACCTCCTTACCCTGGCGGTGGAATGGGTGGAGCAGCTGGTCCGCGGGGCAGTGGTGGCAGTGGCTATGGAGCTGGCGGGCCAAACTACCAACAGGGTGGCCCATATGGTGCATCCGGTCCAGGTCGAGGACCAAACTACTCTCAAGGTGGCTCCCGCAATCAGCAACAGTATGGGAACTGGCAATAATATGGCAGGCAGTATCATGCCATTGAGATGTATACCTTTGCAGTTTAAGCATGCTGTGAGATGTATGCCCTGATTAGTACTGTAATACAGTCCAGATATCTCAAAAGCGCTGTTTGACTCCATATGTAAGATTATGATGATCGAGATATTCTTAGTACTTGAAACCATTGATTCACTTACTGGAAGGATGGCACGAAGATCTAGCAGAGTTTGCTATTAGCCCCATCTTCATGCTTGCATATCCTTTGCCAAAACAAAATGCTACTTAACGTAGCTTCTCTCATCTTCTTGCCGTGCGCAAACTTGGAATTAGGGATGCATGAAAGAAGCCTGAAGATGCATGGAAGAAGCCTAAGTTCAGAAATGAAACAAATTTGTTATGGTTGTGTGCAGTTTTGATATCACTCCAATGCTTAGCACATCTGTAACTAGTGAGATCGCAGATGATCCAGGAATTCAGTTATAATTTGATATCACACCCGGTGCCATTGAAAAGTTTACAGTGCCCAGCCTCTTACAAAAGGGACCCCGCAGGTCCACAAACTCCACCGACAAACATTTGAGCTCCTAACGTTCTCACTTAGCATTAGTTTTTTTTTCCCCTTCCTTATCACAAAACCTGTTTGAGATCACTTTGCTTCAATCACATTATGAAGCTTAAAACATGTTTGGATATCTTGACGCGACATATGCCTGTACAAACTGTTCGTTATAATCATGTTAGGTGACCTCTTTGTAACATATATGAATAGAATACATACACTCTCCAAATACGTTTCTGCAGCAGATCACAAGATGTACAACAAGGTCACTTTGACCATGTCTTATACTGAAAAACTAAGCGAGTCTGTCTACTGGATAACCAACCATATGTTTTATACAATTCCAACACATGAATTTTTTTGCACCATAAGATTAAGATCCAACAGCCCCCACCCTTCTTCCACCTCTAGTCTTCTTCTACCTTTAGATAATTACAAGATCACAGATCATAGATCACATATCATTGAAAACAATTTTTTTATGGAAAGACAAATTACATAGCGGTTGGTTCCATTGCCTACCCGTTCGTCATGGGTCATCGCGTCGCACTGCTGGTGCTGCGCTGCTGGTGCAGAAAGTGCACTGCTGGTGTCGCGTCACACTGCTGGTGCAGAAAGCGCACTGCTGGTGCCGCGCTGCCACGTGCTCTCGCCGGGTGTTTTTTGTGCTAAAAAATTCATGTATTTTTTGGTGCTAAAACACACGAGTGTTGTATAGCATTTGTGAAAACTAAACCTGCAACCGACTCTACGTCTGAAAACGCCCTGTCGCCGTTCTTGGAGCGTTCTGATTGCCTTTGCCAACGCCTCAACGAACGACGTTGCCAACGCCCCGGTTACGCCACGCGCAATCACCTTACTGGACTACCCGGCCTTTTGGCCTCTCCGGTCTCCTCCCACAAAATCTTTCTCTGACCCGGGAGAGCTAGCATGATTGCGCTATTTCTTTTGAGTTTTGACAGCAAACTATATATGAACCGTTCCAGTTTTCACAGGTAGAATTATTTACAACTTTTCAGCAACAAAACTATGCTGCCACCGGCCATATAATCAGAGACTTAGTTGCAATTGGTTGAGCAGCCAATTCTCAGGGCACAGCATCGCAATCAGTGATGTGGTTTGAGGGGGACTGTTACAAGTAATCAATAGTAACCTAATGTATAAGAGATCCCTAGGGCAAGCTATCAGTCAGATCGCTTCAAACCCATTGGCCTGAGAAGATTTGGATCTTGCCACCTCAATCATGCATCCAAAATCTCACAAGCAGACAAAAATTTATATGCAGGGATTAGAGAGCCCCTATTTGATGGGAATTGCCCCCCCCATTTGATGGGATCATGGGAATAGTCGTGGTTGCAATTGTGGGTTTAAAAATAAAAAAATCCATGGAGTGGGAGGAGATCAGATGCTTTGGCTAACAAACAAGTCTTTATTGTGCCAACTAGAGCAAGGTAGGCTTTGGTTGACTAATGCAACTTAGTTGTCAAGGCACTTTGGTGTGATGTGCTGTGACACAAAAGAAACTACGATTGCACTATTAGTATTATTTTCTCATAGCTGCAACTATGAGGGAGTTCACACGGAAATTAGGACATCATGTTGCCATGCTGAAGATGTCAGGTTTCAAGTTCCCAACATATTATACAGCCATAGAGAACTAGGGGATGGGTTATAGGAGTAAGAGGCTAAGAGCTAAGAACAGTGGATTCATAATTCCAAAAACAATTCTACAATATTTTAGAAATTAAGGATGTATAAGTTCTAAAAAATAGTAGATCACGTGATCATTTTTTGGTACACTTTGAAATTATTGTCAATATTCTTTTTTGGACAATTTTAGAAATGTTGCCTTTACAATTTAATTTCTATTATATTAGTTTGTGGAGTGATTATGAATAGGATAACTCGACTCCGGCGGAGATATATGTAAAGAACAATTACAATCGCGGTCCATGAACAGTATGCGAAGTTTCTCACCATGAAGAAAAGACAGATCTCGAGTAAGCTGAAAAGACATGTGACCAAGAATTGAAAGCCATGAAAGGTAACAAACGAGCACATTTATTTATTTATTTATTTTTATGCTTGTATGAGAGTAAACAAGAGAGCACAACAACTACACCTTGATCCTGTGACAACAAAACTCACATGTGAAAACTATAAGCAAAGGGGTCCATCAAGTGGCGGCCAACTTGTAGGACCCTCAAAAAAACAAAGCAAGTGGCACCCCTACACTACTTCCAAATCAAGGCTTGCAAAGTCCCCCTCAGAGCTGAAAAAAAGATGGCTCCATTTTCTCCACAATTGAAGCTTTTCTGGGAGCAGTGTGATCAAGGTTGAGAGGACGGCAAAGGTAGGTATTTGTGTTTGAGAAACACAATCCTCTTATGGAAAAACAAGGTGAAAGGGCAACATACTGGCAAAGGGGAGAAATAAAATTAGGTTTGTAAAAGTCAAACTCCCCGGCCTACATAGCAAAGCCCTAGAAAAAGGATGGTCTCTTCTTTTCTTTTTCTTTTTTTACAATCTGCTCCCTCCCAAAAACATGGAGTGACAAGATCAAACCATGTAAAAATTGGAGGGAGAGAAAATAGGTTGGTAGGTAAACTAGGTAATAATCTCTAAACCCATGCAGCAAAAACCAGTGGAAATGGCTATCTTTGGGGGCTCTGTTGGGGACTGCAAGCAACTCTCTTCGGAAGTAAGGCAAGGAAGAACCTGATAACCTAACCATTAGCCTCAAATCCTTAAGGCTGATGGGAAAAAGTTGGCCTAGATTAAGCTTGGTAAGAAGCTAAACCCATCAGAAGGATGATTTGAACGCTTGATTTAGCTTCTTGACAATATCCTTGACAGACAAGCAGAAGTCGTCACCAGCCTGAAGGGAAAATTGGCAGATGAGTTAGCATCACATGATGAATGATTAATAAGTCTGTACCGAAGAAGAAAGTACCATGCATCATGCATGGCAGACAGAGAGTGATTTGAGATGACTCACCATGGCCATGATGGTGATGTCGAGGGAGGAGGTGGTGAAGGGGAGCACATTGGTGTTCATGATGGAGAGGCCGAGGCGCTCGATCTCGGAGAGCGCGGCGATGAGCACCCCCTTGCGGTTCTCGCAGTGGATCCTGACCAGCACCGTGCGGTCCGACACCCGGGCCTCGATCTCCGGCAGCGTGCCGGAAGCGTCGGTGCCCACGAAGTTCTCGTCGCAGGAGGAGCCCTCGTCGTCGTCGGCGGACAGCTGGGACTTCTTGACCAGCACCGCCGCCTCGACCGGCCTCCGCCGGGCCTCGTCCTCCAACCCCTTCACCTGGTCCTGCAGCTGCTTCACGTACTTGATCGCGTCGCAGAGCACCGATGCCTTGTCCATCTGCGAGCGAGAGCAGCCAAATCAGTTAGTTGACCGGAACTGGCTAGCTGGCTGGCTAGTCGCGCGCTCTCGGCGGTGGCATGTCGCCATGGATTTGGTCTGGGCGTGGCGTGCCTATCTATTCCTACCTTCTTGAGGCCAGGGACGATCTGGGAGAGGGCGATGAAGCGCTGGCTGAGCTTCTCGCGGCGCTTCCGCTCGGCCAAGATGTGGTCCTGGTTCTGCGACGCCTTATTGGCGGCCTCGGCGACCGCGGCCATGTCGTCGTAGGAACGCTTGGCCGGGCGCGCCTGCTGGGGCTGGAACGGCAGCGCGGCGGCGGCGGCGGCGTCCACCACCTCCTGCTTCGGCGCCTTGGCGGCCGCCGTCGCGGCGCCGTAGTACGCAGCGGCGCTGGGCACCTGGTGCGGGAGCTGCTCCGGCTTGGCGAACGCGGCGTGGCCGCCGAAGGAGAGGATGGTCGGCGAGGAGGAGTCCGCGGGGGAGCCCTGCTCCGTGATGCACGAGTCCCAGCTGGTGTTGACCTTGGCCGCCTTGCGCGGGCGGTGCGATTGCTCGGCCGCCGCGGGCTGCTGCTGCTGCAGCGGCATCGTCGACAGCGACGCCGCCACGGCGTAGTCCACCTCCCCCTGGCCGAACGCCACCGCGATCTGCTGCTCCGTGTACTGCTCCAGCAGCGCGTCCGACTGCCACTGGTGGAAGAAGCTCGGCTCGTCCATCACCTGCGCGACAGCCAAGAAAGCATCAGTACGTATTCAGCGATAGAGGAAGCTGCTGCCATCGAACTGCAGATGAAGCTGCAGGCTTTCATCAACCAGTGACGGATACGGACTCACCATGTTGGAGAACCACTGTGTTGCCATCTGCAGATTGCTTGCTTGGGATTGGGACGCCTTATTTCCAAACCAAAATCCAAAAGGACTGCTAGTGCTATAGGCAACTAGCTGCTTGAAAGCTCAACAAGTCCTGAAGACAGCATGAACAGATAATAAAGAGTTAGAGAGAGGCAGAGGAGATCACTGCACTGTGCAGTGAAATTGAATAAACTGCACTACTTCATGCATAGATAGCTGGAGTGGCACAAGATGCGAGGAAGACTGCATCTGATTCTATCGGTGTGTGTGGTGTGACATCATGGGACGGTGTGTGAGGGAGGGAGTGCGACCAACACCAACCTGTGGAGATTGGAGAGAGGGGCCTGGCCTGGTCCCTTTCGTTTGCAATTGCACCAATGGAGATGAGGGAATAGGATATGCCGCATCGCCTTATATAACCTCTCGGGCTGGGCTGGGCCACACTATTTTATTTTTATATCCGTCCTCTCTCGTCTCTTGGTTGGGTGTGAATGCGGAATACTCGGCCTCTTCCTCCTCCTCCTCTCTCTTTCCTTGCATAATATTGGTTGCTTTGGGCTGCGATTCAACTGTGCAAATGGTGGCTAAAGTATTCGCGTCCTCTTGATCTACTTGTATGAACGACGACGCATAGTTTATTGCGCTCTTTCTAGTCTCTCCCTTGTAATGTACAGCATCCTGGCAGGCAAGTAGGTGATGTTTATTTTGATCGCGTTACCTCATGATGATGTCACTGGAGGGATTGCTTAGGCATTGAGTCGTAGCAAATTATACTAATTTGTCCTCTTTTGTGGAGATGGGTTAATTCCTATTCGTAGATATGTTCTTGACAATATCGGACATGTTCGCTTTGCCGAAAAGGCAGACTGAAAAGTATCGTTCGTTGATTTGTTACGAGAGAAAAACATTGTATTATGGCTGATAAGTTCAAGCGATCATTGACGGCACATGAATTTTCGGGAGATATGACCTCTTATGGTGTTTGTAATGCAAAGTGTATGAGATCATTCAACTTTGGGGAGATATTTTCTCGTCAGCATCCTCCTCCACTCATCAGAGCTAAAAGCTGCTGCACAGTCCGGGGATAAACTAATCGCGCTCCATCGATAGGCAACAAATTAATGATTTGTGCAAAAAAAGATTTGAGGAAATGATTTGTGCAAATTAATGCTTGCAAGGAAAGATGCCTTGGGTGGATTATGACTTGGGCCCAACTCACATGGGGCCAGCCATTAATTAGTTAAAAGCAAAGTACGTTTGTATAGTAGTGTTGAAGCATTATGATGAGTAGTATTAGACAAGAGGGGGATTATCAAATGATGATCTAACGATGGATTAATCAAGAGATTTGCTCGAGATTTGTTCAAGATTATTTTCAAGATTCTCGCAGCAGGGTCGTCTGGGTCTGGGGTGGACTCCCAACCATAGCTAGGTGCGTCGTCGTTGCGCCATTTCGTGGGAAGGAGGGAGAGAGTTGCGCAAATTTTAAAGGAGCACTTGTTGGAGAAAAGTATGATGTGGCTCCCAACTTTTGGGGTAAGAGTTACATGGGCAACTAGAGGAGAGAAAATAATTACTTATTACCACATGCATGCTGGCCAATATGGTAGTATGTGCTTATTAATTACTAGTACTTGTGTAAGCAAAAAGGCTTAATTATTTATTTCTTGGCTGGTGGGATCCACCTACCCGTACGTTGTTTGTATATATGTTTGGTGAGTAATGGAATCTCATTTTTTAAGCACTTTGAGGGGATATGTTTTTCACACATCTTTGACTAAATTGTGGAGCAAATGAAGATCTCTAGTTGAAACAATGCATGATATATCTTTTTCCTTGTGACAAGATTGAAACTATGGTTTGGCCAAAGCAAGGCAACTACACAATTTTAGGGTTGCAACCGCCGATTATTGTGATCGATATCAGCCGGATCCTTGTGGTGCAGTTGAACTCATTTGAATTAAACTAAATCCTGTAAATTGTTATTGACTCTTAGTAGTTAGATGATTGAAACAAACCATTCATTCACGAGATCGAATCAATATATGTGATCCGATCCTATGGCCTGTATATATTCATTTGTAACTGGGATTAATTGCAGTATATAATAATAAGTTAATTATGTACACATTTACATTCTTACATTGCAGAGCACAAATCAGATTATTGAGGCCTTTTTTTTTTTCCGTTGCCTAAGTGCGAGAGAGCCACTTGACAACTGATGAAGCCAGCCGCTCTAGCTACTTGCCGCAAATTGATGCTTTTAGCTTATCTGTGACACAGCAGAGCATGCATGCATGCAGCAATATAGTGCCACTTATCATGATAAGAAACCCCATACCTGTAACTTTAGTTTCCCATGAAGGATACCCATGTGCTTCCCTGCATCTACTATCTGAATGCGTGACCTGCAGATCCAACCAACTCGCTTCAATAACTGCCCAAGATAAAACCGAAGAAGGTAGTACAAGAGATCAGACATATATAATATTCACATTATTGCATGTGATGATGAGTCGTCTCACGGCTTCATCACCTATAGTCACCTTACCTTTGAGGTTATCCCATCATGGATTGTTTGGGCTTCATTTGGTACTGCCTTGTTTGTTGCTGCTACTTTCAAGTTCAGGGCACATGCATGCGCGCAACGATCGATATGAACTGCGGGCATTATTGGGAATTTGGGATCCAGCGATAAACAAACCACCCAGATCGCTCGCCAGCTAGCTTCTATATGCAAGCAGCTGGTTGGCCCTTGATCGGCCCCTCCAGACCAAAAAATGGTTGGGATTTGCTACGCCTTATTTATCTTTACTTTACCTCAACTAAAATCTATCAATAATAAAATGACCCCTTTTCCGAAAGATTCAGATCGTATACCACTTAAGGTTAGACATGATCATATAGAGAGAGTAAAATTTATTGCCACTCCCTGTACAATTGCACTACTTTATATATATATATATATATATATATATATATATATATATATATATATATATATATATATATATATATATATATATATATATTGTGGAGCATGTGTCGAGGTCTCAGTTCAACCGGTCGTTGTTGATTGTTGTTTTCGTTGTTTACGGTTGTCCACCTTTTATGGCTGTTGTTGCTCTGTTGTACTGCTCGGTTTGAGTTTATCCTTTTTTTTAATATAATATAATCGGCAGCTCTCCTGTCTTATTCGTTTCAACTAAAAGAGATACATTATTGATGTTCCCTTAGCGCTATGAACACTACTAATGGGCAAGGGCGAGGGTGGTCGATGGCATCCTCGCCGTGGACCTTACAGTAAGTGTTTAGTGACGTGGCATCTAGGATATGGGTTTTTTTTTAGAAAATGGATAAAGTTTGGCTTCATCTATCTCTTGCAAATCAAGAAAATTAGACAAATTATTACAAATCAACTTAGAACTCAATCCAAACATTAAAAGGACGTCCAAAGGAAGTAAAGATTTGCAAAGTGATGCTCCTAACCACTACTACCGGAAGGTTTTTTTTTAGAGGCGGCTATTTAGCCCACCTCTACCAATTTGTCTCTAAAAAATAGGTTCTAAAGATTGTCTCACGTGTTGGCTTTCTTACCACTATGCTGTGACAAAGTGTACATTCCTTTTGTGTTCATTTCAGTGAATATTGTAATGTATATTTGAGGCGTTAAATAAATTTATTAAATGAATAAAGTATGCACTGGAGAATTTTAAATCTCTCTTAATACTACTCCTTTGATTTAGGTCATTTCTCCGTCTAAGGCCATTTCAAACATTCAAAAAATATGAATTTCAAAATTATTAATATTAAATCATAATTTCTGGGCACTAAATGATTTTAAATAAAAAAAAGTCATTAACTAAAAAGTTGTATATCTCTTTGAGTACTACAACTTTGGTTCATGTCGTTTTTCCATCCGAGGTACATTGAATTTTTTTTTAAAACATGATTTTAAAATCTGGAAACTTAAAACAGAATTTGGGGTACTAAATGATTTTAAATGGAAAAGTAGTCAACTAAAAAGTTACGGATACCTACAACTTTGGTTTAGGTCAGTTCTGTATCTGAGGTCATTTGAAAAAAATAGAATATTGAAATTCAAATTATGAAAAGTCAAATCAAAATTTTTGGACTTAAATGATTTCAAATAGAAAAGCCATAAACTATAGAATTGTAGACCTCTTAGAGTACTATAACTTTAATATAAAATTTGTCTTCAGCCGACTTTAAAAAGTTATAAATTTTATTGTGGTGCACTTATTTTTATAGATGGACCAAATTGTCAATTGTCTCGAGAAATCTATTATACGGCTGAAATTTCTAGCCACATCTAAAATCAATTCTGGAGCGGACCAGTTTAGAAACTATTTTAAAGATGGATTTTGATAGAGCCGTCTCTGCCTTAAAAAAAAGAGACGCCTCTAAAAATTATTCTTTTGGGTACTTGGGCCCTATGCTTGGAACACCTACTACTTCATCATGATGCACAGTTCCTTTTGTTTTCCATTTCACCAGATCTCGGTATATATCGATCAGTATGGGCATCCTAGGCAACAGTAGCTCTTGCGTTAATTGGGCACATGGTGAACGTTATGCTTATGCCGTTGCATGCGTTGTTGCGAGGAAGATTCACGGATGCTTCAAGTACGAATCCACCAAAAGTGAGGGGGTCAAAAGGGAAAGTTGCATGATTGTTGTCAAAGTCAAAGAGGGGCTGGTGCAGAATGGGCGAATTTATTTTATACACTGTGGGGTTTCATTAATTTGGCTACAGTTTAAGACCAACTAGCACAAATGATTTCAGGAATCACGTTTAGTTGGGTTGGTGCGTTCAAAAATAATTTTAGTTGGGTGTTCGGCTGGTAGGTAAGGGCACTGTGTACTCGCTGGTTCCGGATGCTTTAATAGTGTTCTATGAGAGAGAATAAACTGAAGCAAGCTGAAATAAGCCAAGACAAGAACAGCCGAACAGGCCCTGGGCAAGTGCGTGCCGATTCCGGCGTCTGACAATTCCACGGCGCGCAGATTTCATGAAACCTTTGCCGACCCCTTGTCTTCTTCCAAGAGAGGCAATGAGAGAACTATTCCCGACGCGGAAGCAATTCACGTCGTGGCGCGCCGCTGAGTAACAGCGATCGCCTCAACGTCGCGTTCCTGGACCACATGGACGAAGACAAACTTGTATGCTGGAATGTACGTGGGCTGAACTTGAGAGTCCGTCGGTCCGTAGTCCGCAATGTCGTCGCTCCTCTGCCTTCAGGAAACGAAGGTGCAGAATTTCCCAGTCGCATGGATCTATGATATGTGTTAGCCCACAGAATCACCGGCTCAGGTGAGTCGACCACTCACCAGTCTTGTCGAGCACCCGCTAGTGTTGCCGAGCACCCACTAGCTAAGCCGACCACGAATAAGCGTTGTCCGTCCCCACACATTATGGCTAAAGGTTGAAGAAGAGAGAGAACAGAGCATACTCACACACTACAAGACACCAGCGTTGGCCGAAGCCCTGTATGGGAGATGGCAAATCTGAACTCTCTTTAATAAGTTGTCGTGGTAGTCTATTTATACAACTATATCCATCTAGTCCTAGTACAACTGCCATCTTTGCAAATAAAGTGACTAGATAACACAAGTAGGCTGACTGCGTCGGCCTCGATGTGTGGCTCTGATCTTTGTAGGTGAGCGTGCAAAGACTGCACTGCACTGCAGCTGCCTGATATCACGGTAGGAGGCCTTTTCGGCACCGCCTTCCCTTGCCGTGTGTTCACACAAGGTAGTAGTAGATTATCTAACAATTCTTCCCCTAATCCTACTGCTATCCCTTGTACCCCCTCCATGCCGATCATCTCCTTCAGCTCTGTGACTCGAAGACGTCCGAGCGGCTTGGTGAGGACGTCCGTGAGTTGCAGACTAGTTTCGGCGAACTCGATGACGATCTGCCCTCCATCGACACAGTCTCTGAGGAAGTGGAACTTCACGTCGATGTGTTTACTCCGGTCGTGCAGAACTAGATTCTTCGCGAGGGCGATGGTGGGCTGGTTGTCCACCATCAGTGCTAGTGGGTGAGCTTCGCACCGGTTAGCTCGCCCAGCAGCCGGCGCAGCCACACAACTTGGCACATCGCTGTAGCCGCCGCTACGTACTCTACCTCGCATGTAGATAGTGCCACCACCTTCTGTTTCAGCGACAGCCATGAAATTGGAGCCGACTCGAGGAAGACGAGCATGCCAGAGGTGCTCCGCTGTTCGTCGATGTCCCCCGCCATGTCTGCATTGCTGAACATAGGGAGCTGCAGCCTACTCCCACCGGTCTTGGAAAAGATGATCCCTTGATCCACCGTCCCTTTGACGTAGCGCAGTAGCCGCTTCACCGTAGCCTAGTGATCCTCTCTGGGATCCTCCATGAAGTGACTGACGTAGCCCACGGCGAACGTAATTTCTGGCCTTGTGTGGACTAGATAGCGCAGACCGCCGATGATACTCCGGTAGAGTGTTGCATCCACCTTCGTCGTGGTGCTGGCCTTCGTCAGCTTCAGCCGCTCCTCCATCGGAGTCACGCATGGAGCTGCAGCCTACTCCCGCCGGTCTTGGGAAAGATGATCCCTTGATCCACCGTCCCTTTGACGTAGCGTAGTAGCCGCTTCACTATAGCCCAGTGATCCTCTCTGGGATCCTCCATGAAGCGACTGACATAGCCCACGACGAACGTAATTTCTGGCCTTATGTGGACTAGGTAGCGCAGACCGTCGACGATACTCCGGTAGAGTGTTGCATCCACCTTCACCACGGTGCTGGCCTTCGTCAGCTTCAGCCGCTCCTCCATCGGAGTCACGCATGGAGCTGCAGCCTACTCCCGCCGGTCTTGGGAAAGATGATCCCTTGATCCACCGTCCCTTTGACGTAGCGTAGTAGCCGCTTCACCATAGCCCAGTGATCCTCTCTGGGATCCTCCATGAAGCGACTGACATAGCCCACGACGAACATAATTTCTTGCCTTATGTGGACTAGGTAGCGCAGACCGCCGACGATACTCCGGTAGAGTGTTGCATCCACCTTCACCGCGGTGCTGGCCTTCGTCAGCTTCAGCCGCTCCTCCATCGGAGTCACGCATGACTTGCACTCAGCCATGCCGCTCCACTCCAATAGCTTCGAGGCGTGCGCGCTCTGATCGAGCGTGAGTGCCTCCCTCCCCTGTCTCACCTCAATGCCGAGGTAGTAGGTGAGCGCCCCGAGATCGCTCATTCGAAAACGAGCCGCCATCTCACACTTGAAGCTATTGATGTCCTCCGTGTGCGCGCGCCAGTGACGATCAAGTCGTCCACATACATGCCGACTACGAGCACCTCCTTCCCCCGTCGCCGCGTGTAGAGCGCGTGCTCGGTTGCGCACCGCTGAAATCCAAGCTCGCCCAGCGTGGCGTCAAGCTTGGCATTCCATGCTCATGGGGCCTGCCGTAGCCCGTAGAGCGCCTTGCGCAGTCGGAGCACCCTGTGCTCCTCTCCCTTGATGGCGAAACCTAGAGGTTGCCTGACGAAGACCGTTTCCACCAGCTTACCGTTGAGGAAGGCCGATTTAACGTCCAAGTGATGGACGCACTAGTCCTTTGCTACTGCCAAAGCCAGTAGCAAACGGATAGACTCCATGCGTGCTACTGGCATAAAGACTTCCTCAAAGTCGATGCCCTCACGCTGGATAAAGCCTCAGGCCATGAGGCGCACCTTGTGCTTGACAATGGTGCTGTGCTCGTCCCGTTTGACCTTGTACACCCACTTTAGGTTGATCGGACGGCATCCTAGAGGTGGATCAATGAGCTGTCATGTCTCATTTTCCTCGATCGCCTTCATCTCCTCCAACATCGCCCATCGTCAGTTTCCCTCGCGCTCGGCCAGCGCAAACGTTGTTGGTTCCTCAGCATTGACGAGTAGCAGTTCTGGGTCGTTGAGCAGCCTACCCGCCAGCCCTGAGGGCCCTATGCCATCGACGATGTCGTCCAGCCTGCGGAACCGCACCTCCTCACCTTCATGGAAGGCATCCACGAACTCAGTGATGTTACTTGGAGGTGAGGCGAACTCGATCAGCGTTGATGGAGTTCCCTGTTCCACCGGAGTGCTCGGCAGAGCACCTAGAGTGCTCGGCACCCCGGATGTAGTGCTCGGCACTACTCTTAGATAGCTCGTCACTACTCCTGTAGTGCTCAGCACTACTACAGGAGTGCTCAGCCTTAGTCTTGTAGTGGTCGGCACCACTGCAAGACGTCTTGGCTCCGCCACGGGAGTGCTCGGCACCCGTCCTAGAGTGGTCGCCACCACTGTAGAACCTCCTGGCACCACTCCTGGCGTGCTCGGCATCCTACCAAGAAGTGCTCGGCATCCCTCCCGAAGTGTTCGGCACTGTCCCAGGAGTGCTTGGCTCTACCGCCAGAGTGCTCGGCACTCCTCTTGGAGTGCTTGGCACTCCTCCCGGAGTGCTCGACACCTCTTCCCCAGCATCTCCACCACCGTGAATGACCAAGTGCTCGACGACGAAGGTGCTGGTGAAGTCGCCAGCTTCCCCTGTGCTGGGACTACTCCAGTCCCAAGCGGCCTTCTCGTCGAACATGATGTCGCACGAGACAAGTACCTTGTCTCCACGTGGGTCGTAGAGCCGGTACGCCTTGGTACCCTTCGTGTAGCCTAGGAACACCATCGGTGTGCTCCTGTCCTCCAGCTTGGTGAGGTTCAGCTTTGTCTTCCTGGCGTGGCCGATGCAGCCGAATGTCCAGAGGAAGGACACGCTCGGCTTCCGTCATCAGGGCCTTGGTCAGAGCACGGTTGAGGATGAACACCGCCGTGGTCACCGCCTCCCCCAGAACCTTGCCGACATGCCTTTGCCCTTCATCATGGATCGGGCCATGCCGACCACCGTCTAGTTCTGTCGCTCCACCACGCCATTCTATTATGGCGAGTACAGCGCGGTGTGGTGTCACACCACACCCTGATCTGCGTAGTACGCAGCGAACTCCACCGAAGTGAATTCGCCGTTGCGATCAGTCCTCAGCACGCGGAGCTTCTTGCCACTCTCGGCCTCCGCGCGCATCTTGAACTTCCTGATCACCGCCGCCGCTTCATCCTTGCCCCAGGTGTTGCGGCCACATGTAGCGACTACAATCATCCATGAGCAGGAGGAAGTACCGCCGACCACCGTTTGTAGCAGGCGTGATCGGCCCGCAGAGGTCGCCGTGGATGAGCTCGAGAGCATCCTTCACATGATACTTAGCTACCTTTGGGAATGGTAGCCTCCTCTACTTCCTGGCCAGGCAGCTGTCACATAGCTCGCCTCCATGCTTGATGTGGGGTAGCCCTCGGACCATCTTTTCTAGCCGACCAAGCGCGTCGAAGCTGAGATGTCCGAACCGGGCATGCCACATCCACGGTTCCTCTGTGTGCCTTGCCGCCAGACACACCGGCTGCTCTACCTTCAATTCGAGCAGGTACAACCGGTTCAGGGACCTCTTCACCTTGGCGAGAAGTCATTGCTCCTGGTCCCTGATCCTAAGGACTCCATCATTGATCAGTACCTCGCTACCGCTGCTCACCTAGCTGACCAATACTAATGATGCTAGAACGCAACTGCGGGATGTAATATACATCCGTTAGCGCGCGGTGCTCCCTGTTCTGACACCTGAAGACGATGGTGTCGCGCCCTTGGATAGCCACCCTAGAGCCGTCACCAAACTTCACCGTACCGGTAACATCGTCGTTGAGCTTAGAGAAGGATGCCTTGGAGCCCGTCATGTGGTTGCTGGCATCAGAGTCCAGATACCACCACTGCTCCTGGTCAGCGCCCACACGTCCGAGGTAGACTTGGGCGTGTGGTTCGTCGAGGTTGACAGTCTTCAAGGCCTTCCTAGGTCCTTCCACTGTTGTCGCCTCTTCCCTCTCCTCGGCCTCGACATCGTGCAGTACATAGAACATCACCATCAGGATAGTGGCCTCATCTTCATCATCAGCTTGCGTCAGATAAGCCTCAGCCTTCTTCTCCTGCTTGCAATTTGGGCACTCCGTGCCCAATGGCCTATCTTCCCACAATGCCAATAGGTGTTGGGGTCGACCTGCTTCTTCTTCTCCGAAGAAGTCTTGCCGCGGTGCTTGCCATCACCACCATGGCTGGAGGAGGCTGCCTTCCCGGAGTTTCTCCGAGCAGCCCACTCCTCTTCTGTCAGCAGCAGTTTGTCGATGTCTTTCGTGGCTGTTGCCTGCTCCAGGCGCTCGTCCACCGCCCGTAGATGGCCTGTCACATCCTCAATGGTGCGGATGAACAAGTCCAGCATCGTATCTATAGAGAGAGCGATATGGATGTACTTTGCTGGCACAGAGTGGAGGTACTTGGAGACCTCCTCCTCTTCATCGGCGGTGATGCTATGGCTCTTCAGCTTGCTGATAAGCGTCTGCAGGCGAAGGGTGAATTCCTCCACCGTTTCATCATCCTTGAACTTGAGGTTGGCGTACTCTAGCTTCAGAAGCTAGGACGTCGCCTTCTTTGCGCGGTCAGAACCGACGCGCATCGCCGCAATAGCCTCCCACGCCTCCTTAGCAGAGCTCTTCGCCCCTAATGGCTCCCTGTACTCCGCCGGTACAACAGCGAGGATAGCCTCCAACGCTAACATGTCATCTTCTTCATTGTTGGTGTCCTTATCAACATCATTCTAGAGTCGTCGGGCTCTAAGCTTGACCTTCATGGTCACCGACCACTCTCCATAGTTGGTGCGAGTCAGCGTCGGCCAACTGGTGCCGCTGACCTCCCGCACCATGCCAACAACGACCTTCGGTCTTGGTTGGGCAGCCACAGCAGTGCCACTGTTGTCGCCCATCTCCGAACCGCCCGTCATCGCCAGCGGTTAGTCTGGCAACGGCGTTTGTATGGCTCTGATACCACTTGTTAGCCCACAGAATCACCGACTCAGGTGAGTCGACCACTCACCAGTCTTGCTGAGCACCCACTAGCTAAGCCGACCACGAACAAGAGTTGTCCGTCCCCACACACTATGGCTAGAGGTTGAAGAAGAGGGAGAACATAGCATAATCACATAGTATAAGACACCAGCGTTGGTCGAGGCCCTATATGGGAGATGGCAAATCTGAACTCTATTTACTGAGTTGCCATAGCAGTCTATTTATACAACTCTATCCATCTAGTCCTAGTACAGCTGCCATGCTGCAACAGTGACTAGATAACACAGCAGGGCTGACTCTGCGCTGGCCTCTGCATGTGGCTACAGTGTGGCAGGTGAGCCGTGCGGTGTCTGCACCTACAGCAGCTACAGTATCACAGTAGGGGGTCTTTTCAGCGCCGCCTTCCCTTGTTGTGTGTTCACATAAGGTAGCAGTAGATTATCTAACAATATGATGGGCACTAACTTTGAGTATTCCTTCTTGCCTGCTGTGAATACGTCGGGAGGGGGGGTCTTGATCACGTGGTGTCACAATATCTGGATGGCATCCTAGTGTATTGTATGATGCTTCTCTGTCTCGGTTTTCCTCTCGCCGATAAATGGAAGCTCAGCCGCCTGGTGGCTGATATCGGTCTACGGGCCGACGCTGATCGTGGAGAAAGCGGCGTTCCTAGACGAGCTACGGAGCACCAAGCAGTCCTGCCCAGGTGTCTCGCTCTACTGTGGAGACTTTAACATGATCTACCGCGATCAAGACAAGAACGAGGGCGTCCTTCATCGTAGTTGGATGCGCAGGTTTCGTTGTATCATTGATGACCTACAACTGGCTGAGGTACACCTTCTTGGGCGCCTCTACAGTTGGTCCAACGAACGTCGTCGGCTGACTCTCGAGCGGCTGGACCACGTCCTCGCCATGGCTGCCTAGCTTGACACCTTCAATAATCACTACCTCGCTTGTCTCTCCTCTGACTGCTCCGACCACGCGCCTTTGTCGCTGAGACTGAACGCCATGCCATGGGCTAAGCCCCAATTCCGGTTCGAGTCCTTCTGGCCGTCCTTGGAGGGTTTTGCTGACATGGTTGCCTCGGCATGGTCGGTCGAATTGCACAACGCTGATGTGTGCCGGCTACTTGACTTCAAGCTGTGCAACACAGCGAAGGCCCTACATGCATGGAGCGCCAAGTCATTGGGGAGCGTTCGCTCTTAGCTTATCATGCCTAGGCTAATTGTTGACCAATTTGATGTCGCTCAGGAGACAAGAACGCTTTTGGATGAGGAGCTTGCACTACGCAGGGAGCTCAAGCACACCATCCTTGGTCTTGCGTCGCTGTCCAGGACAATTGCACGGCAAAGATCCTGCATCCGCTACCTGCATGAAGGGGACATCAACACCAAATTTTTTCATCTGTAAGCCTACCACCAGAAAAGAAAAAGCTACATTATGACTTTTGAGCATCAGGGCCATTCCTTCTCGAATGAGGAGGCCAAAGCCGACGCGATCTTCGAATACTACAACAACATTCTGGGCACCTATTTCACGCGTGCAAGAAACATCAACTTGGCACAAATCGGCATGCCGCAGCTTGATCTCAGTGACCTAGCTGACGAGTTCACTAAGGATGAGGCCTTGGCCGTCATTAAGGAAATCCCAAACGACCAAGCCTGAGGCCTGATGGCTTTATAGGGAGATTCTACAAGGCTGCTTGGGCCACAATCAAGGTTGACATCGTGGCGGTATTTAACTCCTTCTGGGTGCTTGACCGAAGGAACTTCCATCTGCTGAACACAATGAACATGGTGCTGCTTCGCAAGGTCGCCGTGCCATCATGCCTAAACGACTACCGCCCTATCAGTTTGATGCACAGCATCCGGAAGTTGGTGGCCAAGGCGCTGGCCGTTCGCTTGGCGCCGCACTTATCAAGTCTGATCCGACACAACCAGAGCGCCTTCATCCAGGGTAGATCCATCCACGACAACTTCATGTCTATTCAGCTCGCCTATCGCTGGCTTTACAGTAGTCGCTGCCCCATGGTCCTGATGAAGATTGACATCGCCAAGGCGTTTGATTCTGTCTCCTAGGAATTCCTCCTTCAGCTCCTCACGTTCATCGGCTTTTCGGCGCGCTAGATGGAATGGATCGCCATTCTCCTCTCTACGGCCACCACTCAAGTTGTGGTGAATGGGAGGTCGGGGAGGAAAATCTGCCACGCTCGTGGTCTTCACTAGGGCGACCCCCTCTCCCCCCATATTGTTCATTGTCGTCATGGAGGTGCTCAACAACATGATCTCGGCCGTGGATGGTCATGGCATGCTATCGCCCCTTCCTTCATCAAGAATCAGGAACCGCGCCTCATTGTTTGTCGATGATCTTATCGTCTTCCTATCACCCACGACGGGGGATTTGAGGTGTATACGGGCCATCCTCTAGCTCTTCGCCAATGCCTCGGGCCTTGTCACAAACATGGACAAGTGCTCTATCTCTCCTATTCACTACTCCGAGGAAGATGTGGTCGCCGTCCTGGTTGCTTTCTCGGGTCTGCTTGCACCTTTTCCGTGCAAATACCTAGGTAGCCCGCTTACTCTACTAAAGCCACGCCGTGCCGATGAGCAACCATTAATCGACAAGGTGGCTGCCAGGATACCCACCTGGAAGGTGGGACTCCTCAACGACGGGGGACATGCAACACTCACTGTGGGGGTATTAACCCCTATACCCTTATGGCTAAGCTTGGGTCGGCCCGGATCGGTGGGTCCGGTCCACCAAAAGACGACGTGCGGCCCGGTTAACCTGATTGAAGTCCCGTGCAAGGAGTCAAGGTGGATTTGGCGATCAATCAAGATCCTGGTCGGTTAGAATAGGAATCCTTATCCGGCCACATATGGCAATTGTAACTGGCTAGGATTAGTTTCCAGATCTGTAACCCTGCCCCCCGAACTATATAAGGTGGGCAGGGGACCCCTCTAAAAACATCTCTCATTAACATACAGCAATACAAATCAGACGCAGGACATAGGTATTACACCTTCTTGGCGGCCGACCCTAGATAAAACCTTATGTCTGTCTTGCGTCACCGTCTTGTTTGTGGCTTGCGCATCTGTCTGCCGACAATCTACTACCTTGGGTATACCCCTAGGTAGACTGCCGACCATATTTCGTCGACGGCAGTGCGCCGGAGTAGGGGGTGCGATCGCTTCCCAAGCAAACAAGACGGTCATCATCTCCGCTCCATGGCTACGCCGAACGGCCTCACGTTCACCGTTGGCGATCACCGACCACCGGCCCGACGACTTCATCGCCATGACCCCGGAGGAGGCGTGGATTCAGTCTGCGTCGACCACTGCTTCACCTACATCGGCTACGGCTCCGACCACGGTGGATACGGTTCTGACCACGGTGGACATGGCTCCGACCACGGTGGATACGGCTCCGACCACGGTGGACACGGCTCCGACCATGATGGATGCGGCTCCGACCATGATGGATCTGGCTCCGACCATGGTACATCTGGCTCCGACCACGCCTGCATCACCTTCAGCCACACCGACAACTCGTCATCCGCTTCCCCGCTACAAAGGGAGGCAGATCGACAACACCGACCTGCTCGACTCCATCGATCGGGTCGGCACCAAGCTCGCTGAAACCCTGGCTCTGGTAAGTACGATTCAAAGTCAGCCTAATGAGCAGGTAACCGCTCCCCACAACAGATCTACCCGACCAGCTCGGACCAGTCGTCCTGCATGACTTGGTACACATCTCGTGGTCACATCTACTCCTCAAGGGCGCTCTGCTCATCGCCGGCCAGCCTTCGCGACGGGTCTCCGGCTCTCCGAGTACGAAGCCTCGACGGAGAACTTCTAGGTCCAGCCCTACGACCTGCAAAACCCTGCCTCCAGCTACGCCTACAACCTGCAACGTCGCTTGGATCTGTGTCTTATGCACCGACCTCAGCCGAAGCCGCGCAACTTCATCAACATGATCCAGATTGAAGATTATCAAGAAGGATCCATTCACACAGTCCAAGAGGGCGACCCGACTATTAAATGCGGCACCGCATCTAATGCATCCGTCCACACACCGAAGCTTCAAACATCACGAAGATGAAGGCGTCAAGTATAATCTGGATATCCTGCACCACGCCCGGGGTTCTCACAATTTCTGTCTTTCCCGCCAAGACGCGGGGATTTGATCCATGTTGTCAAGAATGACAAACCGCGGCGATTGCGAAATGACAGAACAAGAAAGGATCGCACGCGAAGCACGCAATATTGACCGGTTTAATCGCCGACAAATCGAAGCCGAAGCAGGAACACGGGGAGGCACGACGATAAGGGTCCAGCCACGTGACCTCAACGATGCTTTCGACAGGGTGGGGGACAAACAGGTCTTCAGAACTCCAAGTGCCAATGTAGCCGTCGCCATGGCAACAATGCAATGGCTACCCAACACCCCGGAAACCCAAGCAGTTCGCGATGAAATATAAGTTTATATCGACGGTCGCTATGGCCTGCATCGCGGAGATTGTAAACCAAGCTCGGGCTCCATCCATCTCGGTCGAGTCAAGCCATAGCCGCCAGCACCCAAGTCGCTCACAGCCGCCCAACCAATGTGGCTCGCGCAACAACGACCCATCAGACAACCGTCAAGGAGGAAACGGTGGCCATGATGGTGGCCAGGACGACAACCGCCGCCGGGACAACCGCGACAATCGCCGCGATAACCACGGTCACAGGGCTAATCCAGATGGCAATCGAGATCGCCGCGATGGCAATAACGATCTCTGCCATTACCTCGGTGGACGCGATCTACGCGCTCGCATCAACCAGAGAGCCGACGATCAAGCGTCGCATGAAAGTTATCGTCGTATGGAATATGACACTGCCCACGGCCCGCCGGGTTTGAAGCAGTTTACTCCACACCTTCGCCAAGTCATATGGCCCAAGAATTTCAAGCTCGAGAAACTTCAGAAGTATGACGGCAAGGAAAACCCCGAATTATGGGTCATGCTTTACGAAACTGCGTGCAGATCAGCCATGGCGGACGAGCACGTCATGTCTAACTATTTCCTAGTCGTTGTTGGCCATGCGGGTCACCAATGGCTGGTCAGCTTGCCGGCGAACTATTTCGACTCTTGGCAGGAGCTCAAGCAAGCCTTCATCGACAACTTCATTGCTACTTGTGAACAACCAGGCAACAAATATGATCTGCAACGTATTCGAGATCGAAAAGATGAGCCACTGCGCGAGTACGTCCGGCGTTTCTCGGAGATGCGCATCAAGATCCCATCAATCTCCGACAACGAGGCAATCGAGGCTTTCATCACTGGCCTCCGCTTCCACGATGCCCTAAGGGACAAGCTCCTCCGCAAAAGACCTGATTCAGTCACAGCGCTCCTGGCCACCGCTAAGAAATACGCGGATGCCGACGACGCTAAAAAGATAATTATTGAAGAAGCAGCAAGGGTTCCGCGCTCCGACCACCCCCCACATCACGACGACTACCGCGGCAACCGTGGTCGGAATGACAATTTTGACCGCCGCAACCAGCGCAACGACTCCCGCGACCACCGTGACCAACGTAATCAGCGGCGTAACCGCCGCGACAATTACAGGAGCAAGCGTGCTCGGGAAGACGACGGCGAGGTCAACACCATTAAAAAGGGTGGCGGACGTCGTAACTATGAAGACGACTACGCCAAGGCATTGAAAGGGCCCTGCCAGCTCCATCCTAAGTCGAACCATACCATGGAGAATTGCCGCATCCTCAAGTCTATCTACACGCGTCAACAAGCTTCGGATACGTTCAACAAGCCTAACGACGTAGGGGAACAGCGCAACGAGGATAACGACGACGACGATGCAGACCCCTATCACAAGTACGTCAAGCCAACCGATCACATGCACACCATCATCGGAGGCAAAGTGTCCATCGAGACCAAACGAGAACGCAAGCTGCTCGCCCGCGCTTGCTTGAACATGGCCAACACCGACAATCTCCTCACCGATCCGCGGCTCCCTCCGTGGTCTCACCGCAAAATCTCCTTCAGCAGAAAGGACCAATGGGCCGCAATACCTGAGCCAGGGCGTTTTCCCCTGGTCCTCGATCCTTGTATCAACAAAGTTCAGTTCAACAGAGTACTGATCGACGGCGGCAGCTCTATTGATATACTGTTCAAGAACATTCTGCCCGCCCTGAAGATAGCTCAGGCGGACCTCAAGCCATACGAGGCACGGTTCTGGGGTGTTCTCCCCGGACAAAGCTCTACACCTCTCGGGCAGATCACGCTACCAGTGCAGTTTGGGACCCCGGATCACTTCCGCACCGACTACGTCAACTTCGTGGTAGCCGACTTCGACGGCACCTACCATGCTATTCTTGGTCGACCGTCGCTCACCAAGTTCATGGCCATACCTCATTACAGGTATCTGGTGCTCAAGATGCCTACCGAGAAAGGAGTTCTAACCCTCCGAGGCAACGTGTACGCAGCTTATACCTGCGAAGATGACAGTTTCAAAATAGCAGAGGCTCACGACCTCTCTATTCGCATGGCCGAGACCGTGCTCAACGCCAAGAAGACCTCGATCGACCACCAGGAGATCCCGGAGCTCGAGGCTCCACGCAAGAACATCAAGTCCAAGGAGCACAAGGTGATCCAGCTGGTCGACGGTGATCCCAGCAAGACGGCCCTTATCGGGGCCAACCTAGATCCCAAATAGGAAGACGCGCTCGTCAGGTTCTTGAGGAGCAACGTGGATGTGTTCGCATGGAAACCTGCTGACATGCCCGGTGTACCTCAGAACTTGATTGAGCACTCCTTGAATGTCAACGGCAAGGCCAAACCTATCAAGCAGAAGCTACGACGGTTCGCTCGCGACAAAAAGGAGGCGATTAGGGTAGAAGTTACACGGCTTTTGGCAGCCGAATTTATCAAAGAAGTGTATCATCCGGAGTGGTTAGCCAACCCGGTTCTTGTACGCAAAAAGAATAATGAATGGAGAATGTGCGTTGATTACACTGATCTCAACAAACACTGCCCTAAAGACCCCTTCAGCTTGCCTCGCATAGACGAGGTCGTAGATTCAACCGCCGGTTGCGAGCTCCTTTCTTTTCTCGATTGCTACTCTGGTTATCACCAAATCGCTCTCAAAAAGGATGACCAGATCAAGACACCTTTTATCACGCCCTTCGGCGCCTACTGCTACATGACCATGTCGTTCGGGCTCAAGAACGCTGGGGCTACCTACCAACGCGCTATACAAGCTTGCCTCAAAGATGAGATAAAAGATGACTTCGTCGAGGCTTATGTTGATGATATAGTTGTCAAAACCAAGGAAGCTCATACCCTTGTTGACAACCTGGGACGCACTTTTACAGCCCTTAACACATTCCAGTGGAAGTTAAACCCAAAGAAGTGCATCTTTGATGTTCCTTCTGGCATACTCCTCGGCAACGTCGTCAGTCACGACGGCATACGCCCTAACTCAGAAAAAGTCAAAGCTGTCTTGGACATGAAGCCGCCCAAAAAGGTGAAGGATGTTCAGAAGCTTACTGGATGCATGGCCGCCCTCAGCCGTTTCATATCAAGATTAGGCGAAAAAGGATTACCGTTCTTTAAACTACTCAAAGCGTCCGAAAAGTTTGAGTGGTCGGAGGAAGAAGATGTTGCCTTCACACAACTGAAACAATACCTTACGTCACCTCCGGTACTCACTGCTCCAAGAGAAGACGAAACATTCCTGCTATACATTGCGGCTACCAATCGAGTGGTCTCCACGACCATGGTGGTCGAGCGAGACGAGCCCGGCCACGTCTACAAGGTACAGCGGCCAATCTATTTCATTAGTGAGGTACTCAACGAGTCCAAGACCAGGTACCCACAGATTTAGAAGTTGATCTACGCCATACTAATAACATCCCGAAAGTTGAAACACTACTTCGACGGATATTGTGTGGTGGTCGTGACTGAGTACCCTCTGCGAGACATCATTAGCAACAGGGATGCGAACAGGCGCATCATCAAATGGGCAATGGAGCTATGCCCCTTTTCCTTGGAATTTGCAAGCCGCACTACAATCAAGTCTCAGGCACTTGTCGATTTCATCGTCGAGTGGACAGACTTAAGCACGCCTGCCTCTCCCGGATCCGACGAATATTGGACGATGTACTTCGACGGCTCTCTCAACATTGACGGTGCGGGAGCAGGAGTCCTTTTTATATCACCATCCAAGGAGCAGCTCCGGTACGTCCTCAGGATTTATTTCCCAGCATCTAATAATGCCGTCGAGTACGAAGCATGCCTACATGGTTTGCGCATTGCAGTTGAGCTTGGCGTTAAATGTCTCTACATCTATGGAGACTCTGCTCTGGTCATCAAACAACTCAACAAGGACTAGGACACAACCAGTGACAAGATGGAAGCATACTGCAATTTGATCAGAAAGCTGGAAGGCAGGTTCTATGGCATCGAGTACATACACGTGGTCCGGGACAAGAATCAAACAGCGGATGCACTGTCAAAGTTAGGATCATCCCGAGCAAAAATCCCACATGGCATATTCGTCCAAGACCTGCTCACGCCGTCCATCGAAGAGAAAGATTCCACGACAGACAAGCCTCCAGACCAGCAATTGGTGGCTACGGTTCCGGCGTCAAGCACCGCCGAGCCCCCTCCGACCACTCATGAGCCTGACTGGAGAATACCTTTCATCAAGTACCTAACATATGGCAGCGGTTACACTGATTGGACAGAGAATGAGCGCCTGATGCGTCGCAGTAAGCAGTACCTGCTCGTTGATGGCAAGCTATGGCGCAAGAACACAAAAGAGGAAATCTTGATGAAGTGTATAACCTAGGAGGATGACGAACATCTCCTGGACCAAATCCACTCTGGCTCCTGCGGCAACCACGCGGCCTTAAGAACGCTGGTCGGCAAGGCTTTCCGAGCAGGGTTCTATTGGCCGTCAGCAGTATCCGACATAGAGAAGCTAGTCCACCACTGTAAGGGTTGTCAGTTCTTTGCCAAGAGAATCCACGTACCAGCACATGAGATCCAGACAATACCAGCCTCTTGGCCCTTCGCATGCTGGGGACTGGATATGATCGGGCCCTTCAAACCGGCTCCAGGGAAATTTACATGCGTCTTTGTGCTGATCGATAAATTTTCTAAGTGGATAGAATACATGCCTTTGGTACAGGCATCCTCAGAAAAGGCTGTCACGTTCCTCGACCAGGTCATCCACCGTTTCGGCATACCGAACAGTATCATCACCGATCTGGGTACTCAGTTCACCGGGAACGCTTTTTGGGACTTCTGCGATGAAAGGAGCATAGTAGTAAAATACGTCTCGGTGGCGCACCCTAGAGCTAATGGACAGGTCAAGCGGGCAAATGGCATGATCTTGGACGCGTTGAAGAAGAGGGTGTATAGAGAAAATGACAAGGCTCCCGGAAGATGGCTCAAAGAGTTACCAGCCGTGGTCTGGGGACTCAGAACTCAGCCCAGCCGTAACACCGGCGTCTCGCCATACTTTATGGTTTACGGCGCTGAGGCGGTCCTCCCTACAGATATAGCTTTTAGATCAGCACGGGTAGAGAACTTCAACGAAGGCAAGGCCAATGAATTATGGGAGCTAGAAATGAATAGCGCAGAAGAGAAGCGGCTCGATTCTTGTGTACATACGGCTAAATACCTTGCTGTTTTGCGCAGGTACTACAACAAGAACGTTAAAGAGCGGTTTTTTGTGGTCGGGGACCTGGTCCTAAAGTGGAAGATGAACCAGGCTGGTGTCCATAAACTCGCAACCCCATGGGAGGGGCCCTTCATGATCAAGGAGGTCACACGACCAACGTCTTACAGGTTAGCTCACCTGGACGGTACGGACGTACCAAACTCGTGGCACATCGACAAGCTTAGACGTTTCTATGCTTAACTACTGAGATATGTACCCCCTTTTGTATTTTCGATTTACTTCAATAAAGCTATTATTATTCCTCCGACCACTCTAATGTGTCACTTCGACTTTTATGGTTATTCTAACTTAGCCAGTAAAAGCCGACCACCACTCCTTCTATGGTTTTCGGAGCAGGACCTGTCTCCGGTTCCTCCCAACACGTGCATGGGATCCGCTCTCTATGTTGCGGGTGATTGGCAGGTCCCCCTTGGTTTGACTTGTCCGCGTCTGCGTGTGCACAGGTCACGCACCTCACACTCCGACCACATGGCAAACTAGGGCCGCACAAACTTTTCAGGATGATGTGTCGGGTAAAATGGTACAACTAAACAGAACGTTATTATGTTCTCACTTAGTTCCACCAATATAAGTTTCAAGCTTAAATACGCTTTATACAAAGCAAACAAGCTTATAATGATATACAGTTATGTTATTACAAGCTTGCCTGAAGAGGCCCAAGTTTACAATAACACAACTATGTCCTCCTTCTACAGCTCTAAGCCTATTACATTGGCTGGTCGGGGCGCGCGGCACCTACTGCTCGCTGCTTCCGATATTCTACTCGAGTCTCGGGGACTCTTATGCTAGTCGAGCTGAAGGGGATGGCCCCGCCGATGCCTGGCTGGTTGAGACCGCAGACTTCGTCGGTTGGCTAGCAATAGATGGCGTTTCCAGCTGACTTGTCAATGGCATACCCTGTACAGGTGCTGTCCCACCTCCACACAGATTAATGTCGCTAATTATCTTTGACGACAGATCCAGCTGGGCCACCCGAAGCTCCTCCGCCTTGTCTGGGTCTAATTCCTTCGGGTATCCAGCCTCCAAGCGCTTGAGATCGATCAGAGGGTAGTGGGCACACACCATGCTTAGCACATGGGCGCCCGTGTACTCACCCGCCTCCTTAATGAACTCCTGGAACCATCCCCATGCTTGTCTGCATCTCTCGACCAATCCGAGCTGGGGGGTCCTTGGCTCTTCCTCTGTGAGCGCCGGGTCAACAAGGTCGAGGATGGGCAAAATGCCAGTTGCCACTTCCTGGCACCGGTTCTTCCATGTGTCCCGATCCTCGGTGGCCTCGAGGCATCGTGCTTTCCAGCCATCACGCTCTTTCATCACAGCTTCTAGATGCCTCTTGGCATTGGCTTTTAAAACTGCACACCGTACAAGACATCAAATGTAAAGGCACGACAAGTCAAGGCGGGCAACAGAATGAGAACGGTGGCCTGAAATACTTACTCTGCAGTTCCTCCATTTTGGTGGTGTGGTCCTGGAGTTGAGATTGGCTGCGCGCTAGTTTCTCGTTGTCCTCCTTCAGGTGACCACACTCTGCGGTCACACGACTATTCTCCTCTTGGAGGCGGGTTACCTCAGCTTCTAAGCCTGCATTAGAGCTGTCATTACCAACAATGCAACAACACGTGTCATACACTTGATGTGACAAAATGACAACTTACTTGTTTTTTGACGCTCTTTGTCATTGAGCTAGCCGACCAGGTTCTGGTTCTGTGCTTCTTGCTCTATCCTCTCCTGGTCGGCGGCTTCAAGTTGGCGGCGCAAGCGTTCCACCTCGGCCGCCAGCTCTCTATTGCTCGTCGTGATTCCCTCAATCTGGTCGAAGCACCTCTTTCGGTACTTTGCGGTCTTCATCAAGTCCTGCATATAAGCAAGCTAAGTCAGACAGTTTGACTACATTACAGGGTCAAGTGGTCAAGCCAAACATACCTGGACTTCTGTCACCAAACGCTTTGCCGCTTGTTCAACTTTTTGGGTCTCTTCGATCTCAGGGATTTCTTCATACATAACCCACTCATCGTTCCGCCTGCGCGACACATATACATGTTGTCGTTTGTCTTTGGGACAGCCTAGGATCTCTTCGATTTCGTCCTCTTCGGCCTCTTGTTTAGGGGGCGGCGCTGGGTCGGAGATAGTAGTCTCCGCGACCACTATGGCTTTCCCACGAGCCGTAGCATCGGCAAGCGTATTCTGTGCCAACTTCGGTTGCTGCTCCTCGGCTCGGTCTGGTTCCCTTGGTGCCAAGGTATCCGCCTCAGCAGGGCTAGTGCTCGGAGCATTTGTACTTTGCTCGGCTGTCTTCTTGACCAGCTGCTTGGGGACTGACGTCGGGCTGCTCGTGTGCTGCGGTTCCGGTGGAATTTCTTCTCTGAGTTCCTCCCGCGATTAGTCTGCCGAAAGCGATTCTTTCCGCCAAGATCTTGCGGCGCCGTGCCACAACCGCTATCTGGTCGGGATTTTCGGTGACGCCGACCTAATATACCAAAGAAAGTTCGAAGACAATAGTATTCAATACAAATTATAAGATTATATCAAAGTTATAGATACTTACAGCTCGGAAGCACGAAATAACGTGGCGAACGCGTCTCTTCGTCGCGCTACCGCTTCCACGTGCTCGGCGGGTTCCACCGGTCTTTTTCCACCACCGATCTTGGCGGCGGGGTTTGGTGCTCGACACTTCCCCGCTTGTCTTCTCGTGGTTGCGGTGGTTGGTGGTGTGATCACTACTGGCACAGAGGAGCTACCCTGCTCTGTTGACCCCATTTATCTCCTCCTCTTTCGAGGGATGAGTCGGAAGATGTCCGCATCCTCTGTTTTCATCGTCTCGAAGGGGGAAGATGGCTGGCGACGTTTGTTGGGCAGCGCGCGCTTGTTATGACCTTGGCGTTACATCCACCCCAACTCCGAGTATCGCCCGACCGACGCGTCTTGGTACTAAGCTTTGGTCGGGCGGTTGAGCCGGCAATTTTGCGACCAATCCACGCCAGGGGCGAGACACGAACATCGCCGCTTTCGGTCATGACCATTACTCGGGAAACATAAAGGAGACAACAGTCAATTTTTTGTTGCAACATAAATCTACAGTACAAGGAGGCATCATTTACCTTTGGGGAGGTCGGGCTAGCTTGAAGGCGTGTTTCGATGTCGTTTAACCCGACATAATTGGGGTCGGCTAGATTGAATAGCTCCCCAATTCGGCCTTGATTTCTATCTTGTCGGCGCCTCTTCTCGGTCCTCATCGGATCTGCGCTACACGGTACTCGAAGCCAGGATGTACCCTCTTTGGCGAGGCTGCATCCTTGGTACCGATGAAGTTCCCGATCACGCTTGGACCATCCAGCTTTCCCCATGGGATCAACCAGAAGCGATTCTGTGATCTCGCTCCAAGTGCTCGGGCTTCTCCACCACCACTTTCTTCTTCTCCGGAATCAACCCCACGTCACATTGTGGTGATCATGTTTGGCTCTTCGCGGATGTAGAACCATTTCTTGTACCATTTGTCCAAAGTGAGGTGTTCCATGGGCAAGGTGCAGTCTTGGGCCTTCATACCGCAAACGCAGATTGAGGTATACGCCTCCGGCTATCTTTGAGCCTCTGCTCCCTTTCTTCCTTGAGCCAGAGCAGGATGGCGAAAGAGGTCGAAATAAATGGAAGCCACCATAAGCTTCGCAAAGATGGATGAAGGTGGAGACAAGAAGAATCGAGTTGGGATGCAGATTGCAAATCCCAATCTCGTAATATAAGCAGAGCCCTCGAAGGAAAGGGTGCACTAGAACCCCAAAACCCCGCTTGAAGAAATCCTCGAAAACCACAATCTCACCCGTTGTGGATCGGGAAGCTTTTCCTCCCACAAGACGCCATCATCATGAAGTGCCTTGTTGTGGAGCACTCCCATGGCGGCGAGGTCTTTGATGGTCGCTCATTGCTCCTTGACTTCCACCACTCTTTCACCATGACTCCGCCTTTCTTCTAGGCGTTTCTCTTCGCCATTGATCTGCCCTTGTTCAGAGGGTGGATGCGGTGGAGGAGGGATTGGTGGTGATTTTCGGAGGAGTAGGGTTCGGCGAGAGGAAGAAGAAGGTTGCGGCGGTGAATGACAATGGGGATCGGTAAAAAGTAACTTACCAGCTCTATATTATAAATAACCAAGGGCTCCGTTGTTTTGTCCACCCGAGATTCTTGGGAGGAGGCGTGACACGCACCTGCAGAGCAGTTGTTTTCACAACCTCGAGATCACGCCAACAAACGCGCCTCTTCGTTTCCAAAGGTACGCCTCTTCGTTGATAATGTAAGAGGGCCCACATCGACGCACCTCCATACAAAGCGCCAAGCATTGTTTGCGCCGAAAAGAGTAAGAAGGCGAGTGATATGTTATATCCGTCTGCTTTTTTTTTTACCGACGACGTGGCAGATTGGACTTGACAGAGTAAGGAGATAAATAAATACACCAAATAATAATACAAGCGGCGTTCTTTTCTTTTGGCTGCATATCTTGAGCTCAATGATGGCCCAGACCACTGCCATGCTCGGGCACTGCTCAGACCACTGCCACGCTTGGGGACTGCTCCGGCTACTGATGTGCTCGGGGACTGTCCCGACCACTGCTCGGAGATCATTCTTCTCGGCTACATGTGACTTGTACTCACATACAGTTGAGAGACATTTATTTAGACCTTGCTACAAGGCTCATACCTCGCCTTCCAGCAAGCTCGGGGACTACATCGGTACGATGCACCGAAGTGCATCTTGTATCGCTTGTACGACGATTTGTTTCTCAACTTAACTGGGAATTCTTTTTAGACTCTGGCACCACGTGCCTACGTCACCTACTACCAGGCTCGGGGACTAAGTGGGCACACTTCACCTTGTGGTGAATGTGTTTGTTTTTCGACCCCTACGCCTCTGATGATCAAGGACGCTACGCTCCGAGACGCACTTACATTTCTGTTCAGAAATACAAGTGGGCACACTTCCCAGGACGAAAATCTTTTCTTTTTTCTTAAGAGCACCATATATTCTTCGGACAACCGACTTCTCCGGCAACAACGGTGGTCAGAGACCTCAAGGACTCAAGCCTTACTTGTTGGAGAAGGTTAAAATGGCGTGTCGCAGCATAATACATGGTGCTCGAGGACTAGCTGTGGGGGTATTAACCCCTATACCCTTATGGCTAAGCTTGGGCCAGCCCAGATCGGTGGGTCCAGTCCACCAAAAGACGACGTGCGGCCCGATTAACCTGATCGGAGTCCCGCGCAAGGAGTCAAGGCGGATTTGGCGATCAATCAAGATCCTGGTCGGTTAGAATAGGAATCCTTATCCGGCCACATATGGCAATTGTAATCGGCTAGGATTAGTTTCAGATCGTAAACCCGCCCCCGAACTATATAAGGTGGGCAGGGGACCCCTCTAAAAAATATCTCTCATTGACATACAGCAATACAAATCAGACGCAGGACGTAGGTATTACGCCTTCTTGGTGGCCGAACCTGGATAAAACCTTATGTCTGTCTTGCGTCACCGTCTTGTTTGTGGCTTGCGCATCTGTCTGCCGACAATCTACTACCTTGGGTATACCCCTAGGTAGACTGCCGACCATATTTCGTCGAAACTCACCAAGGTCACCCTCTCCGCCATCACGTCCACGTCTCCATTGCCTCTGGCCTCTTCACCTGGGCTCTTAGACAGATCGACAAGCGGCGCCGCACCTTTCTCTGGGCGGGGATGGAGGACGTCGCTGGGGGAAGTGCATGGCGGATGGTGAACGCACCCACTTGCTACGGCGGGCTCGGCGTCTCTGATCTCAAGCTCACAGGCTTTGCCCTACATCTGCGATGGGAGTGGCAGCGTTGTGTCCGGCCTGACCTGGGCTGGTGTAGTCTTCCTAGGCGGAAGGAACGTGAAGTGCAGTGCATGTTCCAGTCTTCCATCACGGTCGCCATTGGCGATGGGCGGTCGGCTCAGTTCTGGACCGATTCATGGCTTCCGGACGATCCAATTTGTCGCCTTGCTCTGCACCTGTTCGTCGCCATCGGTAGGCGTCGACGCCACAAGACGGTGCGCGAAGCCCTCACCAACAGAAGCTGGGTCCAGGACATCCAAGGGGCACCTATGAAAGCTCTAGTTTGGTTTTAGTGAATTGATAAAACCCTAAGTGCTAACCTAGTTTATCAAGTGATCATGAGATAGGTAGCACATTCCAAGTGGTGAAGCAAATGAAGATCATGACATGATGATGGTGATGCCATGGTGATGATCAAGTGCTTGGACTTGAAAAGAAGAAAGAGAAAAACAAAAGGCTCAAGGCAAAGGTATAAATGGTAGGAGCTATTTTATTTTGGTGATCGAGACACTTAGCGAGTGTGATCACATTTAGGATCGATAGTCGTACTATTAAGAGGGGTGAAACTCGTATTGGAATGCGGGTATCAAAGTGCCACTAGATGCTCTAACTCATTGCATATGCATTTAGGATCTAGTGGAGTGCTAACATCTTTGAAAATGTTTGTAAAAATATGCTAACACATGTGCACAAGGTGATACACTTGGTGGTTGGCACATTTGAGCAAGGGTTAGGAACTTCACCGGCAGAGTGTCTGCCCGTATAGTGCGGACAGTCCGACGGTGCCACCGGCGCCCTATACAGAAAAGACAAAGGTCACTGTAAGTGACCGGATGCTAGTCTCGGTAGGACCGGCGCGTCCGATCAGAAGAAGCAGCGAAGACGCTGGCGTCGGTCTCTGACCGGACACTGGGTCACTTAGTGACCGGACGCTGGAGGGTTGCGTCTGGTCCTGCTGACGTGGCAGCGCACAGGGGAGTCGCCGTGTGACCGGACGCTGGGTGTGTCCGGTCGAGCAGGATCGGACGCGTCCGGTCGTGATTTCTCGCTTCTGGATGCTTACTGGAAACGACCAGACGCTGAGGTCCAGCGTCCGATCACTTCGCAGCAGCGCGTCCGGTCATCTCTTGACCGTTGGGATCAGGCGCTCGGTTTTTGAAGAGAGGGGACACGTGGCGTGCATCGCACGACCGAACGCTGGGGTCCAGCGTCCGGTCAATATGACCGGAGCGTCTGGTCACCCCGAGCAGTGCCCAATGAAGGGGTACATCGGCTCTTTTCGTGGGGACTTTCTATTTAAGCCCCATGGCTGGCTCTAGCTCATACCCTTGGTCATTTGCATTGACACAGCAACCTTGTGAGCTTAGCCAAAGCCCTCCTACTCATCTCCATCATTGATTCATCATCTTTGTGAGATTGGGAGTGAATCCAAGTGCATTGCTTGAGTGTTTGCATCTAAAGGCACTTGGTGTTCGTGTTTTGCTGCGGGATTCGCTTGTTACTCTTGGTGGTTGCCGCCACCTAGACGGCTTGGAGCAGCGAGGATCGTCGAGCAGAGGTTGATGATTGTCTCTGGCTCCGATCGTGGTGATTGTGAGAGGTTCTTGACCATTCCTCGGCGGAGAGCCAAAAAGTACTCTAGTGGATTGCTCGTAGCTTGCGTGATCCTCATCTTGTGTTGGTTGTGCGACACCCTATTGAGGGTTTGGCGTGTGATGCCAATTAGCGCGTGAACCTCCAAGTGAGTGAATCGCCACAACGAGGACTAGCTTGCCGGCAAGCAAGTGAACCTCGGTAAAAAATCATTGTGTCATCATTTGATTCCGAGGTAATTGGTCTTCATTGATATTGATTCTTGTGATTGATTGGTTCATTCCTCGACACGGCGGTATAACCATCTTACTCTTTCTCTTTACATTACCGCAAACTAGTTATCAAGCTCTTTAGTGTAGCTAGTTGTGAGAGCTTGTTATTTTGGTTAGTATGGCTCTTTAGTTAGTCTTTGAGAGCACACTAACTTAGTTTAGTGACATAGTCATTGTGTGGATAGAAACTAGAATTATGGTAGGTGGCTTGCATTTTTAGTAGGCTAGTGCAACACTTGCTTCGCCTCATTATTGTCTAACCGGTTTGTTAAGTGTTGTTGTAGAAATTTTTTAATAGGCTATTCACCCCCCCCCTCTAGCCATTAGGACCTTTCAACCTACTGCCGCAGTTCTCTGCGACTACGTCGTCGTTTGGGAGAAGGTCACCGGCGTGGTCCTTGACGGCCTTACCAGTGACCAGTTCATCTGGCGCTGGAATGCTGACGGGACGTACTCCGTCTCCTCGTCATACAGAGTCTTCTTCATCGGTATAACGTCGCTGCGGGGCGCAAAGGAACTCTGGAAGGCTCGGGCACCGCCTAAGTGCAAATTCTTCTTCTGTCTATTGTTGCACGATTGCCTGTGGACAGCGGCAAGAAGAAAGCGTCGAGGGCTGCAGGACGGGGATGTCTGCGCTCTCTGCGATCAGGAACAGGAGACGGCGCAACACCTTGCGGGTGAATGTGTATTCGTCAGGGAGGTGTGGTACAGGGTGTTTGCTCCCATCGGCCTTGAGCTTCTCACGCCGTAGCCTGGGACTAGCTTCCTAGATTGGTGGCTGTCACGCCGCATTCTGCTGGGGACGGCACGTCGCAAAGGCTTCGACTCCCTCACTGTCCTTGGATCGTGGTGCCTATGGAAGGAGTATAACATGGACATTAGTACCTGCGACAAGAATATGAGAAATTCTCAACGGTTGTCTTCTTCTTAGGCTCAGCAAACGCTCATATGTTTCAGTTTCACAGTGTTAATTATTAGGTCCAAGAAAATGGGGGTCAACAATATGTGAACATCGTCCGCAACTACACGTTTCACAACCATGCCCTCGGTTGTTTTTCCCTAGACTAGAGTTTCTTGTCCTGTACCTCCAGCATCTTGAGTCCAATGATCCCCCTTGCACCAAATTCATCTATCACGCCAAGTCGCCAATGATGAGATGACAGCACGGTACGGTCAAAAGTCCCTCACCATCATCTAGAAGGCTGGCCCGCTAACTAATCTAGCTTAGCCAGTTTACCGGTAGATCCAGTCCAGCCTATCACAGCTCCCGTTTTTTCCTCTCCTGATGACTGAGCGTGAGAGTAGCAGCAGCGAGTAGTGACTGTCCCTTTCTCAGTTTTGCCCCTAGCTAGCCCCCCACTTTCCCATGACAGGTCCATATCCAAGTTGAGTTATACCGGCCGGCCGGTTACGCGTGTTAGGCTGATAGCGTGCCGAGGCGAGCTCCTCGACTACTGGCGCCCACCACAATTCACCACCACAGGGCCGGCCGCAGTCCTCTCCCCGGCTCGCCGACACGGCCGAAAGCAGAGGGAACCATCGGTACGACCGTGTCCGTGGCCACAGGTTCTGCGAGAATCTTGGAGGCGCACACGCACTAACCCGACGCGCGCGACGACGACGACGACTCCACCCTGCCCCTTACCCGGCTGGCTGGCTGGACTGTCCCACTGATCGCGGCCAATATGCCCGGGCTAGCGTGTGGGCGCGAGCAATCAGCCTGGGGATAGAGCTGGCGCGCACGGCCGGAGAGGGGCACGTTTTTCTGGCTTTGCGGCTGCGGGGAGAGCCCGGGGCGGGTTCAGACTTCAGACGGCTCGCTCTCTCCCGGATTCGTGGGACGGGCAGGCCTCCCGCCGTGTCACGTGTGCAGGCAAGCCAGCTCGGGCGCACGCGGTCGCCATCCGCGGCTTTAGACCCAGTCGTCGTACTGGGGGCTCGAGTGGTCGACTCGACTCGATCAAAAGCAAGCTTTACACTGAAACTTTACAGGGTGATTGCACCAGATTTTGTGAGTGCAAAGTTAAGAGTCCGTGACTTTCTCACTATACAGTCTGTCAGTTTCTAAGCTCACGCCAGTAGTGGGTCTTCAAATCTGCTGGTTGGTTGGTTGTTCCACATTCCAGAAGGTCTTGTCGTGGGAGAGCCGTTAGCGTTAGAGTTTGCACTTTGCAGCCTGCATAGGCCGTGCCGACATGAAATTCACATATATTTGTCTCGGCCTATTTTTTCGCATTTGGAAAACATTACAGGAAAGCAACGTTGCTACTCTATGTAGCCATGTTCGTTTTGTTGAAGAGCCATGGCTGAAAGTACAGTTTACTGATTTATTGTGAAAGAAAAATACTATTCGTTCGCTGAAATAGTACGGCTAGCGAACAGGGCCATAATCTTGTCATCTTCTAGCTAAACTAGCTCTATCTAAAATTCTAACGACATCAATCCATCCTTTGGACGCAAGTGCATGCACGGATCTAGATGCCGATTGAGACACCACTGCTACAAGCAGAGGTTATATAATACAGATCCGCCCTCCGGTATCAATGCAAATCTTATTTTCTCCGCTTACTTATTATACCTGCAAGCAGAAACAACTACATACCTGCCCAAGTATCAGCAACCCAGCAAGCACCTACTTTTGTATACTAGAACGGTCGAAGGAAAATGATTAGGACGTTCGCCGTAATAATCACACTAATCCCGATAGAATCAACCGAAGATACTCCTAATCAAATAGAACAGTATATATGTAATAAATTAAATTCGGTATCTGTGTGCCTTGTACTAATATTTATTTGAAAACAAAAAAAGATACTCACCAATCGGCATGATCGCTGGTTGGTTTCTGGGCTAATAAGTCCGGCTGGTGCTGGTTTGTTGTGAGAGAAAAACACTGTTGACTGGCTGATAAGCCCTGGCTGAAACCAACAAGCGAACAAGCTGATGTCAAATAGAAAGGAAAAAAACTGCTATGACACCCTAGCACATTACATTATTTCTATAATTTCTGAAGTAGGTCATGCTCACGCAATCTACATCCATTCATATGTGCCTCATGCGCACACTTGCTAGCTATCATCACTTTTCTTCGCGAAACATAGTATTAACGCAGACTTAATGGAGCGAGGCACAAATAAAGAAATGAGAGTAGAGGCACACAATGCGTGTATCGCTTCTACGTCCTTATTTGAGCTGTATATTATACCCTTTATTTATAATTATTAGACATTATTAATGGACGCGCTATATAAATTTCTGAAACCAAAAGTCGTCATATTATTTGATTTGACATTAATTATAACTTGGTGAACAAATACACGTTTGAGCACCCCGCAAGCCGAATCGACCCACATCTTGGTACAATGGCCATCCCCATTATATTTGAGAGCCCGTACGTACACCATGCCAACCAATTAAGCAAGCAACAGGAAAAGACACAAGCAAGCAAGCAACGTCACATGACGACGAATCCCAGTATGAAACAAGGGCAACGGCAGCCAATAGAATTTTAAGCCTTCAAGCTACAGTCCAAGGAAAGAAAAAATATATATATAGCGCTGCCGAGGATCTGTTGTCTGGCAACGTATCTCCAAACACCTACCAACCATGGCCTTTGCAGTTGCAGCCTTGCACTGCGCCGCACCGCACTGCCAACCGCCGCCTTTTGGCGCTGCGCCGGCCGGCCGGAGAGAGCTGCGGCGAGCCTGCGACTACGATGCGATGCCGTCCTGCCTTAAAAATGGCTGGGGGATCGATGTGCTCACATGGCCAAAGATCTCCGGGAGAATTTTGGGTTGGATGCACATGCACATGTGCGGGTTTGGAGTTGTCGGCGCTCGTCGCCCGCCCGTGAATCGGAAGCAAGCAAACAGCCCGTGTAACGGGGGAGCAAAATTTTAACGGGATTGTTTCTCACGAAACACACTCCTGGTGAAAGTTAGTGTTGGATTTAATTGGGCCGGACCAATTTTCATTTAGGAATTAAAACAAAAAAAGAAATTTTAAGACCATAGTTAATGCTACGTGGAACAAGTTTAACCCTGTATGAGAAATTTTCATTCTGCATGTTCTCTTGCTCGTAAACGATCGTAAATTTTCTAGCCGGGAACAGTATTTTTCTCTCACACCAAACCAGCCAGCAGTAAATAATCCACGATACGATACGGCCTCCCGAACAGGCTGAATGTGCACGGACCTTTTTTTTTTGCAACGTGTAATAATTGACGGTTTGATGAGGGCATGATGATCACACTGTCTTAATGGATCATTATGTTTAAGTGGTTCCGCTGCTAAATAGAAGGGACACTCCTCTTGTATCTCGTTGCTATTGTGTGCTGCTTTTGTTATCTCTGTTCCAACCTCTAGTAGCACATGCTATCGGAAGACCAGAAGGCCTCGAAACTCCGTGTAGTTGTGTACTTGTACGGGTAAACTCAGTTATTCGTGGGATTCTAAGTTATACTCCAAGGGTTGTAAGATATCAAACTGAATGTCCACTTTGTGCTGATTAAATCGGACTTTCTGGCAGCTGGCTTAAAAAAAAAAGGCCACTCGAGGAGCTGGCCGGAAAAAAGCAAAAGTTTTGAGCCACATCCTACGGATCTTTTTTCTGACACGAAATACTCCGGGCTAAGTCATGCTTTTATTTCTTACAAAGAATGAAATATTATTGTTCCTTATAGTATATAAAGCTTTGCCTCTTGAAATATCTAGTTGACTAATAAAAAAAACTTAATGGAAGGTGCAGATTATCATCTACTATGATGTGATTTAAGGATTGATCAAAGTTGGGATCGATCATTTGGTTCTAGCTAGGGCAGAGAGAATGTAGACCAAAAATGGAAAAGGAAGATTTTTCCTAATTAAATTTTAAAAGGATTCTACCACTCTAATTAAAAAATCTAGAAGGGATCGGAACCAAAAAATTTTTGGATAAAGGAAGAAGGGAACCAACGTACACAGTGTATGCCATCAAGGATATGGTTATGGATAGGCACTCTCCCACTTTATAAACTTCCCCACATTGTCCTTTTTTTCCTGTTTCATTTGTTTTAATTAGTTGCAACATAGACGGGGACATCTTCGTATTTTTTTGATATATAGGGATTCAGATACAGTATTATATTGAAGCAAATCCCGATGTCACCAACAAATTGTGGCTTTCTTATCTAAAGAAATCTTAGAAAGAACGTCGATTTGGTTTAGACATAAGGTTCTTCAAATAAAAGAGATGTGACCGAGCCAAGCCAAGACTTAGAGGGTGTTTAGGACTGTTTCGCTCCACATTTTTCAGCTATGTTCCACGTTAAAATGACGGATTTATCTTTATTTGAAAATAAAATATAAAATAAAAATTAGATCGTGCCCCCACATATTTTGGTACTGGCCCCACCTAATTTGGTATATCCTCACCTATTTGGTACCTTCAGGTACTTTCAGTTGAGTACCTCATATTTTTGCACCGTCCGATCTCGCGCAATGGATGACCCATCTTTTTTTCAACCATTGTAAAATTTCTCCACATTTTATATCCTTTTGCAGATTAAGTAAATGCAAACTTGCATGAAGCCCGCACATTCTCACAAAACGACAAAAGACAAGAAACCCAATGTCTCCATCCGTGCGTATAGAACGAGATATTGTCGCTAAGCACAAACTACAACTGGTAGTTGAAATTCTAATAAAATCTTTGAGATCCAATAATGGATGCTCAACTCGGGGAAAAAAAATACGAGTTGTTCGTGCGTATACCTATACGCGTATGTGTGCAGCAGGGACACTCTGCCTCGACGTGACAGAGCTGTACCCTTCACTTCGATCTCTTATATATAGTAAATAATTAAGTAATGCAATTAGGTATTAGAGTAGTTCAGACAGCCAAGAAAATGGGACTTTGCAGAGCTAATCCTGCTCAGTTGTTAAATGGCAAGATCATGCGGATCTTTTACTTTAATCCGTATTCCAGTTGAGCACACCATCCTAGCTAGCTAGCTACTCTGGAGGAAGAGAACATACCACCATGTTCGCTTGATCGTATTAGCTATACTTATTAGTTATGATATATTATTTTTTTCTCACAATAAAATAGTATCAACCGGCTTATAAGCCACAGAAACGATCCAACGAACGTGATGGAAACATTTTGGCACATCAGCAAAGCTGGTGGCGGGTGCTGTATGCAGAGGTTTAACGAGTGGATGTACTTGATGATTTACCTTTGAGTTTTAGTGAGCAGACCAACAAATCTTAAAGGCTAGAACTAGAACCTAGAAGTAGTAAACCGACATGATTAATGTATCCTCCTCACATGCGAACGCGTTTAAAGGTGGCATCAAGTGCATTCCAGTCCAGTAATACTTTCCTCAATGCCAACACGTTGGTGAAGTCCATCGGCAACCGTCCGATCAGCACGAGGAGAAATGATTGACCGTTCAATCTGCGACAAAATCAATCGCCTCTCTATCTCATTGAGCAAATGCGATCAGTTTTCTCGTGTGTGGCTGACCTGATGGCTTATTGCATTGTGAACAAATGCGCACATCTTTTTTGTAGCGGGAGTTTAAAATCCAATCACGTTGATTCTGGGTGAAGGAATTACCCTAGCTAGCGCCCTAAAATCGCCAAGGAAAATTACTTGGCTGAGCTAAGGTTGTCTCGGTCCATAACTAATGTTTGTGAAGAGCTATAATATGTATGTCTTGACCGATACAACCAATTGAATGTCATATATGTTTATAATAACTGCCATGTATGTTTAAGTGAGCTGAATAAGTATGTCATATATATTTACCTTGTTCGCTTGTTGGTTTCAGCCAACCCAAACCAGCCAGTCCAAGAATGTTTTCCTCTCACAATAAACCAACACCAGCTAGTCCAAACCAGCCCAGAAACCAACCAGCGAACAGGCCCATTTAAGTGAACATGTATAAGTGTCATATATGTTTAAATAAATTTATCAACTTCAAATTCCACGCATATGTTTAAGCAAACTTAACAAGACATTGCCACTTAATTAATCATACAACTCCAAAAACATTAGTAGAGAAAGGGCTTCTACTAACTTAACAAGCATGTCACGTATTTTAAAGTGAACTTAACATTGGTTGTCAATACTAGTGTATACTATGCTTGTTGATGACTTTGAGATATAACAGTATGCTTGATTTTGCCTCTAAGCCATGTGGTAGTGCTATATATAATTATGACACTAATTATATAAGCATATACAATTGCCCCGCAGTTAGGAGAAGTGCTCAATCAAGAAAGTTTTCTGGCGGCTCAGTGTGAAATGTGCAATTTTCTTAGCGATCCAGCACTTGCGGTTTTGCTGAGCTGCCAAAGAAAATAAATCTTCTTTGGTGGTTTCATTTTGCCTACCAATGTAATTCACTTCTCCTATATTTCAGGTGTCTGATTTTTTTTGTTCAAATAACATGTAATTTTATCATTGTTTGACTATAGAAAAGAATTATGAATTAACTTTTTAACTCTATTAGTTAAAGATTGTGCCTGAAAATTCAGACATCTCAAACATAGCAACTCTCAATATAATTTGGTTTTATAATAGTGCCCTAAAAGGGTGAAAATAGCATACTTACCGTTGTGTGCTTCCAAGCAACTATCAGCCTGTTCGGGAGGCCGTATCGTATCGTGGATTATTTACTGCTGGCTGGTTTGGTGTGGGAGAAAAACACTGTTCCTGACTGAAAATTTACGATCGTTTACGAGCAAGCGAACATGTTGTATATGTTTTGGAGGCTATGCTGGCTTGTCGGGCGTCTTTAGTGAGGCGAGGATGCTTCAACTAGGCTCAGGATGCTTCAACTAGGCTTTCACCCATCTGGAGTAGCTCCATGTCCGCAACAAGTCACTACTAGAAAATGAAATATTCTTGGTGACTAATAATTTTCTTGAGGAGCAAAATTGAACCCTCAAAGATCTATCATTACCATGGTGGTGGCAGAAAACCTCCAAGAAAATACATATTTCTTAAGTGTCATCCCAAACTGCCAAGGTAATTCCACATTTTCTTAGGTGCTATTCGAAACCGCCAAGATAATTTCATATTTTCTTGAGTGTTCTTACAAACCTCCAAGGTAATTCAACATTTCCTTGGATACTATTTGAAACTGCCAAGGTATTTCCCTATTTCCTTGAGTGTTATTACAAATCGCAAAGGTAATTCAACATTTCCTTGGTTGTTATTCCATACCGCCAAGGAAAAAAGACATTTTCTTGGGTGTAATTGGAAACTAACGAGAAAGTACTAGTTTTCTTGTGTGTGAGGAAGGCCCGTGGATAATTCATAGAGTTATCCAACTGGAAGTTTGGCCCTTGCAAAGGGGCTCCAACAAGGACTAGTGGAAAACGCGAGCTTTAACTCAAGAAAAACATCGTCATGTGTGAATTCGCATTGTTTAACCCTTTACATTCCGCATTTACTTTCTTGTATTCCTTGGTTGTGTGATTTTATCTTTCTAGAATAGCTTGTTAGGTTAGTTGATAGGATTAGAACTTAGGAAGTAAAATTCTTTGGCATTAGAGATAGCGACACTTAGGAAAACCTAATGCACATCTAGATAAAACTTGTGTAGGTTTTTATAAGTAGTTTTTTGGCCTTAATTTTTAGTGATCTAATTTAACTTCCTCTTAGACGTCACGGTTCCCCTACAAAAAATTTATTTCTTGCCATCTAACTATTGATCGAGTTTGTTTTTGCCATACAACTCTAGAACTAGACTCTTTTAAATATTGAACTATCAATACCGGATAAATTTGTTCATCTAGCTTGTTTAAAAAGTGGTTTTATGTTTTTTCCAAAATTAAGAAAAATAGGTTTATTTTCTAAAAGTCATAATTAGATCAAAGAAATAACCTTTTCCTAAGCTAGTAATAAACCTAATTATTGATGCTCTATTTAGAGTTATTGATATTTTATTTGTTCTTGTTCATATAGTGTTAGACATGCTCATTACTTATTTAAACCGTCATTTTGCATATATTATAGCCAGGGTCCCCTACCTGTTGTGACACAAATAACGGAGGAGGCCGGTAGGCACAAAAATCATGAAAATGGCTGAAATTTTCAAAACCTTATAAATTTTGATTAAAATTGGAAATATGAATAGGTCTAGTTGGAAATAAAAACAACAAAAATTACCGATATACACATTTACCGGAGGTCATCGGTAGGACCAAAAATTCTCTAAATTTGTAAAGACGACACCGACCACGTAGGTGCCATGCTCCATCACATATAGATTATATTTTATCATTACAATTAGTATAGCATCCCTAGTCCAAATATATTTTGGTTAACTTTAATCAATCATATTGGTACTCTATATTGAGCATGGATTCTCATGGTCGATCTCTAGATTTAATATAGCACAAATGATGATTCAAATAAATAACATGAACAACTACGAGCAATAAAACACTAGAAACAACTAAAAACAAGATCTAAATAACTCTAAATATAACAACAATAGACACATTATATATATAAAAGTTATGGTTCTTGTTTCATATTTTTTCTAATTTAAAATGAATTAGTTATGAAGTTTTAGAAAGCAAACTAGTTTTTATTATTTTTAGTAAATGCAAAACCACCTTAAAACCATCTAGATGCTCAAAGATTTGTGATTTTTTAGTTGAACAATAGTTGGATGATTAAAAATGAACTTCTTCCTTTCTCGTAAAAAGGCCATGCCTCTTCTTCTATATACTACAAAAAAATACCCTTATACATGACGGTTTACTTTGGTCACAGACAAAGAAAATGCGTCACAGTTAACTCATGATGATGATCGCGAAAAACGTCATGCATCCCGCGTCATACATTTGTTGGACCGAATTGAGCCATCACAGATTGGCATTTGTGTCCGTCATGAATTAGTTGTCCGTCTCCTGTAACCAGCCCATATCCAAACCCAAATCCAAACCATTGTGACGAAAAAGAACATCACAAATTAGTACCAAATCACCACAGCATTAATGATACAATCAACATTAATCTTGTCACACATTAAGACACACTCATAAAACACATAAACTAGAACAAAGCTAACAATTGATAAAACATTGCTCATCATTTTCATTGAAACCATCAACATTTGTTTTTGTACAAATTTCCACAGGAAATACTAAGGCAATAACCAAGCTACACTCAAGTAGCTACAAAACTAAGATGTTGGCTTACATCACACAACTCATATGATTTGCTCAGACAACTAAATCTTTCGTAACTAACGGAAATAGCCACCATGAGCGCCTTGATCCTCTTGCCGTAATTAAGAGATAGCCTCATCAAACGCCTGCAAAGAAAACACAGTTAGTCTTTGAGGTACATGACACACAGATGCATAGGTACAGGACACATAGAAGCTAGGTACATAACCAAAACAGATTGAAATACAAGGAGTTACAAAAATTACTGGTTCTTGAACTTGTCACTTTGCAAGCTGGACAACCTATCAAATTTGTTCTAGAACTTGTCACTTATACTGCTCATCTAGATGGCCAACAATTTGGCCAACCAATTTGAGAAGAACCGAAGCTGCAGCCTCCAACAATTTGGCTTGGCAGTTGCATTTGCACTACTAGTATATTTTTTGGAACATAATCATTAAGACAAATGGACTGTAGAGATAGGTACACTGAATTGTTTGTTATCATGGTGAGAGAAGTTGCAGTGGAATGCCAAGTTCTTTCTATAAAATGGACTAGGAACAACATAATATTTGTCTGCATTTAGTGAGCCAGGGTAGTTGGTGGAAATTGATTTTATCAAACACAAGTACCATGAAGATCATTTCGTCGATGTCTATATAATCCTAGTAATGTGTATCTGTACACAGTAACTTAAAAGTTGTGGGCACTAGATTTTTACAGAAATACTGCAAAACCAAACAGTTGGAATTCACATTGCTATGGCTGCAAACCATAGCTAATACCTAACAAAGAGCAGCTGGGGAGTTCCTCATACCAGCGAGCTTGCACGGAAGGAAAGGCACATAGAAGCTAAGCATTCTGTTGGCATGGTACCTGCAGGATCAAGATGCAATGAATATCAGTATCTACTGTAGCAGAAGGATAGAAAAGCACAGATATTATTGTCCCAAAATTCAGACAAAATTCCACTATCATCAGACAATATTTCTCTACTCTATTCATGGCCCGGGCAGACCCAATGAAGGACAATGTTCTATTGAAAAAAGTTGTAGTCAGTAGGCACAATATATGTACACTTGCAGTTAGATCAGATCCAGTTACAAGTAGCCCAATAGGTTAGGTTACGTTTTGGCAGGCATACCTGGACCTGAGGTTTCAAATCCCGGAGGATGACCTTGTGCCGGCGCAGCACTTGTAAGCCAGCTCCTGCCACAGGGGGCAAGCAATGGTCGTTAACATCAATCATAAAATGTTAATATAACCTGCATATGTATTTAATTCCATCACTAAACATAGGTCTAGGGCTTTAAACTAATAAATTCCACGAGTTTTGGTGATTCTGTGTTTTCAGCAGGATTTATCCAGAAAACCGTCAAGTGACTTATTTGTCAAAATAAATCGTGCTTAACCGCGGCGTAAACAACTCCAAAAGGTTCAAAAGGGCACCACACCGAAGAAGACCGCGAGGGGCTGCCAAGTGGGGCCGGCCGGCCCCACCTGCAGACCGGCCGGTTTGTGGGACCCACGGTTCAGTGTTTCCTTCGAACGACGGTTCTCCACCGCCATAAAGATCGCATCTACGCCGTTTATTCAAGTCGGTTTGATCCGAGGGTCAAGAATTGACGCTACACCCTATATATACGTCCATGTATCCCACTCCCTAAAACCATCCTGAAACCCTAATTCATATCCTCATCTCGGGATCAGGGCATCGCATTCAAGAGAGATTAGTCCTCTAGTTAGGATCTATTCTTTGTACATTAATAGAGAGAGAGTAAGAGAAGAGTTTGGGGGGAAGTACCGGCCTATCGGTGCTATCTCTATAGCTTATACTTTGGCAGATCTAGATTTCTCCAAGTCTACATATGAGATACTTCTGGTAATTGATTTCTGTTTAAATTAAGTTTTGTGCTCTTTTGTTTACGGGTTCATAGTTCTTTTTTGTGCCCTAGTCCTTGTTAGATCTCTGGATTAGAGTGGTAACCGTTAACATAAGCGTGGTGCTTAGGCTATCGGCTACCTGTGTTTGCTCCCTGTTTCTTGATTGTGTGGTAGTAGCGGGAGGTGACAGCCCCGTCTATCCTTTGTAGTCCACACTGAATTGAGCAGGTTCTTAAATTAGTAGGACCGTAGTCGCGTCGGTAGAGTTATCTATTAGCGGTGCTTTACCGTCTAAGAAATGTCTCGAAGTGAACACTAGAATCATAAGCCTTGTTTTGCATAGGGTCATAACCATATATAGAAATCCTCTCTACTCATACCTTAAACCTTGATTGCTATCCCTGGACAAAATAATTGTTAGACAACACACACGCGTTTCTCCGTGGATACGATACTCGATAATACTCCGGGTGAAAACTACTTCGATACCCGTGCGCTTGCGGATTTTGTCTCTGTGTGCCTCCACAGGTGTCAACACACCATTTCTCACACATCACAATCACATCCCCAATCGTGAAGGTATTGCAGGCATTCTACTTCTACACTACTACTGACCTGGACGACGTCGATGAGGCCGATGATGTTGGGGTGTCTAACGGCGATGAGGAAGCAGACCTCGCAGTCGAGGCTGTCGTGTAGGCGCGCGGGGAGGCCGGCGAGCCGCACCTGCTTCACAGCCACGGGCGCGCCGGTGGACCGCGAGACCGCTCACCACATGAGCCGCCCAGGTTCTCCCGCAGCTCGTAGTCACGCACCATCGTCGGCGCCTCCACCGTCATCGTGTCGTTGGAGAGAGGTCGGCGTAGGGCGGCGTTGCCTAGATCTAGATCTGAGAGAGGGAGGAAAGGCGAGGAGGGGGTGGACGCAGAGGAGGAGATTGCGGTGGTGGCAGAGGAGCAAAGCCGCGCCGACAGTGGAGCGGTCAGTGGCTGCGCCGGCGGAGGAAACTGCTATAGGGGGCAATGGGATGGTAGAGAATGGGGAGGGAGGCAGCCGAGTGGGAAGAATTAGGTTTTTGTTCTGCTTATATATGCAAGGGGTACTGGGTCTTGGGCTGGATATCCAATACTCTAGATCTTGCATCGTTTACAGGGGAATATGATTTGTGACGTCCAACCGTGACGATAGCTATATCAGTCGTCATAAATGTATCACCTCAGGAATGAACCGTCACAGATAATAGAATTCTACGATGCTTTCTTAGAATGTCACCAGTAAACCGTCATGTAAAGCCTTATTTCTCGTAGTGATAGTTAATTGCAGGAACTCTCTATCTTTTCTATGGTTCTTTAGAAAGATAAGGCGATTTAGATCCAAATTCTCGTATTTGAGTAGGTGTCAATTAGTATCCGACATTGATATTTTTGGACGTCCGGGAATGTGCTCCGGCAACTTTTAGGCAGAGGATTTAGATCCGCATCCTCCCAGCAGAGCCTCTCTGGTCCTGCTTCATCCAAAGCGTTTAGGGGCGTCTCCAAGCTAAGATTCCCACAAATCTTCCCAAGCTTTTCTTCTAAGTTGATTTCTGAGGAAACCTCATGGGCACATGCTGGCTACTAAGGATAGGACGATGTGGCACAGAAGTGGAGCCGTAAGTTGAAAGGACAAGGCATGAAATGAAGCATCTGTAACTGTAAACATGCATGTGCGCTTAACGGCTTAAAGCATGGACTACAATGCACGTAACATGTCATTTACTCTAAACACAGTCAGATATACTAACATAAGCAGCATAATTGTACTTGCTTTTATTTGGTATATATATCTGCACCTCCAACTCCAATGGCAGCATGGCAGTACTTTAGACTGGCCCACTTGCCACTAAAACGATGCAACAAGGTGCCATTATACAAGTCCCCGGGACAATGCAAAGTCAACCCAAGAAGACTAGCTTTTCTTAGGCTCTGTTTGGTTGTGCTTTTGGCTTTGGCTTTTGGTCCCAAAAGTAAAAAGTTCAACTAAAGGGGCTGCTTTTGGAGGATGTTTTTTTAGAAGCAGCTGCTTTTCCGTAGTTCATTTTTGAAATTCTTGGGTTGATATATTTTTGGCTTTTGGCTTTTGGCTTTAACTCGCTTTTGAAATTGGTGGAATAAAAAGCTCTTCCATAGTTGTTTCAAGAGAGATAAAGATAAAAGTTATATTTTATACTTGTTTAACCAAACAGTTTTCAGCTTTTTTTTACAACTTCAAAAACTTCACGCAGATTTTTTTCACAACTCACTTTTTTTGCACAGCAGTGACTTTTTTACCAGCAGCTCAACCAAACAGGGCCTTAGGCTGCGCCATCAGGGCTCTTCATTAAGCTAAGATTCCCCCTGCGAGTCCAACAGATTACAACAGATCTTCCTAAAAAAAAAAGATTACAACAGATCTTGGGAGATCGCCAAGCGCTGATTAACAAACAACAGCAGAACCATTATCTAAGCAGCGGCCCCCGTGGATGCCAGATTTTCTTAATAGTTACATACAGCTGGTGAGCTGGGGCATCGATCTCATTTGTTCAAGTGTCAACAACGTTCGAGATCCGTTGTATAGTCAAATCCTCCTCCTCGCATACAACAACTACTTCAATATATTATCATGAAAAAGGAAATAGATCTATTCATCGGATAACCTAAAGAGATGTGCTCACTGCATAGCAGTCCTGATGCTTGTGTGTCAGGCCAACTGGTTTCTTGCCAAATCCGCTTGCCAAGAGCCTACAGATCGAACACATGAACACAACTTGCAGGCTGTTTTGTTTATCATTACCAGCACAATTTGGCGGCTTGGTTCCACAAAGTTGCAGCAATTTGCTGCCATGTTTGCCCTAGTTGACAGTTTGAGGCCACATGAACACACCTCATTACGAGGGGGATATCTAGGGCTAAGTGTGATCTGGGGATGCCAAATTGCATTGGCAACGCATGCAAGTGGGAAGCATGGCAACAGGGCGACTGCAGGTGCAGGGTTGGTCAAGTTGGCCCTCATGCTTGGGCTTTGGTGCTCGGTGAAACGTTGATCCATGTGCCAAAAGAGAATCAGTGACTAAGCAGCTCACCAAAGCTACTAGCTAACTGGCCATACATACATTACTGACGACCAACCTGGAATCTATAGAAAGACCTGCTGATCGGTTAGCAAGTTGATCTCTGCACGTGTGTCACTGTAATTGCCTAATTGGTTACATATATGGCGTCGACGTCAGAAGTAACTTTGTTTAATTCAACTTGACCAAAGCTTTCTGATTATAGGGTGAAAACAAGAGAGGACGATGATCAAGATCTAGCCATATCTGTTTAGGATGGCGCACCAGACAGATGCTTCCTGATCGAAATGCTGGCGATTCATGCAGCACAGTCTCGGGATGCATCACACAGCATCAGTATCGAACTCCGGTTTGCTGGATACGTCGCAGATAAGCAGACTGCGCTGTGCGTGCAGTCAAGATCTTTTCCCGGCAAGATCATCGAGCTCAAGATTATGTGGCAAATAGGATCTTTAACAAGCAGGTTGGAATCTATAATGCGTAGTTATCTCATCATTTGTATTTTTTCTCAAGACCTAACATTATTGCTGGCGATTCATGCAGCACGGTCTCGGCATGCATCAGTATCGAACTCTGGTTTGCTGGATACCTCGCAGATTGCATTGCGCGTGCAGTCAAGATCTTTTTCTGGCAAGATCATCCAGCTCAAGATTTGAGGGTAAGCACACAGTGGAGACGTATCGTCTAGTAGTGGAGGTAACCACCACAATTGAGGTTTGAGGAGTCACCGAGCACTAATACTCTGTCTAATAGGAGTAGCTTAAATGACCATGCATGCATGGACGGACGCAGAGGTATGGATGTATATATCCCTGTTCGTCTACTTGCAGAACACAGTTAGTTGCAGTAGGATACAAGTGGGTAGTATTTTGTAGGTCGGCTTGCCTAGTTTATTTCTCTCTTAATTACGTGGCATACCATTTTTAAACATTTTTACATCGTTATGTAGCAGGGGAACACCAATGTCCCATGGGCCGTCGTGGAGCATCCGTGCAGGTAGCACGTGACAACGTGTAGCGGCAATACGACTGATGTACAGTTTACGGTGATTGATGGTACACTGTTTAGGGTTTAAGATAACAGTGAATATAGATGTGCAGGATCAGACATGCATGATAGATGGGCTTTGTATGTTTCTTAAAAAACAAGATGGTCTTTGTATCATCTCTAATCTTCATGAACAATAATAGGAGTACTAATATGCAGGTAAAACATCCCATTCAGATAAAGTAGGGTTTATATTAATTAAGCAAAAGAAGACAATCCCTTGTTCCCTGGCACGGCAAATATGCGATTGATTGGACTGGCATTGTTGCAAAAGGACACGATGCAACCCGAGATACGCAGAGGCACAGCTGCGGAGAAGTGGCGGGCCAAGCATTAGCGTCCCGATCGACGCAGAGAAAACACGCACGAGCCGGTGTCAACTTCAGCGATCGCTGCTTGCCAACACGAAACGTTCAGGTTCAGGCAATCAGGGCGAGAACCATGAAAGTCAGAAAGAAAAAGGCGAGAACCATGAAAAATCACTGCGTGCATCAGTTCAAAAAAAAATCACTGCGTGCAGCGTGTCAACGGCGGCTAGGCCAGGGTATACCTGGTCCAGGTAAACACCGTTACTTTTTTTCCCCTCTCTGATAAGGGTAAGCACTGTTGGGTTGCATATTTCTCCAAAAAAACAGACCTCTCCTGCTGGGTGCTGGTGAGCAGTTGGCTACCGGTGAAATGCACAATCTACATGTAAGGCACCTTTTGGTTCCCTGGGGATTCTAAGAATCTGGATAAAAAAATTAGAATCCTAAAATCCCATCCAAAAAGGCTAGGATTCTACGAGATTCTAACACATATGAACAGAATCCAAAAAACATAAGAGATTATTTTTATCTAGAATTCGGATTATAGAATCCCATCCAAACGGGGCCTAAGATTATTTGCTTGCATTAGTTTTAGCTAGCATTAGATCTTATGCAGATGCAATGTCCTTGTGTTTGGTTGATATGCATAATCAAACTGTGTTTGGTCCCTTTGTTTGTTTATATTGTGTTGCATGTAGTCACCTCTATGTTTTAGCGAAAGCCTCGTGTTTCAAGTAGATTTAGGGAAGGCGACTTTTTTTATTTTTGTGTGCTGGATCAATTAGCTTGTGCAAATATGTATTATCTAATACGACCAATTTTGGTATACTAGTTAATAACGTATTGAGCCTACTTCGAATTCTATGAAAGTCCATATAAGAGTTTCTACGAGCAACCAAACATAGATAAATTGTATTGGACAATACTAGATACTTGCATACTACGATCACTCCACTAGCTCATCAAGCGTAGAACAGGACACCGCCTGAGGGTGATTGATAACCCCCGTACTTTTGGCACCGAGCACCCTCAATGATTCCTGGGCAACACGAGAAAAATTGCCGTTGGATACATCTTCTGATCTTCTCTATATAGATAGATTTTATAGGATCAGGAATTTTGATAAAAGGTACAAGAAAAACTTAAGAAATTAAATGTCAATTATATGGTTCCCTTCAAAATTCTATATTCTTATGAAATCCTTTTAATCTTAGCAAGTCTGTTTGCTCTAGCCAAACGATGTTGGCATCAAAACCTCGAAAATAGAAGGAAAAGAAAACATGGACGCTCCACTTGTTGGAAGGCAAGAGGGTCAGTGGAAAGTGCAAAAGGTTCACTCTACATGTGATAGATCGCACTGGAGCACTTTATAGTGCTAGCTGTGATGTTGTAACAGCGCAGTGAGCAGTGGCAACACACTGGCATGGTCTATTGTAACCTGATTTCCAAGTCATCAGCACATCTGGAGCCCAGAAATCAGTGTTTGCTAACAGTAAATTGACCATGAATCGCTGTGCAGGCCCCATCCAGGAATGAAAAGGACAACAAGTTGTGCTGCACAGTTGATGAATTGTCACTAACCCCCATGTTCCTTGCTCTCTGAGCAACTTCACATGGTTTTGTTATGGCTTTATATGCTTCATCAGTCGTAATAATTCTGGCATATATATCTCTTGAATATAGCAATATAAAAACAAGGGACTCAACTTGCAAGCACCAGAAATACAAGCAACTTGCACTGTCATCTATCTAGAACGAGCCCAACCAACCTCAAAAACTGTTTTGGCTTTGCTACGAATGCTATTATAGAGCATTTGGTATGGACGTATGGTAGCTAAGTATACTTAGTCTGAAATAAGACAATCAACCATGCCATTATGCCCTTCCCGGCCTTTGACGCAGCTTCATATGTCATACACAAAGATTTTTCATAGACGTTTTTCAGTTTTTGACCTTCAAGATGTAACGCTATCACAAATCGCAATCCATCGGCCTTATACAAGTAAAAGAAGCATATAAAAACGAATACACTAGTTTTAGGAAAATAAAGGCATGCGGAATTATTTTGGATTTTCTGTTGAGTACTTCTTTTTTGAAACGAGGGATGTCCCCATTTTCATTAATAGCAACGGAAATACCAGTTTTACAGAGTATTTCAGAAAGGTGAAAGAAGTTTGCAGAAGTTAGCAGAAACTACCCAGAAAAAAATAATATGTATACTACTTGGTCTGAAAATTATGCAACTTTGTATTGTGTGAATTGTTAGATACAAGATTTTCGAGATGTGATGGAACAGATATGATCACAAACGGAAAAAAAAACTTTGATCCAGCAGTGTAAACACACAAAAGAAGTATGCATACAAAATCATGTATGTGCACGAGCCCAATTCATTATGGCACATGGCAATAGAATAACTACTGTGGGTGGCTCTTTAAAGTAACAACGGATACGTGTTGAATGTTAGGGGTTTTTTTTTATGTGTATAAACACATGCATGGTTAGCTGAGCGATGGCAATCAACACTGCTTCAAAGGATAAAAAGGCACGCTTAAAACTTGAAAGCAATGAGCACCACAAGCATCAGGACAAAACCAAGAGTTTTCTGACGATTTCTTGCTGGATTCCACGCACCTACAGCCAGCCATGTACGGTCCAGCTCGAGAAGAATGACAGGTCAGGTCATCCTCTGAAACGGACAATACACTACTATACAACATCTTTTGCGCAGCGTTTCCAAAATAACCTCGGAGGCGAGTGGTCCAGTTGCCCGCCTCGGTTATTCGTGGCAGGGCAGCCGGGCCAGCAATCGTCTCGGTTAATACATTAACCGAGACGGACATTGTAAAATAACCGCCTCGGTTAATACTTATTAACCGAGGCAGGCATTGTAACATAACCGCCTCGGTAAATCATTAACCGAGACGAGCATTGTAACGCAACCACCTCGGTAAATCGGGTCCAGCTCAGGCCCAAACAAAATCCATTATATCGGGCTCATATATAATCAAGGACTTAGGGTTTCTTCTCAATCATTCATCTCCACACAGCCGCAGAGCCACCCCTTCCTCACATTCTCCCTCCCTCCCGACGTCCTCTCCCTTCGACCGAGAGAGCGGTGCGGGCAACGGGGGTCGTGCCTCCCTCCCTCCCGAGCGGTGCGGGCCGTGCCTCCCTCCCTCCCGAGCAGCACGGCCTCCTCCTCCTCCTCCGGCGTGACCGCGCGGCCGCCTCTTCCTCCTTCGACGCCCCGGCATGGCTGCGCGCCCCTCCTCCTCCTCTGCTGCGTGGCTGCGTGGCCCCCTCCTCCTCCAACTGCGGCGGCCTCCTCCGATGGCCTCGAAGACGCGTGGACTCCTTCTCCGACGGATCCAGGGGCGGGGCGTGCGGATCCGGCGAGGAGAGGAGGCGGCGCGTGCGGATCCGACGAGGAGCGAGCTCGGCTCCTTCCCCTCTTCCCCACTGCCCCTTCCTCCACCACCGGTGCATCCAATTGCGGATCCAGTGGCGGCGCGCATCTAGGTGCGTGGCGTGGCGGGTGGCGGCACTCTTCCCCCCACCGGCGACCCTCTCCTCTTCCTCTCCCGGATCCGGCGACCGTGGATGGGCTGCGCGTGGATCCGGCGTCTCCGACCCGCATCTCCGGCGAGGACGCAGCGGATCCGGCGTGGGTGCAGTGGATCCGCCGTCTCCGACCTGCGTCTCCAGCGAGTAGCTAAGTAGCTACAGTAGCGGCGGCGGCGTGGATGGGCTCGGCGGGCTTATCCATGGGTTTTCCTTTTTTTGTTTTTTATTTGATTTACCGAGGCGAGCATCCAACCGCCTCGGAAAACGTCCCATTAACCATGACCTTTCGTCCGAAGTGGTTGCAATGCCCGCCTCGGTAAATCAATTTTGTCCGTCTCGATGAAGATTTGTGTAGCAGTGATAATAAATCAATCAATCAATAATCCCTAGTAGAAGTAGAACAAACAAAAGAATCCGTAACAAGTGATGTAGACAGAACGTGATGAAAAGACCAGGACGATTAGCAAGACAAAGCATTATTTATGGAAGTGATGCCACGACTAACATTGGCACTTTTTTCATATAAAAAATGATGGAGCTTTAAGTTTTGTGCAGTTTTTGGTTTCATGTAGCAGAGCAGAGCACACAACTCCTTGTAATAAGCAGGCTAATATACTACACAAGTTCACCTACAGATGATCTGCAGCACAACCGCATAGAAAAACTGTTAAGAAACAGAAACAAGACAGACTAGGTGATGTCTACTCTTAGAGAGCTACTGAATAGTGCCACCATTCACCAACATATCAGCAACAGTGCTTTTCTCGGGTGTCACCCGTTCGCTTACTAATCTTGGCTGAAACTGGCTAAAAAACACTGTTCTAGCTGAATTATTATGAGAGAAAAACACTGTTCCAGCTGAAAAAACAAGTCGAACAAGTCGGTTTCCGGGTAAGCCGAACGGGGCTTTGTATCATCATATGCGACAAGGCTTTCTCATTCACCAACCAAAACATGTGGATGTCATCCACAGTGCTAAAGTGAGACACAATAATGTCACGAGGGCCCAACGCAGAATGAAAAGGCAAATGCACAAAATCAAAGCCGTGATTAGAAGACGAATGAACATGACAGACTGAATAATCAGCAAGCAAGGGACACAGGCGTTGCAGTTGTCTAGGAAGTAGAAATGGCAGCGAGAGGGACTGAATATGTGAACGTAGCACTTTGTACTGGTCCTGACAACAGTTGTCTAGAGATTTATACATTTCTTTCGAACCAAGTGTCCAAAAAAATATAAATAAAATGTACTGAATAAAACGTGTAGTCAGATTACCAGGACTCATACGTGTTGCAATTTTGCAAGCAGCAAACAAATACTGAGTGTTACCAGAAAATGGGCCTTTGCCATACAAGAAAGGAAAGAAAGTAGCCCATTCATCTGTATGCAAAAAGCCCAACACAGCCTACTCAATACACAAAAATGAGATCTAAGCCATAATCCGGTATATATGAATATATGATACATCTCAGAAGGGGAAGGTTAGATGCACTACAGCTTGGAAAACCATCATCGATTTGTATAGAAATTGTCTGAGACAACAATTACACCTGCAAACATGTTACTCTGAGCAACTCAGCACGAGATGTCAGTTGATATCACAGTTCTACAGCAGGCTGGGTTCAGCTTTCATCGAGTTGCATAGTTTCAGAGTTTTCAAAGCAACTTCACTGGAGTTCCTTTCATCTTTTTTTTCTTCCCCCTATGTGGCACTGCTTTAAAAAATAAATCTAATGAACCATGACACGGTCAGCTAATGTACTTCACGCTTCAGCATCCACATCTATAACCAGTAACTGAACTACCTGTAACCCCGCATGAACATTTCAAAATATAGAGCTAATATGGATAGATAACAAAACAGCTTCGCATCAAAGATTAGGGAATCAGAAACACAACAAATAAAGTTCATTGTTGTGTTAAGTCTTTCTTACATGATCCCAGCCTCACATGAATAGCTCTACAGAACGCTTGAGTTCACTAAAATCATCGCTGAGCTGCTGAGCAGACAATACAACACTCAGTTACACATTCCAGGAGCATCACATTCTCCACTGCAGCAATCTTTTGTTGCTTGGGAAGCTACATAGCTTACTTGCCATTAGTCAGTCCACATGACAGCCAAAGTAGATAAGAGAGTAACCAGGTAGCTCATCAATCTTCTTCCTTTTGGACCCAAACTTTCACTGTCTTGTCATTATCAAGCGCCCCTGATGCAATCATGTTTACCCTGGGGTGGCATGAAACTGCAATGACAGTATCAGTATGCCCTTCCAGTTTCTGCACTATTCTTCTTGACTGCAGGTCCCACAGGTAGACGCATTTGTCCTCAGAGCCACTGACAATATACTTGCCATTTGTGATGGAAAATGCCGCTGGGATGCAGTACTTTGTGTTAACATGGCCTGTATATGTCTTCAGAAACTTTCCAGCTGAGAAATTCCAAAGCCTCTGCATAAATAATAAACAAAACATGAGCAGATGCCTTCTCGTTACTCCTACTATATACTTTTCCATATAAAACTGGTTGGTATTTATTTCTAACAGATAATCATATATAGTTGTGGGTGCATTCACATCTATGAGCATACTTACAGTACATAAAATGGAACAAAAAGCTCAATTGATAGATGAGTAAATGAATTGAAAATGAGCTGAAGTGAGATCTAAATATCCAATATGATTCTAAATACACATGGAATAGTCTAAAAGACAAGACAGTGAAGAACAGACATATAGTTCGTGGGATAAAAGACAATAGCGTAAACTGATAAAATACTGCAATACTCCAAGTAAATGGAACAAATAAAAACAAAATTGTAGTGTCCATCAACCTTATGAAATCCATTTGCCTCTACAGGAAATGATTGGTCAGGCTAGGGTCCTGAGGATAGTGAAATGGGATCGAAGTCTCTTTTCTTTTCTTTTTTTTGGTAATGGAAACAGTAATGGATACCCCTATTGTTGGGGATGAGGTCTTCACTGCACCTTATATTTATATAAGTACCATATAGAGGATATAATCACAGCAACGTCTGTCATAAATTGCGTCTAAATGCAGTCTCACAACAATGTTAAAAGGCGATAATTCAGGTCCTTGCTTCCCATCCTTTTTGGTGTCCTAACTCCTAGCTCCTAAGCCATGTGAGAATCACTACCTACATGGATAGTAACCAATTCTATGCATAGTTCAAGTGCTGCTTCTAAATGGAGGATGTAAGATCCCTTACTTTTATGGCCTGTTAAAAACTACATGATCAAGATTAGTTTTGTTTCAAGCCTTGCCTTGAATCATATCTATGCCTAGTTCATGTGCTGCTTCTAAATGGAGGATGTAAGATCCCTTACTTTTATGGCCTGTTAAAAACTACATGATTCTTGATATCACTTCACAGTTCACAATGCCACGTGAGAATCACTACAAGACGTGGATAGTAATCAATTCTATGCCTAGTTCATGTGCTGCTTCTAAATGGAGGATGTAAGATCCCTTACTTTTATGGCCTGTTAAAAACTACATGATCAAGATTATTTATGGCCTGTTAAAAACAATATGTTTAATTGCTGCATTTGGCAACAGCATCTTAGGTTTCGTGCATGGTCATTAATAAGGGGAGGCAAACATATATCAGGCCAGACAAAGGACAGAAGGAATATACATTATAACCAACAGTCAGGCAGAGGCCCATTAGCCAACTAAAGCCCAATCCCAAGCCTCAAATCCCAGAAGAGCCTCCCACCCCTCCTTCACTAGTAGCAGCCAACCTGTGCCTTCCCAACGCTCCCATACACAGCAGCAACCTACTCTAACACTCCATGCCACCTCCAGTGGTCGGACAGGAACAACAGAAGACACTGGAAACAGGATGGAAATGGGTTCGGAAGGGGAGAATAAAACCAGAAAAGGGTAAACAACTGTGGTAACAAGACAGAGAAGAGTGTGCGGCTATGGGTTCGAGTAGGGGAAGGAAGGGTGGGTGATGTCAGGATCGAGCCAGAAAAAACATGCACTTAAGCAGAGGGCGACGCCTTGGCGCCAAATCGACACCCCAAAAACTAGAGCTTCATGCATAATCAAGTCATATTTGGACTAATGGCAATGTTTTCAAGTCGTCCGATTAATCGCGATTAATCACGATTAATCGTCCTAATCGGTCCCTGCTGACTGATTAGGGGTACCGTCGACTTGTACAAGTCGTCCGATTAATAGCGATTAATCGTGATTAATCGTCCTAGTCGGTCCCATGGTGACTAGGTTCGACTGGACGACTTGAAAACATTGACTAATGGTAAGATACTAATGTGGGATCACAATGTTTTTAAGAACGCACAAGGAAGATACAGTAAGAATCAGTTTCTGGAAGAACATAATTTGACTTGATATATTGATACGTTTCAAATCATGGCATGCTCAATAAAGAGATCATCAACATGACTAAACACTTACCAATTGTTGTTGATTATAAAAGACAAAAGTCACATGAACATGTGCAGTTGTAAACATTACACATTCAATCCTATCATTTTTGCAATCCCAAAAAAAATGTTTACATATACTATTGTGGACCTAAAGCCCAGCCCAGGCTGGTGCCTGAGGGAGGAGGCATGCAGGCGGCCCACCACACCCGCCATGCCCACCATTGTCCACCTGTTGGCTGGCTCACCAACTTGGTCAGCACATTATCTTTAATAAGAATCTCGGTAGGTAAAGTAAGAAGTAAACTATTAAACCCTATCTCCCTCCCCCCCTCCTGCGTCAAATGCCCCACTCCCTGCTGACGCCCTAGCTGCCAGCAGACTCGCCCTAGCTGCCAGCAGACTCATCCTCCCCAACAAACCAGGTCAATAAAATCATTCGTAGAGCACGCAGCCAAAATAATTACAATATTGATTGATGGTCCAATATTGCCACCTTTGTAAAGTTGAAACTGTTAGATTTGGTAGTTAGGATTGTAATCCGATATTGCCATAAATATATCTAGGGGAGCCAACTTGCCTCTCAAGTCTCTGTACTCTATGCATTATATTCCATTCAAGAGGCTCAATGCAATCTATCCCATACATTATACCCAATCTACTACGCTTTCATGGTATCACAAGTTTAGAGTTTTGATCCTAGGCCAAGGCTTCCACTGCCTCTGCCGCACCGCACCTGGGGAGATCGATCTACGCCAGGGGCAGCGCCTTGGTAGAAAGGTTTTGGCTTTGGATCTAATTGATTCGCTGCCCTAGCGTTGTCTTGCGACAACAGATCAGAACCTACCTCTTCTCATGGGTCCATCTGCTCCATGGCCATGCTCCTTTAGACAAGGTGTGCCACCGGCAGGAGGATCACACTACCACGTGCGAGGCAGATATTACCACCCAGTCCCTTGCCATGGGGCTGCCAAGCTGCCCAACCTCGTCACCGGCACCACCTCGAGCCTTTGCCCTTCACCACCCTCCACCTCTCCCCGATCTGCGCTAGGCCGTCGTGCCGCCCCACTGTGGGGGTGCCGCGCCGTGTAAAGATGGCAATGGGGACCCGATCCCCGATTCCCCACGGGGAATTCTTCCATTAGGGGACGGGGATGAAGGAGAATTGATCTCCACGGGGATACATTAGGTAGGAAAAACGTCCCCATCGGGGATGGCGGGGACGGGGATGGTTGGCTGGTCCCCGACCCCGATCCCCGCCGACCCGCCCTGTGAAGCAAGCACCAGTCAACCAGGGCGCCAGGCCCATGTAAAGGCCCAACAAGTCACGGAATATATAAAGCACCATTCCAACCCTAATTCCTCAATCCCTATCCGGTCACCCCCGTCCTCCAGCCGTCGCGCCGCACGCGGTCTCGCTCGGCATCTCTCACTCTCGCTCTCTCACGCTCGCGGTAGTGGAGGCCGCAGCCAGCAGCTCGCCCGTCATCGACTCGTGCCCCTCCGCCCGTGCAGCACTCCCGGCCCCGGCGGCGTGGCCAAACCATCGCCAGCTGCGGAGCTGCCACGGCCCCTGCGCAGGAAACCTGCCACTCGGTACGGCGGTACCTCCATCTGCAAGAAAGATGGTTGTTGGCTTGTTGCCGTGTTGCATTGCGTCTCCTTTTTCTCATCTTGCTAGTGGACAGCAGAGGTGTGTTGCATTTGTATCGTGCCTTTTTACATTTACTTTCTCATCCTGACCCAAGCACTTGTGTATTTGTGAGATTTTCTTATTGATTTGTTTGCGATTTTGGCAGCAAAGAAGCTGTGAGTTGTAAAATGAAACGATCTCATTTCATATGATTCAAGATGCGTTGGTGGTTAACATTTCTTCTTCTAGATTGTTGATTTGAGTAATTTTTTTCAAGCTTATATCGCGGAGACGGGGACCCCGTCGGGGATGCATTCCCCGCTCGGGTTCGGGGATGGGGAGAGAAGGTCCCCCGCCAGCTTTCACGGGGACGGGGACGGGGACGGGAAAATCTTCCCCCGCGGGGACGGGTGTGCCATGGGCAAAACAAATACATTAAGCACTTCCTTAATAGACACCTACTCGTATTACAAATAAGTCAAGAGAGCAAAATGAACTTTTCAGCACTGCACACCTGGCACTATTTTCCAGCTGGACTAAGTGTAGGGCAAGGCAAGCACACACAAAATAAAATGAAATGCTTCAACCCATTATCTCAGGATGGATGGAGTTTCAAAATATTAGGAGCTACACAATATGCAGATCACCCACATGTACACTACTGCAGAAATTTTATAGTAGATTACTGCAAGCACACAAGAATGCTCGGGCTGTAACAAACTAGTTTGGGGGTCCACTAACTCCTCACGCAAAAAAGACTTTGTTGGACTGCAGACACGATAGTTCAATCACCATATAATGAATTTTTCTGTCTAGACAGAATCATGGGGTTGCCTCAATGAAGCAGCTTGCCCTCCCATAACACCCAATTAAGGTAGGACTACCTCAGAGACACCCCCAGGAGGTTCCCCAAATGTAACACTAACATAACAGAACTTAGACATGGACACAAAGAATCTCTTTAGAACATGCCACATTTAAACTATCCTGCTCCAAACCTCCGGGCTTATACTTCCCCTTCTCCTCAAGTTACCCCGTCCCTCTTGCCACTTGGGGGTCTACAAATATTGGTACCCCAGTTTATGACGCCAACCACTAATGCTGAAGTTCTACAATCATACTACACGTTGGACAATCATATGCTCCCATAAAAACAAAATTGTAATTTCAGTTTTTCACATATGCAGCAAGGTGGAACAATATGGGCATATGGCAACACTAAAATGCAAAAAAATAAGGGCAATCGACTTCGGACAACTAACCAAGGTGCTGTCAAGCGTTGCCGCAAGGATGAACTTGCCGTTGGGGGAGAACTTGGCAAAGGACACCGGTGGGCTCTCGTCGTCGATGAGGGTTTTGACGCAGTGACCGGTAGCCGAGTCCCAGACGCGGCAGAGCCCGTCGTAGCTCCCCGACACGATCATGTCGCCCTCGCGATCAAAGTCCACGGCGGTGACGGGCTCGGAATGGGCCGGCAGCACGCGGAGGCACTTCCCGGACCTAACCTCCCACACGCGCACCGTCTCGTCGAAGGACCCCGAGGCGAGGACGTTGCCATGGGGGCTGAAGGAGACGCAAAAGGCGTAGTTGGTGTGGCCCGTGAGCGTCTTGATAAGGCGGGCCCCGCCGCCGACGGCGAGGTCCCAGATGCGGACGGTGCGGTCATCGGAAGCGGAGGCGAGGAGGCGGCCGTCGGGGGAGAAGGAGAGGTCGGAGACGCCCTCTCCATGGCCTGCGAGCTCCGCAACGGGGGTGAGATCGGAGGAAGACCACACGCGAAGAAGCTTGTCGGCGGAGGCGGAGGCGAGAAGGCGGCCATCCGGGGAGAACTTGACGGTTGAGACGGCGCGGCGATGCCCCTCAAGTGTGGAGCGCAGGACGTAGCCTGGGGATGCCGAGGCATCGTCGGCCGCCGGCGCCGCCATTGCCGCCGATCGGAAGGGTTTGGGGGTTTTGGAGGAGTTTCTCCGCGAGACGGTGGTGCGGCAAGGTGGACCGGTGCGTGAATGATTTCCGTTTTCGGAGTTTTAACGGAGGGGTGGAAGATAATGGGCTCTTCAGTTATTGGGCCCATTACGTCTGAGGTGACTCGATAATGTCTGGGCTTACAAAATGAATTGAATCTAAAAGCTCTTGGACTTTACTAGAGCGTGCATGTGCAGAAAATCTAATTTCCGGCTGCACACTCCAATTTAGAAAAGAAAATATTGTAGTTGACAGAAAATGGAAAAAAAAACTAGATCTAGGGTTCGCCGACTTCGACGCCCTTGCCCCCGCCGCAGGCCATCGCCCCACTGGGCGCTAGGATTCGCTAGAGCTCCGGCGAGCTAGGGCTGCGGCGGCCACCCTCTTCCCCTCCCTCCCACAGCCGCCATCTTCTCTAGCTCCGGTGAGCTCGCCCGCCGCCATCTTCTCCAGCGCCAGCGAGCGTCTCCCGTCCCGACTTGGCCCAACCGCCGCCAGCTCCACTAAGCCGCCCATCGACCATCGACCATTCAGTGGAGACAGATATTTTTTTCACCTACAAGGGGCTTGCGACAAGGTGATCCGTTGTCACCATACTTGTTTCTGATTGTTGCGGAGGGCTTGTCTTGCATGCTTAGAGGAGCAGAGGAAAGAGGAGAGCTGGAGGGAATAAAAGCGTGTAGGGAGGCCCCTATAATATCACATCTTCTTTTTGCAGATGACTCTTATTTTGATGCATGCGGATAAGAAGAATGCTGATGTTTTAGCCGACATCCTAAATAGGTATTATGTTAGCTCGGGGCAGAAGCTAAGTGAGGCAAAGTCGAGTATTTTTTTTCTCGGCAAATACTGATGTTGATGTGAAGGTGGAGGTTTGTGAAGCACTGAATATTATGACGGAGCCACTGAATGACAAATATTTAGGACTACCTGCAATGGTGGGGGCAGACCGAAGTGACTGCTTCCGTCATTTGATAAACAGAGTGATGACCAGGATAAATGGGTGGAAAGGAAATTCTGATTAAGTCCATTGCTCAAGCCGTGCCAGTCTATGTGATGATGGTATTCAAAATTCCTAAAAACATTTGCAACGGAATAACAAGTACTATCTCGCAATTTTGGTGGGGTGATGACGATGAACATAGAAGAATACATTGCAAGAATGGTGGAAGCTATGTATGACAAAAGGTAAAGGAGGAATGGGATTTAGGGACCTACAATCTTTTAATCTGGCTATGCTAGCAAAACAGGTCAAGAGATTGCTGATCAATCCGGACTCTCTTTGTGCTAGGGTGTTGAGGGCCGGATATTATCCTAATGGAGATTTATTGAAGGCAAAGATGAAGAGTGGGTATTTGTCGGTGTTTCGAGTAAACATCAACAAGTAAATTTCTAATATTACGCGTCTGGCTCGGATGGTGTGCTAAGAGGACACGAGGTTTATACTAGTTCGGGCAGAATGTCTCTACGTCCAGTTCGTTGCTGCTGCTCGTGTTACTAGCACTGAAAGTTTGCAGTAGGGGTTACAAACGGACGAGAGAGCGATAGGTCCCAAATCTTTTGATGGAAAGAATAAATGGATGCCAAGAGCTCGGTTGCTGCTCGGCTATACGTTCGGGGTTCGATGCTAGTGGTTCTGATCTGATGCGGGGCGATGAGTTACGATCTCGTGTGATGCCCCTTAATGGGACTCCCTGCTTTCCCCTTTATAGGCCAAGGGAAAGCACATATTACAATAGGAGAAAAAGAGGAGAACGAGAGGGAGAGGAAACCTTTCAGGGTCGTTGAGCCTTTCTTTTCCTTTCTGCGGGCCCCGCTAACACGATAGGTGGTGATAGGGACACTCCACGCCAGGCGCCTGTCCGCCGATGATGCCATGCCCTAGCGTTGTCAGCGGGTCATGATGTCCCACTCCGCCCTAGCGGGCGGCGCGGTGAACCAGCATGCTGATCAGCGGCCGTCAGATAGGAGTAGGCAGCATAGTAACCACACGTCCATCACTGTGGGCGATGTGAGTCCCCTGGAATGACATGTCGCAGGGATGGGTCATGTTGAGACGTGACCGCTCCCTACATGATGCTAGAAGTTTGACCTTGGGTTGTACTTTCTGGCCTGTAGTGGTTGGCGGCGGCGTGAGCTTTCGTTAGGCGCTGTGCCTCGAGGGATCGGGCGAGGCAGAGTCCACCCTCAGACGTTGGGCGAGGCGGAGCCCATCCTCTAGACATTAGGCGAGGTGGAGCCAACCCTCAGTCATCGGGCGAGGCAGAGCCAACCCTCAGACGTCGGGCGAGACAGAGCTCGTGGCCTCAGTGTTGGGCGAGACGGAGCCCGTCCCTAGAGGTTGAGCGAGGCGGATCGCACGACCTTGAGGTTAGGCGAGGCGGAGCCCGCCCTTAGAGGTCGAATGAAGCGGAGCTCGCCCCCAGAGGTCGAGCGAGGCGGATCACACGACCTTGGGGTTGGGCAAGGCAGAGCCCGTGGCCAGAGGTCGGGAGAGGTAGAGCCCACGGCCTCGGTGTCGGTTGGAGCTATAGTCGCACCTTTGACTGTCTGGATGGATTAATGTATAACGACCATTAGCCCCTCCTCTTCGGGTACCCTAGTATTTGTCCCCGATAGTAGCCCCCGAGCCTTTGGAGGAGTAGAATACTCCTTTGGAGGCTTTTTCTAACGGGAGGACCCTAAGGGCTTTGGCCTTCTTCTATAGCCCATGACGTAACCTGGGAATGGTGGTTCCCTTTTGTCGAGACTAGACCCTTCGCGGGTATGGCCATGAGATTTGGTGGTTTGGAAAAGGTCTTTCCTAATTGGGGCCCCGGTATCCCGTTCGTGGGGATCCGGCTAGGGTTGGCTGGTGATCGACTCTAGATTCTCAGCGGTCAATCCATATAGTTCTCGGGTCTGTTTGATCCGGTCCTGAGGGCTCTCTGCCTTCCTTAGGGAAAAAACTATGGATCGTATCTCGGCCAAGACTCGAATGTGGGCCAGGATGCCCACAGCGCTTGTGCGCCTGGGCGCTGGTCGCTAGAGGACCCACTCCTTTCTACTTCCTTACCTCGAAGGTGCCCAAAGCGGTTGTTGAACCCATCGATGGGCCAACCTTGGAGCTCCTAGGCCCAGACGGGTCATAGAGGTGTTTTTAGATCGATATTCCTCGCACTTGTGACTAGTTGTGACCCGTCCGGAGAGGCGAAACGTCTGGCGAGTTTTTCGAGGGAACGGATAAAGATTGCGCGCGCATATCCCGCAGCGTGACGTTGTGGCAGATCGTGGCAGGCACGGAGATCTAGGCGGGCGGTTGGTTTTCTCGCGCCCATCGCCCCTATAAAACCAAAGGGTTCACCCCCAGGTTTCATACCTTGCCTTCTTGCCTTCGCATCTACAACTGCCGCTGCCAATCGCCTAGGCTTCCTGCATCCGCGCCTCCACCCGTTGTCGAGCTCGCATCCACCGCCCCCATCTTCTAATGGATCCATGGTGACACTCTGACATCACCTTCCAGCGCATGGAAGGCCTCATCCATCGTGACCTTCTCCGCTGCGTGGACCTCAACCAAGGAGTGGCTGTTGCCCGACGAGGAGGATCTACCATCGCCACCCAATGGCTACGTGGTGTCATTCGCGTACTTCCATGAGTGCGGGTTCGCTACCCTCGCCCATAGATTTCTTCGGGGGCTGCTGCATTACTACAAGATCGAGTTGCAGCACCTCAATCCCAATGGTATCCAGCACATGGAGGCATTCATCACCCTGTGCGAGGGATTCCTAGGGATCAGCCCCCAATTCGATCTCTGGAGTACTTCTTTGTCATCACCCTCCAGAAGAAGAGGGAGAAAAGCGGTAGGCATGAACTGCACATGCCGATGGGGTGCGCCAGCATCCAGCTCTAGAACAATTGGGTCGGCGAGTACCCACCAATGCGGCTGTCGGCATCCAACAAGGGGTGGCACTCGCAGTGGTTCTACCTCAAGAATGACGCCGCCGTCGCCCTGCTGGAGTTCACCGAGCGCCTGATCGAGGAGGCCCCGGAGTCATGGAGGAAGTGGGGCGTCCTAGAGAAGGACAAGAAGAAGATTTAGGATCACATCACAGCCATCCACATCCTGAAGGAGAGTGGCCTAAAGGGGTCAGGCGTCATCGGGGCCTACCATGCAAGGAGGGTGGCGCCATTGATGACATGCACGCTCCCGCTGTATGAGATAGCACCTGAGGCATCGTTCGATGGAACGACGCTTGCCGAGGGAGCGCTCTTATTTACACCAGAATTTAGAAGAAGAGTTGCAGGGATTTGGAAGCTCCCAAAATCATGTCATCAAGGAATCAGCTGCGTGGAGATCAGAGCTAGTTGATTCGGACGCACTAGAATTGGCTTTCTTTAGATAGCGCTAGCAGATAACGACAGAGGCTACGATCGGCGCTGGGACGAGACATGCTAGACTCTACAAAAAAGGAAAGATTAGAGTCCAAGTTATCTTAAATTAGGAATGTTTTCATTATGCCAAAGATTGTATTGAGTCATACTCGAGTAAGGTTTGGTTTTAGGCTCCGGGTATAAATACCAAACCCCGACTATTATAAAAGACACAATCAATCAAATACAAGTCAATTACTTTTTTTGGCTCTGGCCACCCCTTAGGAGTAGTAGAGTAGATCTCGGTGAGTTCTTCAGCGAGTACAGCTGCATCGATCCGGTCGACCTCTACTACTTGTCTATAAGTACCGTCATGATTTATACCTCTATTCATATGGCTGCATCGATCCGGTCGACCCCCACTGCGACTCTGGTATAGGCTAGTTATCAACTCTTGCCTAGTTCAAGTATGGCCTGTGTGATTCTGCCTCACACCCCACTGCTTGAACTAGATCAAGGTCAAGTTATTGGCTCTATCTTAGGATGGCAGTCTTTGGTAGATTCATTAAGTTACCGATATTGCTTATTGCTTTCATCGTTTATCTAATTACAACAATATCACTCTGCCTGGTTGAGATTGATCTGGATCAGCCTTATATCTTATTTAACCCATCGTTTGCTAATCTAAAGTTGATCTAATCTACACCTTAAACGATGAGTTATGCTTTATCGGCTGTTTTATATCAATCTTAATCATGCATAGCATGCGGTTAAGGTAGGTTCGATCTTGAGTAGATCTATTGGTTAGCGAGAACCATTTCATGGCCCGTTATCATGGCCTATGGATTCTGCCTTTCACCCCACTGTTAGCACCATGGAGTGGGGATCGTTAGTTGGTAGATCCATTCCTAAGAAGGCATGACCTTAACTGTGCGCTATGCCTGAATCGGCTGTTTAGCCGATATCAAGCGCTTTCACAAACAGTTCACATTACGAGATCATTGAAGTAGAGATAAGTTGAAAGATATGTTAGCCCCATGATCTTATTATTGTATTACGGCCTGCATGATTCTGCCTCATGCCCCACTGATATTAGTAATGAGTTAGGGTCGTCAAGTCTATTGTTGTTTTTACGGCCTGCATGATTCTGCCTCATGCCCCACTGGTCATGGCGATAGATAAGATCTAACATGTTCATTAGATTTATTTTTATTAAATGGTTAAGTGATGTTGAATTATTTCTTTATATAAAAAGGGGTTCGGTTACTTGTAATCATTGGCTCAGTATAAACCGATCATCATTGATATCTTATTGCCATTGATTAATATCTGCTTAAATAATATTTATCCGGAATGATAATCGATTCTTCTTATACAACCCCATGAGCTTTAATCGATTTATTCTTATGAATATGCTAGAATCGACTATTTAGTCGATCTCCTCTCATATCGGCTCTCAGAGCCACACATTCGGGACTGTCTGGCAACACCGGCACGTTTCGCCCTTAATTACTAATAAGCTTTCTCTCATTGGCAATTGTAGGGTCAAATTGACTGGCACGTCTTAGGAGGATTGCGCAGGATCGACCACCCTTGCGCTAAAGCTAGGCGGATTTGCTCCATCGAGCGGACCCTTCCGACTTGCTGCGTGTGTCCTCGGCACGGAGACGAAAATTCTGTGTCGACACACGTTTCTGGCACGCCTGGTGGGACCCGAACCCACAATCGCCTGATGGCGGTTCACAACAACGACAACATCCTTATGGTACATTATGAAGACCTACCTGATGAAGATAAGGATACCATCAATAAAGCTACGAAAGAATTTCAGAAGAAGTGTTTGTTGTCCTACACCAAAACACGTGACAGCATAATTATTCAGAAATTTCCACTACCAAGAGTTCTACAACATGGACAGACAGATATAGTCGAAACTGAAGACAGACGTTTCTTTATGGTAGACATAGACAAATCCGTTCATGATGCCATATCAAGCCACAATGAAGCTTTCGTTGACGTATTTCACAACGCCATGAAAGAGGTGATTCATAGAATTCCAGTTGGTCAGGTTGGCTAGACTTGTTACAACATTCCAGATCCGTCAACCTAAGGGACTAATCAAGTCGGTACCAGCCATCAAGAAGCAGCACCAGCTGGTAATGGTAACATTCAGGCACTTCAAGGTTCATCTGAACAAATTCCAGGTACTACTACGAATCAGATACAACACGATCCTGGACCGTCGATACAGCATGTGCAATAGCCGGCGGGGCAAAGTCAGAACCAGATGATCAATTTTGGCACATCAGGCCACATATCGTCATCGGCTCAAAAAATAGCACCATCAATTCAAAGGATCCGTAGAGATATAGATCCTTATGTCTATAATCAGAGACTTCAAGCAGCAAGCCAGCAAAGGACCCAACAGATTGAGATTCCACAAGGCTATCACTACGACATGGATTATAACACCCTCCACATGATGCCAAATCTAGGATATCAAGGCACGCGGGATTTCAATCCATAGATGGGTCAACAAGTACCGAGAAATCCAAATCCGCAAGCTAACGAGTTGATGCTAAAGGTGACTGAGATGATGAAGAATCAGTTCGGTCTGAAGCCAAATGGGCTAACCTTTTCGTACAAACGCCCATATCCAAAATGGTATGATTTGGATCACTCTTCCTACAAATTATAGGCTCCCAGAGTTCGCCAAGTTCACTGGTCAAGACAGTACAGGCACAATAGAACATGTCAGTCGTTATCTTACACAATTAGGCGAAGCATCAGTTGAGGATGCCCATCGAGTTTGTTTCTTCTCTTGTCCCTGTCAGGGTCAGCCTTCACTTGGTTTTCGTCACTACCAGTCAACTCCATTGCCAATTGGGTTGTCCTAGAAAAGAAGTTTCATACATATTTTTACACTGGGATTAGAGAAAAGAAGATAACCGATTTGACAACCATGAGATAGAGGACTAATGAATCGGGCACTGAGTTTCTTCAGAGATTCCGAGAGACTAGGAACTTGTGCTTCTCATTAAGCTTGGCCGATGATCAGCTAGCTGCTTTAGCTGTCCAAGGAATGCTGCCAATGTGGAAAGAAAAGCTGCTGGGACAAGAGTTTGACAACTTGGGTCAATTGGCTCAACGAGTGACAGCGCTCAATAGCCAATTCCAGAGTATGCGCAGAGATACCCGATTCTAGAAGAGTACCACAGTAGCCGAAGCTTATAATCCATATTCAATTGATGACTGCTATGAAGATGAAGAGGAAGAAGTTGCTGTAGCTAAATGGAATTGGGGTAAAAAGACAGTGATGGTACCCAATGCTTGGGGAAGAGGAATCGAGGAGAGCTATGACTTTGACGCCACAAAATTGGACAAGCTCTTTGACTTCTTACTTGAGAAGGGCCAAATCAGATTGCTAGATAATCATGTCATGTTGCCCCTGATCAATTAAAGAATAAGAAGTTCTATAAGTTCCATAATGCTACTTCTCATTCCACCAATGAATGCAGAATTTTCCGGCAGCATATACAGAAGACTATTTAGCAAGGGAGGCTCAAGTTCGATACACCTCGAAAGATGAAGGTTGATGATAATCCTTTCCCAAGAGATCAAAATATGGTTGATGTTGGGCTATTCAAAGGAAAAACTAAGGTCATAACATTGGCCAAATCAAGAGAAGCTGAAACAGTTGATCCCAAGATGCAAATATCGGCTGATGAATACAGAGAGATTAGAAAACATCGTGATTAGCAGAGAAGCCGATATGAACAGGGGAAAACGTCAAAGGATGGAGCGACGAAGCTACGAGTCACATCTCGGATCCTGTTGAATAAGTGGCGGTGGTAGAAGGAAAAAGATTATCAACGATGATTAGAGGATCAAGAATACCAGCGTCAACTGGAAGAAGAGAGGTATGAAAGAAAGCAAGCCGAATCACACTAGAATTGTCCTTTCTTCAGATATTGCTGGAATGAAGGTTTGAAATTGCCTACCAGACATGACTGTCCAGAATGCAGCAATCAATATTGGGAGTTTAGGCGATCTCAAATCAACCGCCGGTCTATCCATGCCCAGGATGCATATCATCATAATAACATGGATCGGCGCTTAAAAAATAAAAGTATTCATGATCGGCTGGGGAAAAGAGTTGTTGACCAAGACTGGGCTGATCATGAAGAAGGAAGCAACCAGAGGGAACATGTCTAGCAGGAAGGCCAATGGTGCCCCAGAGGATTGACAAGAAGCCAGAAGAGAAGGGTGCAACGCCTAAGGAATAAAGAGATGGAACAGGCTCAGGCATCTGGTAAAACTCTAGTATGGCATAATAAGCAAACATCCGATAGAAAGCAATCATCGGCTAATATTCAGATGACTTTTCTATTGCCATCAGAATTCAAAGTCAATGGTGGAAGCCCACAGCCGATCCAAGCAGTCGGCTTTGAAAATTTGTTTTAATGGATAATCCAATAGATGGTATAGACGGTAAACTAGGACACGGCTTCACGTCGGCTGATGAATTGGAAGAAGTGGATATTGGTCTTGGAGACAGACCTAGGCCGACATACGTGAAAGCATCTAGGCCCCTAGTTGGGTTTTGGTGATTAATGATAATACAAGATTACTATGACTAACATGTGTTTTGCAGAGGCAATTAAGTTAGGTCATGGTAATGGAGATCGATTGGGCAATCAAGGTGGCCATGCCCCTACGATGGAAATCATTTTGGTTTTCAAAGGATGGATGACAAGGTTAAGGATGGACTAGTTCTAAGTATCGATTGGAGTTGGAGAGACACTTAGAGTAGTTTAGGACTTTGTTTTTCCTTTGGCCGTACTATTAAGGGGGTCTGGACGGGTAGCTTGACCTAGATGAGTCTAGTGAGTTAAGTGTGGTGTACACTTGTTTAAACTAGCACTAGGTAGCTCTAAAATAGCCCTTAGATCCAATGGAGCAAACTTCATTCACATATGATCGAGAGTTGGAAGTGAATGGAGGGTCAAATACTGACCGGATGCTGGCTCAGGGTCTGGTTAGTTCATTTGACCAAGGTGATTCCGTCTGGTTTGACCGGACGCTGAGAGGCAGCGTCCGGTCGACTCCAGTAAGGTTCCAGAGAGGGAAAATCATGACCGGACGCATTCGATCAGTGCTGATCGGACGCTGCCCAGCGTCTGGTCACACTGTAAACACTGGAGTACGGGATGTACTGATCGGAGCGTCCGGTCAACATGACCGGAGCGTCCGATCACCCCGTAGAGGCACATAACGATTCGTTTTTCAGCCCATGTTATAAATACTCCCTCCACTCGTGTGTGGGGGTACTTTTACTCATTCCAACCGCTGAGAAACACGTTTGAGAGTGCTAAGAAGAGCAAGGTCCTAGTGAGGTGATTGAGATTTGAGAATCCCAAAGGGAGCCCTCATTAGTGAGATCAAGAGTAGCAAAGTGTGCATCCACTCATCTCATTAGGCTTGTCGTGGTCAAGTGAGAGTTCGTGCTTGTTACTCTTGGTGATCGCCATCACCTAGACGGCTTGGTGGTGATTGGGAGCTTGGTGATCATCCGGAGAGCTTGTGGATGACCCAACTCACATTGTGAGCGGTTGTGGGTGATTCACCGCGATGGAGTGTCGAAGAATCAACCCGTAGAGAGCACTTGATCCTTGCGCGGATCAAGGGGGAGCTACACCCTTGCGCGGGTGGTCCAACGAGGACTAGTGGGGAGTGGCGACTCTCCGATACCTCGGCAAAACATCACCGCGTTTCCTCTCCTTTCTATTTACTTTGAGCATTTACCTTGAGCAATTTAATTCCTGTTCTTACATTCATAGAATTGCCATGCTAGGGTAGGATTGGAACTTAGGTTACAAGTCTTTTGTGCGTTAGTTCAATAGAAACACTTTCTAGGCACAAGGGGTTAATTGGGCTAACCATAGGACTTAATTATTGCAAAGAAATTTAGAATTAGCCCAATTACCCCCCCTCTTGGGCATCTTGATCCTTTTAATTGGTATCAGAGCTTCGTGCTCACATATTTAGGCTTAACCGCCTAGTGAAAGATGTCTCACGGGGATGGACCTCCTCCTATCTTTGAGGGGGACGATTTTCCATATTGGAAAATTCGCATGGAGGCGTATCTAGAAGCTCTAGATGTTGGAATTCTTAGAGCCACCTCACAAGGTTTCCCAAAACCTCGGGATGTCGCACACCCACAAGGCGATGAGTTGAACTATGAAAAATGGAATGCAAAGGCTAGAAACACCATATTTAGAGGCCTTTGTAAAGATGTGTTCAACCGGGTGAGGAACCACAAAGACGCCCATGCACTATGGTCGGACATTTATGCGCTCCATGAGGGAACAAAGAGTGAGCGTGAGGAACGCTATCATCTTGTCATGAAAAAGCTCAACTCTTTTGAAATACTTCTAAAGAATGTGCTAATGAGATGTATTCACGTTTGAATGTTCTTGTAGAGGAAGTTAATGGGCTTGGACTCACTCAAATGCAACCATCTGATGTTGTAAGAAAGATCTTGAGTGTCCTCCCCATTGACAAATATGGGTATATTATGACCGTGCTACATCAAGGTGATCTTTCCACCGCTACACCGACACAAATCTTGGGAAAGATCAATGCTCATGAGATGTACATGCACATCACACCTCAAGATGGCTCATCCTCTACAAAGACGAAAGAAAAAGATTTAGCATTCAAAGCTAACCAAGAGAAGGGCAAAGCAAGACTTGAGTATGAGAGCTCAAGTGATGATGAAGTTCATGATGAAAGCCTTGCTCTCATGGTGAAGAAAACCACCAAGATGCTAAAGAAGCTCAACAAGAGTGGCATCAAGTTTGATGGCAAGAAGAAGAAGTTCTTCACAAGCTCTAGAAGGAAGCCAATCTCCGAGATGGATTGCTACAATTGTGGAGAACTTGGTCATCTAGCTCACCAATGCACAAAGTCCAAGAAAGATAAGTTCAAGAACAAGAACAAGGGCAAGAAAGATGACTCAAGCAATGAAGATGAAGATGAGAAGAAAAAGAACAAGCCATACAAGAAGAGAGATAGCAAGAAGGACTTCCACAAGAAGAAGAAGAGTGGAAAGGCTTACATCGTCGGTGATTGGCTCACGGACATTGATTCATCTAGTGGATCATCCGATGATGATAGTGACGATGAGAAGGTGGCTGCTATTGTTATTGATTCTTCATCATCTTCACTGCCATCATCGCCGTCATCCTCTACACACCTATGTCTTATGGCCAAAGGTGAACGAAAGGTATCACATGATGATGATAGTAGTGGTGATGATCATGCTCATAATGATGATAGTGATAGTGATAGAGATGATGATGAATATGAATCACCTACTTATTATGATCTTGCTAAATTGCTAAAGAAATACACTAAGATCATTATAAAGACTAGAGCTAAAAATGAAAAGCTTGAGATTAAAAATGATTCTCTCTTAGCTAAATGTGACGTAGCCAAAAAGTCTAGTGTTGAACTTAGAGAAGCAAATGAAGATATGTCATCCAAACTCAAGGAGCTCAAATCTTCTAAGAAAGAGCTTAAAGATAAATATAATAAACTTGAGTGGATGCACAAAGAGCTCATCACTAGCCACGACAAGTTAAAACAAGAATATACTACCCTTAGGATTAATCATGATAGTCTTGTCATTGCTTAAGAATTTTTACCCAATGAGCCACATGATGCTACTAACCATATTGTTAAGATTGATATAGCTACATCATGTGATGATTTAATTGATGAGAGCATTGAGCAAGGATCTAGTGGTAAAGGCAAGCAAGAGGTTGAGTGTAATGATTATGATGAGTATGTCAAGCTCAAGCAAGAGAATGAAAAGCTTAAGAAAGAGTTTGAAGTGTTCAAAACTCACAACACCATTGTGCTAGAAACCCTTGACCATGATGGTGATTTGGTCCTTGAGAATGAGAAGCTAAAAGAAGAAAACAAGAAGCTCAAGGAAGAGAGGAACAAGGTTGCACTCAAGGAAGATAAAAGTAGTGATGCACTCAAGGAAGAGAACAAAATGCTCAAGTTGGAAAAAGAGCATCTTAAGATTGGATTGAGCAAGTTCACAAGAGGCAAGCACCTTCAAAGTGAGTTCCTAATGAACACCGTCATGAAGATGGATAGAAGTGGCATTGGATATGTGGCAAATGTAGAGAAGAAGAAGGCTCAAGCTCAACAACAACAATCAAAGCCAAAGCCAAAGCCAAAGAGATGATTTGAGTGTGGACAAGAAGGCCACTTTGCTCATGAGTGCCAAACTCCACCACCACAACCTTTGCCCAAGCATGCTAGACCCTTTGCCTTCAATGCTCACTACATGCTTAGAAGGGATTCTAGTGGAAAGATGAAAGTGATGTTCTTAGGACCTCCCAATAAGAATATGCCTAAGAAAATTTGGGTTACAAAGTCACTTGTTGAGAAGGTGAAGGGCCCTCAACAAGTTTGGGTTCCTAAAGCTTGATCTCTTATGTGTAGGTGAACTACAAGACCGGTGGAAGTCATTGGGTTATTGATAGTGGTTGCACACAACATATGACCTGTGATCCTTGTATATTCACCTCACTAGATGAAGAAGTAGATGGACAAGAAAGAATCATATTTGGGGATAATTCAAAAGGCAAGGTTAAAGGATTGGGCAAAGTGGCAATATCTAATGATCATTCAATCTCCAATGTACTATATGTTGCTTCATTGAGCTCCAACTTGCTATCCATTGGGCAATTGTGTGATCTTGGCTTTCAATGTTTGTTTGCCTAGAAGGAAGTTGTTGTATCTAAGAAGGATGATGAACAAGTGATATTCAAAGGATTTAGATACAACAACCTATATCTAGTGGACTTCACCTCTGAAGATGCAAACTTGAAGACTTGCCTATTCACCAAAACAACACTTGGGTGGCTATGGCATAGAAGACTTGCTCATGTTGGGATGAGCTCACTCAAGAAGCTAATGAAGAATGATTTGGTGAGAGGGTTGAAGGATGTGAAGTTTGAGAAGGACAAGCTTTGTAGTGCATGTCAAGCCGGCAAGCAAGTTGCAAATACTCATCCAACCAAAGCTTTTATGTCAACCACAAGAGTACTAGAACTCCTTCACATGGATTTATTTGGACCAACAACATACAAGAGTTTGGGAGGAAATCTATATTGTCTTGTGATTGTTGATGACTATTCAAGGTATACATGGGTATTCTTCCTTCATGACAAATCCGAAGTTGCATCTTGCTTTAAGAAGTTTGCCAAGAGAGCTCAAAATGAATTTGAAGTGAAGCTCAAGAAGATAAGAAGTGACAACAGCAAAGAATTTGACAACACAAACATAGAAGCCTATTGTGATGAAGTTGGAATCAAACATGAAGTCTCCGCAACATATACTCCTCAATAAAATGGTGTAGTTGAGAGGAAGAACCGGACATTGATCACTCTTACAAGAACAATGCTCGATGAGTACAACACCCCCGAAGTTCTATGGGCGGAAGCAATCAACACCGCATGCTATGCATCCAACCGACTATTTCTTCAAAAGTTCCTTGGCAAGACACCTTATGAGTTGCTCAATGGGAAGAAGCCAGATGTCTCCTTCTTTAGGGTGTTTGGTTGCAAATGCTACATCTACAAGAAGTGGCAACACCTAGGGAAGTTTCAAAGACGTTGTGATATTAGTTTTCTTGTTGGTTACTCATCAAAGTCCAAAGCATATAGAGTATTTAATCATGCCACAGGTGATGATATAATTTCATTTCATGATGTAATTTCATTTCATGATGTGATGCATATGATGTAGAATTTGATGAATCTAACGACTCCCAAGGAGCACATGAGAATCTTAATGATGTAGGTGATGAACCATTGAGGGAGGCTATGAAGAGCATTCCGGTTGGAGACATCAAGCCTAAAAATGATGAAGATGATGTACAAGTGATTGATCCACCATCTTCATCAAATGTGCCACAAGATGGTAAAAAAGATGGGAGAGTAGAAAATGAAGACACTCATGTCTCCCATGAGCAAATGGTGGTACAAGCACAAGATGTTGATGCTCCACAACCTCCTCCTCAAGTGGTCAATAGAAGAAATACACCTCTACTATAAGATCATCCACAATACCTCATCATAGGGAGTCCATCAAAGGATGTAATGACTCGCTCACAAAAACTTGCTTCATTTATTGCTCATCACTCTTTTGTCTCTTATTTTGAGCCTACTAAGGTACAAGAAGCTCTTCAAGATCCGGATTGGATAAATACCATGCATGAAGAGTTGAACAACTTCACCTGCAATGAAGTTTGGACTCTTGAAGAGCGACCAAAAGGTGCAAGAGTCATTGGAACAAAGTGGGTGTTCCGAAACAAGCAAGATGATCAAGGTGTTGTTGTGAGGAACAAGGCAAGACTAGTTGCAAAGGGGTTCTCTCAAGTTGAAGGTTTGGATTTTGGAGAGACCTTTGCACCGGTTGCAAAACTAGAAGCCATTCGTATTCTCCTTGCATATGCATCACATCATGAAATGAAATTATATCAAATGGATGTGAAAAGTGCATTTTAAATGGCTTTATTAATGAACTAGTCTATGTTGATCAACCTCCTGGGTTTGAAGACCCTAGATGTCATAATCATGTTTATAGGTTGTCCAAGGCATTATATGGGCTTAAGCAAGCCCCAAGAGCTTGGTATGAGCGTCTTCGGGACTTCCTCATTGAGAAGGGCTTCACCATTGGGAAGGTCGACACCACACTATTCACCAAGAAGCTTGATGGGCATATCTTCATTTGTTAAGTGTATGTTGATGATATCATCTTTGGGTCATCAAATGAAGATTCTTGCAAAGAATTTGGTGAATTGATGTCGAAGGAGTTCGAGATGTCCATGATTGGTGAGCTTATATTTTTTCTTGGTTTTCAAGTCAAGCAAATGAGAGAAGAGATCTTCATCTCTCAAGAGAAATATACAAAAGATCTTCTCAAGAGATTCAAGATGGATAAATGTAAGCCAATCAAGACACCAATGCCAACAAATGGACATCTCGACCTAGATGAGGGAGGTAACAAGGTTGATCAAACTCTCTACCATTCTATGATTGGTAGCTTGTTATATTTAACTGCATCTAGGCCCGACATCATGTAGTGTGTGTGTGTATGTGTGCTAGATTTCAAGCTAATTCTAAGAAACACATTTAATTGCTATAAAAAGAATCCTTAGATATCTTAAGCACACACCAAGCATTGGCCTTTGGTATCCCAAAGGAGCTATATTTGAATTAGTTGGCTATTCCGATTCGGATTATGCCGGTTGCAAAGTTGATAGAAAAAGCACATCCGGAGGGTGCCATTTGCTTGGTAGATCACTTGTGTCTTGGTCCTCCAAGAAACAAAATAGTATGGCTTTGTCCACCGCCGAAGCGAAATACATTGACGTGGGTGCTTGTTGTGCACAAATACTTTACATGAAATAAACTTTGCTAGACTATGGTGTAGTTCTAGAAAAATACCTCTTTCGTGCGACAATAAAAGTGCGGTAAAAGTTGCAAATAATTCGGTTCAACACTCTCGCACCAAGCACATAGATATCCGCCATCACTTTCTTTGAGATCATATTGCTAAAAATGATATATCTTTAGAAGGTGTAAGGACCGAGGATCAATTGGCGGATATCTTCACTAAACCGCTAGATGAGACAACGTTTTGTAGATTGCGAAATGAGCTCAATGTGCTTGATTTTAGTAACTTCACTAAAAGATGAGCTTGTGTTGTCCCTTGCATTGCATTGTAATATACATCACGTTTAATGTTTTGTAATGCATATAGGGCTTGTCTAACATGGTTAAGATAACCGCCGAAAAGCATGTGAAAAAACTTAACCTTGGATCAAACTTGACAAGCAACTATATTTACTTTCAAGTATTGCATATGCATGAATGTTGTTTTATCGTTTATCTTAATTTGCCCTCTTATTTGCCTATTTTCTTAAAAATAATTATAGCCTAAAGCAAAATATTTTGAAAAACTTGAGGGTTTAAGAGAGGTCACTCACATCAGCCCCAATTGGTGTTTATTTGGATCTTATTTGAGTTGGGACTTGATTGGGAACAGGCAGCACGAAGAACTTTGAAGATTTGTTGGAAAAGAAGTGACCGGACGCTGCACCGGACCTTGATGTCCAGTGTCCGATCAGTTCACAGGAGGTGAACAGCTGTCGAGCAGGAGTGACCGGACGCTGAAACAGTGTTTTCCCAGCGTTCGGTCAGAAGGAGCTTCAGTGTCCAGTCGATCATGAAGATGTCAAGGCTAGGTGACCGGACTCTGGCTGCGTCCGGTCGGTGTCCACCGGACGCATCCGGTCACGATTCTAGAGGAATTGGACCTCTCTAGAATCAACTGGACGCTGGGTGGCAGTGTCCGGTCACTGCCACCGGAGCGTCCGGTCAATAGGATTCGTGCGGCATACGATCTCTTTGCCTCTTTCCTTATCCAACTCTATCGGGGGACTCATTTAACCGCCAGCCGCCATGATTTGTTGACCTAATCCTATTCTGCTCCTTGCGCCATCGCCCACAGTGCCTCCCCGAGCCGCCGCAAGCCCGTGCCTGCCCGCGCCTCCACTGCCCACGCGCCGTCGAGCTCGCCAGCATCACCTTCTGTGCCAGTGCCGCCCGCAATGCACCATCCCGAGCCCGAGCGCCACCGCACAATGCCTCCCCGCCTCAGCGCCGCTACACGGCCTCTCTTGTGCCAGAGTTGCCCGAGCCGTGCCCTAACTCCCTTGCTGTTTCACCGCATCGCATTGCTCGGTCACCGTAGTTTCACCAAGCCAGAACCCTAACCCTAATCTTTGATTGCCAACCCGGTGGTTCCCCAATCCTTTCCTCGTCTCGTTGTTTCGCCGGTTCGTCAGGTAGCAAGCCCGTCATTTCAATTTCGTACCTAATTGCTTGCTTCCTAGGGTTTCGCATCTATTAGATATATCGTATTTATTTGTATATCCTTCTATCCCATCGTGTAGCGAGTCGGTGCTGTTGAGGTGTCAGTGGCAGTTGACAGTTAACTCGGAGCCAAGCTTGTGAGTATGGATCAAGGCCAAGCCTCGGAAGTGATAGATTGATAGTTGATCTTTGTCAGCGGCAGTTTTTCTTTAGATTATCAGATGGCTCACACAAAGAATGTCGGTGGTGGTCCCGGTGTTGAGGATCGGAGGCCCCCGCCTCGCCAGCCTACAGATCCTAAAGGCAAGGCAACAAAGAAGCTAGCAACCCGGAAGTGCAAATATCCAGATGCAGAGACAACAAGAGCAGCTGCAGTTGATGAGGCTGCAGACCATGCCGAGAGAGGAGGTGCTCACAGTGGAGTTGTTATTGTACATCCGCTTCCACCAGGAGCGATGGAGGGAATTGAGTGTGTTGAGCGCCTTCATGGTGGTCCACTTGGGACCGTCATGGTTGCAGGACGGCGTCATACTATTGATGAGGTTCAGCCTCATGGGGAGTCACAGCAGCAGGCACCACCAGCAGAGCAGACTCAAGAGGGTCAGGAGGTATAGCAGGCCGAGGAGACAGAGCAGGCACCCTAGTCATAGCTTCGCCGCTCTGGTCGTACCCATGCTCCAGTCACGCCGAGGGCAAATACACAGTGGAGGGGTTCTCGTCCACCGCCTAGACCACAGGGTCCGCCTCCTGTGACCCATCTTGACTTGAGGGCTGCCACGGCCAAGTAGGTACAGCAGCTGAGATTCGTGGACTTTGAGGTGTGGTTCCCGCCGAGGAGAGATGAGAGAGCATCTGAGGGTTTCTACACGCCTCTACAGGAAGACTTCTACAATGCCTATCTCAACAATGGGACAGTTTTCAGATCTCAAAGGGTCACATTGATTCTATAGTTGCAGCAGCTAGAGAGCACATTCGCCCCTACCTTGCATATCTACTGGGGCTGACAGATTTGATTGGACGAATCAGATTATATGTTCCATCTTGGGTTCGTCAATTCTATGCTTCTCTCTTTATTGACCCGCATCATAACTTCATACACTTTGCATTCAGAGGCAGAGACTACCGGCTGATGAGTACTAGGGTCAAGGAGATACTGAGGCTTCAGGAGCAGCCAGTCAGACTTCATGAGGTTTGCTATGGACAGACAGCGCCTCCCAGACATCCACATGGTAGTAATGTGCCCCCTACTGACTTGGTTCGCCACTGCTTCACCGAGCCCTTCGGTGAAGGGTCACGCAGGAACCCCAGTGACCTTACTCCTACTACCAGAGTGCTAGAGGCTATCATGAGGAGGACGCTGCTGCCAAGGATGGGGTATCATGAGGGCTTGACTCGCATACAGTTGTGGCTTATCAACTCTCTGGTGCAGCAGACGGTATTTGACATCTGGGAATTTCTTCTGTCAGAGATGGAGGACACTATTGCAGAGGGCTTCAGAGGTCGTAGGCAGCTGCCCTATGCTCACTAGATCACATTCCTTATCCATAGAGTAGTCATAGTGAGGCCGCCAGAGATGCTTGCTGAGTACAGTGGTGCCACCATAGAGTTCCCTGCCTATAACATGACATAGATGATTTGGCATAGTACACCTATAGCACCTAGTCATTTGCCTTTTGCGTGCTGTTGTCTCGATGCAAAAAGCGAGTAGTAATGCAACCCAAGCAGGATGAGATCATCGAGGGGGTATTAGCTACCGAGGAGGAGCAAGCTTGCTCAAATAGAGGGATGGGTCGAGCGAGATTGAAAGGATGTGATTATGATGATGACTACCAGCCCATTCCTCGGATGCCTCCTCAGCGACATGACCATGAGGCTGGCAGCTCCAGTTCAGCAGCACTTGCTCCATAGACAGACCCCGCTCTCCTTGCTATACTTGAGCGGATGAGGCAGGATCAGGTACGTGAGGCTCAGGAGACAGCTGCTACATTTGCATAGTTCTAGACTCGGCAGGATGAGTTTCAAAGAAGCACCAGAGAAGCGAGCGATCATCCGGCAGCAGGTTAATGGTAGTTGGCTGAACCACAGACTCATTGTGCTCTAAGGTCTAAAGGGTGAAGAGATGAGCCATGCATCGAAAGAGATCCTTATCGTGAAGAACTTCTTGGATTTATGCAGCATGTAGTGACAACTATTAGGGCTCTACCGTCATAGCCTTCACCCTAGCTTGGTCAGCCTGCCACCACTTCCACGACTCCAGCGTTACAGCCTAGTGGGCTTCAGAGTCAGGGATAGCCACCAACACAGTTTGCATCTCCTATAGAGCAGGTGTCCCAGTGGTTTGGTACGTCACTATCAGCCCTGCAGTTCACACCGTTTTGTACGAGCTTCACACCGGCAGAGACGTCCTCGCTGCTAGTGCCAGAGACCTCAGTATCCAAGAGCCTTAGTGCTTCCTTCGGTGAGTTAACAGGGCACCCTACACCGCCAGATCTCCATATCCCTGTCCCTACCACCATTGCTCCAGTGACAGGCACGACAGAGATGCTCCCTTCCTCAGTGGCATCATCGAGCAGCGGCCCGTTTTATGATGCTTTAGTCTGATACCAAAGCCAATAGCCTTGGGGAAGACCATGCTCCAGCATCCTTGATCCGACCTAGACTGCTTCAGCATCACTTCTAGCTTCAAAGGGTCGAACTGACTTAGAGCTCGGACATAAAAGGTTAGATAGATGATGGAGATTATTTCGATTCTAGCTCGCTCGTAACCATTCATTTTTTAGCGCCTGGAGGCTAATCTCATTAGCATGTTTAACAATATCCGCCCCAAAGGCAGCAATGTAACCCTTAGGTTTTGGTGTTTGACGCCAAAGGGGGCGAGGGTTCGAGTATGTTAGCCTTAGGGGGAGCGACATATCTAGGGGGAGCTTAGTTATTATATTAGCTTATATATTACATTTGGAGTTTTTATTGTGTGATACACTATTATGCATTCATCGTGTGTTTACCTTTATGCATTAAACTATATATATGTGATAGTGATATCTACGTGACCGTGATATATGACATGTGTGCTCTCTACTTTGAATTATTTATATGTCATATCACCTTTGTTATGCTCATTTGCCTTTGCTTCCTCGTTTTACTCCGATGCAAATGAGCTTCATGACTTGTACTCATGCTTATTTCATATCTTTTGAGTATATCATGTTGGCTTGGTTCATATAAGCTTGCATAACACTTTTGTTCTTATTGACAAAAGCTTATATGAACCAAGCATGTTAAAAACCTCAACTCATTCACATACTCGAGGTGGTATTGTCATCAATCACCAAAAGGGAGAGATTGAAAGCATCTAGGCCCCTAGTTGGGTTTCGGTGATTAATGACAATACAAGATTACTATGACTAACGTGTGTTTTGCAGAGGCAATTAAGTTAGGTCATGGTAATGGAGATCGATTGGGCAATCAAGGTGGTCATGCCCCTACGATGGAAATCATTTCGGTTTTCAAAGGATGAACGACAAGGTTAAGGATGGACTAGTTCTAAGTGTCGATTGGAGTTGGAGAGACACTTAGAGTAGTTTAGGACTTTGTTTTCCTCAACGTATTGAAGTTGAGGCGGCAGATCGGCACCAACCGTCAAGACATCGCATCTTTTTTTGAAGTCCGTCGGAGTTCCTACCATGGTACTATTAAGAGGGGTATGGACGGTAGCTTGACCTAGGTGAGTCTAGTGAGTTAGGTGTAGTGCACACTTGTTTAAACTAGCACTAGATAGCTCCAAAATAGCCCTAAGATCCAATGGAGCAAACTTCATTCACATATGATCGAGAGTTGGAAGTGAATGGAGGATCAAATAAAAACAAACGGACGGCTCGTGGTCCAAAAGGAGTTCATTTGACCAAGGTGATTGCAACTGAGGTGGGATCTAGAAATTTTGACGAAAAGAACTTTGAGAGAGGTCAAGTTTTGGGACGTTGAGAGGCGCGTCGGTCGACTCGATGAAGGTTCGAGAGAGGAAAATCACATTCGGACATGTCGGTCGAGTCTTGATCGGACGTTGCCCAGCGTCCGGTCACACTGTAAACACTAGAGTTCAGGATGTACTGACCGGAGCGTCCGGTCAACATGACCGGAGCGTCCGGTCACCCCGCAGAGGCACATAATGGTTCATTTTTCAGCCCATGTTATAAATACTCCCTCCACTCATGTGTGGGAGTACTTTTGCTCATTCCAAATGTTGAGAAACATGTTTGAGAGTGCCAAGAAGTGCAAGGTCCTAGTGAGGTGATTGAGATTTGAGAATCCCAAAGAGAGCCCTCATTAGTGAGATCAAGAGTAGCAAAGTGTGCATCCACCCATCTCATTAGACTTGTCATGGTCAAGTGAGAGTTCGTACTTGTTACTCTTGGTGATCGCCATCACCTAGACGGCTTGGTGGTGATTGGGAGCTTGGTGATCATCCGAAGAGCTTGTGGATGACCCGACTCACATTGTGAGCGGTTGTGGGTGATTCACTGCGATGGAGTGTCGAAGAATCAACCCGTAGAGAGCACTTGATCCTTGCGCGGATCAAGGGGGAGCCACACCCTTGCGCGGGTGCTCCAATGAGGACTAGTGGGGAGTGGCGACTCTCCGATACCTCGACAAAACATCGCCGCGTTTCCTCTCCTCTCTATTTACTTTGAGCATTTACTTTGAGCATTTACCTTGAGCAATTCAATTCTTGTTCTTACATTCATAGAATTGCCATGCTAGAGTAGGATTGGAACTTAGGTTGCAAGTCTTTTGTGCGTTAGTTCAATAGAAACACTTTCTAGGCACAAGGGGTTAATTGGGCTAACCATAGGACTTAATTATTGTAAAGAAATTTAGAATTAACCCAATTCACCCCCCCTCTTGGGCATTTTGATCCTTTCAGTACGTAAGTGCTAAATTGGATCCAAAGTATAAGGGAATTAATTAATTTATTGAAAGAATTTAAAGACTACTTTGCTTGGGAATACTACAAGATGCCTGGTTTAGATCGGTCAATTGTTGAACATCGGTTGCCAATCAAACTTGGATATCGGCCATTCAAGCAAGCTCCAAGGAGATTAAATCCGAACGTGCTTGATGATATTAAAAAGGAGACTGAAAGGCTACTAGAGGCGAAGTTTATCCGACCATGCCGATATGCAGAGTGGATATCAAATGTTGTCCCTGTATACAAGAAGAATGGAAAATTAAGGGTTTGCATTGATTTCAGGGATCTGAACAAAGCCACACCCATGGATGGTTATCCGATGCCGATAGCCGATATGCTAGTAGATGCAGCAGCCGGGCATAAGGTTATTAGCTTCATGGACGGCAATGCAGGGTATAACCAAATTTTCATGGCTGAAGAGGACATAGCGAAGACCGCTTTCAGGTGCCCCGGCGCAATCAGCTTGTTTGAGTGGGTTGTGATGACCTTCGGTCTGAAGAATGTTGGTGCTACTTATCAAAGAGCAATGAATTATATTTTTCATAAGTTGATCGGTAGGATTGTTGAAATCTACATTGATGATGTGATGATAAAATCAAAAGGGTATAAAGAGCATCTAGCTTGATTTCTGGAGACTCTGGAATGCACAAGAAAGCATGGTCTAAAGATGAATCCTAATAAATGTGCCTTTGGGGTATCAGTTGGGCAATTCTTAGGTTTTATGGTCCACGAGAGGGGGATCGAGGTTGGTCAGAAGAGCATGAAAGCAATTGATGATGCGGTGCCCCGACTACTAAGACAGAGTTGTAGTCTTTGCTTGGCAAGATTAATTTCATCAGAAGGTTTATTTCAAATTTGTCGGAAAGGGTTCTTCCGTTTTCTCCCTTGTTGAGATTAAAAATGATCAAGAATTCAGATGGGGTGACGTACAACAGAAGGCGTTTGAAGAGATAAAAGAATATATGAAGCATCCACCCATGCTGGTTCCTCCTCAGCAGGGTAAGCCTTACAAGTTGTATATATCGGCCGATGACAAAACAATTGGATCGGCCTTGATACAAGAGTTTGAAGGAAAGGAGCGAGTGGTTTTCTATCTAAGTAGGAGACTTCTAGATCCAGAAACAAGATATTCTCCCACCAAAAAGTTATGTTTGTGCTTATATTTCTCTTGCACCAAGTTGAGGCATTACTTATTGTCGGCCGAGTGTACGGTTGTTTCCAAGGCTGACGTGATCAAGCACATGTAATCGATACCAATACTAAATGGGAGAGTGGGAAAATGGATTCTCGCGTTATCAGAGTTTGACTTGAGGTATGAATCGGCTAAAACAGTCAAAGGGTAGGTAATAGCCGATTTTGTCACCCAACATCATAAACCAAGCATGAATTATGTAGAGCCGGTACCTTGGACGTTATTCTTCGATGGATCATCTTGCAAGCAAGGTGGTGGCATTGGTATTATTATTATTTTGCCCCGGGGGGCAAATTTTGAGTTTGCTTTTCCAACCGAGCCAATGGTTACCAACAATCAAGCAGAATATGAGGCTGTTCTGAGAGGGATTCAACTTCTTCATGAGGTAAAGGCCGAAGCAATTGAAATATTTGGAGACTCACTGTAGTTGATCGGCCTGTATGAGTGCAAAGAAGACACTTTAACGAGATATTATGATGAGTGTCAAAGGTTGCTCAAAGAGTTTCCTCATGTCTCATTTCAGCACATTTCGAGGGCACAGAATCAAGAAGCTAACCGTTTGGCTCAAAGTGCATTAGGTTATCGAGTAATTCAAGAAATCTTGAGTAATGAAACCTTGTATAATGATTGGAGAGTTGAGATAGTCGACTACCTTAGAAATTCGTCATAAAAAGTTACCAGAAAGCTAAGGTATAAATCAACTAAATAAGTTTGGCTAGATGATCATGAAGCTGTATACAAAACGATCAATGGGGCCTTACTCAAATGCCTGAATCAAGAAGAGGCCAAGGTGTTGATGGGCGAAGTGCATGAAGGGATATGTGGAGCTCATCAATCAGCTTATAAGATGAAATGGATTATCCGCAGAACTAAATATTTTTGGCCAACAATATTAGAAGACTATTTTGAATATTACAAGGGATGCCAAGACTATCAATGTTTCGGTAACATCCAGAAGTCACCTGCATCGCTCATGAACCCAATAATCAAGCCATGGCCGTTTTGGGACTGGGGAATTGATTTAATTGGCCAGATCTTTCCACCCTCGAGCAAAGGACATAAGTTCATATTGGTAGCAACAGATTACTTCACCAAGTGGGTTGAAGCAGTCCCCTTGAAAACGGTAACTTCAAAAAGCATGTTTGATTTTGTCAAGGAGCATATTGTGTATCGTTTTGGGATTCCTCAAACCATCACTACCGATCAAGGGACCATGTTCACATCAAAGGAATTGGAGATTTTCTACCAGTATGGGGATCAAGCTGCTAAATTTGTCTCCTTACTATGCTCAAGCTAATGGTTAGGCAGAGGCGTCCAATCAGATTATGATTAAGCTAATCAAGAAGAAAATTGAGGAACAACCCAAGAAGTGGCATTCGACGCTTAATGAGGCACTATGGGCGTACAGGATGGCCTGTCATGGATCAATTAAAACATCACCTTATGAGCTTGTGTATGGCCATAACGTAGTTCTTCCTTGGGAAGTTCAGACCGGATCGAGGCGTGTTATGTTATAGAATGATTTGATAGCCGAAGTCTACAAAAATCTTATGATGGACGACTTAGAAGACTTAAGTTGCCTTCGGCTGCGCGCTCTCGAAAATATTGAAGCCAACAAACTGAGGGTCACAAAATATTACAATAAAAAGGTCAAGAATAAGCAATTTTTTGAAGGAGATTTGGTGTGGAAAGTGAAATTACCGATCGGGTCAAAGGACAGTAAGTTTGGCAAATGGTCACCCAATTGGGAAGGGCCTTATCGGATCAAACGTTGTGCTCCCGGTAATGCTTATATTTTGAAGACACTAGGAGGAGAAGAAGAGTTCGGCCGAGCAATCAATGGGAAATATCTAAAGAAATATTATCCCAGCGTTTGGATTAACACTAAAGTAGCTGATTTATTCGGTCGACAACTTTAATAGCCGATATCAGAAAGGTATCACCTATAGTACAAAAAAATGAACCCAAAGGAACAGAAGCCGGTACGATGCGTATCGCCTATAGGGTGAAAGCAAACATGGATGAAGTGATACGTATAATATGAAATATGAGATAAAGGAAAATCATTCAAGACGAGGGAATTATTTGCTAAAAACACCTATTACAAGCTACGGGCCGGAAAATAATTTGCTCACTACATCATTGGCCAAAGTATTGAAAGCTACAGAGTTGGCGGCGCTAAAGAATTCCTCAATCAAATGCTTATGATCCTCGGGGGGCACTGCATCCGAGAAACCATGAGGAAGAAGCCAAAGATTGTGACCAGAGCGGGCTTGTGCAGTAGCCAACGCTGTGGCAGCACCATGTCGAACGCCATGGAGAGCAACCTCCCTAATGCGGTTTGGAATGTCATGCAAACGGACTATCGGAACGATGCCCCTGGCATTGACAAATCTCGCTGCGTGATCTGCGGCTGATCGAAGGCTTTCCAACTGAGCAGTTAGATCTGAAAAATTCAAAGAAAGGGTTGATCAGAAGATCTCGAAGGCAAAGTTAAGAAAAGTGAAGGAGATTGTGGTAGCCGTCTTACCTGTGATTCTGGCTTCAGCCCTGGCCAACCGTTCCCTCAGATCAGCCTCAGAGGACGATCGGATTTGAATCATGGCCAGAGCAGACTCCGTGAGGGAAAGACAGTTGGTTAAACTTTGACCAGTCCAATCAATGGAAGCGATTAGATTGTCATTATCGATCTGCCTCCTCGGACAACTGGGAAGCTAGCGATGAATCAGTGTTGAAGACGATCTCAAAGATTCAACCAAGTTGACCCTGTGCTCTGGGGCGGTGGAGACATCCCGAGTAGCACCTTCCTGGCGATGAAGACGCTGGCACGATGATGCGGACCCGTTAAGAACTTCCTCAGCAGGCCTCTTGCTATTCTCCATGATCTCAAACCTATAGAACAGCAGGAACTATGCTAAAGATGCAGAAGGTTTGAGACGAGAAGGGTAGTTTTTTGAGCCCCAGCCGTGGCCCGCATATATAGCCCTAGGAGGCGAGGAGATGGATTTCACCGAGGGTGTGAAAACTGAAAACTGAAAACAGATATGGAAACGGATCGGTACTCTAGAATTTCAGGGGAGAGATAACGAAGAGATAACAGATTCGGATTTATTGCTTCCCCAGATTACAAAACATCGTGGGATGGATGTGAAGAATTTACATTAACCAGAAATCAACCCACCAAGACTTCTTTGGATTGAAGGGAGTATAGGCCCCCACAAGGCCGAAGGTCATCATGAACCAAGTCACATCATCGGCCGGATAATGGAATTATACCAGGAGAAGGGGAAAGGCCACCCGCTTGATAGACGCCTAACTAGTTTCTCGGTGATCGGGAACTGCGGAAAAGAAGCCTATGGCTCTCCCAGTAGGCGTTTGTTGAAGCAAACAAGGGGAAGGTGTCCACACATTTTAGCCCTTGCAAACATTAGAATAGCTTTGCGAGCATGGAGAGAAGACTTAGGTGGTATCACAAGACTTCTTCTAGCCGCAATAGCTGATCCTCTTGCTCGACAAGGTGCTAGAATGAGCGACACAATCACCCTATACACAAGAATTCTTCTAGCCACTCAAGATCTTCATAGCAAAAAGATGGACCATGGAGGGTCCGACAAAGTTAGAGCTAGAGAGGGCAGGTAGAAGAGAAACATAGCTAAATTGTTAAGCTGCTCTCACTGGGGGCGGATAGGCATTTTATAGCTGGTCTAGAAGGATGAATCCAAGTGCCCATGAAGCAATGATGCTCTCATAAAAGTTGTGAAGCATGGGCTCATGAGCTAACATAGGCGGCGACAAACAGTTGACCCCAGATCAAGATTCTCTACCTGTGACTGTAGATCCATCGAAGATGAAGACGTGATAATTTTGGAATAAAATTACTTTTATTCCAAAATTGGGGGGCATGTGTTTACACCAGAATTTGAAAGAAGAGTTGCAGGGATTTGGAAGCTCCTGAAATCATGTCATCAAGGAATCAGCTACGTGAAGATCGAAGCTAGTTGATTCGGACGCACTAGAATCGGCTTTCTTCAGATAGCGCCAACAGATAACGACAGAGGCTACGATCGGCGCTGGGATGAGACATGCTGGACTCTATAAAAAAGGAAAGATTAGAGTCCAAGTTATCTTAAATTAGGAATGTTTTCATTATGCCAAAGATTGTATTGAGTCATACTCAAGTAAGGTTCGTTTTTAGGCTCCAGGTATAAATATCAAACCCCGGCTATTGTAAAAGAAACAATCAATCAAATACAAGTCAATTACTTTTTTCGGCTCCGGCCACACCTTAGGAGTAGGAGTAGAGTAGATCTCGGCGAGTTCTTTAGCGAGTACGGCTGCATCGATCCGGTCGACCTCCACTGCTTGTCTGTAAGTACCGTCATGGTTTATACCTCTATTCGTATGGCTACATCGATCCGGTTGACCCCCACTGCGACTCTGGTATAGGCTAGTTATCGACCCTTGCCTAGTTCAAGTATGGCCTGTGTGATTCTGCCTCACACCCCACTGCTTGAACTAGATCAAGGTCAAGTTATTGGCTCTACCTTAGGATGGCAGTCTTTGGTAGATTCATTAAGTTACCGATATTGTTTATTGCTTTCATCGTTTATCTAATTACAGCAATATCACTCTGCCCGATTAAGATTGATCTGGATCGACCTTATATCTTATTTGACCCATCGTTTGCTAATCTAAAGTTAATCTAATCTACACCTTAAACGATGAGTTATGCTTTATCGACTGTTTTATATCAATCTTAATCGTGCATAGCGTGCGGTTAAGGCATGTTCGATCTTGAGTAGATCTATTGGTTAGCGAGAACCGTTTCATGGCTCGTTATAATGGCCTGTGGGATTCTACCTCTCACCCCACTGTTAGCACAGTGGAGTGGGGATCGTTAGTTGGTAGATCCATTCCTAAGAAGGCATGACCTTAACTGTGCGCTATGCCTGAATCGGCTGTTTAGCCGATATCGAGCGCTTTCACGAACAGTTCACATTACGAGATCATTGAAGTAGAGATAAGTTGAAAGATATGTTAGCCCCATGATCTTATTATTGTATTATGGCCTGCATGATTCTGCCTCATGCCTCACTGATATTAGTAATGAGTTAGGGTCGTCAAGTCTATTGTTGTTTGTACGGCCTGCATGATTCTGCCTCATGCCCCACTGGTCATGGCGATAGATGAGATCTAACATGTTCATTAGATTTATTTTTATTAAATGGTTAAGTGATGTTGAATTGTTTCTTTATATAAAAAGAGATTCGGTTACTTATAATCATTGGCTCAGTATAAACCGATCATCATTGATATCTTATTGCCATTGATTAATATCTGCTTAAATAATATTTATCCGGAATGATAACCGATTCTTCTTATACAACCTTATGAGCTTTAATCAATTTATTCTTATGAATATGCTGGAATTGACTATTTAGTCGATCTCCTCTCATATCGGCTCTCAGAGCCGCACATTCGGGACTATCTGGCAACATCGGCACGTTCCGCCCTTAATTACTGATAAGCTTTCTTTCCTTGTCAATTGCAGGGTCAAATTGACTGGCGTGTCTTGGGAGGATTGTGTAGGATCGACTACCCTTGTGCTGAAGCTAGGTGGATCTGCTCCATCGAGTGGACCCATCCGGCTTGCTGCGTGTGTCCTCGGCGCACGAGAGATGAAAATTCTGTGTCGATAGCTCTCTAACTCGAGATCGCGCAACGCATCAAGGAGGCGATGGAGCCTTCATGGGATGACACGGGCGCCCTCCTCGACTTCATTTATCCGGTGCCGGGGCATCCTCCAATGCAGCTGGAGCCCGGATATGTCATCTTTGCAAGTTTCCCCTTTCCGTGTCTTTTCTTCAGTTGATTTTCTAATCTCTTGATACTAACTTTGAGGGGGACGAGACTAGCTGAGGGACCTCATCCTCATGGATCACCCAACTCTATTGCCGAGGGATTCAACTATGAGGGCGGTGAATCGCATCGAGGGTGAGCGGCTGAGGAAGGCAAAGGAGGACAAGCGGAGGAAAAGGCAGTGGAAGCTACAAGCGCGGGAACGGGGGGAGGACACCGACAACGACGACGACGATGATGATGGCGATGATGATGAGGTAGCCGATGATGTTGAGTGGGGCATCTTAGAGAACAAAGATGCGCTAACAGGTAGTGGTTCGCCCTTGCAGGAGGCATGACCCTTTTCGTTCCATGGAGAGAAGGGTATGTTTGGGGAGCCGGTGGAGGGGGGACATACCGTCGGTCTTCCTCAGGAGATAACAGGGGCGGGCGGCTCTGCCGCCGCACCTAAGATGTCGGTGGAGGTGGATGGCTCCGCTGCCGCCCCCCAAGAGTCAAGGTGAGTGAGCCCCTCTGCCCAAGAGCAGGGGGCGGGCACAAAGTGGCCACGCCCCGACGAGGTGGAGCAGAGGTTGGGGGGTTCACCCCCAAACATGTATGCCACCCGATGGCACTGAGGTAAGTTATCAGTTCCCTACTTCCTTTGTTTTGAGTGGATTTCATCGTGACTTATGTTTTTCATTTCTTATAGCATCGGGAGGCAGCGTAGTCCTTTGGCGCTGGCGCCAAAGAAGAGCATTGCCCTCCAAGCAAGGCGACAGCCGTCGGCTGGTGCCGTGCCTGTTTCGGGCAAGAGTGCTGCCAGTGTGACCAGGCCTTTGGCCGAACAGGCACAGACCATGGTGGTGCCCGTGCCCTCGGTGGGATGAGCGGACATGGGGGCCCAAGGGGCACCTTCGAAGGTCGCCGAGCAGCCGGCGATGGCGGCGATACCGCTGCCAATGATGGGATGGATGGGGCTACCGATCGCGCTTGTGGCGCCGCGGTGGGTGCGACATAGCCAGTCGTGACCCCGCCAACGCAGGTGGAGGTGGCGGTGGCTGTGATAGGTGGGTCATAGCCGGACGCTATCGTGGCGATGCCTGAGGTACCGGAGCGACCGCGCCATCGATAGCCCAGGCAACGGAGTCTGGCATGGGCCAGATGGAGGGGGACATGACTGAGGGGACCCCGGATGTCGTGGTGCTAAGAGAGAGGTCAGCGCTCGTACCGTTGACCCCTTCCATCGCTGGAGGGGGCATCCTGGCAGGAACGTTGTGGCGAGAGGGCTCGATGACACTTGGAGCTGGTGGGGAGTCATCTCTGGCCTTGATGTCGGTGGGCGATGACTCGCCTACATGGGGCGAGCCCCTGCTCCAGTGGACAAATCTGCAAGACCCGATGTCGACGCTCTTCACCCTCGACGACAACGCCGAGAGCATGGAGTGAGAGAGCCTCGATGTGGGAGTCGCAATTGTGCTCGAAACTCTAGACCTTGCCCAGGTGCCTTGGCTGACATTATCATTCTTGCTGGCCAGGTATTTGCTTGATCCTACTTCTCATCCTTTCCTTTCTCCGCATAATTTTGTATTCTAACCATCGTCTTCTTTCAGTCCCTCATCGCTCAGGGGAAGTCACGGTTCCTTCATGAGCAGAAGGAAAACTAGGACTACCTCATCGAGGAGGTGCGGCTACATGGGGAGGTGATGGCTCAGCTTGCTGCCGCCCAGCAAAAGGTGGCTGAGCTGACTCCCCTTACTGAGGAGGCGGGCAGTCTTTGGTCATGGGTGGTCGAGGCCCATCGGCATGCTGACGAGGTTGAGAGGGCACTCGAGGCCCTATTGGCGAGGTCACGGAGGGACGAGGAGGAGGCCGCCAAGGTCAGGAAGGAGAGGGATTAGAAGGACACCGAGACCCGCTGGTAGATCCTTGACCCTCTGGCCAAGGTTGAGCAGAAAAGGGAGTTGAAGCTAGGAGCTGAGGAGAAGCTCATGGCCCTAGAGAAGAGGGTGAGCCTGGATGCCGTGGTGGTTGCCCGGTTATGTAAGGAGCACGATGAGCTACTCCAAACCTCAGAGATGCTCCACGCAAAACGTGGCATGGCTCGTGAGGAGCGTGACCAAGCCTTCCAAGTGTGGGACCAGGCCTGCCAAGAGCGCAACATCGTGCAGCAAAAGGTCGGCTCCCTCTAGGCCAAGCTTAGAACGGCGATGTCCTAGAAGCTAGAGGCCGAGGGCATTTTAGCCGGCTAGCCATGGACCTCGCCGAGGCGAGGAGGAATCTTTAGGCGGAGAACGATGAGCTTGGTATCCTGAGTGTCACCCTTAGAGTGGTCTGTGATGACCTTGAGGTGGTGTGGTCGGAGGGGACCAGCTCGCTCACGGCCCGTGCTGTTGAGATCATAGCTCAGGTGCGCCAGCTCGAGAGGAATGCTCTTCATGCCGGGGTGAATTAATCCTTCGTGATTGCTTGTTCTCATTATGGGGACAGCATCAACTTGGAGACGATGAGCAATGGCTTCACGCCTGGCTGTGAAGCCCGTGAGCTAGAGGAGATGGAGACGGCGGTGGCTCCCCTTTCGTAGGACTAGCGGATAGGATAGAAGATAGTGTTCTCCCCCGGAGGGGCTAGTTAGTTAGATAGGTCAGATGACCATTATTGTAATCAGCGGACAAGTGTCATCCTTTGTGTATTGTTTAAACAAACTCATCATTTCATTTCATTTGACCAAGTTTGTTATTTTGTTTTGGTGCGTTCTGACCCTTCCATTTGTTAAGACCGTAGAGCTCGAGGTGTAGGAGGGAAATTCTGATCACGCTGGTGAGCAAGAGTGCAATAGCCACTGGGGTGTGGGTTTCTCGTAGACCGACCAGCCTTGCTCAGTCATTCATTTTCACAGACCTTGCTACTAGGTTTAACGTGAGCAAGGGTGTCGGGCATGGCGACTATTTCAAAAAGGGAGTATTTATCCCCATATCAGCCCCCAAGTGAGATCCGACCCCTTGCCATTGCTGAGGTCGGGTCACTAAACATCGAGGAGAGGATAGCGAAATTAGTAGGAGAAAACGTCTCTTGTTTTTGCACGTACCCCCTTCCTAGGTTCTGAGCCATCGTTCTACGACCGCGCATTTGGTCTCCTTGCGGGTCCAACTTGCCTCAAGCCCCCACGCGTAGCAGGGGTCCAGTTGAGGGTCGTCTTGTCTTTGTGATCATCGCCCCATCCACGGTTTCCACAACCGGACGGGTTGAGCTAACGTCATTTGCCTCGATGGCTTGAGTGACGCGCTCGGTGAGCTCACTAATGGGCATGTTCGAGTGGAATCCGGGTCCATTGTTTGTGACGGGGTTGGCATGGCCCTTGCATGGCATTCCACTGATCCTTAACCCGCCTCCCGATAGATGCCCGAGCCATTCCAGAGGGCGGCTCCGGTGACCCGATGGCCACCCCTCAGTGGGAATTTTGTGGGCTTGGCTCAAGGTTAGGATCGAACGAGAAGATTGAGATGACCATGTTCACTTCCAAGCGGGTTGGGCGAAGGACGCTGGGGCTCATCTGTATTTTATCCCCTGGCTCTATTCGACGCGAGGTGGCCTTAGGCCCTTCACGGGCCAGCCTTCGAACCCCGGTCTCCCGATTTTAGGTCGGGTGGCTCGAGCCCCTGAGCCCCTTGGGGTTGTTAGGGGTCGACCAGATTTAATGCGTCACCCCATCCTCGGTTTCCGCAACTAGAGGGGCTGAGCTAAGGACAGTTGCCTCGATGGCTCAAGTGTCACACTCGGTGAGCTCGCTAACAGGCATGTCCGAGTGGAATCCGGGTCCGTCATCCACTGATGGGGTTGGCATAGCCCTCATGTGGCATTCCACTGCTCTTTAACCTGCCTCTCGGTAGATTCCCATGTCACTTCGGGGCGACTCAGGTGGCCCGCTGGCCGCTCCTCGATGGCGATTCTATGGGCTTGGCTCGAGGTTAGGATCGAATGAGAAAGGTCTAGATGTCCCTATCCGCTTCTAAGTGGGGTCGGGCAAGGCCATTGGGGCTCATCTAAGTTTTTCTCCCCTGGCTCTGTTTGACGCGAGGCGGCCTCGAGCCCTTCGTGGGCCATCCTTCGAACCTTGGTTGGTTGCCGCTTATGTCAAATGAGACGACTACCACTTTGTGATGCGACGTGAAGCGTTGTGATGCAGCAATTGCATATGCAATGCTTGGCTATATGGGATGAATGTATGATGAATGGATGAATGAATGAATGAATGAATGAATGAAAGGATGAATGAATGTTCATACACTGAAAAAGAAAAGTGGGGGTTGGTAAAGTTACCTCGATAGCTTGAGTGACGGGTTTGGGGAGCTCTTACCGGATATGTCCATGTGGGGTCTAGGTTCATCGTTCAGGATGGAGTTGGTGTAACCTACATGAGGTATCCCGCTGCCCTTTGCTTGTATCTCGGCCGTGACCTGAGCCGTCCGATCGGCCTCAGGCGACCTGCCGACCTCTCCTCGATGGAGACTCCATAGGTGGGCCTATCCAAATGCTTCTGAGGAAGGTGGAGGCTATAGCTCAGGATACGGGGACAAAAACTCTGATCACGCTAGTGAGCAGAAATGCCGTAGCCGCTGGGGCGTAAGTTTCTAGCGGTCCGACCAGTTGTTCTTAGAGTTTGTTTATGCACACCTTGCTTCTAGTTTTTTAACGTGAGGAGGGGTCAGGCATAGAGAGTGTCTACCGAATAGACATTCCTGCCAGCCCCCGAGCGAGGCTCGACCCCTTGCTGTTGCTGGGGTCGGGGACTCGATAGCGAAATTAATTAGAGAGAACGCGCATAAAGTAAGAGTGACCCATCTCTTGGTAGTGGCCCCAATCGTTCGATCGACTTGGGTGACCTGCTGCCATAGGACTTACCTCGATAGCACAAGTGATGGGTTCGAGGAGCTCTTATCGGCTATGTTCGAGTGGAAACCGGGTCCATCGTACAAGTTAGGGTTGGCGTAACCCTCGTGGGGCATCCTGCTGCTCCCTACCCATCCCTCGGTAGTGGCCAAGCTGTCCGATCGACTTGTATGATCCGCTTGGGACTGGACATACCTGCAGAGATAGAGGATGAGAGTACCTCGTCCAAGAATTTAGTTAGGCATATAAGCCAAGTGGCGAACTTGTAATAAATGGACAAGCTCTTAAATCTTGTTATGGCCGAACAACTTTTTAGCCTTTCTCCCCTTTTTCGTATAAAAAGGTTAGTGTGTTCTGACCCTTTTCGTCATTGAGGCCATGAAGCTTGGGGTACAGGTGAATAGACTCTAATCACGCTGGTGAGCAAAAGGCATTGTAGCCGCTGGGCGTAGGTTTCTCACAGTCTGACCAGTTATACTCAGAGTCTGTTCCCGCAACCAAAGCTCCTAGGTCTTAATGTGAGAGGGGGTCAGACATAGAGAAACATTTGCCAGGTAGGCATACTCTTAGACATGCACCGACTCTTGCCATAGCTAAGGCCAAAAAGCCCGAGGTGCGGAAAAAACTTTGATCACGTTGGTGAGCAAAGGCGCCATAGCCATCGGGGCGTAGGTTTCTCGTAGTCCAACCAGTTATACTCAGGGTTCTTTTCGCAAACCTCACTTCTAGGTCTTAACACGAGAGAGGGTCGGACGTAAAGAATGTCTACCAGATAGGTACACTCTTATTAGCCCCTGAGTGAAGCCCGACCCTTTGCCGTTGCTGGGGTTGGGCGTCACTAAAGATGAGGGAGTTCGATGATGAAACTGATAAGAGAGAGTGTGCGTTTACTAAGGGTAAAAGCGACATAGCTGCTCAATGTTCCAGGCATTGACGAAGACCTCACTGTCGATGGTTTTGAGCTTGTAGGCGCTTGGTCGGAGCACCTCCACTACAATGTATGGTCCCTCCCATGGCGGAGAGAGCTTGTGGTGGTCCTTATTGCTCTGGACGAGGCAGAGCACCAGGTCACCGACATTGAAGGCCCGACCCTACACTTGACGGCTGTGGTACTGGCGCAACGCTTACTGGTACTTGACCGAGTAGAGGAGGGCAATGCTCATTGTATGCCCTGACCCTTGGCGCTCCATAGTCAAGGTCAGTCGGGAGGATGGCCTCGAAACCATAGACCATGAATGGCGTGTCACCGGTGGCCCGGCTAGGGGTCATCCTCAGGCTCCAGAGCACCGCAGGAAGTTCTATGACCCATCGTGTGCCAAACTTGTTCAACCGGTTGAAGATCCTAGGCATGAGGCCTTATAGGACCATGTCGTTTGCGCGCTCGACCTGCCCATTCGTGCGGGGGTGCACCACGGCGGCCCAATCGACACGAATGTGGTATTCATCATAGAATTGGAGGAACTTCTTTTCGGTGAACTACATGCCGTTGTCTGTGATGATGGAGTTCGGGGCCCTAAAGTGATGGACGATGTTGAGGAAGAACGACACGACTTGCTCAGACTTGATCGCAGAGATTGGCCGAGCCTCTATCCACTTTGTAAACTTGTCTACGGTGACAAGCAAGTGGGTGTAGCCCTCGGATGCTCTTTTGAGAGGTCCAACCAGATCGAGCCCTAGACCGTGAATGGCAATGTGATGGGGATCGTCTAGAGTGCTTGGGCTGGTAGGTAGGTCTACCGGGTGTAGTACTGACACCCTTCGTAGGTGTGCATGAGATGCTCAGCGTTGGTCACCATGGTCGACCAATAGAAGCCCTGTCGAAACGCGTTTCTGACCACGGTTCTGGGCGCGGCATGATGACCGCAAACACCACCATGGATATCGCTCAACAACCGCTTCCCCTGTTCGGTGGGGATGCAGCGCTGCTGGATTCCGGTGTGGCTTTGCTTGTAGAGTTCGCCTCAACAAGGACAAAGGACTTAGCATGACGTGCGAGCCACCGAGCTTCTGTCTTGTCCATCGGCAGTGCCTCACGGAGAAGGTAGTCAAGGTAAGGCGCCCTCCAGTCGACTAGAGGGTCGGGCTCTGCCGATGGATCCTCGTCGAGCTCCATGACTTAGGGATCGGATTGAGCCGACGGCTGGTCTGGCCTCGAGCCTGGGGCGGGCGGGCCATCATTGGCTTGTTCTGGCTCCTCATAGCGGACCAAGGGTTGGTGCTAATCATTAGTGAAGATGCCTATTAGCACCGGCTCTTGGCCGGATGCCACTTTCGCCTATGCATCGGTCGCCTGATTGAAACGCCTTAGGATGTGGTTGAGCTCGAGACCGTCAAACTTGTCCTCCAGTTGGTGGACTTCTCGGTAGTATGCAGCCATCTTTGCGTTGTGGTAGGTTGACTCCTTCATGACTTAGTCGATGACCAGCTAGGAGTCACCCCGAACGTTGAGGTGTCGGATACCGAGCTCAATGGCGATGCGTAAGCCATTGAGGAGTCCTTCATATTCGGCCACACTATTGGAGGAGGGAAAATGGATGCGAACCATGTACCTCATGCGTACTCCGATAGGCAAAACGAAGACCAACCCTACGCCGACGCCTTTCTTCATCAGTGATCCATTAAAGTACATCATCCAGTACTCCTGGTCAACGACTGCTCATGGTATTTGGATCTCGGTCTACTCTACAACGAAATTAGCCAGCACCTAGGACTTGATGGCCGTTCGGGAGGCATACGAAATGCCCTAACCCATCAGCTCGAGCACCCACTTCATGATCCTTCCCGTGGCATCCTGGTTTTGGACAACCTAGCCAAGGGGGAAGGACGTCACGACCGTCACCAGATGTGGCTCGAAGTAGTGGCGTAGCTTCCTCTTGGCGATGAGGATGGCGTATAGGAGCTTCTGGATTTGGGGGTAGCGGGTCTTGGAATCGAACAAGACCTCGCTAATGAAGTACATGGCATGATGTACTTTGAGGGTGTGTCCCTCTTCTTCTCGCTCCACCACCAGGGCGGTGCTGACCACTTGCGTGGTGGCCACAATGTAGAGCAGAAGCGGTTCTCCGTCGGTCGGAGGAACCAGGATCGAGGCCTTCATTAGGAGCTACTTGACTGTTTCAAGCGCCTCCTAGGCCTCTGGCGTCCATTCGAAGCGGCCGGCCTTCTTCAGAAGCCGATAAAGGGGGAGACCTCATTCGCCGAGGTGCGAGATAAAGCGGCTGAGTATGGCGAGGCACCCTATAACTCGTTGTACCCCCTTTATGTTCTGAATAAGGCCCATCCTTGTGATGGCCGAGATCTTCCCCGGGTTGACCTCGATGCCATGCTTAGAGATGATAAAACCCAGTAGCATACCCTCGAGACCTCAAAAACGCACTTCTCGGGATTGAGCTTAATGCCATTCGCTCGGAGTTTGGCGAAGGTTTGCTCAACGTTGGCTATGACCTGGTCAGCCTATTGGGACTTGACCACAATGTCATCTACATAGGCCTCAATGGTTCGCCCGATGAGGTTGCCGAAACACTAGACCATACAACGCTGGTACGTAGCCCCAGTGTTCTTCAGACCAAACAACATTATGATGTAGCAGAACAATCCAAATGGGGTGATGAAAGACATCACGAGCTGGTCAGACTCTTTCATCGCGATTTGATGGTATCCGGAGTACGCATCAAGGAAGCAAAGGGTTTCACACCCTGAGGTGGAGTCGACTACTTGGTCTATGCGTGACAAAGGGAACGAATCCTTTGGGCATGCTTTGTTGAGACCCGTATAGTCAACACACATTCTCCATTTCTCACTCTTTTTTTATACAAGAACGGGATTTGCTAACCACTCGGGGTGATACACTTCCCTCAGAATGCCCACGCAAAGATATCTTTGTTGGCGTGGAGGAAGTCGACGAGTGCGCTTTCCTATTCGGAGGAGAGCATAGTGCCAATGCGCACCACCTTGCTCTTGGAGCCGCAGGGATCTATGAGGACCTCCTTAGCGCCCTCTGACGGCTTGAAAGACCCGATCGACCGTGTAACACCCTAAAATTTGTTCCTTTTGAAATAGATATAAATTGAGGTAATTTTGAATTTTTGTGCTCATAAAAACATAGGGAAATAATAATTTTTTAGTAAATTAAAAATTTATCATAAGGAGTAGCAACATGGATGTGTATACATGCCGGTGCATTTGATTTATTGCAATGAGTGGTTGAATCCAAAATTCAAAATTAATTAAAAATGCTTTGGAAATAAATTAGAAAATGGCTTTGAAATAAAAGAAAAGAATGGAAAAGAAAATTTGAAAATTAAAGAATTTAAAAAGTTGTAAAAATTATTTTTGGAAAACTTACCAAAATTGCTCATTTTTATTTGAGTGAAAAGTACATTTGAAACTCTATTTGAATTTGATTTGGTTTTGAAAACAAAATGGAAAAAAGATTTGGGAAATGGAAATGTCTTTTCCCACTCAATCTGGCCCGCTCGGTCTTGTTTCCCTGGTGGCCCATCTCCTCTTCTCTCACGAAGCCTAGCAGCGCCGCGTCGCCTAGTCCCGTTCCCGAGCCGACCCAGGCATTTTCCCCTCTCTGGCTTCTAGCCCGAGCGGCCCAAGTCATGTTCCAGCGCTGTGCTATTCCCATCTCTCTCCCAGTCGCCGACCAGTGGGCCCTAGCCGTTAGTCATCCCTTACCTCCAACCACGCCGAACTCTACCGCTGCTGACTCCGCGTCCGCCCCGTCTTCGTCGTCAGTTGTGCGCGCCAAGCTCCTCGCCCCCATAAATATCAATTCCACACACGTCGCAACCTCTACCCACAACCCTAGCAGGCCTAGCCACCCTCGCTCAAGCTTGCCGCACCACCGAACCCTAACCTGCCGTCGTCGCACGCGTCCTCGACGCTACCATGCTCTGCCGTCGATCTAAGCTGCTCCCTGGCCTTCACACCTTGGTAAGGAAGTCCCCGGTGACTGGCTCTTGCCCTCTCTCGCTCTCTGCTATCTCTGTGTGACCGTCGGCGAAATTGAGCCGCCTCCTTGAGCCGCTGCTCGCCCCTGCTTGCTCGCTGCTGTCTCCGAACCCCTAGACGAGCTTGTCGTTTCCTGCTCTGTCTCCCTGTGTCCTTGATTTGGCCTAAGATGCCCGAAATTGTCACCTGGACAAACTCCGGCGAGGAGCATACCTTCCGGTCATGGCGCTGCCACCTAGAAGTAGCACGCCGGCGACCTCATCTCCCCCTTTCGCTCACAGCCGTCCATCTTTGAACCAACGGCCCGGATTAGAAGATACCCCTTCGCAGGCAATTTTTCTAAAGAGCCCCTACGTCTTTTCAAAATAGAACCCGCCATCCCTAGTTTCTTTCAAATGGACCCCTACCCTTTATCCTATTAGTGCCCGTAGTCCTTAGCCAGATTTAAAAATCAGATTTTATTTATTTTAATTCAAAAAATAAGTTTCATGTATTTATAAGATTGCCACTATTTTCTGTAGGCCACATCTTCTCCGTTTTAACTCCGATTTGACCCGTTCAACTTGCATTAGGTTCATAATTCCATAATCTATATGTTTATACTATTCTTAGATATGTTTTGAACTTTTAAAATTCAAGGTTAGATTTAATCTATTATTTTATTAAAGAAATCTTGTTTAATTAATATCTTCTACGTTTTAGCTCTGATTTGACATGTTCAAGTTGCGCTAGATTCATTGCAACGAGATCTACGCGTTAATGACAATGTTTATCATGTCATTATTTTTGGAATTTCTTGGTTTAAACTTTAATTTAAATAATAATTATGCAACTGAATTTTATAAATAAAATATGACTTGTTTTACTTTAGTTTTATAATTCAAATCTAAATTTGACTTAATTCAATTTATATAAGCTTTTATATAGTTAAAACACATGAAGATTATTTTTTTATATTTTCTCTTATGAGTAGATCTTTCAAAAGCCATTTCTTATAAACTGTAGCCCCGATTAGCGTGCCTCTCGTGACTGTGTGTTCATAGCGATGCGTAGAATCGTATTTCAAACTCTTTTACTTACTTTTCTATGATTGGTGTATTGTTCTAATGTACATATAATTGTATGCTATGCATGTATGTGTATGGATGTTTGTCTGGTGTTCTATGATTACGTCCAGACGGTGAGATATACGTGGTGATCAAGAAGAAGAAGAAGAAGAAGAAGGACGTTGAAGATTAAAGCTTACCGAAGGATCGATGATTTAAGGCAAGTATAGCATGGGATCTTCCTTGTTGTCCTATATATCTTTAATCATTTAATTCATACTACATGTGTTTACCTTGACTACCACTAAAGATTTCCTAATACTTTGTTACCCTGTACCTTGATACCTATGGGGTATTGCATTGGGTAGTATGATGCTAGTGCTCAACTACAACTATGATCTTGTAACTTGACTAATGGTATATGTAATAAACATTAAAAGATGCTTTTTAGCAACATGGAACAAGGGGGCTAGAGCATTATGCTATTTTTATGGTGCTCTAGATTTCTCTCCCTAAGGACTTATCTGTAAGTGATCATCCGGGACTTACAGTACAACTATGAGGGCTACATGGCTCTGGCTTTAGCTCAGTATGAGGACATTTTCTAGCTTGTTAGAGGTTACCTTTATTGGCGTAAGAATGACTTGATGAATTAGGTATAGGACAACCTCCACTCTTATATGTATAGCCATGATGGAATTGTACCATTTGACAGGGGGTTCCTACATCTGTTTGCCGAATGAATCTAATGGCCCTAACTTGTTAGACGAACCTTTGAAAGGCTTCATAATGAACCCTTCCGACCTTCCTTGGTAGTGGGTCAAGAGGCTGATCACCTCGAGCGAAAGGGTAAATCACGACTCACAGTGAAAGTGTACAACCTCTATAGAGTGTAAAACTTGTATATCAGCCGTGCTCACGGTCATGAGCGGCCTTGGAACCCTTACGGAATATATGATGAACACAGATGATACTGATGATGAAGATGTTCACTAATGATTATTGTTTATGCTATTCATTATTCATGTTTATCTGATCATGTGTTTATATGGGCTTGTGATAAACTTGTTGCTACTGCTATACTAAAATTGTGACAATTAAAAGCTAATCACAGTTAAACCAGTGTCAACCTTTTGTGCCTCATGAACCCCATGTTATATTTGTTGAGTACGACAAGTACTTACGCTTGCTTTATTTTTCAATTATTTTGATAAAAATCCCGGATGGGTACCAGATTGCTAGAGTTTGGAGGAATTAGGCTTGTGATCAACCAATAAGTTGTCCCTGTAAAATTAGAGTCTTCACCCAAAGATCAGAGTTGTCTTTTCGTTGTTTGATGTCTAAGGTTATATCCTTTATCCTAAGTACGTTATATAATGAGCATTGTCTTTCGATATTATCCTTATTTGTAGCTATACTAGGTAGCATGCCCGTGCGTTGCTATGGGACAACTAAATCTTTTGTACTAAAAACACACGGATCGCACAATAAAATAACAATACTTTTAAATTAAATACCGACATTAAAGTGACATTTAATTCGAAAGGCAAAGTTCATGAAATTAACAGTCACAGAGAGTGTGATGTCGTAGGCTCACAAACTCTACTGTATAGACTTTTTCGTGATACGGCTAAGATAATATTTTATATCGGCAGAAAGAATTCTACGATATCCATTTCTTTCATACACCAATAAATCCATGAATAATTTTCACTGCATCTCCATATAATCATATACACATAGGTTCGAGTATATATGTAAATAGGTTCGTGCCCGTACGTTGCTACGGACAGCTAAACTTTTGTACTAAAAACACACGGATCGCACGATAAGATAACAATATTGTAAAAGTATATGACCGACGTTAAAGTGATATTTAATCCAAAAAACTAAGTTTGTGAAATTTACAGTCACAGAAAGCATGGCGTCGCAGGCTCACAAACTCTACTGTGTAGTTCTTTCCGTGATGCAGCTAAGATCATTTTTTATACGGCAAGAGAAGAGATTTCCGATATCCATTTCTTTCGTGCGCCAACAAATCCACGAATAAGTTCCACCACATCTCCATACCATCCTATACATGGTGTTGGCAAGTGAATTAGCCACAACTTATGTAATTAGTTTTATAATTAGCTCATATTTAGTCCTCCTAATTGATATCTAAAAATTCAATGTCACAGTGACTAAAGTTTAGTCCTAGGATCCAAACACCCCCTAACTCTCGACTCCTACTGGCTGCTCACTTGCACCACCATGCTTATGTGTCTGCACGTATATACTCTAATGCCAGAACGTCTAAGATGGTCTTTAATGTTGCCATTTGTGTATGCTGTAGGATTGAGATGCTTTGCACTGATCCATGAGGGTGTCCATGAGAGTCGAAATTTTTGATGTCATTATGATGTCTAAGGTTACCAATCAGACAGAGATGAACTTGATTGTTAAAATATTTTCAACACTGCTTTCATATACTCTCTCTGTCCCAAAATAGAATTCATTCTCGCTTCCCGAGAAGTCAACTTTTTTTTAACTTAGACCAATTATAATACAGGTATTTTTTACATGCATGTGGCCTCAGGAGTCGACCAATTGATTGTTAAATGTTGCACGTATTTTTTACAAACCTAGTCAAAGTTGAGAAAGTTTGATCTGCACACATCCCATAACGACTTATATTTTGGGGCAGAGGAAGTATATGCTAATAGAAGTAGTCAACTGGAAGTCGTGATAAACACAACAATACTTTCATATTATATGCTAATTGGAGCACAAAGAAACGCAGGGGAATGGACCTTTACATGAATGGTGGGAATATTCGTTTAGGAAATTGTAGAAGGTTCACCAGTCTCACCATGTATAACCTGCACATCTTTTATTTGGCACCACTGATGTTCTCAAGGAGCAGACACTTTTTAATTTCAGGTCTGCATGTTGAAAACACTAAAATTAAGGGCCAACCTCATTGAGTTGTCTTGCTTGATCTTTGCCAAAAATTTTTCTTCCATGCATGATTATTGTTTCCTTCCATGCATGTGGCCTCCGGTGATCGATTTGTTTCCTTCAAAGCAGGCGGGGATCATAGGGATGGCAGTTTCTTTTTCTATCGCGTGGGGTATCACATGGCCGGAAGGGAGGAGTCTTGCTTGATCTTTGCCAATTGGTTCCTTCCATGCATGATTATTGTTTCCTTCCATGCATGTGGCCTCAGGTGATCGATTTGTTTCCTTCAAAGCAAGCGGGGATCGTCAGGGATGGCACTTTATTTTTCTATCGCGCGGGGTATCGCATGGCCGGAAGGGAGGAGCGACCCAAAAAAAGTTGCACCAAAAAATAGTCTTACTTTTAGTCTTTTTAGTTGTAGGAGATGTGAGATTTGACTTCTTAGGCACACATATGGTGTGTATCTGGTTTGTTCTTAAAACTGGGTGCTACAGACCGTTTGGGGTCGAGTGCTTCTTCGGCGACCTCCTTCCTGATGGCCGCATGCTCCTTGGAGGTGACGATTGCCGTGGCGTGATCACAGCACTTGACCTCGCACTCGTAGGCACGCTGGAAGGAGGTGTCGACGGTGATGACCCCGCCTAGGTAGGTGTAGTTGGGGATGGCCATGAACTTCGCGTAGCATGGACGTCCCAGGATGGCGTGGTAGGTTCTATGGAACTCCACCACCTCGAAGGTGAGGGTCTCTATTCTATAATTGGATGGATCCCCAAAGGTGACGGCCAGATCGATCTGCCCAAGTGGCATGACCTGCTTTCTAGGTACGATGCCATAGAAAGGCGCTCTAGTCAGCCAAATGCGCTATCGGTCGATGCCCATGGCGTCAAGGGTCTCAACGTACATGATGTTGAGGTCGCTGCCTCCATCCATCAGTACCTTGGAGAGCCGCTTCGTGCTGATGATCGAATCGACCATGAGTAGATATCTCCCCAGCTACGGGACACTCTCCGGGTGGTCGGTCTGATCAAAGGTTATGGCGGACTCCGACCACCGGAGGAAAGTAGGCGTGGCCGGCTCGGCCGTATAGACCTTGCGGCATGCGAGCTTCTGACGGCACTTAGAGTCGTAGGCTGCCGACCCCCCGAAGATCATGAGGCAGCCATCCGATGTTGGAAAGCCGCCATCCTTCCCCTCGGTGTCCTCCGCGATCGGGTCGGGGTCCTTCCCGTGCTCCCCATTATTGGAGCCTCCGGACAAGAACCGCGTCATGAGGCCACAATCCTTGTATAGATGCTTGATAGGGAAGGCATGGTTTGGGCATTGCCCCTCGAGCAGCTTCTCAAAGTGGTTCGGAGTATCCTCCACGAGCTTCTAACCCCCTCTACGATCGGCGGTGGCCACAAGCGAGCCCTCGTGCCACTGCTTGTTCTTCTTCTTGACGGGATGGTTAGAGGCGCCTTCGCCGGCGTCCTCGTCCCATTTCGCCTTGCCTTTTAGGCTGTCGAAGATCGCTCCAATCGCCTCCTCGCTAGAGGCATGGCTGGTGGTGATGTCGAGGAGCTCTTTGGTGGTTCATGGAACCTTACATCCTAGCTTGTGAACTAGGGACTCATAGGTGGTCCCAGACAGGAAAGCTCCTATAACATCGGTGTCGGCGACGTTTGGCAGCTCGTTGCACAGCTGGGAGAAGCGTCGGATGTACCCACAAAGGGTTTCTTCCACCTTCTGTCAGCAGTTCTTGAGATCCCATGGGTTCCCAAGGTGCTTGTACGTGCCCTAGAAGTTCCCCACAAAGATCTCTTTTAGGTCCACCCAACTTTAGATTTTGTTGGGTAGGAGGTGTTCCAACCATGTTCGTGCCGAATCGGCTAGGAACAATGAAAAGTTGTGGATAATGAAAATGTCATTATCCACGCCACCGGCTTGGCAGGCAAGCTGATAATCCTCAAGCCACAGTCCAGGGTTTGTTTCCCTAGAGTATTTCAAGATATTGGTTGGTGGTCGGTACCTTGTCGGGAAGGCAGCGTTGAGGATGTGTCGGCCGAAGGCCTGAGGTCCCGGTAAGCCAAGGCTCGGGCTTCGGTCCTTACCATTGTCGTAGTGCCCACCCCGTCGAGGGTGGTAGCCGTGGCTGGCCCCCTCCCCCGTGTCGTCGTGCGTATGCCTATGGGCGTCGAGGGTGTCGCACGCGTCATGGTTGCGGCCAAGACGCTCATGCATCGGAATCGTGATACGTGGCCTACCGCCCTGCGGCGCCTGGTGGACTGATGCATCCTTGTCGGGTGGCTTTGAGGGCGTGCGCTAGCTGGCGTCGAGCTCATGTCACCGAGATAGCAAGCTCTCGGCCTGCTGCACCGTCGCACGCTCAAGCAGCGTGCGAATCTCGTGGTGGGCCCAACTGAAAGGTCCTAATGGCTAGAGGGGGGTGAATAGCCTAATAAAATTCTACAACAACACTTAACAAAATGTGTTAGACAATTTTGCGGCGAAGCGAGTGTTGCACTAGCCTACTAAAATGCAAGCCACCTACCACAATTCTATTTCAAATAGTGTATGTCCACACAATAGCTATGACACTTAGCTAAATTAGTGTGCTCTCAAAGACTAACTAAAGAGCAACACTAATCAAACAAACAAGCTCTCACAACTAGCTACACTAAAGAGCTTGATAACTAGTTTGCGGTAATGTAAGAGTGAGCAAGAGAGTTATACAGTCATGTAGTTGAAGGAACCAATCAATCACAATAATGAATACCAATGTAGACCAATCACCTCGCAATCAAATGATGAACGCAATGATTTTTACCGAGGTTCACTTGCTTGCCGGCAAGCTAGTCCTCGTTGTGGCGATTCACTCACTTGGAGGTTCACGCACTGATTGGCATCACTCGCCAAACCCTCAATAGGGTGCCGCACAAACAACACAAGATGAGGATCACATAAGCCATAAGCAATTTACTAGAGTACCTTTTGGCGCTCCGTCGGGGAAAGGTCAAGAACCCCTCACAATCACCACGATCAGAGTCGGAGACAATCACCTCCTCCACTCAACGATCCTTACTGCTCCAAGCCGTCTAGGTGGCGGCAATCACCAAGAGTAACAAGCGAAATCCGCAGCGAAACACAATCACCAAGTGCCTCTAGATGCAATCACTCAAGCAATGCACTTGGATTCACTCCCAATCTCACTATGATGATGAATCAATGATCTAGATGAGTGGGAGGGCTTTGGCTAAGCTCACAAATATGCTATGTCAATAGAAAATGCCAAGAGAGAGAGCTTGAGCCGGCCATGGGGCTATAAATAGAGCCCCAATCAAATAGAGCTGTTATACCCCTTCACTGGGCAAAACGCGCTCTGACCGGACGCTCCGGTCATACTGACCGGACCCTAGACACAGCGTCCAGTCCACTGATTTTTGCCACGTGTCATTTCAAGTTAAAACTGAACCGTCAGATCTTAACGGCTAAGTGTTGACCGGATGCTCCGGTCAAACCGACAGGACGCTGGAGCCACAGCGTCCGGTCGAGTACAGTAACGGTCCAAATCCATTTTTCTTCGACCAGACGTGTCCGGTCCACCTCGACCGGACTCAGCCAGCGTCCGGTGGTATACCCTAGCCACTGTACCGCCGAGTCAGTGCGACCGGACGCAGGCAATCAGCGTCCAGTGCAATCAGATCCAGCGTCTGGTCACTTGACCGACGCTGGCATCTCCTCTGTCTTCATCACCCTTGCTTCAACGTGCCAACCACAAGAGTTTGCATCCGGCGCCATAGAAAATAGGCATTCCATTTTCCTGAAAGCGCCGAATCCTAAACCTACAAATACGAGTGTTAGCATATTTTCACAAACACCACCTCCTTTATAAATGTGCCGACACTACCAAGTGTATCACCTTGTGCACAAGTGTTAGCATATTTTCACAAACATTTTCAAGGGTGTTAGCACTCCACTAGATCCTAAATGCATATGCAATGAGTTAGAGCATCTAGTGGCACTTTGATAACCGCATTTCGATACGAGTTTCACCCCTCTTAATAGTACGGCTATCAATCCTAAATGTGATCACACTCTCTAAGTGTCTTGATCACCAAAACAAAATAGCTCCTACAAAATATACCTTTGCCTTGAGCTTTTTGTTTTTCTCTTTCTTCTTTTCTAAGTCCAAGCATTTGATCATCATCATGGTATCATCATCATCATGCTATGATCTTCATTTGCTTCATCACTTGGAGTGTGCTACCTATCTCATGATCACTTGATAAACTAGGTTAGCACTTAGGGTTTCATCAATTTACCAAAATCAAACTAGAGCTTTCACCAACGATCTTCGGGCGTCGTGGGCCCTGGAAGCCCATGGAGTAAGGCCGCCGCAGCAGTGATGTTCTGGCTCACCTGGACAAATTGTGGGAGGACATCATCATCCTCGATGATCCTCCGGTTCACGTCATGATCCATGGCACGTGCGTGCCCACCGTCTTTGTGGCGCTCGATCTCGCGATCGTGCTCGCGTGTTCCTACTCAAGCTAGAGTCATCGCTGAGCTCTCGGTGTTGGGCCTTCAGCTGTTCCACCCGTAGGTGGGGTGGGGCCCCTGCATCACCCTCGACCTCGTCGTCGAGGTCATTCATCGAGGTAGCCTCCTCCTCATGGATGCTTTCGATGTGTCCTTCGGAGGTACCTATCATGAAGCATTCATGAGAGGGGTGATGGCTTCCCCTACTAGAGTCAGAGCTAGAGGCAACTCCGTTTCTCCCACGAGGAGATTGTGGAAAGACTCCACAACGTATTCGGTCACCCTCACAAACTCGTCGTTCATGGGGGATGGAGGCATGCGTGGCGCCACAAGGTGGCCAATGGTCTCTACGACGTTGTAGAGACCGAATGGGAGCATTGTCGGGGCACTCTAGATGAGGAATTCTGGGGAGAGGGGCTCTCCTCCAATGAGCTGTGCCATGACACTGGCGAACGAGAAGGTGAGGTGGCGTAGGTCCTCCCAGGACGGTCAAGGTCCCAAGAAGGCGCCGAGCTAGCACTCTAGCCTTCTGTAGTCAAAGCCAAGGAGCTGGCTGATCCCGGGGGCATGGGCCTCCGGTGCGTGCAGCCATAGCTCCTTAAGCGCTTCGGCGATCGCGTCGAGGCTGGTGGAGTGAAGAGGTTGAATGATGACGGGTGCTCGTGCAGCTCTCCCTCCGTCATGATGATGAAGTCTAGGTCCCAAAAGCGCACGTGCGCGCTCGGGACCTAGGTGATGTCGTGACTAGCCATCGTGAGGCCTGGTGTTGATGTCGAGATGCGCAAAGTCCCCTACCTAGCGCGTCAACTATCGATGTATCGAGTAAACACCAACAAGTAAATTTCTAATATTATCGCGTAGAGGTTGGGCGAGGCGGAGCCCGCCCTTAGAGGTCAAACAAAGTGGAGCCCGCCCCTAGAGGTCGGGTGAGGCACATCACACGACCTTGGGGTTGGCCAAGGCGGAGCCCGTGGCCAGAGGTTGGGCGAGGCGAAGCTCGTGGCCTCGGTGTCGGTTGGAGCTATAGTCGCACCTTTAACTGCCTGGATGGATTAACGTATAATGACCATTAGACCCTCCTCTTGGGTACCCTAGTATTATTCCACGACAGTATTCATATATATGGTAGAGCATTTTAGCAGGGCTTGAGTGCTTCAAACGTGGCTACATTTGGAGAGTAGGCGATGGCACACAAAAAATATATGGGAGGATAGCTGGATCCCGGGAGTCATAATCTAAAGATTCAAACACCTAGAGGGAATAATCTGATCTCAAAGGTGGAGGAGCTGATCAACCCAATAGATACAACATGGGATATTGACTAGATTAAGTCCATATTTTGGTCAGTTGATGTGCCCCAATTTTGGAAATCCCCATCACTCCAGGGAGGGAAGATGTAGTGGTGTGGCATTTTAATAGAAACATGATCTTTTCAGTGCGCTCAGCTTACCAGTGTCAATGGGAGAGTAAGTTTGGGCCAAGATGTAGCTCGATGTTAGCAAGTAGTGCAGCTAGGAGTCAAGTTTGGAACAGGCTGTGGAAACTGCATGTGCCGGGGAAGATTAAGATTTTTGGGTGGCGGGTTTTGCATGGTTTTATTCCTTGCCAGGCTATCCTCACTGAAAGCTCTAGTTTGGTTTTGGTGAATTGATAAAACCCTAAGTGCTAACCTAGTTTATCAAGTGATCATGAGATAGGTAGCACATTCCAAGTGGTGAAGCAAATGAAGATCATGATATGAAGATGACGATGCCATGGTGATGATCAAGTGCTTGGACTTGAAAAGAAGAAAGAGAAAAATAAAAGGCTCAAGGCAAAGATATAAATGATAGGAGCCATTTTGTTTTGGTGATCGAGACACTTAGTGAGTGTGATCACATTTAGGATTGATAGCCATACTATAGAGAGGGGTGAAACTCGTATCAGAATATGGTTATCAAAGTGCCACTAGATGCTCTAACTCATTGTATATGCATTTAGGATCTAGTGGAGTGCTAACACCCTTGAAAATGTTTGTGAAAATATGCTAACACATGTGCACAAGGTGATACACTTGGTGGTTGGCACATTTTTGCAAGGGTGAAGTAGATAGAAGTGAAGAGGTGTTGGTCTCGCTTGTCACAAAGTGACCGGACACTAGTCTCAGAGGAACCAGCAAGTCCGGTCAGTTGTAACAGCGAAGACGCTGGTGTCGGTCAAACGACCGAACGTTGGGTCACTCAGCGACCGGACGCTGGAAGGTTGTGTCCGGTCATGCTGACGTGGCAGCACAGAGGAAGACACCATGTGACCGGACGCTGGCTGTGTCCGGTCAAGCATGACCGGACACGTCCGGTCGGGAAAAATTATTTCTGGAAGCTTACTGGAAATGACCGGACGCTGGGGGTTCAGCGTCCGGTCACTGTTAGCTACTGCGTCTGGTTGTCCTCTGACCATTGAGATCGGGCGCACAACATTTGAAGAGAGGGACACATGGCATGCATCACGTGACCGGACACTGAGGTCCAGCGTCCGATCAATATGACCAGAGCGGCCGGTCACACCGCGTTGTGCCCAGTGAAGGGGTACAACGGCTCTATTTTGTGGGGGCTTCTATTTAAGCCCCATGGCCGGCTCAAGCTCACTCTCTTGGCCATTTTGCATTGACATAGCAACCTTGTGAGCTTAGCCAAAGCCCTCCCACTCATCTCCATCATAGATTCATCATCGTTGTGAGATTGGGAGATAATCTAACTATATTGCTTGAGTGTTTGCATCTAGAGGCACTTGGTATTCGTGTTTCGCTGCGGGATTCGCTTGTTAGTCTTGGTGGTTGCCGCCACCTAGATGGCTTGGAGCAGCGAGGATCGTCGAGCGGAGGGTGGTGATTGTCTCCGGCTTCGATCGTGGTGATTATGAGGGGTTCTTGACCTTTCCCCGGCGGAGAGCCAAAAGGTACTTTAGTGAATTGCTTGTGGCTTGTGTGATCCTCATCTTGTGTTGGTTGTGTGGCACCCTATTGAGGGTTTGGCGTGTGATGTCAATTAGCGCGTGAACCTCCAAGTGAGTGAATTGCCACAACGAGGAGTAGCTCACCGGCCAGCAAGTGAACCTCGGTAAAAAAATCATTGTGTTCATCATTTAATTCCGAGGTGATTGGTCTTCATTGATATTGATTCTTGTGATTGATTGGTTCACTCCTCGACACGGTGGTATAACTATCTTGCTCACTCTCTTTACATTACTACAAACTAGTTGTCAAGCTCTTTAGTGTAGCTAGTTGTGAGAGCTTGTTAGTTTGGTTAGTGTGGCTCTTTAGTTAGCCTTTGAGAGCACACCAACTTAGTGTAGTAACATAGCTATTGTGTGGATAGAAACTATATCAACTAGAATTATGGTAGGTGGCTTGCATTTTTAGTAGGCTAGCGCAACACTTGCTTCGCCTCATAATTGTCTAACTGGTTTGTTAAGTGTTGTTGTAGAAATTTTTATTAGGCTATTCACCCCCATCTAGCCATTAGGACCTTTCAAGTGGTATCAGAGCCGATGTCACCGTGATTTGAGGTATAACAACCTTCGGTGTAAAAATGGCTCAAATCAACAACACCAAGAAGCCACCCCAATTTGATGGCTCAAATTATCTCTATTGGAAAGCTAAGATGACAACTTATATCAAGTCAATCAATAGGAAGGTTTGGAAGGTGGTAGAGACAAAGATTGAGATTGAAGATGAAGAGGCTCTCACCGCCACCGAAGAAATACTACTCCAAAATAATGCCATTGCTCTTAGTGCCATCCATGATGCTTTGGATGAGAGAACATTTGAGTAAATCAAGAACTTTGAGAGAGCTCATGAGGCATGGAAGAAGTTGGAAGAATCATTTGAGGGCACTCAAGCCGTGAAGGGTGCAAAGGCGTACATTCTTAAAGAAAAGTTTGCAAGCTTCAAGATGAAGAAGGATGAGAATGTGCCGGAGATGTTCCATAGGCTTCAAGTGCTTGTCAATGATCTCAAAGCATTTGGAGAAGAGGTGAAGGACAAGGACTTCTCCCACAAGTTCTTGAGATGTTTGTCTTCAAGATTTGGTACATTGGTCACTATTCTAGTGAGGAGTGGTTTGGACACTATGACACCAAACCAAGTATTGGGAGATATAATGACCGATGATACATATAGAGATGATGATGAGAAGGAAGAAAAGAAGGAGAAGAAAGATGAGAAGAAGGATGAGAAGAAGAAGAGTGTGGCATTCAAGGCCACATCATCCAAGGGCAAGGCAAAGCAAGATACATCAAGTGAAGATGATGGTTCATGGGATGATGATGATGATGAGAAGATGGCTCTCTTTGTTAAGAAATTTGGCAAGTTCATGATGAAGAAAGGTACCGTGCTACAAGAAAGAAATCTTCATCCAAGAACAAGGAAGAGTCAAGAAGGTGCTTCAAATGTGGAAGCAAAGATCATATTGTTGCTCAATGTCCATACAATAGCGACAATGATGATGACAACAAGAAGAACAAGAAGAAGGACAAGAATGAAAAGAAAGAGAAGAAGGACAAGATGACCTTCAAGAAGAAGAAGGATGGTTCATATGTGGTCACTTGGGATAGTGATGCTTCCTCAAGTGATGATGATGATAGCGATGATGACAAGACCACTAAGAAGAAGGCACTTGCAAGCATTGCAATCAATGAGAAACCTTCTCTCTTCGACACTCCATCATGCTTCATGGCTAAGGCCACTAAGGTACAAACTTATGATGATGGAAGTGATGATGAATATGATAATGAAAACAAAATAAAAGTGATAGTGATGATAATGAACCTACTAAGGATGAATTGTCTGACATGCTAAAAGATGCTAAAGAACACTTTGACATCAAGAGAAGGGAATGCAAAAGCTTGCGTAAGGAACTAAAAGCCCTTAAGCAAGCCTTTGATGAGCTCAATGCATCTCATGAGAGGATAGAGGAAGCCCATGAGAAGCTTGGCAAGGCTCACAAAAAGCTTGAAAAGGCTCATTTCTCTTTGCTTGATGAGCAAAATAAAAAGAAGCATGTTGAAACTTGCAATGTAGGCTTAACTTGTGACATAATTGATGAATCATTATCTATGCCTATCATTGTTGCTCCCACTAACCCTTCTTATAGTACTTCTACTTCTACCTCATCTAGTAGTGATGGTTTCACTTGTGATGCCTCACTAATGGTTGAGAACGAGAACCTCAAGAAGGAGGTCAATAAGCTCACTAACACCTTGGCTAAGGCCTATGGTGGTGAGGACCTCTTGCTTATGTGCTTGGGTAGCCAAAGAGCTTCTCTCTACAAAGAGGGATTGGGCTATATCCCTAAGAAAGGCAAGGCGGCTTTTGCTCCTCACAAGACTAGTTTTGTGAAGAACAATGGTCGGTTTTACACTAGTTACAAGCAAGTTGGTCATAAAGAGCATGAATGCAAAAACAAGAGCAAAAATGCTAATGTATCCTCCATTAAGCTTGATTCATTTTATATGCTTACCAAGGGTACAAATGGTGTGAAGGCTAAGTTCATTGGTAAACCATGGATGGGCTCAAAGAAGAAAGCCATTTGGGTACCAAAGAGCTTAGTGACTAACCTTCAAGGACCCAAGCAAGTTTGGGTACCTAAAAAGAATTGATCTTCTTTTGTAGGTCAATTACAAAGCCGGAGGAAGGCATTGGGTTCTTGATAGTGGGTGCACTCAACACATGACCGATGATGCAAGAATATTCAACTCAATCAACACCAATGGCAATGATGGTTATGATGGTATCATATTTGGTGACAATGGCAAAGGCAAGGTCAAAGGGCTTGGTAAGATTGCAATATCCAATGACATGAGCATATCCAATGTATTGCTAGTAGAGAGCTTGAACTTTAATTTGCTATCCATGGCTCAATTGTGTGATCTTGGATTCAAATGCATATTTGGGGTAGATGATGTAGAGATCATAAGTGTAGATGGCTCTAACTTGATCTTCAAAGGCTTTAGATATGAGAATCTATACTTGGTTGATTTCAATGCTAGTGAAGCTAGATTATCTATATGCTTGTTCATTAAGTCTAGCATGGGTTGGTTATGGCATAGAAGGATTGGTCATGTTGGAATGAAACAACTGAATAGATTGGTTAAGCATGACTTGGATAGAGGGTTGAAAGATGTTGTGTTTGAAAATGATAAGCTTTGTAGCTCTTGTCAAGCCGACAAACAAGTTGGAAACACCCATCCTAAGAAAAGCATGATGAGCACTAGTAAAGCATTTGAGTTATTGCACATAGATTTGTTTGGGCCAACACAATACACTAGCATTGGTAGTAACAAATATGACTTTATGATAGTGGATGATTACACTAGATACACATGGGTATTCTTTCTAGTGGACAAAAGTGATGTGTTTGCAACATTTAAATCATTTGTCAAGGGCATTCACAATGAGTTTGAAACAACCATCAAGAGAGTTAGAAGTGACAATGGTAGTGAGTTCAAGAACACTAGAATTGATAAGTTGTGTGATGAATTTAGAATTAGATATCAATTCTTGGCCAAGTACACTCCACAATCAAATAGTCTTGTTGAGAGAAAGAATAGAACACTCATTGATATGGCAAGGTCTATGCTTAGTGAGTATAATGTGAGTCAATCCTTTTGGGCCGAAGCTATCAACATGGCTTGCTATTGTAGCAACCGCCTCTATTGTCACCCATTGAAAGAGAAGACACCATATGAGCTCTTGAATGGGAGAAAGCCCAACATTGCATATTTTCGGGTCTTTGGTTGCAAATGCTATATCTTGAAGAAAGGCACTAGATTGGGCAAGTTCGACAAGAAATGTAATGAAGGATTCCTACTTGATTATTCCACTACAAGCAAAGCATATAGAGTTTGGAATTTGGATAGTGGTACTCTTGAGGGAGTTCATGATGTTGAATTTGATGAAACCAATGGTTCACAAGTAGGGAATCAGAACTTATAAGATGTTAGAGGCATTCAACTTTCAAATGCCATGAAGAACATGAATATTGGTGAATTGAGGCCTAGGCAAATGAATGATGATAAAGATGATCAAGTACAAGTGCTCTCTAACTCAAATGTGCAAGATGATACAAATCAAGCTAGTACAAGTGGCTCTCATGACAATGAACAAGATCAAGTGGCTAGTACATCATCTCAACCCAATGATCAAGCAAGTGCAAGCAATCAAGTTTCAATCCTCCAACCAACAAATATTGCAAGGGATCATCCATTGGACACTATAATTGAAGATATTACAAGAGGTGTACAAACAAGATCAAGATTGGCTTTATTTTGTGAGCATTTCTCATTTGTGTCATCCATTGAACCAAAAAAGATAGGTGAAGCATTGAAGGATGTTGATTAGATGAATGCTATGCATAAAGAATTGAACAATTTCACAAGAAATCAAGTATGGGAATTAGTAGAGAGACCAAAGGGACACAATGTGATTGAAACCAAATGGGTCTTTAGAAACAAACAAGATCAAGATGGGATAGTAGTAAGGAACAAAGCAAGATTGGTAGCACAAGGCTATACATAAGTTGAAGGTCTTGATTTTGGAGAAACATATGCCCCGGTTGCTAGATTGAAAGCAATTAGAATCTTGCTAGCCTATGCTTATGCCCACAACATCAAGCTCTATCAAATGGATGTTAAGAGTGCATTTCTCAATGGTTATATCAATGAAGAAGTATATGTTGAGCAACCAAGCCCGACCATGTGTACAAGTTGAAGAAGGCATTGTATGGCTTGAAGCAAGCACCTAGAGCATGGTATGAGAGATTGAGGGGCTTCCTACTCTCTAAAGGGTTCATGATGGGCAAGGTTGACACCACTCTTTTCATCAAGAATATTGGAAAAGATCTATTTGTATTGCAAATCTATGTTGATAACATCATATTTGGATCAACCAATCAAGACTTTTGTGATGAGTTTGGAAAGATGATGGCTAAAGAGTTTGAGATGTCCATGATTGGAGAGTTAAGTTACTTCCTTGATCTTCAAATCAAGCAATTGAAGAATGGTACATTTGTGAGTCAAGGCAAGTATATCAAGGACATGATTAAGAAGTTTGGCATGAATGATAGCAAAGTCATTAGCACACCAATGGGAACAAATGACAACTTGGATAGTGATGCAAGTGGCAATATGGTAGATCAAAATTGTATCGGTCTATGATTGGAAGCCTACTCTATGTTACCACATCAAGGCCGGATGTCATGTTTAGTGTATGCATGTGTGTAAGATTTCAAGCCTCACTAAGAGAAAGTCATTTAAAGGCTACAAAAAGAATATTGAGGTACTTGAAGCATACACCAAATGTTGATTTGTGGTATCCCAAAGGAGCAAAATTTGAGCTAGTTGGTTACTCCAACTCGGATTATGCGGGATGCAAGGTTGAAAGAAAGAGCACCCCAGGCACATGTCAATTGTTGGGAAGATCACTTGTTTCATGGTCATCAAAGAAGCAAAATAGTGTTGCATTATCAACCACCGAACCCGAATACATATCCACCAGTAGTTGTTGTGCACAAGTACTTTGGATGAAGGCCACTTTGAGTGACTTTGGAATCAAGTTCAAGAAAGTGACATTGATACGTGACAATGAGAGCGCAATCAAGATGACCAATAATCTAGTTCAACATGCAAGAACAAAGCACATTGATGTCCGCCACCATTTCATAAGAGATCACCAACAAAAAGGGGATATTTGCATTGAGAGTGTAGGCACCGAAGATCAACTTGCCGACATATTCACCAAGCCATTGGATGAGAAAAGGTTTTACAAGCTAAGGAATGAGTTGAACATATTGGATTTCTCAAATATGTGTTGATGCACCCCCCACTTATATGACATGCCTCTCCTTCGAGCAATCCAAGGTAAAAATTGATTGGCATGGCATACATCCTTGCTAAGGACTTGTTTAGTGCATCTAGACATCTTTCACATTTAATAGGCTCATTCATAAAAATCAAATGAATTTGTTGTTTGTATGGTACCACTATTGCTACTATACTTTACTTGATCTAGTGGTAGCATATGACATGTTTGTGGGCTTGTAAACCTAGTGTTTGATCTAGAAAATGAGCTCTAAATGTTTAACTCAACATGGTACAAGACAACCCTTATTTAGAGGTGTGAAGAAGCTTGTCCTTGGATCAAACCAAGTTAAATATCTTTGGCAAATGATCTAGATTTGACCAAATTTGGGAAAATAATCATCACCCCATTGATTGACAATGATAATCCTAACCTATCTATAATTTAAGTCTTTATGGTCATTGATGACAAAGGGGGAGAGAAACAAAGATATGAGTGATAGGGGAGTATCTGGCATAGGGGGAGAAATATGATAAAGGTGGTAAAGGAAAGGAAGGATCAATTAAAATTTTAAACACACAAGTAGGGGGAGCAAGCTCATGAACTTGTATGGTGCATTTGAATGTGCATTTCATATGTTTGCTTGCATGGCACAAGTTTTAAATTTCAATATCCATGCTTATATGGTGTGTGCTAGTTGTAGGTTTGAATGATGAAATGAAAATCTAGCATGCATAGGTTATCTAGTGATTTCATTTCTAAGTGTTTCAAGTGGTATCAAGCTAACCATGGTGCTAAGGATGGTATAATAGTGCGCTCCGATTGGTATCACACTTCAAAGGTCCATCTTTTATACCTTAGCATCATTTGGTAGATATTGTCTCATATATTTTCTATCTAAGCATATGTGCAAGCTACAATCCAAACTCTTAGCACATATGTAGGAGGAGCAATCGCTACCATATGGAGTTCATGAAACTTGTTCATATCTTTTTACACGTGGTAAATATGCTTGGGCAAGCAACATGGATTCAATTGAATTTCAATTCATATCTTTGTGAAAGGGTTGTCATCAATTACCAAAAAGGGAGAGATTGAAAGCTCTAGTTTAGTTTTGGTGAATTGATGAAACCCTAAGTGCTAACCTAGTTTATCAAGTGATCATGAGATAGGTAGCACATTCTAAGTGGTGAAGCAAATGAAGATCATGATATAAAGATGGCGATGCCATGGTGATGATCAAGTGCTTGGACTTGAAAAGAAGAAAGAGAAAAATAAAAGGCTCAAGGCAAAGGTATAAATGATAGGAGCCATTTTGTTTTGGTGATCGAGACACTTAGTGAATGTGATCACATTTAGGATTGATAGCCATACTATTGAGAGGGGTGAAACTCGTATCGGAATGCGGTTATCAAAGTGCCACTAGATGCTCTAACTCATTGCATATGCATTTAGAATCTAGTGGAGTGCTAACACTCTTGAAAATGTTTGTGAAAATATGCTAACACATGTGCACAAGGTGATACACTCGGTGGTTGGCACATTTGAGCAAGGATGAAGTAGATAGAAGTGAAGAGGTGTTGGTCTCACCTATCACAAAGTGATCGGACGCTAGTCTCAGAGGAACCAGCGCGTCCGGTCAGTTGTAACAGCGAAGACACTGGTGTCGGTCAAATGACCGGATGCTGGGTCGCTCAGCGACCGGACGCTAGAAGGCTATGTCCGGTCATGATGATGTGGCAGCACAGAGGAAGACACCGTGCGACCGGACGCTGGCTGTGTCCGGTTGGGAAAAATCATTTCTAGAAGCTTACTGGAAATGACCGGATGCTGGGGGTTCAGCGTCCGGTCATTGTTAGCTGCTGCGTCTGGTCGTCTTTTGACCGTTGAGATTGGGCACATAGCATTTGAAGAAAGGGACACATGGCGTGCATCACGTGACTGGACACTAAGGTCCAGCGTTCGGTCAATATGACCGGAGCGACGGTCACCCCGCGTTGTGCCCAGTGAAGGGGTATAACGGCTCTATTTTGTGGGGGCTTTTATTTAAGCCCCATGGCCGACTCAAGCTCACTCTTTTGGCCATTTTGCATTGACATAGCAACCTTGTGAGCTTAGCCAAAGTCCTCCCACTCATCTCCATCATAGATTCATCATCTTTGTGAGATTGGGAGAGAATCTAAATGTATTGCTTGAGTGTTTGCATCTAGAGGCACTTGGTATTCGTGTTTGTTGCGGGATTCACTTGTTACTCTTAGTGGTTGCCGCCACCTAGAAGGCTTGGAGCAGCGAGGATCATCGAGCGGAGGGTGGTGATTGTCTTCGGCTCCGATCATGGTGGTTGTGAGGGGTTCTTGACCTTTCCCCGGCGGAGAGCCAAAAGGTACTTTAGTGAATTGATCGTGGCTTGTGTGATCCTCATCTTGTGTTGGTTGTGCGACACCCTATTGATGGTTTGGCGTGTGATGCCAATTAGCACGTGAACCTCCAAGTGAGTGAATCGCCACAACGAGGAGTAGCTTGCCGGCAAGCAAGTGAACCTCGGTAAAAAATCATTGTGTTCATCATTTAATTATGAGGTGATTGGTCTTCATTGATATTGATTCTTGTGATTGATTGGTTCACTCCTCGACACGGCGGTATAACTATCTTGCTCACTCTCTTTATATTACCGCAAACTAGTTGTCAAGCTCTTTAGTGTAGCTAGTTGTGAGAGCTTGTTAGTTTGGTTAGTGTGGCTCTTTAGTTAGCCTTTGAGAGCATACTAACTTAGTGTAGTGACATAGTTATTGTGTGGATAGAAACTATATCAACTAGAATTGTGGTAGGTGGCTTGCATTTTTAGTAGGCTAGCGCAACACTTGCTTCACCTCATAATTGTCTAACCGGTTTGTTAAATGTTGTTATAGAAATTTTTATCAGGCTATTCACCCCCCTCTAGCCATTAGGACCTTTCACTCGCAAACCGGCATATTTCAACCACTAGTGGATGCCCGATGTGTCAACACGGAGCTAAAGATATCAAGCACTTGTTGTTCACGTGTGATCGTGCAAAGGCTGTATGGAGTGCGATTTGGATTTGGGGCATGATATCCTCTCTACTTAGCATAGATCGGTCAGGTTCCATCATCTTGGAAGAAATTATAAGAAGAGGAGAGAAAATTGGGAGTCTAGATATTGGCATGGTGGAGCTTGTTCTAGTGGGAAGCATTTCCAAAAGCTTTTTTATATAAGGAAGATTTTATTGATTTTTACATGATATATCGAGTTGAAGTGATCTGATACAAAAGGTTTGAGATTGAAAAATATATCTACAAAAGGTTTGAAAAAAACTCTAGCCTCTGCTTGATGTGAACACAACCACAAAATAAAACAAAACAATCTCATGGACTCTCCAATAACTGGCTAGAGGCACTTGTTGACCTCTGACTCATCGCATCTCCCCTTCCTCTCCTAATCTCTACTACTAAAAGGATTGAAAAGGATCTCTACTACCAAAAAGATTCAAAGGAAATCGTCAGCACTAGCATTCAGCGTGCCTTCTCGGTCCCCCCCTCTCTGAGCTCGGATTGAATTAGTGATGCCCATGGATACCCGATTACCCGATGGGTTTTACCCGCTAAAGACATAGGTATGGGAACATTTCTATACCCGCAGGTATGCTAAAGGTAAAAATCTCTACCCACTAGGAAGCGAGTATGGGTACGGAAAGATACTACCCATACCCGTGTACCCACGAGTACTTTATACCCGTCTTAGCAACACATATGCATTCGTTAATTATTATAAAATACACACATATCCAATATATCTATGAATTTTATATATTAATTAGTGAAATTTTGTTGCTATGTTATAATTGTTGATCTCTGTTCATAAATAATTAACGATATGTGATTTTAGTAAAATAGTATATTCATGTTTTTTGGTTGTAGCGAGTATACATTCAGGTACGGGATACGGTTTTACGATGGAATGTTATTGGAGCTTGAAGGATTCGAAGATGGTATCATTGAGAAGAAAACTCATGGAAACAATCTAGTTCAAGCAAAAGACAAATGAAATGGATTTCTATGCGTGCTTATTGTTGGTCCATATCACCGTATGACTTGGGATTGCTTGAGTGGGTGAAGATAGCAAGGAAAGGGCTTCGAAGGACCAAGCGAGGGTGAAGGGAAAGCAATGGCCTGGGTGCCGAAGGACCAAGGCTATGGTGAAGAAGAGAGTACTTGCATTGAGTTTTGGCACCAATCAAGCAATGAAAAGTCACATTGTGAGGAGGATCAAATCATTCTTGGATTATAGGAAGAAGTGACTTGATGCCATTGAGTGAATTCATATGTTTGAAACTAGACCCAGTCACATGCTCAAGATGGTTGTGCTCAAACGAAAGAGATGAGTTGGTTGCCACCCTCATGTGTTAAAGATTGCAAGATGTGGCATTTGGATTGAATTGGAGCTCAAGTGGTTTAATTCTAATTTTATTTTATTTTCTAGTATTGAGTTTATAGGAATGTCGTACTATCAAGAGAGATACAACATGTTGATCAATGACTAGTTCATGGTGCTCAAATTAACCCATGAAAGGATTGAGAGAAAGGGTCAAATAGTGCTAACTTGATGTACTGTTGGGGGGCATACTAAATGGTCTAGTATAGTATGGCATATCGGAGGATATGGTATGAGCTCCAAGGCAGTGTTAACCCTGTGTTCTTGAGCTAACCTTGTGAGCTAACAATGTCCGATCAGTTCATATCATAGGATCCAGTATGACATACCAGAGGATCTAGTATGGGTCAGACAGGTCCAACGGCTAGTTTTTAGAGTAGGGTATTTATACCCCTTAGCTCTCTCCTTTGAGGTTGCTGATTCTGGTGCGCCCCATAAAATTTCTAGAACCTTGTGATACACTCCACACACCTTCTCTCTATGAGACTAATACTTAGTGTGAAATTCAAGTGGGGTTGAGTGAGATTCAAAATAGAGAGCAAAAGGGCAAGACAACACTCGAGCACTTATGGCAAGTCAAGGATTTTATGAAGCATTTACTCTTGGAGGTAAAGCCTCCTAAACATCTAGGAGTCGATCGTGAGCATCTGAGTTTGTGAAAGAGCCACAAGTTTATGAGGGCTACGATCTTGCCCTTGAAAGGGAAATGATCAACCTATTAGATCGAGGAGCGTGGTTGAAAGAGACTCGGTTAGAGTGCACCCAGAGTGGTCACTCACAACTTCATCGATGGAGACATACGACTCAAGTATGACCACGACTTAGTGTCTCCTTGCATTTTGAATTGCTATAGTTGTTTCTCTTTAGGTCTACTCAGGTTGTGTTCTTTGGTGTGAAGGATATCTTCACATTTTATCTTTTGGAAATCCCTTGCGCATTAGGAATGAAGTTTGAGCCAAGAAGGAGGAAGTTCATCTAGGAACTTCACTGGCCCGAGAATACCAGACCATTCGGTATTGTAGGGTCCTACTTCAACTTTGCTTTTCTGTACTTAACAAACTTTGGATCACCTTGTCTTATACCTCTCATAGTTTAATTTCTTGCAATCGTTCCCTATTAAACAAGACAGAGAAAGAAATAGATGTAACACATTTCATAACCTTATCCACCCATCACCCATGGATAGCTAAAGCACAACTTTAACATTATTGCCTCTAAATAATTCCATTCTACTCTATCATAAGCCTTAGTGTTGTCTAGCTTCAAAGCATAGTGGGCATTAGCTTTTGAGTGATTTTTTGCGCATAAAATACAAGCATTCATATGCCACCAGAACATTATGAGTAACAATTCTACATGGAACTAAAGCTGACTGCTCATTATAATGATATCTAGAAGAACCATCTTCAATCAGTTCACCAATGCCTTGGATATAATTTTGTATATCACATTGCAAAGGCTTATCGGTCAAAATTGGTTCAAGGATACTGGATTTTGGACCTTGGGAATTAGAACAGTGAACGTATCATGTTAATTCCAGCAGGTGTTTCATCTCCATGGAGAACCCTCGAGCACCATTCCGGTTAGATCATCACCACAAATATCCCAGTTGTGTTGGGAAACAAGATCACCAACTATCAATATCATCCATACAAATCCCAATTGTGTTGGAAAACAAGATCACCATCAAAATTGGCGCGTAGGGCCCAACATGAAAAGAGCACATGCGACTGTGAGTACCCTCTGCATCAGCCCATTCGGCCTTCGTCCCAACCAAATCGACCGACATGCTCACAAACGGCTCCAAGAAGGGTGTGTTTGATTTGAGGACAAGAGTGGATGGGATATTGCCATCCATGGATATAGGGGTATGGATATGTCTGTTTGGTTGTATGGATGGGACGGACCATTTTTCTATTTGGTTAGATGCATGAGAGTGGACGGGAGGAGAATACTTACTAATTATATTTATATTATTTAAAAATAACAACTAATTATATACTAAATAATTCTATAGAAACTAATTTTGTCATGATAATCCCTAATTAAAAATAAAAAATGTTAATTAGCACCATATTTTTTTCAAAAATATTAGCACCATAATTATCCTAATTAGCATACAAAACATGTACTAATTAACATATTAGCACTTATCAAAGTTAATCTTGACATCATAATTACTAAGCAATAATATACATACTAATAATCCTTAATTATTTACTAATGACATAGATTAGAAAACATGGATGAGCTCGCCAGATAATTTTGGCATCTGAAAGATATTCCTCTGACTGAGATATCTATAACGAGCTTGTCCCTCCAGCCAAACAAGGCTCGTCCATCGGACCGCCCTATGGGATGTCCATCGAACTAAACGCACCCGAAGTCACACGAGAAGATCCGCAGAACATCCGAGCAACTGCCAGCGCACGGGGAGTGGTCCCATTTCAAAATTTCAAAAATGTATCACCGACGAAGCGGAAAATATCAGAACGAACCAACCGGCCGTTGCACGGACGAGAACTCGAGAAGCCCGAACTGTCAAAACAATCGAAACTGCAAGGGCTCAAACGCAAAAATATCGTCCCCTCCTTTCGCCGGCACTCCATCGTGGCCCAGGCTGTCGTCCTTTTCTATAAAGCGAGCCGAGTGGGAGGAGCCGGAACCCTAGCCGAGCACCGCAGAGACAGGCGTCTTCGTACTCGCCTCTCTCCGCGACTCAAAGCTCCCCCCTTCTCCCATTTCCCACAGCCGCCGCCGCTCCACCCTTCCGACGACGCCATGAGGGAGTGCATCTCGATCCACATCGGCCAGGCCGGTATCCAGGTCGGAAACGCGTGCTGGGAGCTCTACTGCCTCGAGCATGGCATTCAGGTAACGATCCGTCCAATTCCTCTTCCGTTCTCCCACTCCCACTGCTGAGGTAGTTGTGTAATCGGTATGTGAGTTTCGTCGCTGATGTGTTCTGGATTTGGTGCGACTGAATCGGGGAAGGAAATGACATTTCAAATCGGTAGATCTGTAGGGATCTGGCTGTATGCAATGGTGGCTGCCCAGATCCGCGTTTGCTAGGTCTGATCCGTAGATCTGGTAAAATGGTGTCTGATTGAGGATGCGATTGCTTTTTATCTACAATTTTGGATGGAGAAATTTGATTAAATTTTGGATGGAGAATTGCACATTATTTTCCACGATCCATTGAATCCAGAAGTTATGCAGAGTAATTGTTGTTGATTTTGCCTATACATTTGGTGGATCTGAGTGCCCTGAGACCGTTTAAAATGTTGTCAATTTGGATCTGTAAATTTTCATAGGCCAAGTTTGTATTACCTGTTTATATGTAGGCCCTTACGTACTGATGCAGAGCGTAGTATGTAAATTTGATGTACATCAATTTGTATTGTTAACAGCCTTAGGCAACTGAACCAAATTGCCTTTGGGATAGAGACTGACATGTTGTATTATGTAGTCCTAGTTGTTATTAGCTTTCTGTAGGGCTTTGCTTATGTATTTGAAATGTTTGCAATCTGAGATTTAATCGTGGTTTGTAACATGGTCATTCAGGCACGAGTTTACCTTAAGATCGTGCATCTACCTGGTGTACTAGTGTAGGTGGCATGCAATTTTACACTGACTGCATTTGAATCATTTGGCCTCCTTTTGTAATTTGCATAAATAAGGATGCTATGTTTGTATTCTATTCAGGCTGATGGCCAGATGCCTGGTGACAAGACCGTTGGGGGAGGTGATGATGCTTTCAACACCTTCTTCAGTGAGACTGGCGCTGGGAAGCACGTCCCCCGTGCTGTGTTTGTTGACCTTGAGCCCACTGTCATCGATGAGGTGAGGACTGGCACCTACCGCCAGCTCTTCCACCCAGAGCAGCTCATCAGTGGCAAGGAGGATGCAGCCAACAACTTCGCCCGTGGTCACTACACCAGTAAGTAATCTGATCTGATCTTCAGTTTACATGGGTCCCAGATATATTCCCTCTAATGAACATCTTACTTAAACTTGATTTGCTTCTCTTGCAGTTGGCAAGGAGATTGTTGACCTGTGCCTTGACCGCATCAGGAAGCTTGCCGATAACTGCACTGGTCTCCAGGGCTTCCTTGTCTTCAACGCTGTTGGTGGAGGAACTGGCTCTGGACTTGGTTCCCTCCTTTTGGAGCGCCTGTCTGTTGATTACGGCAAGAAGTCCAAGCTTGGGTTCACTGTGTACCCATCCCCCCAGGTCTCTACCTCGGTGGTTGAGCCATACAACAGTGTCCTGTCCACCCACTCTCTCCTCGAGCACACTGATGTCGCTGTCCTTCTCGACAATGAGGCCATCTACGACATCTGCCGCCGCTCCCTTGACATTGAGCGCCCAACCTACACCAACCTCAACAGGCTTGTGTCCCAGGTACTGTCTTGGTCTGCCTTTGCATTCTGCCAGGTAAACGTTCTGAAATCTGGGCTTTTGTCTCTAACCATCAGCTGTTACTGATGTTGTTCAGGTCATCTCATCCCTGACTGCTCCCTGAGGTTCGATGGTGCTCTTAATGTGGATGTGAATGAGTTCCAGACCAACCTGGTGCCCTACCCGAGGATCCACTTCATGCTTTCCTCCCACGCTCCAGTGATCTCTGCTGAGAAGGCCTACCATGAGCAGCTGTCTGTGGCTGAAATCACAAACAGCGCCTTCGAGCCATCCTCCATGATGGCCAAGTGTGACCCCCGCCATGGCAAGTACATGGCCTGCTGCCTTATGTACCGTGGTGATGTGGTCCCCAAGGACGTGAACGCCGCTGTGGCCACGATCAAGACCAAGCGCACCATCCAGTTTGTGGACTGGTGCCCAACTGGCTTCAAGTGCGGCATCAACTACCAGCCTCCTAGCGTGGTGCCCGGTGGTGACCTGGCCAAGGTGCAGCGTGCCGTGTGCATGATCTCCAACTCCACCAGTGTTGTGGAGGTGTTCTCCCGCATCGACCACAAGTTCGACCTCATGTACGCCAAGCGTGCCTTCGTGCACTGGTACGTGGGTGAGGGTATGGAGGAGGGCGAGTTCTCTGAGGCCCGAGAGGATCTGGCGGCGCTTGAGAAGGACTATGAGGAGGTCGGTGCTGAGTTTGATGAGGGCGAGGAAGGCGATGAGGGTGACGAGTACTAGAAGCTTGCTGGTGCGGCATCGTCAGGCCTGTGTGCTGCTCTTATCCCGTGATCTGCCATGAGTGTTTCGTTCTGTTATTTGAGTCTGTTGGTTTCCGAACTATCTGTCATTGTGTAGTTTACAACACCTGATGTTGTAAGACTTGGTTAATTCCCCCGCTTTGCCACTGGGTTATTAAGAATGTCTTTATGGACGGTTATCTACATTGTTGCTTCTTTGATATTGAAGATGAGTCGTCATGTCATCACTCATCAGTAGTTGATGGTGCCGTGCCTCTGGAGTTTATCTGTATACCCCACTGGCAATCTTCAAGGCAGTCAAGCATCAGGATTTTACCCCAAGCATTCTCCGGTAAGCGTCAAACTTACCTTCGTCTTGAGCATGCACCAGAGTGGCACGTAGATCTTGTCACGGAGGTTTTATTGTACCCTCTGGTTCTTTGCTCGAATGCCCGACCATTTTGCCATGCAAAACAAGCGGTAGTGGTCTTCTCATCCTCGGGTTGCCACGCACACAGCTATACGTTGCAGTACCCGCAGAGTTTGGTTTGGGTTTTGAGAAAAATCGCACCGGAAAACGTTAATCATGTGTCGGCTTTCCCTTTTGTAACGAAAAAAAATGCCACTGTGGGTGTCCTTAAGCTCTGTTTGGAGTTTTAGTGGACTAAATTTAACTGTGGTGGATCGAAATAGCCAACTAAAATCAGCTAAAAGTGCTCCTAGCTAATGTAAAACATATTATCTCTTTAGTTGTTCCAGCCCCGCTAATGGGAGCTAAAAGTGGCAAATGACCAAATTGCCCTCGCACATTTTATTCGTGTCTACGCACTCAGAACCGCTCGACTGCGTTCTTTCTCCCCATCCGCGCGCGACCGCCACTTTTTCCCCTTCACCGCGCGGTCGCGAAGCTGAACCTAGCTGCCACCCGCGCAATCCAGGCGACGACAGCGAGGCGGCGAGACTCGTTGGCGAGATGACGCAGCTCCTGTCCAATCCACCGGCAATGTAGCACGTGCATGCAACAAGGCACAAGAGCAGAGGAGGCGCGAGAGCTCACCGTTCTAGCCGATCTAGGCTGGTCGGTGATAGGGTGGTCGCCCGTGGCGAGCGGAGCTAAGGCACGACAAGGGCTCGCGTGGGCCCGCTGAGGCTCGTGGCTTGCTCAAACGTGTTTGCAGGCCTCAGGCCACGCGAGTAGGCGGAATGGTGGCAATGGTCGTACCGGCGATTGCGAATGACAGTGCACGGCGGCTCCCGTGTCCCGGCTCGGGTTCGGTTGATGACAATGCACGTGGGGTGATGGAAAAGGTGAGGGCGAGCTCGGTTCGGCTAAGGAGGAGGAGAAAGGAGCGGCGGAAGCTACTTTGCTGACGCCCATGGCAATGGCACTGGCGGCAGACCCTAGGGTCCTGGTTCGAATTCGAACTACGAGCGTGAGCAAGGGACGGAGGCGAAGGTGCTGGTGGTGTGGATAAGGCGCGAGGATGGCTTGGAGGCGGCAGACACGATAGTGGGAGCAATGGGGATGGAGGAGGAAGAAAGGGGCGATAGTGTCAATATCCACCCATTAGCTAGAGGATCCAAATAGCCCAGCTAAACTTTTGTTGTTTAAACTTTAACTAGTCAAATTAGCTAACTAAAGTTTAGCGGAGATGGATCCAAACAGGTAGCCCTGAGCAAAATTAACCGAGATCTGAAAACCGAAACCGAAACCGAAACCGAAAAATTCGGTTCCAGATATTGAGGAACCAAAATAACCGAAGAAAATTCGGTTCCTACTCTCGGGTAACCGAATTACATGAATTATACTACACTTACTTGTATTTTGTAAGATTATGTTTGGTTTATGTGTGGTGTTTTATATTTGACATACTATATATTTGTGTTACTATATTGCTATTGTTTTCTTATAAGTTATTATTACTAAAAATTAATATAGTGTTGCATAAATTTGCCTTACAACACGCATATTTATTGTTGTCTTGAGGTATTCTCAAAAAAATCAGTTAGTTCGGTTAGAACCAGAACTGAACCGGAATTGCCGGTTCCGAGAAATTTTTAGAACCGATCGATTCCTATTTTTTAAGAACCAAATTTCTTTAAAAACCGCGAGAAACAAATCGAAACCGAACCCAGAACCGAACGCCGAATGCCCATGCTTACAAACAGGGCCTTAGTCAGAGCCTTTGTCCATCACGTCTTGCTAGCATCCATACCACTGAGGTAGTGCACTAGTGCTTATCGGTCTCAAAAATCATTTGCTACGGTAAGATTTAGCCCTTCCATGCATGCTTTTGCCACCATTGTTGTGAAAGGCATTTCTAGGATATCAGCTGTGTTTGGCATGACAATGACTATCCTTGCCTCTTGTGAAACCTCTTTGATTCAAAGGCACCGTCCACGTTGACTTCCATCCACCCTATCCACCCTATCGGAGGCGGCTTCCATCCGCTTGCTTCAATTTTTTTCTTGACCAACAATGAGAGAACGGGCTGTTTGATTTATAGGGCTGATTTGTTGTGGAAGAAAAATAATGTTTAATGGCTAAAAAGTAGGGTTGATTCTGGCTGATAAGCTCAAGCGAACATAGCCTCAGTCATGTTGCTTTGTTTTTGTCGTTGAATGCTTGTTCTATTGTTGTACTTATATCACATAGATACATAGGGCATATTTGGTTTCCTCTAGTGCCTCCCAACAAAAAGTTAGAACAATGATTGTATTTAGATGCTTTATCCAGCTATATCATTATCTGTGCGGGTAAGGATTTCCTTGCCAGCAAGGGAGAGCCAAAATTGCTCTCAGGATAAGGCCGTCCGTGCCTTGAGTCTCCGTGTGGTGTCGTGTGCGTACGTGTGTTGGGTTCTTGGAGCGTGCGTGTGCGTCTGTTTTTCTTTTTTTTTTTTTTTGTTTTCTTTTGGAAATTCTTTTCTTTATTAAAAAAACAATTCAATAACGACGTATATATGTTGAAGCTGCTGTGCACGTTTTAAAGGGATAACGTCACCAGTTTAGGTTGGGAGTGACTGTAGCTGCCTTCTCCGTCCTCATCCATCCAACAAACAGAAAAATAACTCGTCTTATCAACAAATATCCATCCAACCAAACAAAAAATTGACTCGCCCTATCCATCTAACCAAACAGACAACATGAATATCCATATCCACAAATCCATAAATGACCATATCCTATCTAACTTTATCATCAAAACAAACACACCCTTAGCAAAGTAAGGCAAGGCTAGAAAAGGAACCAAGCATGTCCATACTCTCTTTCGTCACAAAATAAGTCCCACTATAGTATTTGTGTCGGTCAAACTTTTTTATGTCTAACTATGTTTGTATAAAATATTAGTAACATTTCTATCTTTAAATAAACTTATATTATAAAAATATATTTAACAATCTATCTAATGATACTAATTATGTACTATATATATTAATTTTTTTATATATTTGATTGAAGTCGAGAGTGTTTGATTCTTGGTAAGCGAGAACCATACTGGTCCCGTTCGCTTGGAGAAATCTGAAAAATTCTATGAGAGAAAAACACTGTTCCAAATAAAAAATAAATAAATTAGATTTAAGGACACACGAACATGTCCCTGGATGCACGCAAAGCACAGGCCACGACCTGGATGCATGCGTGGGCGCAATATGCCGAAAAAACTCAAGCACCGCCAAGAAAGTCTCTGATGAGTCTAATTTCTAATATTTTAAGAGTTCGTTGTTCAAAACTGTTCAAGAAACTTTTATTCGGTGCTCTCAATAATGTTTGCCCTGTGTTTAGTTCGCGAAATTTGAAAATTTGGTTACTGTAGCACTTTCGTTTTTATTTGGTAATTAGTGTTCAATCATGGACCAATCAGCCTCAAAACGTTCGTCTCGCGATTTTCAACCAAACTATGAAATTAGTTTTTTTTCATCTATATTTAATACTCCATGTATGTATTACAAGATTTAATGTGATAACTACGGTAGCACTTTTTGAAAAACTTTTTAATAACTAAACACAACCTTGCCCAACGGCCCAACGGCCAGGGCAGCGTCGGCACTCCCGCTCCGCCATTTCAAAATTTGAAAATATCAGCGCGGCACCCACGAAGGGGAACCACCCGTCAAAATCGACACCCACGTCGAGCGTCTCACCTCACTCACCTATAAACGGGTCCTACCGTATGCCTGGCCCACAGACAGGTAAGATGTCGCCGCAGGTGCTGTCCTCTCGCACCGAACGTTAGGTGAACCGTGAATAGATCACCAACTGCTTTTTAGAGCTACAGTCGTGGACACGCACATAACTGGGCCCATTTAACAGACAATCAGCCTGTTCGCTTGCTCGTAAACGATCGTAAATTTCCAGCCGAGAACAGTATTTTTCTCTCACACCAAACCAGCCAGCAGTAAATAATCCACGATACGATACGGCCTCCCGAACAGGCTGAATAAGGGCTATCTCTAACCACAACATATAAAATACAAGACCCATTTGTCTTTTGGATAACGCTACAGGCAAAAGATTCGATACATATTCGACATCTTCTCTAACAATAAGACCTAAAATAGAATCCTTTTTGCAAATGAGTTTTCAGAAGAGAGGATAACCATATTTAGGTTTGTCTCTCAGCAATCAAAATAGGTCTCCCGTATAGATACTCTGTTGAAGGCTAGTTTTGATCTTTTGCTATCCATTTTGATTTTGAGTGTCCATATGAGTTCTGATAGTCTACAGCATATTCACTTGCTTGTATCTGGTTTATAAACTATGGTTTATTAATCAACGAACAATATTTTTCTCTCACATCAAAATAACTAACAATATTTTCAACCATAGCTTATAAACAAATCAGCCCAAACCGACAGTAAGCTTAGCAGCGGTGGGTTGTGGCTCGTAGCAACTCAGGTACACCAACAAAAAGCAAAGTAATTTTGAAATATTTTGCTCCCAAGTCCTAATAAGTCCCAGATTAGTCGGTTTGGCACTGTCTGTGGCAGTGGCACGAACAAACCGACAGTTGCACGGACGAGGAGCCCGAACCGTGAAAACAATCGAAAACCCAGGGGCTCAAACGCAAAAACACCGTCTCGTCCCCTCGCTTTCGCTTCGGCGGCACTCCATCGTGGCCCAGGCTGTCGTTCCGTTCTATAAAGTGAGCCGAGTGGGAGGCAGCGGAACCCTAAGCCGAGCACCGCAGAGACAGGCGTCTTCGTACTCGCCTCTCTCCGCGACTCAAAGCTTTCCCCCTTCTCCCATTTCCGACACCCGCCGCCGCTCCACCCTTCAGACGACACCATGAGGGAGTGCATCTCGATCCACATCGGCCAGGCCGGTATCCAGGTCGGAAACGCGTGCTGGGAGCTCTACTGCCTCGAGCATGGCATTCAGGTAACGATACGTCCATTTCCTCTTCCGTTGTCGCGCTGTTGACGTAGATCTGTAATCGGTATGTGAGTTTCGTCGCTGATGTGTGCTGGATCTGGCGGGACTGAATCGGGAGACGAATTAGTATTTAAAATCGGTAGATTTGTACGGATCTGGCTGTATGTGATGGTGGTTGCCCAGATCCGCCTTTGCTAGGTCTGATCCGTAGATCTGGTGAAATGGTGTCTGATCGAGGTCGCGATTATTTGTTATCTGTAATTTTGGATAGAGTATTTGAATATGAATTACTCGATATTGCACATTATTTTCCATGATCCAGTAAATTTAGTAATTATATAGGGTATTTGTTGTTGATTTTGCCTATACGTGTGGTAGACCTGAGTGCTCTGAAAGTTTAAATGCACTGTCACTTTGGATCTGTAAATATTCATAGGCCAAGTTTGTATTGCCTGTTTATATGTAGACCCTTGATGTACACATGCAGAGTACAGTATGTTAATTTGATGTACATCTATTCGTATTGTTATTAGATCTGCAAAAGATTAATACACATCAGGCTTAGGCACCTTAATCCAATTGCTTCTTGTTGTTTAGATCTGTTAGAAATGGGATAGAGACTGGCATTATGTATTATGTAATCATGGTTTGAAACATGCTCATTCAGGCACGTGTTACCTTGAAGATTATGCATCTCTTTGGTGTACTAGTGTAGGTGGCATGCAATTTTACACTGACTGCATTTGAATCATATGGCCTCCTTTTGTAATTTGCATAAATAAGGATGCTATGTTTGTATCCTATTCAGGCTGATGGCCAGATGCCTGGTGACAAGACCATTGGGGGAGGTGATGATGCTTTCAACACCTTCTTCAGTGAGACTGGCGCTGGGAAGCACGTCCCCCGTGCTGTGTTTGTTGACCTTGAGCCCACTGTCATCGATGAGGTGAGGACTGGCACGTACCGCCAGCTCTTCCACCCAGAGCAGCTCATCAGTGGCAAGGAGGATGCAGCCAACAACTTCGCCCGTGGTCACTACACCAGTAAGTAATCTGATCTGATCTTCAGTTTACATGGGTCCCAGATATATTCCCTCTGTAATGAACATCTTACTTAAACTTGATTTGCTTCTCTTGCAGTTGGCAAGGAGATTGTTGACCTGTGCCTTGACCGCATCAGGAAGCTTGCCGATAACTGCACTGGTCTCCAGGGCTTCCTTGTCTTCAACGCTGTTGGTGGAGGAACTGGCTCTGGACTTGGTTCCCTCCTTTTGGAGCGCCTGTCTGTTGATTACGGCAAGAAGTCCAAGCTTGGGTTCACTGTGTACCCATCCCCCCAGGTCTCTACCTCGGTGGTTGAGCCATACAACAGTGTCCTGTCCACCCACTCTCTCCTCGAGCACACTGATGTCGCTGTCCTTCTCGACAATGAGGCCATCTACGACATCTGCCGCCGCTCCCTTGACATTGAGCGCCCAACCTACACCAACCTCAACAGGCTTGTGTCCCAGGTACTGTCTTGGTCTGCCTTTGCATTCTGCCAGGTAAACGTTCTGAAATCTGGGCTTTTGTCTCTAACCATCAGCTGTTACTGATGTTGTTCAGGTCATCTCATCCCTGACTGCCTCCCTGAGGTTCGATGGTGCTCTTAATGTGGATGTGAATGAGTTCCAGACCAACCTGGTGCCCTACCCGAGGATCCACTTCATGCTTTCCTCCTACGCTCCAGTGATCTCTGCTGAGAAGGCCTACCATGAGCAGCTGTCTGTGGCTGAAATCACAAACAGCGCCTTCGAGCCATCCTCCATGATGGCCAAGTGTGACCCCCGCCATGGCAAGTACATGGCCTGCTGCCTTATGTACCGTGGTGATGTGGTCCCCAAGGACGTGAACGCCGCTGTGGCCACGATCAAGACCAAGCGCACCATCCAGTTTGTGGACTGGTGCCCAACTGGCTTCAAGTGCGGCATCAACTACCAGCCTCCTAGCGTGGTGCCCGGTGGTGACCTGGCCAAGGTGCAGCGTGCCGTGTGCATGATCTCCAACTCCACCAGTGTTGTGGAGGTGTTCTCCCGCATCGACCACAAGTTCGACCTCATGTACGCCAAGCGTGCCTTCGTGCACTGGTACGTGGGTGAGGGTATGGAGGAGGGCGAGTTCTCTGAGGCCCGTGAGGACCTGGCTGCGTTGGAGAAGGACTACGAGGAGGTCGGTGCTGAGTTCGACGAGGGTGAGGATGGTGACGAGGGTGATGAGTACTAGAAGCTTTCTGGTGCCACAGCGTCGGACCTGTTTGCTGCAATTGTCCCGTGATCTGCCCAGAGTGGCTCATTGTATCGTGTGTTGTGTTTGTCGGTTCTGAACTTTTCTGTCATTGTGTGGTTTACAACACCTGATGTTGTAAGACTTGTGGTTAATTCCCCTGCTTTGCTACTGGGTTATTAAGAATCGTTATTGTCTATATTGTTGCTTCTTGATCTCTGAGATGCACTTCGTTTATCGCCTGGTTCGTCTTGTGTCATCGGCGTAATCTAGTTGGATGATTGTCTTGCTGTCGTGTCGTCTTGTCATCATTGTTGTGTATTGTTTGATGCATCGAACCTCTTGTAATCGTACGTCGGTTACAGAGTGAATATCCTGAACACGAGTAGCAGACAGATTTCCAGTCCTCCACCCTCCGTTTTAGGCTACTCCGCTTCTTGGTCTGCCGTTCTGCCAAGCAAAGGAAGCGGTGCCTCATTTGGGAAAGGCAAAGGCAGAAAATTTGAAGAGACTCGGCTGCGATCATTTTATCATTTATGAAAGTGATGGCCGCAGCGGTGCTTTGTTGATGCTTTGGAAGAAAGAAATAGTGATTCAGTGCAAAGGTGTTTCACAGTATTATATTGATGTTATTATTCGGGATGAAGGAGATTGGAGGTTAACTGGGATTTATGAGGAGCCTACCTGGGAACACAAAGACCGAACATGGGAAGCAATGCGCTCTTTGAACGCTAGCCTGGCTCTCTCCCTTGGCTGGCTCTGGGAGATTTTAATGAGATTCTATATCACTATAAGAAGGAAGGAGGGCGGGCAAGAACCCAGAGGTAACTGCAAGCATTCCATGATGCACTTGCAGACTGAGTTGGCGGATATGGGCTACACGGGCGATATTTTCACATGGCAGAGGGGAAAGATAAGAGAGCGTTTAGAACGGGGAGTCACAAATGCTCAGTGGAATACTAAATTCCCTAATGTGGGTCTGGTGAATGGTGAAATGTTGAAATCAGGCCATCGTCCAATTATTGTGGACACGAATCAGCTTGGGGGACAAAATATGATACACCGGGGCCCAAAAAGAATTGAGGCGAGGTGGTTGAAGGAGGAAACGGTGAATGAAGTGGTTGAATCGGCGTGGGCAAGAGCGTCGGCTCAAGGAACGCTCGTGACAAAGTTGAACCAAGTGCATGCTGATTTACACACTTGGGATATGGAGATTTTAAGGAAACCGTCTCAACAAAAGAAGAGATTGCAGCGGGAGTTACAGGAGCTACGGCGTGGGCCGATGACGGATGACTCCATTGCAGCACAAAAGGAGATCCTTCTCCGGCTGGAATTATTGCTAGAGCAGGAAGAGATTTTTTGGGTCCAACGAGCACGAGCAAATTGGCTTAAGCATGGTGATCGGAACACAAATTTTTTTCATCACTTTGGCTCTAGCCGGAAGAAGAAAAATACGGTGAAGGGACTGGTGGACGACCAGGGAGTTAGGCATGAAGACGTGGAGACGATGGGGGTGATGGTGCAGGAGTATTTCACGCACCTGTTCACATCGGAGGTAAATGACGTTGATGATGAGGTGCTGGTAGATGTTAACCAGAAGGTAACGAGCGAGATGAATCAATTTCTTCTAGCACCTTTCTCGAGAGAGGAGGTAAAAAAAAGCTCTATTTAGTATTGGTGATCTGAAGGCGCCGGGTCCGGATGGGCTGCACGCAATATTTTTCAAGAGATTCTGGAATTTCTTAGAGGATGATCTGGCGGAAGAGGTGGTAGGCGCTATAAATAACAAGACTATCCTAGATGGGTGGAATAATACTACCATTGTCATGATTCCAAAGACAGAAAATCTTGATAAGGTAACTCAGTTCCGCTCTATCTCGTTGTGCAATGTGGTGTACAAAGTAATTTCGAAGATGCTGTCCAATAGACTTAAGGTTATTCTACCAGATATTATAAGTGATCATCAGAGTGCTTTTGTCCTAGGAAGGTTAATAACAGATAATATCCTGTTAGCTTATGAATGCATTCATACAATGAAGAAGAAGAAAGGGAAGCGGGGTCTGTGTGCCGTAAAATTGGATATGCATAAAGCCTATGATAGAGTAGAATGTTTTTTTTCTAGAGAAAATGATGATGAAGCTGGGTTTTGATCGAAGATGGATTCAACTAATTATGGCTTGTGTTAACTCAGTCTAGTATACTGTTCGTTTTAATTCAGTGGAGACAGATATTTTTTTCACCTACAAGGGGCTTGCGACAAGGTGATCCGTTGTCACCATACTTGTTTCTGATGGTTGCGGAGGGCTTGTCTTGCATGCTTAGAGGAGCAGAGGAAAGAGGAGAGCTGGAGGGAATCAAAGTGTGTAGGGAGGCTCCTATAATATCACATTTTCTTTTCGCAGATGACTCTCTTATTTTGATGCATGCGGATAAGAAGAATGCTGATGTTTTAGCGGACATCCTAAACAGGTATTGTGTTAGCTCGGGGCAGAAGCTAAGTGAGGCAAAGTCGAGTATTTTTTTCTCAGCAAATACTGATGTTGATGTGAAGGTGGAGGTTTGTGAAGCACTGAATATTATAATGGAGTCACTGAATGACAAATATTTAGGACTACCTGCAATGGTGGGGGCGGACCGAAGTGACTGCTTCCAGTCATTTGATAGACAGAGTGATGACCAGGATAAATGGGTAGAAGGAGAAGATGTTGAGTATGGGTGGAAAGGAAATTCTGATTAAGTCCATTGCTCAAGCCGTGCCGGTCTATGCGATGATGGTATTCAAAATTCCTAAAAACATTTGCAACGGAATAACAAGTACTATCTCACAAATTTGGTGGGGTGATGACGATGAACATAGAAGAATACATTGGCAAGAATGGTGGAAGCTTTGTATGACAAAAGGTAAAGGAGGAATGGGATTTAGGGACCTACAATCTTTTAATCTGGCTATGCTAGCAAAACAGGTCTAGAGATTGCTGATCAATCCAGACTCTCTTTGTGCTAGGGTGTTGAGAGCCAGATATTATCCTAATGGAGATTTATTAAAGGCAAAGATGAAGAGTGAGTATTCATATACATGGCAGAGCATTTTAGCAGGGCTTTGAGTGCTTCAAACGTGGCTACATTTGGAGAGTAGGCGATGGCACACAAATAAATATATAGGAGGATAGTTGGATCCCGGGGAGTCATAATCTAAAGATTCAAACACCTAGAGGGAATAATCTGATCTCAAAGGTGGAGGAGCTGATCAACCCAATAGATACAATATGGGATGTTGACTTGATTAAGTCCATATTTTGGCCAGTTGATGTGCCCCGAATTTTGGAAATCCCCATCACTCCGGGGAGGGAAGATGTAGTGGCGTGGCATTTTAATAGAAACGGGATCTTTTCAGTGCGCTCAGCTTACCACTGTCTATGAGAGAGTAAGTTTGGGCCAAGATGCAGCTCGATGTTAGCAAGTAGTGCAGCTAGGAGTCAAGTTTGGAAGAGGATGTGGAAACTGCATGTACCGGGGAAGATTAAGATTTTTGGATGGCGGGTTTTGCATGGTTTTATTCCTTGCCAGGCTGTCCTCGCAAACCGGCATATTTCAGCCACTAGTGGATGCCCGATGTGTCAACACGGAGCTGAAGATATCAAGCACTTGTTGTTCACGCGTGATCATGCAAAGGCTGCATGGAGTGCGGTTGGTATTTGGGGCATGATATCTTCTCTACTTAGCACAGATCGGTCAGGTTCTATCATCTTGGAAGAAATTATAAGAAGAGGAGAGAAAATTAGGAGTCTAGATATTGGCATGGTGGAGCTTGTTCTAGTGGGAAGTTGGTATATCTGGTGGGAGAGGCGACAAGCCAACAACACACCCATGGTGATACTATCCAGCGGGCATCGAGATGGGCTACATCGATTGCAGCTCTAACTAGGAATTATAAATTGGCATCAAAGAAGGGGGTGAAGATCATAGAAGGATGGAAGAAACCACCTGAGGGCAAAATCATGGTAAACGTTGATGCAGGATTTGATGAGGATGTGGGGTGTAGAAGCGTGGGTGCCATCATTAGAGATAGCTCAGGGCTTGTTCTAGCGCCTGCTTACAGTTTCATAGCCCATGTTATCGATGCACCGATGGCTGAGGCTTACACTCTAAAGGATGGATTGATGCTAGCTCAGCACATAGGATGCGATCGATTAATCATCCAGTCAGATTGTATGGAGGTGGTTGAGACCATGAAGGATGGGGTCTACTCCGAAACCTCTGCTGCTGCTTTATATGATGAATGTATTATAATATGGAGTGGGTTTCAGGAAATATCAATCGAGCATTGTAGCAGGGATGCAAATCAGGCGGCGCACGAGTTGACAAAGAGAGCTATGGCCCCGTTCGCTTCGCTGAAAAAACAAGCCGAAACATTGTTCCGGCTAATTTATCGTGAGAGGAAAACACTGTTCCGACTGAAAAAACAAACTGAAAAGTATGGATTATAAGACAAACGAACATGTCCTACGTTACTGAAGCAAAAATTGTACTTGGGACGGTGAGCCCCCTAGTTTTATTCTTGCTTTTGTGATAAACGATGTAACCATCCTCGGTGAATAAAGTTTCTGCGAGGTTTCAAAAATAAAAAAGGAAGCGGTGTCTCATCCTCGGGCTGCCACGCATATCGCTATGTTGGAGTCGCGGCCGAAACCCATTTGTTTGTGTGCGTCCGGATAGAAGGGCCCCTGGAGTCGAGGTGGCCTGAACGTGCAGATCATATCCACTTGCCGTACCGGTTCTCCTAGCTGTGCTGCATCCATATCTGTGATGTGGAACTGAAAACGACTCACCATAAATAACTCTTGTACCCTTTTTCCTTTTGCAAATCGAGTATGTTTCTCGAGATCCCGATTGTATAAGGAAAAAAAATATATCAGGGGACTACGATGGAGATATTCTATAGCTGTCACGTGAAGAACCTTCACGGACTGCACATACAAATTGAATAAAGCAAATATACCTTTCGGCTGAAAAAGATCAAGGGGGAATGCCCCTGCCGAGATGAGGCCTCGTGCATATCTGAAGCCAAGATACTTCCATCTCTCTTGTTCATCCTCTGGCAATCTCCCTCTAGACAAAAAAAAAAACCAACTTATGTCGTTTTACGGAACAATGTCCATCACTGTAATCCTTTGTTCTACACTATCCGACTTCAGCTCGAAACAAAATGATTTCGATCCACATCCGTATGCCTACTTCAGGCTGCCTTGTAATTAATTGCTTTGATGGTTCCTACTACAGTACTTAAAACTCCCCAGACCTTTATGTTCTTTGGTTAATGAAGTACAGTACGGGGTACTCCTGCACAGGCACTCGCGTCATATTCATCCACACATCGCAAAACGGCGGGGATACTGCTCACTGACAGCGAAGGAGGAGCAATTCCACTCATCTTCCGTTCCTTTGGAAGGAAGCAGTTCCAGGAATCAGGATTCAAGATGCCAACTTGCCAGGAAGTCCTCTTTCTGAACAGTGTGGCCGCAGGTTGCCGCTGCCGCAGGTGGGCTTGCAAATTGCACCGTCCATGGGGATGGGGAGCACGGCAATGATGAATCTAGAATATCCCATGGAAGCTTCCTTGCCGGTATTCCACGAAGCCTTGCACATCAGTCGGAGCACATCGATCCGCGTGCCTTGACCCTCGTCTTGTTCATTTGGACTTATTTGGCTGATAAGCTATGGCTGAAAGTACTGTGAAAAAGTACGACTTATAAGCCAAACAAGCCCAAACGAACATGACGCTTGTCTGTGTATAAGCAAAATAATGCTGTTTAAATATCAGAAAGCGTATTATCTGAACAACGGAGATTCATTTCCAACCGGTGAGATTCAGTTCTTTTCTACCGCAGTCTGTTACTGGCCTTGAAGGAGCGCAACTGCAACTCTGCAAGCATGTTTCAAGGTTTCGTGTCAGGACTTTTTTTTTTAATTGCTTGCCTTTCGTTTGGATCAACCAGTGGAGGCCACCGAGGGCCAGTTTAGTTCACTTCATTTTGCAAAAAATTTCAACATTCCCCGTCACATCGAATCTTTGGACGCATACATGAAGCATTAAATATAAATAAAAAATAAAACTAATTACACAGTTTAGACGAAATCCACGAGACGAATCTTTTAAGCCTAATTAGACTATAATTGGACACTAATTGTCAAATAACAACGAAAATACAACAGTGTCATTTCGCCAAAAAATTCGCAAACCAAACAGGCCCTAACACACGCTGGAATTACATGCCATCTCTCCGAGCGATTTGTGTTAGTGACTTGCTTGGTGCCAGGACTTGGTTAAGACATTCTCTAGTCTGATTGATTTTACTCTTTAAAGAATCCCCGGTAATGAGCACTCGATAAAGACCCGTGATTTGTTGAGCAGTTCAGTACATCGTTCAAGGACTACATGGGTCTTCATCGTACTATGATATTAAGCTATAACCAGGCCAATCAACGCGGGATTAGTTAAGTGTCACTTGCGGTTTTTAATGGAGCTGCCTACGTCAACCAGAAATCCAGCATCAGGCATCAGCAAAGAAAGTGGCCGCCGGCCGCCGGCGCCGGGCAAAGCGGCAGACTGCCGGCGACAACCATCACGTATAGAAGCAAACTGCTTAGTTTTTTTTTCTTAATAATACAAAATTGTTCGAGAGGAGTACACCTTACGTGATGGCCCACGCTTTACTGCACCAAGATTCAAGTCCCGTATTATCTGATCTATGCATCCACTGGACATTTTTTTTCCCAAGCGATTAGCCTGGTGCAGACGTCACTTGTTTTTTGATAAGACCTTCTGCATTACAGTTCAGAGCATTGTTGCTTCAGAAAAAAACACGGCAGATTGATTATTTCCTCGCACTATCTTACACACTAGCTGATGCGCATCATGCATATATAGTAGTAGTAACAAAATGGGACTGTCTCTACTAAAATCCCGGATGCTACATGGCTGGTTAATTTTGTCCGAACACCAGCCTGTATATAGCCGTACAAATTCTACGTATATACGGTCGTCGTTGCCCATTTCTTACACCTATTGCATGCGTGTACGCAAATGCAAGGCATCCAGCTCCGAGCGGGCCACTGCAACTCCAACTGCAACGGCGCATATGGTTACGCGGATGCACCACTAGTTATATGCACGATGCACAGTACCGTTGACGAATTTGATGTGAGAAAAAAATATTATTTATTAACTAAAAAAGTTTAATTTATAAGTCAAACAAGCCTAAATAAGCGGGACAATAAAAACTGAGTCGGCTCGCACTGGTTGGGCGGCTAAGCACCATTTTAGTACTTGCCTTGCTTGCAGCCTGGAAATGCTCGTAATTAAAGTGTGGAAATAGGTAGCTTTTTCTATCTGGCAATGAATTTCTACACCTGCAACACACCGTTTGTTCACGGTGTTTGGATCCATTAGCACTGATAAACCTATTTAATTATTAACTAAAGGGTTGCTAACTATTAATTTTATTAGCAAGTTTAAAGTTGCTAATATGTTTTAATAGTTCGTATGCACATTCAACTCACTATCCAACCACCTATTAGCAAGTTGATCCAAACAGTCTCTTGCTAAAAATTAGGTAGCTAAAAAATTAACAGCTATTAGAGCATCTCAAGAGCTTTTCTAAATCTCACTCTCTAAATCATGATTTGGAGAGTCATTTGTATAAAAATCGATTTCTATATTTTTTTATTCTCCAACAGTTCTTCTATATCTCATACGCACTCTAGAGAGCCATTTCCGTCTTCTATTTTTAGCTAGCGAAAAATCCAGAATAAAAGATGGCTATATTTGGATGACTATTTAGATGAGCTGTTGGAGAGTAGTTTTTCACCAAAATCTCTATTCCTAGCATTTATGACGAATATGAAGAGTCTTTTGAAGATGCTCTTAGCTAGCTAATTTTGAGTGCTAATTGATCCAAATAGGCCCTTAATTCACTCCGATCGTTGTAATTGTTAATTGTTCACTGTTTATATATACTCCTCTATTTCAGATTATAAGTCATTTTTAATTTTTTATATAGATTTTACTACGTATCTAGACATCTGCTATAACCAAATTTATAGCAAAATTAATGTAAAAAAAGTCAAAACGACCTCATTTGAAACGGAGGGAGTATGTACGTAATGTGTTTCCTTTATATTAATTATTAGACGAGCTACATTCTTTTCAAACAACACTTGGATCCACACTACTAGAGAGTGTTTTTGGAATAGAAGTTCCATACGGATTTCAGGATAAAGTTTGTTCCGCAGCACAAAAAGGAAAGGAAAAGTGGAAAAGAAAACTGAAGAGAAGAGTACAAGGGCAAGACCGTAATATGGCAGACACTTGGGTTCCAAGGGTCCCAGAGGCAGAGTTGCTCCCGTCCTCCGCCTACAAATACGCAGGCGCCCCCACCTCCCTCGCCCTCTCCTCTCTCTTCCTCTCTCTCTCCACTCGACGCCTCGACCTGCCCTTCCCGCACACACCACCTGTCCCCGCACCGCACCGCTCCGCTCCCGAGGCTTAGGGCTCCGGCCGCGTCCCCTTCCCCTCCCGGCATTCCCGATCTCGCAGCCGCCCGCCTGGCCTCGACCTGGATCGCCCACCACTCTCCTCTCTCGCGCCGGCCGGTCCGCCCGGGTTTGTCTCGCCGCTATTGGGCCTCGGCCCGCCGCGATGGTGTCGGGCGGGTGCGTGGGGGCGGAGGGGGAGGTGGACCCTGAGGCGGTGGCGCCGGCGGCGGCCGCGGAGGAGGCGGTGGTGCCGGCGCCCGCGAGGGAGGTCGTGGTGGGGTACGCGCTCACGTCTAAGAAGGCCAAGAGCTTCCTCCAACCCAAGCTCCGGGGGCTCGCCAGGTACTGCGGGGGGATCACGTGCTCCGCCTTTGTTTGGTTTAGGTAGAGACGGGTCCATGCGGTAAAGGTGCGCCGCGTCTGGGATATTTCGGTGGGCTTGGGATGGGATGGTGACGGCGTGCATTGGGAGCCAGCGTTTGGTGGCGGTCCTTATGCTGGTGTGATGGAATTAGGCGGAATAGAACAGTGATCTTTCTCTCCACCAGTTTTTGTCTGATGATTTTTGAGTACCATGGAGAACTTGCTGAGTAGCAGCAGCAGCACGCCGGCACCTCGTCTTTTGTTCTCATTGTTTCCACTTCGTTAATTTACTGACGCCGCCTGTCTCTGTCTTGGTATATTCTGGAGACAGTGATCCCCGCCCCCTGTTTTCTCAGACTTTCAGGGGGGTGTTGGAGATGGCTTTTTCTTACCATTATCTCCCTGAGTTAGACTCTACTAGCAACCGCTGAACGTTGAGAATAAAACGTGTGGAGTTGGCCCAGAAGGCGGTGAAAAGCGTCATTTGAGATTGAAAAAAGTCTGACCGAATCTCTGCTTTCTGATATGGTTTGATTTTTACTGGACGTTCGTGCCTTTTTGTTTTCCTGCCAAAGTGGAAGCACCTTTGCTATCCCTTTCCAAGTAGAATTATTGTACAATTTTACCAGTAGATAATCTTATACTAATGTTTATTCAATTCCACTGGAGTAGCTTCATTCTCTAGATTCTAGAATCATCGGCTACAGTGACATATAATAACATGCACTATTGTGCTTAAACATATTTCCATGTTGCTGCTATTTTTTGGGGGGATAAGAAAGCGACATTGCTGCATTCCTTATCGTGTGGTAGTTTTATAATCCCTTCTGATAGCAACCTTATTTCCACACAGTGATAGCAATTTGTTCAAAATTTAGTGGAGAATGTGGAAGCAAATGTAGGATCCTGAATGGCAATACATCATAGATATAAAAGATAGTTTCTTTTAATTGATGACTTGTGATCCTATATTCCTATAATGCTACTTCGTTCGCCTGCACAGATGAGTTACAGTTAGGAACATATCCCTGCACGCACATTACCTGGATCAGGACTGGACGTGGAATGTGGAGTTAATGTAGGTTCCACATGGTGTCATAGGAATATTTTAGTAACCTGTGATAAGCATGTGCATTACCTTTTATGCTTGGACTGATCCACATGCTCTTTTAAGAAATCGGTAGTGTTGGGTGTCCAGCCTTTTTGATGATTATATACCGTGTCCTTTCTTTTTTAAAATGTTTCTGGATGTACACCAATCAGGGAGCATATTCTAGTGCTGTTTGACTAGCTAGTAGCTGTTTGACTAGCTAGTAGCAAACATGCATATCGGTGAGAGTTTGGAAGAGAGGAGCAACTTTAGGATAATTGATCTGTGCCGTTACTGAAATAGTGACCTTTTCTTTTGTAGCATAGTCTTGTGGACTCTTGTCCTGTCCCATTAGATTCATGACTCGTACTCCTGAAACAGTTGAGGAGGCTTTTTCTTTGAATGCAAACTTGAAATCATCTTTGGAATGCGGTTGTTCATTAAAAACAATAAAAAAACATATAACTGTGCTCATATGTGGAGTTGGCTCTTTAATGGGAAATAGAGTTAGAAAAGTTTATACGCTCGCAATGCTCAAGGTGCTGCTGATAGAACAAAAATGGTTATAATTTGGCAGCTGTTTTTATTTTGCCCATATTGTCACTTTCTTATCCTTCTAAAACATACTGCAGGAAAAAGGGAATCTTATTTGTCGCTATTGATCAGAAACGTCCATTGTCTGATCAAGGTCCATTTGACATTGTTCTTCATAAGGTCAGCCAATCTGGAATATTCTAGTAGTAGTTATATATATTAAACCTGGAGAAGTTGAAATTTGCTGCATTGTTGCTAAGATTTTCCTTATTTGACTGAGCGTTACGTTGCCGTTGTCTTTTCTGCAGTTGACTGGAAAGGGGTGGCAGCAATTGTTGGAGGTGAGTAATTCAAAATGTTTTAAACTACTTTTTTCATTTTTATTTTAGATAGAAGTGTCTAAAATGTTTTATAAAAAATCAGCTTCATTATATCTTTGATTTAAACTATAAATTATTTTGCCTCATTTTGATAGGAATATAGGGAGGCACACCCAGAAGTTACTGTTCTTGATCCACCTGGCGCAATAGCAAACTTGCTTGATCGTCAATCTATGCTTCAAGAAGTATCTGAATTGGACCTCACAGATTGTCATGGTAATTTCTTTGAAAAATGTGTTCTCATTGTTTGTTGGAACAAACCAATCAGTTTCATCATGTTATACAGCTTTTCCTTTATTCTTTTTGTTTGAGGAAAAATATTGGCCCTTCAATGATAGCACAGAAACATGTTTGCTCCTTCTGATAGAAGGAATACATTTCCCTTAAAAAAGAAGGTATAAGTGACCAAATAACCACCATGAGGTTGGCTTGGTGTGATTTTCGCTCTCAATTTTCAGTACCATTTAGTTTATATCCCGTAAGTATCAAAATCAGAGTGCTTAGCTCAACCATGTTGGTTGTACAATATAATTTGCCTCTTTTTTGAAGAATGTGCTTTTCCATGAATTGATATTGAGAGAAAAAGATAACAGCAATACAAACATTCTGCCTGCTTAGCCAAGGTTAAGAGGCACAAAGTGCAGAAAAGAGGACCAAATGGCTATTCAATCAGAAAAACACATAGAAAATTTAACTGACACAGTTGGTGGTTCCATTACTACCATATCAAAAGTTGAACGATGTCAGCATGCAGCGCAGCAAAATCTCAGTTGTAGGGTGATCTGGACTAGTATTAATAAGCGAGGGATGTAAATTAAATTGTGTTGCAGCTGATGTGAAAAATAAACTGAAAATGGTTTAGGGGGTACTTGGGACATTTTCTTAAATTTAGGATACATTAAATTGCCATTTTTGGCTGTTTCCATTTCTGTATTTGAGCTATTCAAACCTAAACTGCTTCAGTTTTTTTTATTTATAAATATGCACTGAAGGAATTTTGATAGAAATTCAATTAAGCGAAATGCACACCTTGTTTCAGTCGATATGACTACCCAATACCCACTTTTGATTTTTTTTGCTTGTCCTGTCAATAGTTATGAATATGAGAAAATGCAAGTATTATTTTTATACGAACAGTTTTTATTATTCATGATACTCCATGGCCCTGAATAAAAACTATCCCTTGCACAAATATAATACTTACACTTGATATGCTAAAGACAGTTTATTATGTAAACAACGGTTACCGCTCTACTATACCAACCTTGGTAGATGAACATTCTCTTGGTGGAACTAGGTAATACAATATTTTTTTTTTTCACTTTCACATATGGCGGTAAAAGCATTTGGACTGTTGTTTTATTTGTTTATCCATTTATGTTGGCAACGAACTGTGGTCATCTTTCACCCCAGGATGGTTCTTAGAACCTTTATAAAGGCTTATTTCATCATTATGGTGCAGTTCTCTTCTGCAGGTAAAGTACGTGTGCCTAAGCAGCTATTCGTTAATACTGATCCCTCATCAATACCAGCTGCAGTTAGGAGGGCGGGGCTCTCTCTCCCATTGGGTAAGTCTGCTCATTAGCTTAGCTGTTTGTGATGCTTTATTTTACTGTGTTCAATGTCAACAACCAAAGTATATATGGGTGATTTTATGCTTAAATGAATAACAACTTTTGTTTTCCAACAATCAAAATTTAAGAAAAGGTTAAAGAATGTCGCTCCCTGCAATCCCAAATAAAAGCTATACATCGGTGTGGTACCCGAAACAGAACACTGTAATGTATGTAACAGCTAAGGAAATTGTAATACTGTGAGAGTTTTTGTGGGGGGCTAATCTGTTCATGTTCTTCTGACATTTTGGGCATATAATCATAAATATTTTTTAGCCAAATGTAAGATGGTTTAACATATGTTAGAAACTGATTCTTATTTGCTTACTTGAGAACTATAACCATACCTGCAGAAAATTAGTGCTAAATCTCCTGAGAATTTATATAGCATAGCTGTGGATCTATCTTTCTGGAAAATAGTGACATGATGCTCTTTGACTGTTATAAGTGACTAAATAACCATAGAAAGCCTGAGTTGTACTGTACCTGTTAGAGCAATTGTGCAACTGTCATGTCCTGATATCATTCCCTTTGGGTCTTTATTTCATATATATTAGATTGAATAATTTCACTAATACTGTATGAAAGTATTAGCTATTCCATTTGGCTGTCAATGGTTGAATATGGTTCTTAGTTTGTAGAGGTTTGTGATATGTACATCACATGGGCAGGGGAGCAGGTTACAGATGACATGGTATATTGGAAGTCAATCTCTGAGGCAACTAATTATATATATTTAACTTAGTATATCAATGATGGGTGGGCCTAGTGCAAGCGGTAGAGTCTTACCGCCTGTGACCGGAAGGTCTCAGGTTCGAGTCGCGGTCTCTCGCATTGCACAGGCGAGGGTAAGGCTTGCCACTGACACCCTTCCCCAGACCCCGCACAGAGCGGGAGCTCTCTGCACTGGGTACGCCCTTTTTAACTTAATATATCAATGCATATGCCCTATGCAAACTGAACACTAAAATTTGTACCCCATTGACTCTATCCATTGTACTACTCTGTGTATGATCCTGGCTTAATTATTCCATGACCTATAGTGTCTTTTGTACATAAGTGCTTCTGGTTCCTGTGTGGAAGCTTGCAGCACATTTATTGAAATAAATGAGAATATTAACTGTTTTGGTATATTTTGGAAGTGAGTTCTAAAATATCACGAGCATGCTTGAAGTTGCTGCAGTGGTTAATCATTGACATTGAATTCTATTTCAAGGCTTATATCTCCCACCTTTTAACCTTCAAAACTTTGCAGTGGCAAAACCCTTGGTGGCGAAGTCCCATGAGCTATCCCTTGCTTATGATCCAACTTCACTAACCAAACTTGAGCCCCCCTTGGTTCTTCAGGAATTTGTTAACCATGGTATATTCATCGAGTCTTGTAATCTGTTTCTTTTGAGTACCTCTGCAGTTCCATGTTAACCTTTTATTTTGGCTTTTGTCATTTGAAGGTGGCGTCATGTTTAAGGTGTACATTGTTGGGGATGCAATAAGGGTTGTACGTCGGTTTTCACTTCCAAATGTTGACGAAGGTGATCTATCGAATAATGCTGGGGTATTTCGGTTTCCAAGGGTCTCTTGTGCTGCAGCCAGTGCAGATGATGCAGATCTTGATCCTGGTGTTGCTGGTGCGCATTGCTTGTCCAATTTTTGGTCCTTGCAGAATTTTTTTTGCTTGGTATTAGAAAACACTATTGACAACTGATTTTCTAACATGCCCTATCAGAACTTCCTCCGAGACCATTGCTTGAGATCTTGGCACGAGAGCTGCGCCGACGACTGGTAATGTGATTCTTGCCCCTCATTTTTTTCCTGTTTATTAGACTTTAGAGCGAATTAGTCTCATTTTGATTTTCCTTTCACCTGATTGGCAGGGTCTTAGATTATTCAACATTGATATGATTAGGCAGCACGGGACAAGAGATCGGTTTTATGTCATAGACATGAACTACTTTCCTGGTATGCAATCTGACATTCTTGAGCATGCACAACCTGTCCTTTGTTTTGGTAAAGCTAACCTCTGCCTGTACATTTTAGACATTATTGATCGAAGAATCTCCTGTTTAATCCTATTTTTACTATAGCTAAAAGTCTTTAAACTAATTCACAGTGCATTGCTGACACTAATATGAAATACCAAAGTTGGAGACACTGCGAAAAGAGGTAGTTTGTCTCCCGTGTCATCATGGCTAATGATGATATCAGGTATACTGCTTGATGGATGTACTGAACGAACGTGATGCTTGTGCTGTGACACTGGTATCATTCTATCCGTTGTAATGTTTTTAGAAACAGTTTGGAGTCCAAAGAGTGGCTAGAACCTGGCACACCGAAGTTATCCCAGCTCAGCCTGTTTTCTTGTGGGTAGATTCTTTGATTTTACGATGCTATTAGCCATACACCCCCTAACTTCTAGTCTCCTTTCCAACTTATGCTGCCTTTTGCTGACCAGATGTTTATGCTCGCAGGGTACGGCAAAATGCCTGGGTACGAGCACGTGTTCACCGACTTCCTGCTGAGCCTTGCCCAGAAAGGGCACAAGAGGCGATCAAGCTATGGCTCACTAAGCTCAGGTGAAGGGTGATCAGTGAGGAGGGCTACTCGGCGGGGGCCCTGTATATGTCTAGCATCCGCAAAATGCGTGCGTACAGAAGTACTTGTGCATGATGGGAGATGATGGGTCGTAGAGTTGGGCATCACTGCATCACATCAGTAGTTGCGATAAAAGAAGCAAGGACTGTTGTCAGGCTGTAATTAAAATTGTTGCTTTACATATGCTAACCGTTCATGCTTCAGAATAATTTTGTTTGGCTGTATGATGGCTGATGAAATCGAGCTACTTGTAGAACCTATGACTCGCTTTTTTTTTTGACATAGCATCTGTTTGTATATAGACACATCTACACTAAACTCACACCATATGTACATAAGTAGATCTATAACTATACATAGATATAAAGACGTGTCCTTAAGAGATCACAAGAGGGGCACTGTAGACGACCGAGCTAGTGCTCGTTCTCAGAGCTAGTTCAATGGAGCTGTTCGGCTGGTATTAAAGTCGGTTGGTTTTGGCTGATTCAATAGTATTCTATGAAGAAGAATAAACTGAAATATGCTAACTTTGACTCGGACGAAAAGTAGTTCAAGCGAACGGGCCTTAGTGTTCTGTGAAGAAGAATAAACTGAAATAGACTGACTCTGACTCGGACAAAAAGTAGTTCAAGCGAACGGGCCTTGGATTACGAACCGTACTAAGACTGTCTCCGACGAGACCACCCAAACGCAAAAATAGGTGATTCACAGTGTTTTGGGTACCAGAAACGAGCTCCAACAGAACACCCAATCGAAGGACGCATTTTGCGTACGAGCCAGATCGAAAGGCAAATAAGCGTCTCACGAGAGAGAGGACGCAAATGTCTGGCGCCGTAGTGGTGGGCCCACGGTGAGGCGCGGCTCGTGACGGGGCGCGGCCGGCGCTTCTAGGCGAGTCGGTCGGAGATGCTCGTCTTCGGTCGGATATGCTCGCCGCCGCCTAGATTCGGCCACCAGCGACGGATCCGGCCACCACGAGCGCAGATCTGGCCACCAGCGGCGGATCCGGCCACCACGAGCGCAGATCCGCCAAGACGCGAGAGAGAGAGAGGAGGAGAGGGAGGCGCCACACGGTCGCGCCGTGCTCCTCGTGTCGTGGTGGAGAAAGAGCGCCACCCGATGCTCCCCATCCCGGGCGCGTGCTAGGCTCAAGGCGCAGGCCGGAGAAGGAGCGCGCCGCCGCCGCAGCCAGGCTCAGGACCGGCCAAGGCCCTGTGTGGAGGGAGGGGAGGGAGGGAGGGGGAGAGGCGCGGGTCGGGGCGCGCGCCGGGATGGGGAGGGCAAGGGAGGGGACGGGGCGCCGCTGGATGGAGGGGAGGGGAGAGGGCGTCTGGGGGCAAGGGAGGGGACGGGGCGGAGAGACCGAGGAAGGCGATTTGCGTTGCCTGTCCGTTGGAGAATCCAAATTTTAGTCTGGGACCTTTTTTACTGTGCATGACCAAAATCAGAGAATAGGTGGGTGTCGTATTTAGGTCAGTCTAACGTAGAAACTGGTACGTCTCGCTCGGGGAGTCGGGGTGCCTCCTGCTGCGGCTGAAAACGTGCAGAGCTGTACCGCTGCCGATGCAACAGCTGGACAGCCATTGAGGAAGTGTACTGCAGAGCCCGCCTTTCGTTGCAACGAAAGGACCCAATCACTATTTGGCGGTGAAGGTTAGGGTTTCATTGAAGGAATCCATACCCAGCGCCTTCGAAGGGGAAGGGAAGGGCCTAGGCTAGTGGCCGGCCCGACGGTACGACCGGCGGTAGGAGCGCTGCCAAGCAGTCAGGAGAAGACAACCGGTGGGCGGAGTTGGCGGTGGGGGCGACAAGTGCAAGGTTAGGGAAGGACGAGGCAATGATGGTGGTGGCAACGGGTGGTGGGCGGTGAGCATGGTGAGGTCGCCAGCGGCCAAGGTGGCGAAGTGGGGCAGTCGGAGAGATGGCCGATTGCGTTTAGGGATGGGCGGGAAAGGAGCGGGGGACAGTAAGATCCCCGGTGGCCTGGGCGGCAGGCGGGGGCTGGTGAGGAAGAAGACCATGCGCCTGTACCTGTCGAGACACATCGTCGGGTAAGAGGCACGACGAAAGGACCCACCGACCAAATGTCTATCTGACTGTCCGAGCAAAAGTGCGGTGCTGAGCCTTGCTAGAACGCCGGCCAAGAGTGTTTAATTGCTTCCTTATTATACATTCATCGTAAGTTCTAGACAAGGAGAAAAATGTTGAGTGGTTACAGTTATCTTGCATCCGTGGATGAACATGTATGCTTGCCTCTATGACCAGATGCAGTAAGAGCATCTCACTTACTATATTCCACCCTTTAAAAGTTAGTATAGCTAATCTCCTACTATTAGTAAGATATTGTTTCTATCTCTCTTCCATCAGATTAACAAAAACACATCACTTATATTTATCCTGACCCAAGGGTCACTGTCAGCGATTTGAAGGCATTTCTTTTTATTTTTCTCTTCTCTTCTCCACATCTCTCACCTTTGTCAAGTGCCCAATACCACCACCACTCGGGCCGTCGGTTGAGGTGGGCTCCTTGCTGGTGCCCTCCTCGCCCGAGGCTCCCCGGCTACGCCTCGCCGCCGCCGCCTAAGGCGCCCTGGGCCGTGCTTTCCGCCGATGCTCCAGCCATGGCCCCTCTACGATCGCCTTGAGGGTCTTGAGGTCCATGCCGGCCTCAATCTAGTTTCGGCGAGAAGGAGGCATGTGGGCACCGTCGATCAGTCACCGTTTACTGTCAAGGTCCTCTTCCTCCTCTCTCTTCGTCGTTCTCTCTGTCGTGAAGTGTCGTCCCGCCGTAGGAAACTACCGATAGGGGAGCCAAGATGCATCTCCTGCAACCTAGGGAGAAATGAGGGATGTTGAGTAGTTGCTTAAAAATTCAGGTATTATTAATGGGGTAAGTAATCTGTTGGAGCCCTCTCAATTACCTATATGGCCATTTTTTATATTAGGAATGAGACAAATAATCTGTTGGAGATGCTCTAACCCCTACACTTGAGACTGACATGCGGTGGGTCTACATGAGCGGAGAAGCTCAATTTAGGTGTACCCACTTAGTAGGATGATGACATATTTCTATATCCACCTACGAGAGTAACCAAACATTCTTTTCTATGAGATTATACGCATTCACCCTTGCAAGTTGACCGTCATGTCAAGATAAAAGTCAAAAAACACACCCTAGTTACGCGCCGAATGACTGGTCAATGTGCGGTGATGGGCTGAAAAAAGAAGACTAGAGGATATTTTGGTCTGTATGTAACGAAACTACATGCCTCTGCAGCTAGGTCCAAGGTAGCTGGAGATGTGTATAAATAGAATGCATACTTCAGAATAGGTGAATTATAACGGTGTTTTTTATAACTATGAAAATTATAACACTGTTCTAATTAACCCTTAATATGTACGATAATATCGGAAGAACGAAGAGAGAGACAGAGATTAGGGTTAAGTAGGAGATAAGATCGGCCATCCAAGCTGTCGATCCAATGGACAAAGAGTAAGTGTTGGGCTGGGCCAAAACACCCAATTGCCATTAGATTAGACATCCTATATTATATAGACTAGTATAATGCCCGTGCTGGAACTTAGAATTTGACAGGGCATATTCAATGATTGAGGAAAATTCCTGGACCGTGATGGAGAGAGGAGAAGTACTGCGGATTCAGTTTCTCCTCACGGCTTTTGCCTCCGGTCGCCATTGCTGCGTCATTTTCGGAGGCCGGGTTTGAGCCAGGCAGAGGCAACGAGAGGAAGGACGTAGGTGACGTTGATTCGACGGCGGTGGGCGGTGCTGTTGGAGTAGGCCCTGGTCCGGCGTGGAGGGCTAGGGGAGGTTGGCACGGGGCCTCAGCTGCTGCTCCGGGTGTGCCGCCCGACGCGTGCGCCTGGATGTTGATGGGGTAGAGGCCGGAGCCGTACAACGGCGTAGTAGTACGTCGTAGGGGCCCACCGCCCATGGTTGTCGACAGAGATGAGGATGAGGGCGGCCTCTGACCGTCGCTTCCGCCCCATGGTTGCCGACGCCCGAAGCGCCGCCGCCGTCGCCGCCTGTCCGTTCTGGCCCGCGCGCAACCGTTGGCGCCCGCTGCCGCCTGCCAGGGTCGAGGATGAGGCGACGAAGCGGTCCACAGGGCGGCACCGGCGTAGCGGCGGCGGGGAACCCTAGCCGTGAGTCGCGGATGGGAGGAGCCGATGATGTTTCATTTGTTTTTCGGGGATACAACCTACTTGCAGGAGGAATCGAACCGTGGTCGTGGCCTCCTTGGCGCGAGCGCGGGTTTCGGGCGGAGGGGGGCGCGCGACCGCGTGGGAGGTGACGGAGGGCAGACACTCTGAATAATATTAGCCGGATTTGGACGAGTAATAAGAGAGAATGGCTAAGAGATAATCTGGTGCATCTGTTTTTATGGTGTTATATTTTTTAGGTGTATTTATGAGTGTGGATGTAGTATAGATCATGACTGTGGAGCAGGTATTTGTTATGTGACTGTAGATTTATTCTAACTGATGTATTATATGATAGGGTAGAAGGGTAGATTTATAAAAAAGTAAATATTTGGTTTTCGAGTTTCGAGTCTGCTTCGCGCGCTAACGCTACAAATGAACTTGTCACGTTACGTCACATATATACGGCAGGGAGCAAAGCTGTACAGCATCTACATACGTACACACCCCATCGAAGAATCCAGCATTGTCCAAATCATCTAACTAATCTACACGGAATGCGCCTTGTCCTCGACGATGTGGTCGTGGTCGTGGGCCTCGGACACCTCCTGCACGGTGTCGCAGAGCTCCTGGCTGGACTCCGACGCCTCCTGCGCAGGGTCCTCCATGATGAGCTCGATGGGCACCTGGCTGCCGCCCCTGGAGGATCCCTCCCCCGGCGGGGTCTGGCTGTAGGCGTCCAGGAGATGCTGGTGGATCTCTTGCATCCTCCCGGACTGCTCGTCGTCCCTGTCCAGCTCGATCACGTCCTGCCACCAGGTGCCAGCCAACACAAGAACAAAAATGAAATGCCCCCTTTTTTTTTTGGAGAAACAACAAACACACGTTGATCACGTGTTGCACTGACGAGTGACGACTGACCTGGGCGGAGTAGGCGTCGAAGATGCGGGTGAAGCGGTGCCTGCAGTACTCGTTGAAGAGGACGGTGCCGACGAGGAGCAGGATGGTGAAGCCTCCTGCCACAGGGGAGTGCTTGATGGTGAAGACGCCGATCGCGATCACCTGCGTCAGGACCAGGGAGAACACTATGGTGTTGTGCATGATCGGCCACAGCTTGCCCCCCATTTCGTACTTTGGGTAGTACACGTTCAGAATCTGCAGGACAACAAACTCATCAAGTCAAGGTCAAATAAATATGAACGAGTGAATCTTCCGGTATTAGTATCATATTACACTTACACAGAGAGTAATTTCAAGAAAAAAAAGGTTAACCATATGGTATATAAATACTCTCTAAAATGTGCTCACCTGGTTCCTGATATACCAAGTAGCCGAGGCAGAAGTATACGAGCAAAAAGGGCAGTATGAGAGGCGCCATGATCGAAAACGTGAAGCCAAGCAGGTTGAACAGGAGGATTTTCGGCACTTCGGTGTGGTACGGGAAAGAGTAGACGTATTCGGTATTCTGATGGCAGCAACATATAAATCTGCTGAAGAAGTTGTAGACCAAGTTGTACACTTGCAATATCTCCGAGCACAGACTTGCCCAGCCTGAGGTGAGCACATACGTGATGAAAAAGGTTGCCTGCCGAAACAACACCCAGTCAGGACTCAGGAGTCAGTTTCTAGAGGAGCATGAACAACGTACAGAATGCACCAGCGTTTTTATTATACTAGCATAAAATAAGATGAAGATGCCAGCAGTTTGGTGGTAAACAATCATCACCTGCTTTGGCACTAGTTCAGCTAGCATAGTCGGCATGTCCTTTGGTCTGGAGAAGACATTGAGCTGGTTGAGTACGGATCCTGACAGGACATTCACAAAGAAGACATTCCAGATGTTAAAGAAGAGAATTTTCAAGCATGCGCTTCTTTTCCTTCCGCTGCGAGAAATAGACCCTTCTATAGAAGAGAAGAGCATCATCAATGGAGGAACGGTGTACAGGGACAGCAGCAAAGTAACGCTAGGAAGGTATCCTGTTATCACTCTGGCGAAGAAGGACCTAAGCAAGAAGATCAGGCAGGATCTCAGTCACTGCAAAGTGCAAACCTCAAATTTGAACAGCAGCTAAAACGGTGTCTTTCGAACTTACTTATTTAGGATACCTCTCAAGCTTGGAAACATCCTTTTGAGCTGCTCCACTTGCATCATGCTTTGGACAAATGCGACGGGGATGATGAACACAAACATGAAAACAACACTAGCTGCGAGTGTCGCTAGCTTCCGAAGCCAGATCTGTCTGTAGGGGATCCAGAGATTTGACCAATAAACATCGCGTGGCTCAGGAGCCAAATCTGTTACCCATAACATAGGATTTGATGATTGGAGTACACGAGAAGCGACGACAGCTGCGTAGCGAGTCTTGAAGAACACTAAGGCACCGGGACAGTTCTGTTCAGTAGCAAAACAGGATTCACGCTGATGCACAGAAATCATATGTGATGCTTTGCTATGACATTCTGAGACAATAACAGGACTACTGGCGTGCTTGTGAAAAAAAAATCATTATATGGAATTGCAAGGTACAAGAAAACCTTTTGAGCTTCCACTACTTCCGGATTAGTGAGGTCTGCCTTCTTGGCCTCGATGAACTTGTTGCGGTAAAGCTGAAATGAGGAAGCTCTTACACCACAAACACCACATCTGGACATGTTAGATCTTCCATTCCGCTCAGATATGGAGAGTCTTACCCTTACAAATTTCCTATAAGCCCTCTCTGCTCTATCCTACAGAAAGAAACTAGCCTTCCTGAGCAAATAATCCCAATATAGGCTGCGTTGCTATGCAAGGAATATAAGGTCAGCCTGAATACATGTTTAACATAGTTCATTGGCATTTTCCATGAGGCTAAAATAAAACTAAAGAATTGAACTTAACTGGCTCTTAAGTGTAAACAAGTATCATGCAACTTTTCTGAAGAAATGAATGTCATAAAGGCTTCATGTTCTTTACGAGTATACTTTTTAGAAAAAATGATTTCCAATAATATTAATCTTTGACACTGAAATGAATTCTTACCACAAACTTCTGAAAATATCCTTTGAGAAAGATCATTTGATGTGACAAATAACTTGATCCGTGATAGTTAACAAAGAAATTTCTGATTGTGTCATCAAGCAGCTCATTGTCTGACCTCGGAATTGAACGGGCAAGTACAGTAAAATGACCAGGATTTGGAGGAGATCCAGTAACATGTGCTAATCTCTTCCTCGAAATATACTTGTACTCCTGTAACGTGATGACTTTCTAAAATCAACTGCACTGATGTTTATAACACAGAGGAACTTTAAGGTAAAACCATTAGTACAAGAGCATTGCGTGCAGATCATACATGGTAAAGAAGAATACAAGCTGAGATTGTTATGACATATAAAGCAGAGCAGTGCACCCAAAGCCTGCACAAAGAAAAAGTCCACAAAGAACAAGAAGTCTCATCAAAATAATTGGAGGGCCTAATTGCATGAAATGTATAATATATCACAACAATAAACAATAGGAATGTCATTAGCTTGCTATGATGAATGTATTAAAGAATGATATATATGATAATTCCAACTTGCAATTCAGTTACTCGTCCAATTTGGGAGATGTGTTAGGTTTTACTTCAGCCATACAACATATAAAGATTCCCAGTAGCTTTAATAAAACACACAGTTTTACATGAGAAAGGAAAGTAAGAAACCTCATAGTACAACATACTGCTGAATAGTTAGTATGGTTTGGCCCAGAGAAGCAAAAACAAAATAACAGGGCCAAATATTATTCATTCTTCACCCAAGGCCAAGGACCATGATTGATTTTTTTTTCTCTCTTCTTCCAAAGATTTGTCAATGGTCACTTGTCAAGTCTTTTCCCTTTTATATCTATGCAGTGACATAATCTTTCAAATATTTATATAACCTTACTTATGTTACCATCTTTAAAACATTATAACCACAGAGTATAGGCTAAAAGTGTGTTATCAAGTAAATGGAATGAAGATGCAGATCTTACTTTCGAGATTCTTCGATGATATTGACTATAGTAAAAACATTCAATGAGTCTGCCGGAATATGATTGTGAGTCATCTCTTTCCCATGATAATTAACAGGAAGCACAACAAATATACAAACAAGAGAAGTAATTGAGAAGATACGGATGCTGCAGAACAAGAACATACTCCTGTAAGTTTCCGACAGAAACAAGTATCAAGATGGTAAAAGATATCCATGTGCATTCAACATACAGGAAAGATAAAAAGTTGAAAGTAAGCAGAAATCATTGATCAAGTAGTACCACATATTTGTGATATTAAATTAGGGAAATGTTTTGTGTACAGCCAATTTGAGTATGACTCGAGTACAATCATGGATTTAAATCATTTAATGCATTTATGAGTTACCATTCAAGTGATTCGAACCATTAGAGTTGCAAGCAGTGCTCAATGCATTAATATTGATGAGAAAACCTGAAAATGAAGAGGCGAAGGAACACAACAGAGTCCAAGCCAGCAACTTGGCGAATCTCTTCTTCGGTACACCAGTATGCCTTTACAATCCAACCAGCAGTAGGCAGTAGCCTCTCAAATGAGAAGTAATCGTCCTGCCTCTGGAACTTCTCTTCAGCAAGCCGCCTCCCAAAGTAGACGCTGAAGTTGTGAGGCTGCTTCCTGAGGACTGAATAGAGGGACAAGAAGAGCACACAGACAGCGATGTTTATCCCCGCTGAAGTCAGAAGGGCAGAAAATTCCATCCCGCGCCTCTACCAGTTTGGAATCCTGACCATCCACCCATGAAAGAACTGCAAATTCACAATAGAAGATCCAGGCATGCCTTTAAAGAGTTTATCATTCACTTGCATTGATATGGTAGCAGAATCTCGTTGCCTTTGACTCTGATAATCCCTGACTTCTCTGACGAAAACCAGCTAACAAGTGTATAGCCAAATAAGTCTGATGCTAGAGTCTGTGCTGATACCTGACAAAGTAACGAAACCAACAACTAATAAGTATATATAATCAAGCAAACCAAGTATGATGCTGAGTTAATGCCGATCAGACTAGGCAGCTTATTATGATAGACTGCATGTAGCGAGGCCACCCCTCTCCCAGGTACCTTCGGTTACCAAGGAACACACAAATTGCAAACGTGAAACCGAATTTCCATTCCCCCCCCTTTTAATGAAAAAAAGGATGCAGGTGCCCAATTCTTAGCAAATGCAACACCTCAAATGCAGATGAAAAGAATGCTAATTAATTCCCTCGTCTCTGATTTGTCTTGATAACTTATAACAACTGAAATGCACAGAAAAGCAACCAAATCCGAGCTTTAATACTTGAACAAAATGGCGAACGAATCATAAATTTAGACCGGCGGACAACAAATGCACCACCTCCACGCCAATTCTGCACATCCCTAAACAATCCCAGCGAAGCCGAGAACGCACGCACACGAGATGGAACGGGCATTGACGGACGGAGATCGTCAGAGCATGGTGGGGCGATTGGATTAATACCTTGGTATCGTGGATTGCACGGCGCAGGAATGCGCGACGGCAGGATACGGCCTTATGGTCAGTCGCCGGCGCGGCGGCTGGTTGAGGTTCACGGCGGCGGCGGAGGAGAGGCGCGAGGCGGGCGGACGTAGGCGCGGCTTCCTTGCCGAAACAACCGTTCGCCCAAATGCCCAATCGGCCGCGTCGTGAGCATGCATGCGGCCGCGTAGGCGTTTGCGATACTACAAGTTTTTTTTTTCTCTGGATGGCGTGGGGCTATAGGGTTCGGCTGGTCCGGATGAAGCACCACTCCGACCACATCCATGAAAATCAAGGAGAAACACAATTTACTGACAGTGACAGTGCTTGATGGAACCTTTTGAAAATCTAAAAAAACCTAGTTGTCAACTGAGTATGTAAAGTAATTTCTGATTGCATTATTATGTTTTACTATAAAATTTTCAAACAAAAAAAGTACCATTGAGTACATTCAGATAACGTTTTTTAAACAAAAACATTTTTTTATGTAGATATATAGAACATGATTCTATTTACTAGTCTGAACCTCTAACTTTGAAAAGGTTTATTTAACCCATGTTTTTGCTAAACCAACCAGATTTGATGACAAGAAAAAATCTAGCCTGGTTTTGCTGACTCGGAATAACATGTTGGCAAACGTGGATAGCAAAACCAAAGAATCTCTTCTTGTGACTCACGTGTTTCTTAGATTAGCCGATGGACACATCCTTCTTCGTCGCTGCTGGGCTCCCGCCTATATGCGCCTCATGCACACCTGACCCCAGTTCGTTCCTGCAATGCGTCCGACCTGGACCATTAAGTTGATTTTGATGTTTAATGAATAATATTATCATTAGGACTAACGGCGTTTACTAGTATATAAGAAAAGGTTTAAATGGATGCAAGGTTGATTTGAACTTTAGCAAAGTGAAGATAGAAATTCCTTAAATCTAAACAGTTCCTGAAATCGTCGACCACGTGGCAGAAGGGCAGCGTTGGTGCGGTGTCCTTGCCGAAACAACCGTTCGAACCGCCCGCACGGCGGCGCGCGGAGCTTTTGTGCCGTGCGGCCGCGTAGCGGCGTAGGCGCGTCGGCGACAAGTGCTGGGCAAAATTCCTAGGATCATGGGCCAGAGCCAGCCAAGAAGGAAAAAATCAACATTATCTCCCTCAATTTTCGTGAAAGTCCGTTTTTCTCCCTAAACTTTAAAACCGGGCAAAACACTTTCCTCAACTTTTAAAACCGTTCATCTTACCTCCATGACCCTGTTATAAACAGTTTTGAAGGCGGTTTTGTCTTTTTTTTTATTTACTTCGACTGAATCTTTAAAAAATCATAGTAAATCACAGAAAAATCATAAAATAGAAAATTTAATTTTATTGGACTCCATATGAGTAGATCTACACAGTAAACATATAATATGATATGCTTTAGTACAAAGTTTTTCTTGTAGTTTTAGATCTATGCTTTTATGTAATTAATTGGAATAATTCATAGCTGCAGTTTCTATGGTCTAATTATGATGAAATTTTTATGGTGGGCTAATTATTGTATGATTGAACTTTAATAAAAAAATCCGTACTCATTCGATCATGTATAGATTTATTTATATTTAACAAGCATAATCCTAAAGAAAATCCATAACTAAGTTATACATGATCCAATGAGTATGAAATTTTTACTACAGTTTAAGCATACAATAACTAGCCCACCATAAAAAATTCACCGTAATTGAACCATAGAAACTACAGCTATGAATTATTCCATTTAATTATAGAAACACATAGATCTAGAGCCACAACAAAAACTTTGTACTAAAGCATACCGTATTATATGTTCACTATGTAAATCTACTCATGTGGAGTCCAACAAAATTAGATTTTTCATTTTATAATTTTTATGTGATTTGCTATAATTTTTCAAAGATTCAGCCAAAATAAATAAAAAAGAAAAAAAAACAAAACCACATTCAAAACCGCTTATAACCGGACCAGGGAGGTAAGATGAATGGTTTTAAAAGGTGGAGGAGGTGTTTTGTCCGGTTTTGGAGTTTGGGGAGGAAAAACGGACTTTCGCGAAAGTTGAGAAGGTAATGCAGATTTTTTCCATCAGTAATATCAAATGGGGCCCAACAAGAACGTGAACTCCGCGGGCCTGAAATCATTACTGGCTGTTGTCTCATAATAATAACAGGCCCAGTCAACAAGTGCTGCGATCTTTGTTGCTTGGACACTGACCAAACAAAGCATTTTCGTTGTTTATTTCAGCTTTTGGTCGGCCTGGGAGTTGACCGTGTTTTAAGTTGAGTTTGGTTTGATTGAGTTGGGCGTGTCATCTTTATCTGGAATCACACCTTCTCCATTCCGGCACCTTAATTAATTTTATTAATTGCCGCATCATGGTCACCCTCAGATGTCAGATCGATCCGCGCGTGTCACCACCACCACGAGTCCACGAGCGACGCAAGGATCAGGCCGTGACGCAGTTTCGCGTGTGCACCGTGGCAGAACCGCCCAAAAGACATTGGGGTTTAACAAACCGTGAATACAAAGGCACTCAACAAGACTTAACCGACGAAAAAAAAAGACCCCAAGGATATGCAGGCTTACGAAAAATTAAGATAAGTCTATAGAAAGAATCAAGATTAACTTTTGTATAAAAGCTTACTAATGTTGATCCTTACTTTCAATGTTTTAGCTCAAGTTAGATAATTATCTCTCATTTGTACCTGATCTAGATCAATCACTTCTTTAATCATCTCAACTCATGATCATAAGTATCACTGTTTCATTTATTAACTATGATGCAGGGCAGTTGATCGAGTCTTCTTCTCAGAGAAGCAGCGGCGATTCGAATCGATTAGGTCCAGTTAGGGTTTCCTTACCACACGACATATACAGGTCCAGGTCCAACCCCGAACCTACATATATCTACCCTCACTCGGATCCTCCAAAACGTGAACCGGTCTGCGTTACCCGAGAGCACAGTACTCCACCTCCCTGCGCCACTTCTGGTGGATTCACATGATAGGTACACACTACTCTCACCATCTCCCATGCCCAGTGCGCAGTTGTCTTTTCACATAATGGAATAACTAAGGTATCAGACTTACCGGAGTATATGGCCAGTACTACAAAGTCTCGACACAAGCAAGCCTACAACGAACGGTCATCAATCGACACAGACAGAACAAGCACGATCAAGTGACCCTGTCGGCTCAACCACCAGAGACATAACCTAGGTCCCGTCCAGTCTCCAGTTTAAGCATTATTCATTATTTAGCGCTCATGACATTTCCTGATGAAGGAACCATTGCGAATGATGAAATCACCACTCGACTCTTATTACTAAGCAAAGCTAAGCATTACTAACCTATTATACTAAAAAGGGTATCAAGGAATGATATAAGAATATCAAGGCAGATAATGCACCAAAAGGTGATCAATTAACTCCTATAGTACTTAATGCACCAAACATAAGACTTAGGTGAATAATATTTGTAAAAACACAAGGAAGTGGTTGTATGCTCCGGGGCTTGCCTGCAGTGTCGGAGTTGTCAGATATTTCAGAAGTAACACAGCCCTTGGTCCCAACCTCCACAGAGTGAAAACCCTCCTCTAGGGCTTGCTCAACACCAGGGTCACCACTCTCGTTCACTAAACATAGATAAATATGCATGCTTTAGGATGATGAAGTGCTACACATGTATCATGATGATTAACAAGATTAATTTAGCTTGAGTATAACTTTCCTTCACTAAATAATTGGGTTAATTACTCTCTAAACACTATTGTTATTTATCAATACAATGTTAATCATGAGAACACAATCATGTAAGTAGTTGCCATGGAATAGCAAGGTGTTAGTGTTCCAAGGTCCACAATCAAACCCAAAGTTCACTCAATTTATTTTAATGATTTAAGAAAATTATTTTTGTATTTTTATTAATTCATAAGAGGCATCCAAATTAAGTGAGCAAATTATTTTCATCAAAACAAGACCAATCTTTTTGTGGAGGTTGATTTTAGCATGTAAAGCATATACATAAAATTTCATGATTTTAGGATAATTATTTGAACCTATAAAAATCATGAAAGGTTCATTTATTAATTAAAAGAGGTAATTTTTGACCTAGCAAAAGTACTGATTTCCACCAACTCATTTTTTTCTCTGATCAATCACAAGATAACAAGCTTACACAAAAATTTTCATGATTTTATCAGCTTTATTTATTTAGTTATGAATTAATCAAATTTTGGGGTTTATCAGCATTTTCAGAAAAAACAAAAAAGGATAAAAATCCTTTCTCGCTTCCCTCTCACCCTCTCTGACTGATAGGCAGGCCTGGTCAACCGCGCACAGTGCGCCCGCGCTGACCGCGACGCCAATGGCGTTGGCCGACGGGTGCTCACCGACGATGAGCTCGTCGGCGATGGGACCTACCCGACGGACTCAGGACTCTCTCGTGCACACGCCAGTGGCGATGGTTGAACGGATGGAGCTCGACAGTGAGCATGACGATGGCTCCGACAGATCGGCGATACTCTGGCGTCGCGGCTAAGGTCGGCGGCGGTGATTCCAGCGACGCTAACTAGCTCTACACGACCCTCTCGACCTCGCGAACACACTAACGGTGCCAGGCGAAGGGTTAGGGTACGCCAGCATACCCACCGACGGCCATGGTGGCACGACAGAGCTCCGACATAGCGAACTAGCCCAACGGTGAGGTTCCCGGCGGCACGAAGGCCCCTGTCATACTAAACTCCCTCTTACACACACACCCGAGGGGTCTGTCGAGTGCGCGCGACTTTGATAATCACGCAACTACAGCGGTAGCGGCTCGGCAAGACAGAGCACGCCGGCGTGGCGGCGCTCTGTCCACTATGGCACGGTAGAGGTTAAACGGATAGCGCGGTTAGACTCAGGAGCTCACCGCGACTCTAGAACGACAGCTGGTCGAACCAGGGACACGGTGGAGATAGCTCGTCAGCGTCGGGGACAAAAGCGGCGGCGTGAACCGGCGGCAAGGGCACGTTCTGGCGCGTCTGGACTCCCACTGTGAAACCGACAAGCGTATGAGCAACAGGGTGATGAGAGAAAATGAAAACAAGAAAAAGTTGGAGCGAAGGTGCGCTGTGGAGGGCTGGTCACGGTGAGGAGGCTCACGACGATGCGATGAACACCGAGGGGGAAGAGGACGACGTTAGGATGACTCCAGCGGCTAGAGCAAGAATGAGCTAGCTCAAGCGGTGCGCGAGATGAGGGCGAAGCATGGCCGAGGTGAATTGCAATGGAGTGGAGCGTTGGCGGCTAATTTACCGGTGAACCGAGGGCTCAACGACGACGGTGGAAAGAGGAGAAGGGGGGCTCGGTGACCAGCTGGTGACTTAAGGACATCAAGGCGGCTTCTGGGCTTCCAGCTCCTGCTTGCGAAGCGCCCAGGCGAAGCAGCTGCTGCTGGCGCATGTGAAGGCGGTGCTACCGTTCAGCGGCGGCGGGGCGGCAGGCAGGCAGTCTGTTGCCGACGACGTGCATTGTAGTAGACTGTAGGCCGATGTTCTTCAACCATTTTCTCCCAATTCCAAATGGCAACTCACTGAGATCCAAAAACAAAAGTTGTTCTCCATACTTTGATCTTCAACTTTGCTTCAAGCATCAACATCTATATCTAACTGGATTAGAGGATCTAACCTTAAGAAGGATGGAAGATTGAAACTGAAAACTCAGCACTGACAGACTTGCAATTAGGGTTTTTAAAACAGTCAACTTAGCAACTTTGGTGAGTTAATTAGTGAGTAATTAGTGAGCAAATACTTCAACCAATAACATCATTGTGAAGTACAAACTTCATACTTTCAACTGATGCCATTGTTTGAGCAAGTTTATTCATGAAATTCATTTTAATAAAGCCCACAAAAATGAACCCAATGCTAATTTCCAAGACAACTAAAATGGCTGTGCTGAAACCCACGTTTTGAATTCAAATTTGAGGCTCATTTTTTAAGGTTTTGGACTTGAATTCGTGCCCCTTACTTTACACTAGTGTAAAGCACCAACTTTACACTCTAAAGTTTATTAGAGCATAATTTCAAGTATTTTAATGAAATTCAAAAATAGAAGGCCACCAAGTACCTTAAGAGGATTTTTAAGTTTTAACACAAGCATCACACATGCATTGCATTTCTAATAAAATAAATATTGATTTTAGTGGATGCAAGACATGATTAGCTATTATGGATGATCAACATGCAAGATGATGACATGATCAAGTTTTAGTGATCCTTAATGTAGTAGAACCGTCCGAAATAACACACCTTTGGAGACGCTCGTCTTCCGCTAGACACTAAGCACCCCGAAAGTTGGCTACATCGGACAGTTCCGTCGAGCACACCCTAAGGAAGAACTCGAACACTCCACGTTTTTCATTTAGGGTCCAATAATGAGAGCGAGTTTACAATACTTAGCCCATTTCATACAACAAGAGTTCTTAAAAATACATTATTACAATACTAAGTTCAGAGTGTGGAATTTAAACAGCGGAATTGAAATAAACATCTAACGATAAGATACAAGGATCCGTATGTGCCCGCTAGAAGAATCCTCCACACAACAGTCACTCCTCAAGCTACACCTACAACAGGGGTAAATAAACCCTGAGTACACAATGTACTCGCAAGACTTACCCGACTAGTGGGAATAATTTTCTGACTCCAAAGGATTTGATAAGCTTTATGATTTGCTGGGTTTCCTTTTTGCAAAAAGCATTACTAGTAGTGAATCCTTATGTATGTGTTTTATTAGCAATCATGATTAGTTCATTAGCTAACCATTCTATGTAAGCACATGTTCTACTTTTAAGCAAGAGTTGAGCAATCAGATCCATTCATCCTCTTTCATCTTCCAGTTTTTACTACGGTGCTAGACCATAGTCAAGTCGTACAGTATCACACGGCAATTCACGAACCAATGTATCATAGCTAGGTACCTCGAAACACACACCCTGCTTGTACCCCAGGCACACGCAAGACTAACCCACCACTCTCCTATCAAGGGGTCTAGGTTCCCGTCCAAACTTGGACTCCAAGCCCCCACTCCTGAGTCCCGAACTCAATGTGGTGCTTAGACCTCCACCATCCCCGCCTCCAATCAGTCGGTCCGGAAAGAGCCGAAACCCGCGACAAGAGAGCAATGAGCCTTCCCGCTCTCATAAGCAAGTATGTGCTCAGGATAATAAGTCTGTGACCTGACTACCATCCATAGCAACGGACGGTCCTTAATCGATACGGACAGGAAAAATAGTGTAACCAAGCTATGCCCCATTGGCCGCGGGACACAACCTATTACACTCACTAATACCCGTACCATATCCCTGCCCAATCTCTATTTTCTTTCACCATTTTATTATGAGAGTAATAATAATAATCACCTGTTGTGAGTAACGGCAGATTACTCACGCTATCGATAGCCTAAGCATAGCACCTACTCGACCTATGCTAGTAGGACTCATAGGTAGGTTTATCTTTGCATGTAGTTTCAATATAAATCCTGTAACATAAATGCACATCACATATATATCCAGTGATTATTCAAAATAAGGATTATGCACCGGGGCTTGCCTTGGGCAGGCGGGTTGTCAGCTAAGTCAGTCGCCGGTGGCTCTGAGGCTTCCTCCTATATGAGAACCTCCTCCTCGTACTCCTCGATCACCTCCTCGTACTCCTACTCTCCGGTGGTCACGAACTCCACCAACTCATTCTCTACATGCATGCCATGACGATGCAACACTTATCATTTATGCAATAACAAATCTTAAAATAAGAATACACATACTAAGCTACTAAGCTAGCTCTAATGACTAAGGCACTAAGCTAAATATCATCTTTACCAAGCAAAGTGTTGAGTTCAACTAACAAACACCTAGCTTTACAAATGAAGGATATATCTTTATTTCTACTAATGATTTAATGTATATTTGAAATAAAGAGCATTTAACTACCCTTATGTTTAGTCTATTCTAAAGCTACAAAAATTACAGTGAGCACATACTAATTACCACGATGCTGCCATAAAAATTTTAGGGCTAAAGCTATCACCAATTTACCATAAAAATTCCTACAATAATTCTCCTAACAATATTAAACACGTTCAAATGATTTAATAGCTCCTAGTATCAACATATATATATATATGAACTAAGTACACTAACAGATAAAGCGTAATTTTAGCAACTTAACAAAATTTGTTTCATAATTTTTGGACACATACATGATTTTATATGATTTACCAAAGATCAGCTCAAAATTATATTAGAAAACTATTTTTATTTTCTTATGAAAAAGAAAAACGAATTCTCCCATATGGCCCACGCGATGCGGCGCAAGGCATGTGCTTGTAATGCAATGGCATGACCCAGGCAGTCCACCCATGAGAGGCGGCTCGCGACGAGGAAACCCCACGCGCGCTGACATATAAGCGAAAACAACCCACAGTCCATGTTACTATTCCTAGAGACAACACCTATGCAAAAGACCCTTGTACTCTCTCCTCTTTAGAACGGCATGGTCCCTGACCTCCCCCGTGCGCTCCGGCGCGGTGAGCGGTGGCACTGGTGACAAGTGCCCGGCCACCCGGGACCCATGCTAACCTAGCTAAGATGCCAAATCTCACCAAGGGGGTCAACGCGTGAGGCGATGGGTGGCGGTTGCATGAGATGGGACACCGTAGAAGGACCTCTCCACGACGGTGGGCACCCTACGGCAAAGGTGACGACGTTCTGGTGAGCCGCAGCAACAACAAGGCAGTAGGGGAAGCGGATGAGCAACGACGACTCGCTAGTGACCTAACCGAGGTGCCGGCTCAGCCGGTGATGACACAACGAGGCTACCCACGTGCGCGCTGCGAGGTGAACAGCGGACCGCAAAGGCACGGGCACGTTAGCGGCGAGGAGGCGATACTAGAGCTGTGACTAGCATGCGCACGATGAAGAGGGGTTCTAGACGGGGTGAGTGGTGCGGTCAATTCGACGCAAGATGGCGAGGTTAGAGCTGGCCACGGTGAGGCATGCTAGGCCTTAATGGCGCGGCGACGGGAGCAAATCTCCAAAATTGGAGCTCGGCCTGGCCATAATCAAGGCGGGGTGGGGCGGTCGGCAAGAGGACGTAAAGGCAGAGACGTGGGCACGAGGAATTGATGAGAGGTGCTCACTCTCTGGCTCATCGTGACTGCGACTCGACGGCGGCAAAAAGTAGAGGGAGAAAGAGAGAAATAGGACACTACAGGTGGGCTCGGTTCGTCCTCGCCTTAGCGGGATGTGAGTGGTTGTGGCCGAGGGAGCTACGTCCAAGCACGAGGGGACGAGCGCGAGTGTCGGCGACCGACCATGGCCCGCGCGCCGCAACGCCATTAATAGCATGACGACGACATGCACGGCCACTTGTGGACGGCACCCAACCGGGCCTGGGAGGGGGCAGCGCGATGCAGCGAGCAGATGCGAGTACGTGAGTGACATGACGACAGCGGCAGCGTCGCGACGTGAGGCAGCAGTGGCCGGACGTGACGGCAGCGATAGCGCGACCGCGGCGGCACCACTGGCGGCAGCGCGAGGCTGGGTAGCAGGGCGCAGGGCCAGCGGCTCACTGTGGCCAGCCTCGGCCAAGCCCAGGCGGCTCGACTGACCCAGCGTTGTGGCGTAGCGTGACCGCGTGAGATGTGACCATGTGCGCGGCGTATGGAGGCCGCACGATGACCGCGCACACGGCACCAACCAACCCGAGACAGGTGACGCGCACGAATTTTAAAGTGCCCAACATGACTAAACGGTTGCTTCAGGAGCCAAACCATCTTCACCATGCTCAAGATGGCATATGAGACTACCAAATCGAGTTATAACACTACACCACCCCTTAACCCAATCTCTCAAAATAATTTGATAAACATAGCAATGTCTAGCTGTGCACAAGCTTGAAATTTTCCTAAGTTTTTTGAGTTGAACTCTATTTCAAATTGTATTTCTAAGCTATTGAAAATATTACTAAGCAATATTATTTTTCAACAGCAAGCATTTCATTGTCATCTACAAAGTTTGCACTTCTAACTTTATTTAAGTATCACACACATGTTCTATAGTATTTTTGCTTAATAAAAATTAGTTTTAAACCCTACTTGATATGCATGAACTATCGAATTAACTTTTGTTTAGCATTTTTATTGATCATTTTGAGTTACAGAAATTGATCTACACACTTTATCACATGTATTAACACATAAACATGATGCTCATGACATGTTTTAATAATTGATTTAGAGTGTAACACCGATGGTGTTACACTTAACACCAGGGGTGTTACATGCACCCATCCTATCCTATTATCCCTACCGTGGAACAACAAAAGTTTGACCGACCCAGCGCCCCGCCTACGTCAACACCAACACAAGTGGTCGGCGTTGGCCCGCCGGCCGTTCTCGGCTCCCTCACCAGTGCCAGCCACAGCTGCCACTAGGCCACTGCCATGCGCTATTTCTTTAGAAAAACAACGAGAGGTACTAACATATGTATTTGAGAAATGTGCTTTTTGGTAAGCATATATCAGAGCTTTTTTAGATGTCCATGTATCCACCTTAATCTATATAGAGAACTGATAGTGTCCGGACGTCTAAACGCTCGTGCCAGCTGCATTTGCCCGCGCCCCGTACACCTGCACCAACATCATGTGGGGGTCCACGTCGCTTTGTTTCCCACGTATGTGTGCGTCCACACGCAGCCGTGTCTCGATCTACGCCCGCTCTCGTTTCCCGTACCTACCGCTCGTGCCCCTCAGCTCTGCTCCCACACGCATGCACGCGGAGCCAACAGCTGTAAGCAGGTAGCTGTGGCAGGTGGGTCTAACTACAACATTCAAAACACCAGATCTACTATTACAACATCCAGATAAAAACCTTTAGAACATACGTCTAAAACAGATGAAACTTTTGGGACATATAATTGAAACACCATTACAACATGTTCTACGTCCAGATCTACATTTAAAATATCCAGATGCAACACTTGCAACGTATAAAAGAAGACAAATAAAACACTTGCAACATACATGTAAAAAAACCGATAAAACATTGGGCAACATACGTGTACAAAAAAAACATTATGGATGGAAGCTTGCAAGATATGCGTACAACTATTGGAACATATGTAATATCTCGATCTACCTTCGCAATATTCGCATGAAACAATTGAAACATACATATAAAACAACTCAAACACTTGAAACATAGGCTTGCAACATGTTTAAAAATCGTCAGAAACACTTCAAACACAGCATCGCCGCGCGGCCATGACCTACCTGGTGGTGAACTATGGTAGATTGGCGAGGACGACAAGGAGTGGATGGAGGCCGTCCTGGCGGAGGCGCTGGAGTGGCAATGGCGAGGCCCAGCCGAGCAAGGCCGAGGAGGGCCACCGCCCAGAGAGGCCCCACGAGGAGTGTCGTCTCCTAGGCCATACCCAACACCGTGGGCTGCTCTAGCACCCTCGCCACCGCTAACGTCATGTACCGCATTGGAGCCGGCCAGGCGGGCTACGACGGGTGAGGGATGGAATCGGTAGTGTGTGGGTGGGTGGGGGGAGATGAGGCGCGCGGCGCGGCGCGACACGGGATGGACCACGGCCCGGCAATGGGGATCCAAGCGTCGCAGGCGGGGGCACACGTCGTCGTAGGGAGCGAGCGGCGGGGAAAGGCGACAAGAGCAAGGCAGAGTGCGGGCGCAACGGCGATTCGAGAATAGGTGCGGTGATAGTAGCGATTCAAGAAGAAAGTGAGCGGAGATTTTTTATTTTTTAGCAACGTGAGCGACTGTGCGATTGATAGTTGGGCCGTTCAGGCGGACGTGGGCCTCCGGACAATCGGACGTCTTACGCACAACATTACCGATCTATATGTGTTGAGGTGGATTAACGTGGAATTTAAATTAAATTTCACACTCATCAACCTCAAAACACATGGAGCATCCAACAAACCCTTGATACCTTGTTTGATGCATGTATATCCAGTTCGATCTACATTTGTTGTAGTGGATTGGAATACAATTTAGTTTAATTTCACTCTAATCTACTTCAACATAAATATATGTAGATTAAAATGAATACATACTCATCAAACAAAGCCTAAATGTACTGATATTGATGGCATCTTACCGGAATACCAGTATTAGATCCTCACTGGAACAGTCAATCAGGTCGGACCTACCGTCCCTACCCTGCGCTGCGCCTAACACTGTGCATGTGACTAGTATGTGAGCGTGTACCGCACCAGCACCACCCTACGCGAGAGCATGTGTTGGCGCTGGCGGCAAACCGGCAATCAAAGGGATGTCAATGGGAGTCGCACCCAACGCGAACCCGTGCACTCACTGCACAAACCCCACGCGAGACACGTATGTACTTTGCCCCCTTTTCCGTTTCTAGGACTGACGACGAAAAAGGAGCGCCATCGACAAAAGGAGAGGCCAAGGCCTTTTTATGTCTCGCGCCTGCTCTGCACGTCTCACTTGCTTAGCTGTTAAGCACGGTTAAACTTCCATCTTTGTTTGAAGGGGGAAAGGATTTTTTTAATACAAAAAAGTGATTTTTTTTTCCTTTTTCGCCTCTTCTGTATACAGGAATTTCACACGAGTTACTAGTACTTACTTATACTGTGGTAGAGAGAAATATAAGTCTTATTAGATATTTAGAACTTTGCATAGATCACCGAACATGAGATTGGATCATGGGAAAAGATAATACTCCTCATAGTCACAAGTACTTGTCACATTTAACTTTGCAAGATTTTCTATCGATATCCTTGACCACTAATTTTTTAGTAGAATATATTACTGAAATTTATCAATTTCTGAACTTTCACAAGTATTTTCGAATACAAATCTACACATATAAGTTGTGAAATTATTAATATTAATGTTTGTAATTTGTAAAGTTTGGCCAACTCCTAAATTACATGTTTTGTGATCGGAGGGGTAATGTGTGTGAAGAGCAACTCCAAGGGACTTCCTATGCTATTTCTTATCGGTAGGAATAGAAGTTTTGGTAAAAAAAAAAGTTATCGAACAACTTGTTTAATTAGATCTCTAGATATTGCCATTCTCTATTTCGGATAGTGAGATTGGCTCTCTAGAATACGTATAAGATATAAAAAGGCCATTGTAAAATTATACAAAATGGGTTTCTTATTTTTTTAAAATAGCTTTCAAAATTATGATTTAGAGAGGGAGCTTAAGAAAGACTAGAGATGCCCTACTCTCTTTTTTTCCTCTAAAATTGCTAGCGAAAAGTGTCATTCTGTGTTACAGTAATGTTACCAGCGAAAATAGTTTGATTGATCAGGGCCGATTGATGTTATCGGCCCTACTCGTTTGGCTGATAAGTCAGGCTGAAAAGTACTGTTCACTGATTTATTGTGAGAAAAAAATATTATAATAAGTTCAAGCGAACAGGGCTTAAGTCTCCACACCTGTCTTTGTATCTAAAAAAAAATTAGTAGCAACTTTATTGTTTGATTGATCAGGGCCGATAGATGTTGTCAACACCACACCACCACCTGTGATCTGATCTCGCGCCTTGACGAAAACGCGCCGTATAGGCTCGCAAAAAAGACAAGAAATAGTTTCTAATCTAAAGTCAAAGATATAGATATGGTTTTCAGGGGGAAAAATAGAGTATACATTTCACATTTTTACCCTTTTTATAACAAAAAAAAACGCAACGCTAGGCAACAAATTCAGGCTACAGTGAGGTCAGTGCCAGCCTGAGTGGCAAACCGGCCTGACGCTGGGGCGAGCCCTCCAATGCTCGCTGCTCCCAACCTCCAACCACACGGTGCCAAAGCCCCCAACCCCAAACACAAGGAAGCTCGACTTCTCACTTCTCGGAGGCGAAAAAAATAGCAGTAGTAGAACAGAAAAGTCAGAAGAAAGGAACAGATAAAAATCCTCACCGTTTCCTCTTCCTCCTCCTCTTCTTCCACTCCTCTTGGCCCTTGCGAGCTGTGCCGAATTTTTTATTTTTCAGTCTTTTTAAAAAAAATATTCATAAATAGATCTTCGGTGGTTTGATTTTCGTTTATGGACTTTGACCTCGACGCCATGGCTTTTGGTGCCGAGGAAACACGTCTCGGCGCCATGGCCAATGGCGCCGAGGTCTTGGCGAGGCATCGGACGTGACGGTGACCTGGCGCCGACGTGGACAAGACCTTGGTGCTATAGATCTTGGCACCGAGCTCGGCGTTGTAGATCTTGGCGCCGAGCTGTTACCCTATAGATCTTGGCGTTTGAAATGAAACAAGTATAATTGTTCCGAGAAACATGCAACAATGCCATTGTGGTTAGCTGGTTAGGACACGCGTGACTTAGCTCAAAGGCCTAGGTTCGAACTTTAGTGCTGAATCTTTTTTTGCTACATTTTATTAAGCAAACGAGCAGAAAGCACTAATGCCAAATCATCAGACTTGACCACGACATTATATCAAGTGTCATTGTTTTAATAACAAACTAAAATGGTCAAACTAACACAGCAATGTAAAAGCAAACAGTAGCAGTTGACCAACCAAATCGAGCAATGTAAAAGCAAAGAAACACGCATACCGGGCATGTAGAACACTAGTCCATCACGCGCGCCCTCGCGCGCGTCGGTGGTTAGTCGGAAACAAAATCGTGGTTCTGAACATGTTCGCATATTTTTTAAGATCTTAGCATACACACGATAAATACTTTGTATTGTAATACACACAATAAGTATATTACGCGTGCCTTTGCACACGTAGGACAATTTGCGATTCAATTTGATGGTTAATATGAATAAATTCACAAGGAAAAGGAAATAGTGGTATTATGAAAGATGCATATAGCATTAGTTCAAGGCAAACATACTTGATGAGTCTAACATAGTTGATGTTAATGCATGGCTCGATATAAATATGGGATCACGTTGCCTTTCTAGTACTTTAGTTCGTATCAGAGGTTGTTTCTCGTCAATTCCAAGTTTGGTGCATCGGAGCAATATGTGACATAAAACGAGGTCAATATTTAAGCCAATATGAATCATGTATCACAGGTATGACATATAAGAAACCATAGGCATGCCACCTTGAAAAAGGAGATAAAAACTGCTAAATAAGAATCTGGAAAATAAGTATATACAGAAACAATAAGTTGGGTACAAAAGTACAGGCTGGTCTAAGCACAGGACAAGAAATGTTATGAGCAAACTAAGAGACAATATGTGAACACCAGGCTGGTCTAAGCTGGTAATAAGCACATCAGGGCATAAGATAGAGACATCAAAAGTACAGGCTGGCAAGCAACAAAGAGCACGCCATGGTAGATATAGTTCCCACAAGGCCACACAATTTCACCATGCTAAACAGTGAAACACGGTGTGCGGAAACCAAATGCAGAATAATGTAGGTAGAGTGATAAGGACATGGCATATATAGTTCAAAGTGAACATTCAGAAATCCAGCATTGTGACCACCCTAATAGAAGCCAACTTGCAGATAACAGGAAGTCATCAGAGAAACATTGCAAGAACATTTCATTGTTGGCATAGCATGTAAAAATGTTGCACTACTAACTGCGATTTAATTGGCAAGGCAACATTGCTCCAAACAAATGAATACTTATTTTCATAGGTGGTTTTGGATGTACATTTGAAAGGTCATCCACAATTTATCATAAATGTTGGCTGTCATAGTTGTTCCACTCTATGTTAGATTAGCAAGCATATAAGGAAAAAACAATAGGTAGCAAGAAGGTGCAAATTACTAAAAGATGAGGAAAGAAGCTTACAATTGATTCCTATTGTAGTATGGAGAGGACAAAGATATACCTACACAGAAGACACGAGAATTTGTATTTGTTTTGGATAGAGCAACGACCTTTGGTAAAGTGAGAATGTAACTTACGCGGACACGCCGTGATATCGAGGTAGGATTCAGTAGATCCTGAACTAAACTTGAGAGTTCATCCTTTTGTGCCTATGACAAGATATAGAATTAGGGACAACCTATAGAATTAAGAAAAGTAACAATACAGCGAATTGCAATTGTTATTTTCCATCTATAGGTGAAAATAGATAAGTAGTATTGTTATACTTGGATAGAGAAGGGGAATCGCTAACAAAACAAAAGCATGTAACAAGACAAACTGTCCAATATGAAGTTCCTTCATCTATATTTTTGGAGCCAAAAAAGCAGCAACATATGGTTCATTGGCAATGCAGCATGTTGTCACAGAAACTAGCAGTAATCAAAGGAATTAGGCAATAACCCGGTAGATCAAGCGGCAACCAAAGGCTCATAGGTCTTCCACCCTTCACTATTATGACCATACCCATCCGACAGAACGGCTTTCTTCACGGTACGAGAGGAATCAAGTATAAAAATTTAGATTTTATTGTGAACGTTGAACTAAACTAATTCGATCGATAAATAATGAGCTGATAAGGTCAGCGTGCAACACAAAAAGCTCTGCATAAAAACACCAGTCGTCATCTGCTGCTTATAAGCAACTTTTCAAACAGGCTTTACCTAAAATCATCTAAAATCTTCAGATAAGTAGGCCCGGATTAATTTTAGAACCAGAATCTAAACGCAGTTAATGGAGTGGTGTGAGAAGAACATACCTTTCATTTTTACTCTGCTGCTGGGAAACCCTCCACCACCATCTTGTTTGTAAAAGTTGAAACCCGATTCCGCTTTAGCCCCAAAATACAAAAGTTAGTGACACAATAATAAATATTTTTTTATCTAGAATTAGAGGTTTTTCAGCAACCAGCCAAAGAAATTCTACAAAGCATGCGAACTGACCAAAGGAAATAGCAATCAACAAAGTTGAATTTTAACTTATCAGAATGGAAAATAATGTGGCCTATAACCATTGAGACTAAATCTAAACATAAAGTTTAGCAGGTGGGCACAAGCACCTTTGTAGTCAGATAAAGCTCTTGCTTCCTAGAATCAACCATAAACTCTATCGCTTGCCTTCATAGAATCAGTGGTTCAGCACAAGCTCTTTCACAGTGGATTTCTAAGAAAGTGGAGGGAGATAGATAGAAATAAATATATCAGTGGTTGGGCAATGTATTATAAGGTCGGAGAAAATGGAATCACAACTGCTGAATAGATAGGTAGGATGATCGTGCAGTAGCTACCTTCGCTGTTTGTGAGATGAACCTGCGCTGCTGTTGCCCTTTTCTTTCCGATGTGGTCTTCCGTTGTGGCCCAGTAAATCATACATGCAGCTCTTATAGGAAAGCAAACCTGGTTTTGTGTTCATGTTAGTGTGCTTTATGTAATGCATGTTGAGGTCTGTTAGCAAGACCAATGGTCTGTGCTATATTCTCCCACGCATTATAGCATGGAGCCATGAATTTTAAGGCTGCAAGAAATTACCTCCTTGCCCAGTTCTTTGACGCTGAAGGAGCCACCTTTTTATCTATTTCGTTAGTTTTGTCTGTGTTCTCTTCATCGCTTTCTTTGTCCTGTATTTTTGAAATTGATCTAGAGACTTTATGGACCAATAAGATGCATTGGAAGGCTATGATTAAAGAAACGAATACCATGTTCTTTGTACTGACATGGGAAAAAACAAAAGGGTCATGCAGCTGAGAATAAAGTAGTGGGAAAAGGACAGGGGTAACTCAATATCATTGCACCTAACGATGTATAGGTTTCACTACAAAATTTAAATGTTCAGTTTTAGTATATTGAATTGATCTGTGTAAAGGCGCAACTATTTGCTTTGGTTTCATGGATGTCTTAATTTTGCTGGTAAAACCAGCTTTTCAGATCTGCTCTATTGATTTGATTTGCCAGCAAGCGGAAAAATGTGTTGTGCAAGCTGTCTATACAAAACAAATCCCTGAAAGCTATATAATCTAGTATGGCAAAACCGTATATAGCCTGCAGGCACCTTCATAGGCGCTTGAGCTATTTGTCTGAGGATGAATTGTATCTGCTAACCGTTTCCATAAAGTGTGAAGTAGCATCACTATAAAAAGAGCAATGAACGATGTAAAAACTATGGACCACAAAATAACCACAAAGGCTAATTAACCTGAGAACCTAGATGTCCTATTGTTGGAACAAAAACAGCATTTCCATTGCTAAAGCATCAAAATAGCTTAACTGAGGCTGTACATATAGGTTAAATCTAAAATATTATGTGACTAAATGGGTTGTTGTAGATATCAAAAGAAAGTTTAGAAACATACATAGAAGAGATTTTAATTCAGTTCCTATATGCAGGATATGTATATACCTAAGAATACACGATGTGTGCATGGGCAACTACAATAAACTAAAATGTTTAAAAACATGAAATGGTGGGTAGAAGCTGTCCGTACATGTATGGCACTATTATTATAGTGCTAACCCTGATTGGTCTGAATCATAAAGAAGCATCAAAGTATTTCAAATTTGAAAGATACCAAATCGATAATGTTGTAGATTATCAGATAAGAAGGCTGCGAGCAGTACCTGTGTGAACCCTGTAAACCTCATCAAGGTACACATAGGTCATTTCTGCCAACAATAAAGAAGAAGATTGACTACAAGGAAATAATTTAAGCTGAATTGTGTGGCATTTGTGATTATCATAGGCATGGGAAAATACACAAATAGCATGAGCATAGAATAATATCTAACTGGCATAACCTTGGAACAGTAGTAGATATAGTATACATTAAAATGACATTGCACCTCTAAATTTAATGAACCAATGTTCATAGTGCATGTCGAAGTCTTACATTAAATTTGATGTTTTCTGTTGTTTTGTTCTGGGTGCTATAATATGTAGCTATGTACTATAGTGCTCCAGGAAATCACCTCTTTGCTGGGGATTCTGATGGGGAATGGCTAGTGTTCTTTTTGGTTGGTTCGATGCTCTGGTCTATGTATGTTTCTCAACCATTTTCTTTTTTCCTGTATCATTGAAATAGAATCGTTATGTAAAGTAGCTCCATATAGATACATACATTATATTAACCAACCTGCAATGTTATACGCGCGCTTAGCATAAACTTTTTTAGATTTTTTTTCTATGAGTGCAAACATAGATGTACTAACTTTTTTTAGGTCATTTTTAGTGACCAGCCATCTCAAATCATTTTAGGTTACGTTTAGTAAGCGCGTATGCAAAAGCTTCTCTGTTTATGAGGCGCTTACTAAAAATAACCTAAAATGATTTAACTCGATCGAAACGGTTAAGACTGACCTATGAGTTAAGATGGCTGTGTAGAGGTGTGGTGAACTGACATTTCATAAGAGTATAGTGGTTGTTTCTTCAATGTAGGTGTTCTTACCTGGTCTGCAGTACGTCCAGATTAGTTAGAATGGCTTCGCCACCTTATCCTACCGTATTTGAAATCACTATTATAATCGAAATAATACAGATTTGAAAATGGACAGACTAAATTATTTCCAAAACATTATTTAGGGAAATATGTTAACATATATGTGAGGATAAACTAAAGATCAAAAAAATAATAGGTAACAGGAGGTAATAGTTTCATTGAAAAGTAAGAAGCAGGTAAATGGACCTTCAAGTTTCTTATCAAAACCAAAAAGAAAAGCTTCAAGACTATTTTATACTACATAAGCCAAACCGTGTCTGAAGCCACCGTAGAGAGTTACGTAGGAGTAAATTTATTCCGAAAGGAAAAGGACCAAGCAATTGACATGTAACTTAGATGACATTTGTATATCAAGGCTGTATGAGCAGACACCGTTTTCGCTGTCAAGATTAGGCAACTAATGAGATGGCTAGGCCTCTGAAGACCATGTATTTTTTCCCGTTTGCTATTGAGGTCTACTCTAGAGGCCCATTCATGTGGTACAATATAAGCTAAAAAATATAGGATAGTCACAAACAGACTATAGCTATAGGAAAAAGAATGCAATCCATATATGCACAACAAGAACAAACCTTTTTGGTCCCTAGCAATTTGTGATATGACAATGTGTTGAATCTTCTTTTTTACATGGTCAACCTGGCATGCTTCTGCCCTACCTGTAGGGTCAATGCGTTCACAAACAAGACTACATAAGCCAGGTGTATGTATATTGTAAAGGTTGATTTGGCTTGAATTCGCCAATGAAGTATGTGATGCCTAAAATGAACCTTTTGGGCTCCATGAGTATAGAATAAACCGATGGAAGAGTTTGGTCAAACTAAAGTACCAAACAAAGGAATCAACGTGGAATAATTTGGTTCTTCATCAAATTTCATGCTGACAGCAGTCTACAACTGGTTGAGCAGTTGAGGAAACATGCCACAAAGGGTTTCAGATGAGGTACTCATCTTTCTCTCGCACACCAAAATGAATTATTGGTAGCTTGTAAACACAATCTCACCAAAAAGAAGATATATGGTCAAACAAGACTATTTAAGAAAAAGTTGCTATGAATTGAGAAAAAGATTAAAAGATTAGACGATATAAGATACCTGGTATCCCTGACATGGCAGCCTATTGGGAAACAGTAGGGGCAAAAATAGAAACAACGATGGAAAGGATGATGCCTCTGTACATGACAACCTGCTGGAAAAATGCAGGGCAGAAATAGCAGCGGCGATGGAAAGGATGGCTCTGCACATTTTTTCGACAACAAATGCAGAGCAACAACAAAGGAAATAGAAATAACTGAAGGCCAACCATTAGGTCCATAAGAACAAGAGGTGAAAATAAATCAAACAAAGAAAGAAATAAACAGGAGACTGAAAAACTGAATATAGTCACCAAACTGTTAGGATACTAATCAAATATCTGGTATGCATATTCGCAACAGGCACGGCTAAACAATCTGCTAGAATAGGTACCTCATATATTTTTTCATCAAAATAAAAGGGCATCAATGGTACATAATTGGAAGGGCTTTTTATCACCATACAATCTTGTATGCACATGTGTGAGAAATTTATGTATAAGTAGAACCAAAATTTTCATGTAATAGTTTTAGTGAAGCACAAACCAAAGTGTACTCAGAACATAAAGAAACAGAAGAACCAAAAAAGTGATCACCGACAACCAAAGCATGTGACAATGTAATCTCCGGGAATAGGGCATGTGCTCAGAACCAACAGTGTATAATCTGTGGAGACAAGCGATGTTCACAGACAATGATCACATGCATACAATGAAGAGGAATATCTCTGACTTCCCAGGCAATAAACAGGAGCTCAGATTGGGCAACCATATGTGTTTTGACATCACAGACAATGATCATAAGCAAGCATGACCGCAACACCAAAGTCAATGATTACATTAGACAAAAGGAGAAAGCATCAGAGGCAATGACATCATAGGCTGTGCATTTTAGCAGGGGTTCTGTCAAGGAGACGACATCCACATCAGGCAGCCACCTTAGCTATCGCTTAACAGGTAGAAAATAGATGAAAAAAGCAAAATCAACACCGCTCATGATCATTGCCTCAGTTATCAACATAGTAGGTAGATGCAAAGGAAGAATCATCATAACTCCTGAACATTGCCTGAGTTACCAGGGAAAAAGAAAGAGATGTAAACTGTGTAACGGCAGCCTACGATCACTGCAAATTAGACATTAAACAGGAATTATGATGCAATCATCACAGCAGCAGCCCATTCCCTCAAACTAAACTGTAACAAGAAAAAAGCTAGTCATCATTACAGGTGACCAAGATGCAAACAATAGACCCAAAATCATTAGGGATGCACACCAAGAAACCAAACAAATATCGTTGACATGGCCACGTGCTCAGTTGTATGGCACAACAATGCCTGCTGTCAAGATCCAATAGAACCGAAGAGGCCACACCCTATAGAACACAAAACAAAGTAGTAGTAAGCTAGGGTTTCCTCCATTAGAGGCCAACAGGTCGCACGCACGTAGATCGGCGTCCACAGCGAAGGGGAGTGAGCCTCCACGAGCGCTGGGAGAGGAAGATCCCATAGGGAGAGGTACGAAGAGAGGGGGAGGAGGGACCAAACCGAGGAGAGGACGAGGTAAGGAACACCGGAGCTGTCGGGGCCGCGAACGTTTCGAGGAAGAGTAGACCTGCGCCGACTATTTGCAGGAGTTCGCACGGAGGGGAGCGGCTTTGGCCGCCGGTGGTGGCTGGCCGCGCCGCGGTGCCGTGTGAGGCCCACACCATCGATGGTGCGCCGTGCCGCTAGGGCCTGCCCACGCAGGGAGTTGGGGGAAGGGAGGGGGCAGCCGAGCTCTGCCCGCGCCGGCATGCCGTCTCATGGCAGAGATGGAGGGGGGAGGGAGCGAGGGAGGGAGAAAGGGGAGAGGAGACGGAGTAGACGAGGAGACGCTTGGAGAAGGCATATATTTTTGTACGGATCAGTGAACAAGGGCTACTAACAGATCTAGACGTCCAAGCTGCGATCAAACGGGCCAAAATATTTTTGCTACCGTGGATGGCCCGAGCATCGGGCAAACCAAACTGCTTTGATAAGAGTAGATGGAGAGCCCAAAGTCAGTGGCCTTGAGTGGGGCTTCCTCGGCGGTGCTGGCAAAGAGAGAGTTCTCCGACTTGAGGTCCCGGTGCATGACGCCGAGCGAGTGGCATCCCTCCACGACCCCGACAATGGTCTTGATGAGCTTCGCCGCCGCGCGCTCGCCGTAGTGTCCCTTGGAGACGATGCGGTCGAAGAGCTCGCCGCCAGCGCAGAGCTCCATGACGATGTGCACGAAGAGCACGTCCTCATAGACGCCGCGGATGCGGACGACGTTGGGGTGCTCGGAGAGGTGGTGCATGATCCGGATCTCGCGGTACACGTCCTCGTAGTCCTCCCGGCACAGCAGCTTGCGCTTGGGGATGGACTTGCACGCGTACTTTCGGCCCGTCGGGCTTGCTTGCCCACGACTTGGTACGTGGTGCCGAACTGCCCCTGCCGAGCTTCTTGCCGTCGCGGTAGTGGTCCCACACGTTCTCCGTCTTGTCTGGCAGAAGCCGACGGACGCCGCCCGCCCGACGACGGTCTTGACGACGCCATCATCCATCATGGCGTGGGCGCTTTTCAGATTCGCATTGCGGCGTCCCCCCGCTGGTCCCATTTGCATTAAGCGCGCCGTGTGTGAGCTCCCGGATCAAGAACCGCACGGAGGCCGCCGCTGCAGGAAACAGAAGCCTGTTCTTGGACAAGAAACCGGAAAACCCAAATAAAAGTGGTGTTCGCTGGTCTGGAGGAAACCAGCCAACCGGCTGGTTCCCCTCACGTGGCATTGTTCATCCATTCAGCCAAATAGGATTTTTCTCTCACAACAAACCAGCCGGAACAATGTTTTTCAGCCAAGTTTCAGACCAGCGAACGGGGCCAAAAAGTGAGAAATTTGGGGACACGGCGATGACGAACCGGTCAAACGGGAAGAGAAATCCACCTCTCGCTACAAATTTCTGCAACTCCACCAAGGATTCCCGCGGGCTGGCAGGAGACAGAAGAACAGAGGGAAGATCTTGCAACTTAACTTGCCGAAAAATGCTTAAAAATATAGCAAAAAAAGATTCAGCGCTGGGTTCAAACCTAGGTCTTTGAGCTAAGTCATGCGCGTTCTAACCAGCTGAACCACAATGGCGTTGTTACATGTTTCTCGGAACAATTATACTTGTTTCATTTCAAACGCCAAGATCTATAGGGTAACAGTTCGACGCCAAGATCTATGACACCGATGCATTGTCCATGTCGACGCCAGGTCACCGCCACGTCCGTCCGCCTCGCCAAGACCTCGACGTCATTGGTCATAGCGCCGAGACGTATTTTCTCGACGCCAAAAGTCATCGCGCCAATGTCAGGATCCATAAACGGAAATCAAACCACTAGAGTTTGTTCGTGAATATTTTTTTTTAAAAAGCTGAAAAATAAAAAATTCGGCGAGCTGTGTGACTCTGAAGCTCCCGCCTGCCTCTCCGTCTGCGTCCACGGCGCGTCATAAAATCCCCCCTTCCCGAGCCCCGACCTAGCACCTAACCCCGCCATCCGCCCATTCCAGTCCCCAATCCGACTGGTGCACGAGCCCCGAATCCACCGTCGCATTTGCTGGCGGTCTCCAGCTCCCGCTACCCTTTCCGTTTCAGAGAGGGGTCTACTCTAGGCACCTGTATTTAGATCCGCCCCTGCCTTGCGGTAGTGGGGGAGCCGATTTAGGTGAACAAGCATCTTGATTTTTTGACCAATCTTTGCTCTACCCACCTTGCGGTCTTCGCCTTTAAATCGTCTGGAGGTGGGAAGACGGACGAGGCAAAGCCGAAAGCAAGAACGGTCGTTTCAAGTATCCAGCTGCCGGCGTCCGAAGGTGAGATTGCTGTGCCCCGTTCTGTTCTAAAGCTTGAATCTTTTTTGGCGTCTTGTGGGCTGTGGCCTTGCCGTGTTTGTTCTTGAGCTCCTTGAAGCCCTCTGGGTTTATTGGGGGCGAAATATCCGATGTTTGTGCTACTCAAGGTGTCGGATAATGGATTTGTGGTGTATGGTGATTGTTGAGCTGGGGTTCGGGGTTTCTTACCTGGATTTTGGGCAAAGAATCCCAATAATCAAGTTAAAATTATTGCGCGCTGCCCTACCCTTCAAAACTGGTGTATTTTAATTTTTATTTGATATATAATCGTGTGTTATTATAGGAGCAGAGATTAGGTGGTTTCGATGTTGGCCGTCGGGAGATTTGAGTTTTCATCTCATTAGGCCTATTTCACGTTCAAGAATGGCGTTTTCTGTGATTTAGGTAATTCGTTGGAGGCCATGCGTCCTTTTCTTCAATTGACTGGTGGATTTTTGCTCGTTGGTTAGGATGCTTTGGCCTTAAATTAAGCTACTTGGATGTAGAAATGTAGCCGCGCGCTTGCTCTTGTTCCGTTTTCAGTTATCCTAGGCAAGTCAGTAAGTCACCCTAGATATTTGTATCCTACACAACTACACAGTCTACACATAACTTCAATAGATGTACCTTGTTTAGATCGCCTCAAAATTCCAAGTTTTTTCACTCTCTCTCCATCACATCAATTTTTGGACGTATGCATGGAGCATTAAATGTAGGTAAAAAAATAACTAATTACACAGTTTGGTTGTAAATCACGAGACGAATCTTTTGAGCCTAGTTAGTCCATTATCGGACAAAGTTTGTCAAATACAAACGAAACGTGCTATAGTGTCCAGATTGCAAAAATTTGCAATCTAAACAAGGCCCTAGTAGAGACGTTGCAAGTGTTGGAGGTAGCTCAGAAATCAAATGCATAGTTTGTATTTATATGATTGGTGGGATTGCTACACCTGAGGAATCTTCTTTTTTTTTTGGTTCCCCCTGTATGGCTTGCACAAGTAAATTGAAGTAAATGAAATTAGTACTATAGTGTTCTTTCAAGTACTTCATTGTTTCCCTTACCCTTTGTGAACTATATCTACAAGGATGCTTATATGTTGGTGACGTTTTATTTCAGGAACCAGCAAGTGTTCCAGTGGAGGTATTGGGAGTGGTGGAAAAAAAAAGGATTGTAGAGGTTGTTTTACCTCGTTTTCCTAGCAATGTTGAGGCAGAGCTCTAGTAGAAATCAGAGATCCAAAGGTCTGAAGCTGAAGAAAGCTCTTCAGATCAGTCTCCTGCTTCTGGTTTCTGTTTGGTTGCTCTACCAAGTTGAGCATTCTTATGAGAAGAAGGCATATAGTGAAGATGAAGTGAGTGATTTGCATAAAGATGACAAAGACCAGCCAGAGGCAGTCAGATTAGGCAGGAAGGATCTGCCACCAAAGATGGAGGCTGATTCTTCAACATTGGATGAACGGGTTGAGGATGAAGAGAATTATGAAATGGAGCAAGAAATGAAGCATGATGAGAACGATGAGGATCCCATCGATGAGCAGGACCTGGAGAAGGATGAGGATCTTCCTGAGCCTGGTGAGCATTCTTCTGAGAAGGATGGAGATGTGGGTGTGTTTGAGGATGAAGAGCGGAAGGAGCGGTCACAGGAGGATCAAGAGAAGAGCTTCCATGGTGACAATGTTTCTAGTGCTGTTACTCATGACCCTCCATCGTCTGAGCAAGATGAGCTGTTCCACCATGCCCAAGAGAAGGTCTTATTCGTGGATGATGCTTCAACTGCAGTGCCTAACGAAAATCATGAGGCTGGAAGCAAGGAGGAGGAAGTGCGCAGGGCTAGGGAAAGGAGTTTCAGAGGTGATGATGTGTCAAGCTCTGTGGATCATGATGCCAAGGTGGCAAAACCTCTCCCAGAGGAACAATTGAACAGCATGGATAGGATATTTGAAGGCACCACAAATTTATCTAATGGAATTTCATTTCGAGCTCCTGGAATAAATGGATCATATGCCACCGTGGACAATGCGGCTACACCAACTAATTCATCTTCCCAGAAAAACTCAGACATTCCTAGCAATGACATAGAAAGCAAGACCCATCCATCTCCAGCAAATTTGACCAGCAACCCTGATCAAACTAATTCAACTTTGAAAGGTCATCCAGATCAACAAGTGAATTCAACGGCAGTGCTTGGCAACCAAATACAGCCTTTGACTAACCGCACGTCGCTTGAGTTGGATTCTCCTCCAAATGGCACCTTGGCTCTGGTAACAGATGTCCAAAAGTCCACATCTGGAGCTGGAGATGATGGCAGCAGCAACACCTCATCCTCCACCCCTGTGGACAAGAAGACGGACGGTGGAGATGATCCTAAAGAAGACGTGGATGTGTCCACAAAAATAATGAACAGGGCAATGAGTGAAGATGAAGTTGTTCCAGAGTGATAAGGAGATCTCTCGTCAGCTTCTGGTGTAACCTGTAAGTTTGTAGGACTTGGTTTATCTCCTAGACTTGGAGATGCAATGCAAGCAGGCTATCTTGTTGCGACCCTTTTTGTATAAGTTTGATAGATGTCTGTTTTGTATTGCCTAATTAGTAGCCCATCATAATGATCTGGGTCAAGTGAAGAACAAGAAGCATGTACCCACAAAGAAATATAGCGATTCTGCAGCTCTGAAGCTTTGCTGCTGGAATCAAATGCCAACTAGGCAGCTATGAATGAAATGTCCATCGCAGCCCACCTTTGTGCACTTTTCAAGTTTAAAGCCAATGTGTTGCGAGGTTTACATGGAACATTGGGTGCTTCGGACACCATAGTTCCACCATTTTCTCTCTGGTGAAGCCTAAGCTTGAATTGTACTCATGGATGTTTGCAGCTCCACGGACTTAACCAGAGGTCATGATCATCTACTTATATGAGATATCGTGCTGGATCCAATCTCCAAGAGCGGGAGTACGAACCAAACCAATTATCATGCTGTTTGCTGCAATGCTTGTTCTCCCCTTCGAAACTGTTAATAATATCAATTTGTTTCCTTTCCCCAAAATGTCTTCTGAAATCACGGAGTTGGCAAATTGTAGTACTACAGCCCAAAGTTATGTGATGGGACGTAATGTTAGAGATACGTAGGGGGTGTTTGGTTCTTTAGTCGCTCCTAAAATTTATATTACATATAAGGAACATAAAATATAGATTAATTATAAAACCAATTACATAGATATAGACTAATTTACGAGACGAATTTTCTAAGTCTAATTAATCCATCATTAGCATATATTTACTGTAGTACCACGATGCCAAATCATGGACTAATAGGACTTAAAAGATTCGTCTTGTAAATTAGTCATAAGTTGTGTAATTAGTTTTGTAATTAGCTTATATTTAATACTTCATACATGTGTCTAAACATTCGATGTGACAGAAATTTTAACAAACAAGCCCTCAGTACAATGTACTAGTAGGTTGTATCGTGTGGTCCTGTCCACTTTGAAGATTCATTCAGACATGTGAGATCATTCAAAGCGACGGCTGCTGAAACCTGAACGTTAGAAACTCTCTGGTCCCGTGTACTTCTTTTATAATCCGTCTTTTTCAGTTTGTTATTTAGTCGAAATAGTTTTTTCTCTCACAACAAATTAGCGAGAACAGTATTTCGATTTATTTTTTTAGCGAAGCAAACGGAGTTTATCTTGATTTCAGCGCAGTCAATACTCAATACCACACGACCATGAGTCCGTGACCATACGCTGCCTCGACTGAAATACAGAAACTAAGGCCTCGTTGGCATGATGGCATAGCGGCTCTAAGAGCAAGTATAATAATTGGCTAAATACTGAGGTGGAGCAGAGAGGAGAGGAGAGATGAAAAACGCAGCCCGTTTAGACACGTGAGCTATGTATTAATAGTGTAGACCTTACTATTATATAGGTGGGTTGGGAGAAGGCTGCAAGGAACCTTACAGCCACCAGCCGGTTGTAACTATTAGCCTTGCTCTAACAGGCTATCACAACAGTAATAGGACTATAAGAATCGTTTCTCAAGATGACAACAATCATACATGATGAAATATATACACGCTAAGAGTGTAGATAACAAGCAAATAATCATTTATTTTACAACATAAACGAAAGTTAAAAACTAAAAAAGCATTAAATGTTACAAAGAAAATTGGACAAAAATTTATTAGCCGTAGGTCTCCAACCTCCACCACCGACTCTAATTCTTAGGCCAAAAAAGAATCATAGTAATAATACAAATAAAGGAGATGAGATGAGAAGATAAAAGGAAGACTAATCCTAAATAAAATAGATGTTGGAGATAAATATAGAGGGAGAATAAACGAGCAAAATACTAATTATATTTATTAACTAGCTAATTTGGGGTGTACTATAGAGACCATCCGGTAGTTAATAAAAGGACTAATCCTAGATTATATAGATACTATTAAATTAAATATTAATATGGTAAAAGAACAAGCAATGAATACACTAATTACTATAGTTAATTAGTAATAAATTATTAGAGATTAACTAGCTAATAGAGGATACTGCTGGAGGCACTGGACTATTGGCGGTACCCCCACCCCCACCCCTCTCCCTCTGACATTGACCAGGAGTCGTAGCTTGACTAGCTTTGGCTCCTCTATCAAACGAGCTCTAAATGATCAAAAAAAAAAAACATCTACGAGAGATGATATAAAACTAGATGTGTTGGCTTTGACATAGACTACCTAACAAGCAAGAGTATCAACAACTTGGTGTATTGACCTGAATGTACAAATAGAAGCGAGCACTGACAGGCAGTTTATAAATTTTTTCTTTCAATTTTATTTTATGGGCATGTTTGATTGATCTTTGCCACAACTAAGACTACCCGGTGTACGATGCTTGAAGCAGAGAGTATACCTGGCCATGCAACCCGTGGGCCCGTGGCCCGGCCCACATCGGAACGGGCGGTGGCCATCATCGGGCCCGGCCACCCGAAGGACCGGGGCGTGCACGGCCCGCCCGCCACCTAGGCCCTTGGCACGGCATGCATGGGCACGGCTCGGTAAAGAGGCGGCCCGTGGCCCGCCCCCGCCCACAAGCCTCCCGCGGCAGAGTATATATCTTGCCCCCGCCTCCCCCCCCTCCCTAATCCTAATCCCACTCCTCCCGCCGCGATCGTAATCGTCTCGTCTTGCTCGCTCTCGATCCGCCGCCTGGAGCTCGCCGGCCCTGCTCTACCCCCCCCGGCCCCCATCCCTAACCCTAATCCCACTCCACTCCCCGCCGCTCATGATCGCGATCGTCTCGTCTCGCTCGCTCTCGATCCGTCGCCTCGATCCGCCGCCGCCGCCTTGAGCTGGCCAGCCTGCGCCCGGTGACCTCGTTCGCCGCTCGTCCACCTCGACCTGAGTTCGCTAACCATCTCCTCCTCCTTTCCCTTCCTATCCCTCTTCCCCCCCTCCTCCGGTGTACCATGTGAGTTCGTCAGTGCTGTCGTCCTTCCGCCCGCTTTCGCCGCGTCGTTGTAACTATTGTCTCTCTCTCCTCCTCGGCTGCCTCCTGGCCTCTTCTTGACCTTTGGGCTCCGGTGGGCTGAGTTAGGATTGTGTCTGTCCATCTTTCACTCACTCACTGACTCACCCATGTTCTTCTGTTCTGTCCTCTGTTCTTCGTAGGTTGGTGGTGCCTGACGCCGCGTCTTCCTCCTCTGGATTGCACAAAACAGCTCCTTTTGATCATCATTTTCATATAACCTTGTCTCTTTGTCTTTTCTCTTGTGTTGTGATTTGTGATTGTGTGGTACTGTGGTGAATGTGAATGTGAATCTGTGAGCTTTTGTGAAAATGGTGATGAAAATGATGGAATCTTGTTCAAAACTGGTGAAAATGAAGAAGTGGTTCAAACACTTGGTGAAAATCTGGTGAAAATGAGATGTTTTTTGGTTGTCAGGCTATGGGCCGGCACGGAACGGGAAAAATAGCCGTGCCCAACGGGCGGCACGACACGGTCAAACGGCCCATGGGCCGTGCCATGGCTGGGCCGAGGCGTGCACGGCCCGTGGAGGCATGGCACAGCGAGCAGCGACGACTACACGTCGAGGCAAGACCCCATCGGGCCGGCCGCAGTAGACGTCGCGTGCCGTGCCGACGGCCACGGCCCGTTGGCCATCTATAGCAGAGAGAGTAGGAGAGAGAATGTTTCAGAGAGATTAGGCATTGATGCATGCCATTGTAGAGGTCAGTGCTGGAGAAAAAACACTATCCTCGAAGCTTGTTCATTCCTCAGTGCCGAACGAATAAAAAATGCTTTTCTAACTGGTTTGAGCATTGGTACAATGTGGCCAATATAAGTTAGTCAAAGTTTAGCAGCCAAAAAAAGTGCGACCATTAATCGAGTGCCACATTTGTGGCAAAATTTGGCATCAATTAGTCTATATGCCATGTGGGTAGGGGCAAAGCTATAGTAAAATGGATAAGGATACAAAATATTTTGGCTGTATAGCCGTTAGCTATAATATATGGCGAAAAATTAAAGATGATAGTCACACCGTAAAAGAGCGAGTTTTTTAGGGCTATCCTCTTTCATAGCCGTTTGATTTTGACACCGTTTCATATCAGCCTTCCGTCTTTCAAGATCTTATTTTCCCTCATTAATAACCGTTCGATCTAAACGCCGTGACATATGATCCTTCCATTATCCGAGATCTTACATTAGCCGACACCCCCACTCAAATCCCTCTCGGAGTCTCGGTCTCGTACGCCTACGCAATGCAGTTCGACTCCCCCTCAGTCACAGTGCGGCAATGTCACAATGCGGCAACACGTCAGCAAAAAGGAATCTCGGTCACGTACACCTGCGCAATGCAAGATTTTTGAGTAACCTGAGTAGGAATCTAATCCAAATAGTTAACTTTTTCCATGTCCATTACAATTTTCGTTTGTTTTTTTTCCTTATTCACATTTCTGTTCAACAATAACAAAAAAAAATGCACACAAACGGATCAAAGGAGAACAGGAGCCCGCGGTTTTCCGAATTGCATGATTAAAGAGGTTTTCGCGCTTCAATAACTAGAACTCTTTTATTTATGTTAAAAAAAATACAAAGGTCCATCAACAATAATTTTTTTCAACAAAAAATACACGAAGAATTTGGAGAAAGAGCCAAGGGTTAAAACACCCATAATGGCATGTTTATTCATTTTTGGTTTATTTGTTATAAAAAACCAAAAACTACCTGAGTGGATAAACATGCACACACGGCCAGGAAAAAAATGAAAACACCATACCATTTTCTCGTCATTGTTTCCTATAAATATTTGATAGATTTTTTCTCCCGTTGTAACGCACGGGCTGAACGGATCGGACTTGTTTTGACCGGAGCATGTCCACGCTCACCGGCCTTCGGCGGTGAGGGCGAGGGTCGTCCCACCTGAAAGTGGGTTTGGGCTGTTCCGAAGCCAGGCTTCTTTGTCAATGGGCTCATTGGGCTGTGTAGCTTAGGTTAACATTTTAATTATTTTATTATTATTTGGTGAAAGCTTCAAACAAAAAAAAAACTAAACACATGAATAAAATGTTTGCACTGCACGAAATAAATAAAAATAATATAACCCGTAAACTAGGCTCTTAATAAACGATCCGTTTTGATCAAATTACTGCAAACATGACACAAAAAGGGGAAAGCAAAGCATGAAATACGAAAGGCGCACTGCCAGTGACCACAAGTGTCTTAGGGCACACGCGACAAATAATGTATTACAAAAAAAGTGAAAAACAAAAATCTAAACATGTTTGTAAGAAATGATGAAAAAAAAACATTTACATGTACTTTATCCTGAACTTTATGTGGACAAAAAGGAAAAAAATAAAGTTACGCTGTTTACGGGCCAAAAAAAAAAAAACATAAAGTTATGTTTAGATGGACCTGCTAAATAAATTAATACTACATTATTTAAGTCATAATTCTTTTGCATCTAAAGATGCTTGTTTATTTATATCACATTAATTTATATCTGTTCATTTAGGCACAATCTTATTACATCATTAATAAAGTCATAATCCCTCACATTGATTGTACGTGTCTATAGTAAACGTTAGGTAGCCAGGTACGGAAAGGATAACGGTTGAAAACATATAAGTAGTCAAGATGAGTGCTTTCTTCTCCGACCTCCCTAGAGCCTCCGGTAGCACAATTGAGATTACGACGGGTTCTCCAACCATACAAGGATGGGGTCTCCACCCATACGAGGATAGATCGACAGAAGTATGGAAATATGGTAAGATAGGGATAACACGAGCCGTTTAAAAATGTGTAAGTCAAAGTGCATCGATATATGTAGCTAAGGCATCCTAACGAACAAACAATTTGAACATGTTCTACACGACCCAATCAAATCGATCAATCACTTGTCATCTATCTTTATTGTATATCGACAATTCAATTAACATTTGCATTGCATTTGAAATAGTTCTTAGAAACAAGTTAAAGTGTCGCACGTGCATATTTGCTAGTTAATTTAAACCTGATTGTGGCCACGGTTGTAACGGACTGACATATATAAGTCCCTATAAGTACGGCATATACTGTTAAGGAAGTTTGGCACGCTCTACAATTGTAACGTGAACAAAATATATGCTTAAAAAATTGTGGCACACTAGCACATCTAATTTATGGCGTGACAAGGTGTGGACACTACGAAGTAGGAACTGCTTGGTTTCTGGCGTAGTGTCGCAACCCAAACAGACATTGTTGCTTGCTATCCCTCGGCAAGGCGTAACAGTCTTCAGCCTCATTCAAGCAGTCCGTAACTAAACAGTGGTTCCCTGGACACCACCCCCACATCGGCTCTTCGTCAAGCAGTGTTCCAGGTTCGCCATTTCCGGGCTCCCCCCCACCACTTTGTCGACGTCTGCGTTTTGGTTGCTGAGAGCTCGGCCGCCTTCCCCGGAACTTCGTCGTCCTCTTGGTCTTCTATGTTCTGGCGTTTCGATCTCAAAACATCAGTCCTCGCTGAAAATGCTACTCCACGAAGGAGACAGAAGCCCACCCTGACACCTCTGGGCCTCAAAGCGAAGCCACTCCGGCCCGGCGTCTCACAGCCTCTATGAAGGATGGAGCGTCACCCATGCTACTCATCACCTCCGCCATCGTCAATCTTTAGGACTGTTCATAATTAACTCTTTTCCAAGGGTTTGTAACGCAGTGGTCTACACACTACATATGTCATGGTTTCGATCCATCACATTTAGGTCCAAAATAGCAACTTCTCTCAAACACTGCAGAGCTACAGACGATTCAAATTCTACGTGCAGATATCACGGATCGACACGGCTTGAAACGCACTCGGCTCTGCACAAACAGAATGGAAATTGACTGATATTTACAATGTTCCATGCAACAAATACTTGCACTTTTGCAGGCTAGCCTGGAGCCAGCCCAAGAATGAACGACAAATACTTGCTGGTCAGCCAGGAGCTGACGCAGACGTGACAAAAACCTGCACCAACACATGCATGACACGACGAAATCTCGCCCACTTCCACAAATCCAAAGACATGATCTGCCGGTTAGCCAGGAGCTAACACGAGCTGAATTCACTAAAGCGACTCTGTCGGGCAAGATGCGCGCGGGTTAGCGAGGAGCTAACCTGTGCACACACTTGGCGACTTTATTGTTCTAGATTTTGAGGGAGATAAGGTCAATTAGGCATTGGCCTGGATTCTCCCGGACGGATCGACAGTCTGATGGTGTGACTGGGTTACTCGCAGAAGTCGAGGAACCCCATGTATTCGTGGTTGTTAATCATTGAAATGCTCTTCTGGGTGCCAACGACACCTGAAATCCACCAAAACAACAGGTCTTAGAAAACAAGTTAAAAATCAAACCAGCTTAGTTTAGACGAAACAAGTAAAAGAAATAGTATAAGATTCTTGAAGCTTATTTTTCCCCAAGGATGCATGTTATAATTGCAAAAGGAATTTAAGTAACACTAATACTTTTTTTTGGAACAATAACACTAATATTTTTAGTCGAATTCAACTTGGACAGGTATGAGGTTAGCAATTCGTCAAGTTAAAGCAAAGTTGCAAGTCAATGAGTTGTCAATAGATCCATACCCATCGTAAGAGCACTGGTGAAGATAACAGAGGAGAGGATGAAGACAATAACTGATGCTCTCTTGAGCACATGCACGATCTTCCTAACCAAACACTGGCCCCAGAATCCAGCCAATATGGAAATGAAAATGAGGTAGCCAGCTGCAGATAGAGAAACAGTGTGTGTCATTACTAATACAACAATCACATTTTTGAAACTGTTTAGAGATTTCTAACATGGATTTACCAAAAGGGAGGGGGAATCTGTGCAGGAAGTAAAACTCCACCACAGAGAGGGAGGAGGAGAACATCATCACGAATGTTGCTGTTGCACTTGCGACCTGCCAGACAATTCAACGTGTTCTTAGCATTATTTGCCAATGAAAGAAGTGTATGGACGCAAAGATAACATAGAGTTGTGACATCACGGTTCTTATAAAATTACATATTAGACAGAGCTATAACGTGTGAATTAGGACACTTCAATGTATTACCACTGACAAATCAACTGGGCTTTTATCAGACTGAGCAAACTCTCACACAGTAAATGCACAGTTTGCTCAAGTTACACGATGCAAGAAAGGTATTCGTTCCAAAATCTTGGATTGCCCAATGGAAAAGAAAATACTAATTGGCCCATTAAGCATTTGAAAATTGTAGAGATAACTATACTGCTACTCTATATTGTGCATTCACTATCCAGGTTCTGACCATTGTACATTGCATTCAACATCCAAACACTACTATATGAATGAGAATTTGGATGCAGCTGTGTTAGAAAAAAAAAAAGATAGCACCAGAAATAACCGATTCAGTCATTCACACCAGTCTTCCGTAAAGGCGTAACATGTAGCCACCAAGCCATGTAGGCCAGCAAACTATAAAAGATCACATGGGGTTTAATACCAAGTCCTAGCTAGCTGACCCCAGGAAGAATAGCAGATGCGACCTGCTCCCTTTCTTTTCTGATGATCTATTGAATCAGGCAAATTATAGGGGGTGCGTTGTAGGCCATGCCAGAGAGTTGGGCAAATTTATCATTATACCAAAGGGCATTTTGCATTCCAACGACAACAACAGCCAACAGGAGAGCTTCCTGGATTATATTCAAGATGATATGGGGACAGAACCAGATGGGTTTTCATTAAAAAAAAATTATCAAGGGCTACAATAACATTGAAAGAGACTATACTTGATGGCCTGATTGTAACACTCACAGAACAAACCTAGGCATAGATCCAAGAATCCAAATTATAGTCCAATCTGTTATGTCAGTACGGTGCACCTAATGCATGTCTTAGATCAGCATCTTACACTTGAAAACACTATTTACTACTGTGTAATCCAATTGATGAGTCAACGATCCTGTGACTAGGTAACCAATAATTTATGACAGACAGTATAAAATAATGATATATATCTTATGTCTATGATTAGCTTAGTTTATGATGGCAGGATGCTTCTTAGAATAAAAGGTTACAATTGTGGTAAAAAAAATCAGCAAAAACTTAACATTTTAGACACTACTGCATGAAAGTGGCAGCCACAACTGGAAAAGGTTAAAATCCCCAAAATCCCGATGCAATATCAGAAGTAATCTATTTAGCCAAACAAAAAAGGGATTTACTGTAAATGCTACAATTATTTTTGTTGATTCTAAGCTTATACCACATTTACCAAATTAACAGATTAGAATACGCTCAAGATTGGCTATTCAATTTAAATATTGCAAATATGTTTTTGCTCATGTCCCAAGTGGAGAAAGCGCTTAAGTAGCAAAGCTGTATCTGGATTGATCTTTTCAGTACAGTTGATTTCATACCTACCAAAACATACAGTTCTGCTTGATAGCATTTGAAAATGAACTGCAAAAATAGCATGGAATCAAGGCAACTTAAATACCTGTGGTATGCACCCAAGCTCAAGAAGAAGTGGGCCGAGGATGAACCCACCACCAGATCCAAGAAGGCCACCAACAGTCCCACCGAGAAGGCCACAAAAGGCACAGAAGATCAGTTGTGCTGGTGACCACTCAATAGAGGCCTCACACACACATTCCAGGTTCCCATTCATACGCCGTGCATGACTCTCCCTACATAGCTGCACGGCCTCCCACAAGAATACACTCAACGCAACTGGAACCTAAAATAATTTAGCAGAATGTTAAAAAGTATCAATGATAAGGATTTCATGTCTGATTAATGTGATGTATAACAGAATCAACACCCAGCTTTCAGTTTGCAACAAATTAAAGGCTAATGCTCAATGGAGAGTTGAGATATGCTCAAAAGGTGGCTGATGGATATGCCAAAACTCTAGGCCTAACGTGGCTTATGTTTTAAAAAGATGATTGCCCAAACGCAACAGAACAAATGGTTACTATTGCAACTGGAAAGACAGCCTGGCAGGCAGACATAATGTAAGTTTAAACAAAATAGAAGCACAAAGCTGAGCTAATCATTACCTGTAGAACGTTGAACACCCAGTAGAAAGTGCTGCATGATTTCGCATTATTCTGCAAGTATTCGAAAACTTATGGCAGTTAATAACAATTTCCATCTAAAGGAGACAAAGGAGAAGAAAGACCACTGAAAGGTCTTGTATGCACATGTGTGCTAGAATAACTTAGGTTTGGACAGTCAACATAGGTAACTGATCCCAAAGTGATTGTACTTGTATGGGGAAAATGAGGTCATTATCCTTCAGAGGCATCAATCATTGCTATGAAGATGGACTGTATTTAAATAGGAATTATAAAAAATAGTTCAACGTAGAAGGGAGACCTTGAGAACTTGCAGCACCAAGAAGGATGACCAGACAGACATTAAAACAAGGATATTCTTCCACCTCAAATTGAACAGGAAAGTCTCCTGAAATAAAAAAGGGGGGCAAAATCCAGTGATTAGATGACATGTGACACTGTCTTTTGTTTCTTCTTGCTTTCTTGCATGTTCAGAGCATTTATTAGTGTCACCCTAGGCCCTAACTATGTTAATATATACACGAAGAATCATTGAATAGATATGAATAATATATGTCAACCAATCATGGCAAAGTTGCAAAGGTGGATCTGAAAGCACATTCATAATATATGATTACGTTAAGAACCACAATTGCTTAGGAAGCCACGAATGTCAGTGATAGGTATTTGTAGTGGTTGTAGCTTACCAATGCAGACTTCTTCTTGGGCTGAGGCTGAGTCAGGAGGGGCTCCTCATAACTCGGATCAATTACCACTGCAACAAGTTCATATTTGACCACAACATGTTACTCCATAATATGAATATCAGTTCAAAGTACAGCCGTACAAGTAACTGATGCCAATCGCTATCAACAAAGATGCCAAAGTATCATGCAATGATGTACTAGTTCTCACCATCACCTGCAGCGCAGGTAGACTTGGATTGCTCTTCTCGCTCGCGTGTCTCCATCTGCAATCATTCAACATAGAGGGTAAACAAAAGGAGATGTGAGTATACAGTAATTTAACAGCAGACATCTGAAATGTGACAGGAACCAACCAGAATCCTGGTCTCCTCCCTCCACATCAGAATTCCCTTGTAGAACGATCTCGACGAAGTGCCTGCAATGAATCGGTCACACGAGCACAGGCTTCCATCTCAGCGACTACACGGTACACAGGACAGATAAAAGTAGCAGGGCCGCACATAACAGTAGCCTACAGGCTTACAGCGGCAAGCTAAAGGCAAGCGATGATTACCTACGAAGAGGATTATGATGAGGACAGTGATTAGCCAGTACGGGAAGATGACGCTGAGCTCTACGCCGATGGTTATGCCGAGCATAAGCATGGGCTGGAAGAGCAGCGCGAGCTTGTAGTCGATGACGGGCGCCTCCTTGGTCGGGTGTGACACCTGGAGGTTGTACCAAACCGACGACGCCGAGGCCCCCATGATCATGCCTGCGCCCAAACCGAACCAGGCGAGCACGCACGCGTGTCAGGGAGTAAATCGGCAGATGCATGCATCGGCAAAAGGCCATTACTAGCTTACATTTGGAGAGCGCGGCGGCGGATTTGGTGTCGAAACCGACGACGAGGTTGAGCATGGGCACGAAGATCCCGCCTCCGCCGACACCGCCGACGGTGCCAAACGCGGAACCGAGGAACCCGACAACGGTGGCGACCACTACCCGCCAGTTGAACGCGAGGTCCTGCGAGGGAGAAAAAAAAACACCATCCCGATCCGCGACGTGAGCACAGCGTCAGGTACGCAGAGAGAGCATACGAACCGCGAGCAGGAGAGGAGGCAAAAGAGCGAACAGCTTACGGGCCAGACGCGCGGCGAGCGCGAGGACAGGCGGAGGCGCGCGCCATCGTTGCGCGCCGCAGATGCCGGCGGCGGGTCCGCGGCGGAGAGGACGAAGCAGGCGAGGACGGCCGCGCAGGCGGCCCCGGCAGCGACGTAGGCGAGGAACCCCCGCGTGCTGCTCCTGTTGAGGCGGCCGTAGAGTGAGCCTGTGCGCCCCTCCATCACCATGCAGGCAGCGGCAGCAGCAGCAGAATGCTAGTTACGCCCACAAGTAGACGAAATGCGGGGTAGGAGAAGACCAAGGAAGGAGGAGAGAAGCGCCCGCCTCCGCCTAACTCTTTTATAGGCGGCGGCCGGCCAGGAGGAGGGTAGCCAGACAGGCGGGCGAGGCGGGTGCGGGTGAGAATACGAGATCGATCGCGGTCCGTGGGTGTGGTACTACAAGATCTGGATAGGGCGAACGAGAGCCAGACGGGGAAGCGGAGGCGTGTTTCGATTTTGGCATCGCCCCGCAACCGCAGCGTCGAGCGAAGCGAGTCATGTGATGTGGGACCGAACGGGGTTTTTTTTATATGGAATGATGGGAAGAGGGTTGGCAACCGGCCCCGGCGCAGTAATGGCCCTGCTCGCCCGCTTGTCTGGCAGCAGCCAATCAACCAACCGGTCAGTAGATAGTCGCATGTGGATCTTTAAAAAATCACAGCACGGTGATTTCGCACGTGTAATTGCCATTATCCTTTCCGGCAAGAGTTTAACTGCGAGTAATTTCGTGCCTGCATCGCAGCCGCATGTCTCGTTATCGCTTTGTGTCGTTCGTTGTGGAAACGGTCACACGTCGAGTGCCAGATCCAGATGACATGCGCATCCCTGAGCCCTGCCCCATGTTCCGCCGCGCTCGGGCGAAACCTACGATTCGGTTTGATTTCTTCCTCTTTTTTATTCATCAAGTTTGATTTCTTTCTAGAATTGTGCTAAGTCAATAGGCAAGCGACGTCAAGATCAGATTGCTAGGATCCCGATAGTCTGAAAGAAATATCAGGCATTGATGATGCACGGACAACCACAAAACAAACAATACAATCACCCGTTTGGAAAATGGACATATCAGCACTTTCGTTTGTATTTGGCAAAAATTATCCAATTATAGACTATTTAGGTTTAAAAGATTCGTCTCACCAATTACGGGTAAACTGTGCAATTAGTTATTCTTTTTACATATATTTAATACTCCATGCATGTGCCATAAAATTCGATGTGACGGGAAATCTTGAAAATTTTTGGATTTTGAGTGGGATCTAAACAGGGCCTCACATCCTCGCCCCAACTAAAATAAAAGTCCCCGTGTTTGCGTCGTGCACTTTTTAATTATGAGTCAAAGAATGTATAAATATATTTTATCGGATCTAATATTTCTTTAGTATGATAAACATCAATATATTTTTATATAAATTTAATCAAAGTTTGAATCATTTATTTTAATACTCGTGATCCAAAAAAATACATTTGTCAGAGGTTATGCAGGAAGAAATCACATGATCCAAAAAAAAAGAATTATCGTCATAGGTGACGTCGATCCGATCCGTCCCTCCAAACATTTGTTTGCCACACGAAGAAAAAGCTCGTCGGTAAATGATTGTAGGCGAGCGACAGGGATTGAATGAATATAGGTCGCGTGTTATTATTGTCGTGCTAACGTCGTACGCCTCCCACGCTGATGCTCCACGAGCAAATAAATAAATGATGATTGGCCTGGCTAAAATTTACCCTATATAACGTTCTGTCACGAATCATGCTGTAAGCTGAAGTACTCGTAGGGCCTGCTAATAAGTTTCTTCCCTGAGGACTGTGACGTCTTATCGAGCGAGGATAGCAAGCGATAGTGTCTCTATTTAGTTCTTTGAATTTGGCACTTCGGTGACTACACGAGCAGGATTTTAGCTTGCTCCCATGAAAGAGCCAAATTGGCTCGGCTGCCTGGCCGAACGCCTCATTGCTCACGCCGACGCAGCAAGGCCCACACACTCTCTTGCTACCTCTATCCACACAAAAAATGCAATTCTCAGATTTCGAGATGCCAAATAATTTTAAATTTGACTAAATTTATATAAAAAGTATAAACATTTATGATATAAAATAAGTATCATTAGATTGCTTATAAAGTATATTTTTATATCAAATTTATTTGGGACATAAATATTAATATTATTTACTATAAATTTAGTTAAACTTGAGTTCGATTGATCAGCACGGATACCATAATTGCATTGTTATGTGAAGTGGACAGAGGGGATTCTTTATCGACAGTCAAAAGGGAAGTGCAGCAAGGTGTGATCTCTGACAGGCTGACGTGAAAATTTCTATAGTATGCCAGCTCGCTCAACTACGGGTGCGTTTAGATGCCAATTTTTTTTGGTTTTGGGTACTGTAGTGCGTCTGTTTGTATTTGGCAATTAGTGTTTAATTATGGACTAATTAGATTTGAAAGTTTCGTCTCGCGATTTCTCACCCAACTGTGCAATTAGTTTTTTTGTTTACATTTAGTACTCCATACATATGCCACAAGACTTGATGTGATAGGTACTACACAAAATTTTTTAAATCTAAACACACCCTACATTGTGCAACTACCTGATCCAGTATGGCAGTATCCATCAAGAGGTTTCAAAAATTTCTAGGCCTCGTTTAGTTTCACCGAATCAGCGCCGGCTGAATTCCTGTAGCAATACTGTAGCTACAGTAGCGTTTTGTTTTTATTTGATAATAATTGTCTAATCGTTGACTAGTTAGGCTCAAAACGTTCGTCTCGCAAAGTACAACTAAATTGTACAATTAGTTTTTGATTTCGTCAACATTTATTACTCCATGCATATACCGCAAGTTTGATGTGACGGGGAATCTTTTTTTTTTGCATAGTGTCAAAATTTGGGAATTGGGGTGAACCAAACATCCCCCTAGAGATAATAGTAGTGGTAGCATTTTATCATTATGGATATTCCACGCGAATGGATATCGTCCTCCGTATATTCTATCTTGCGTTGATTTCACACCACCACCACCACCACCCCCACCCCCCGAGGCCTGGACTGATGTCTGGTGCTACCACCACCACTAGCCGAGCAAGCCAGACACCATATTCGATTTCTCCTCTGTAGATCTGTAGACAGCAGTACAGGCTGTCCCGTCCTCCCGTGATCGACGTTGACGCAGCGCCGCCACCGGCCGCCGGCCGGCCCCCGCCGTGCCTGGCACATTACGCCACCCGGTCGACGTGCTTATCCAGCCTATCCACGTCCCGTGTGGCCCGACAGAGTGGAGGGCCGAGCGCCATCTCACCTCACCATCCCCGGCCGTATTCTAGCTTGCTTGCGAATTTAGCCTACAGTTTAAAATTTGTCGTGGCCGTCATGGATCCATGTCCATGATTCCGACCGCAATCGCATCCAGCTCCCCAATCGTCGGTTGGGAAACCAAAGGATACTCTAGCACGTTTTGTTTGTATTTGACAAATTTTGTTCGATCATAGATTAACTAGGCTCAAAAGATTTATCTCGTGATTTACAACCAAACTGTACAATTAGTTATTTTTTTTACCTACATTTAATGCTTCATATATACATCCAAAATTGATATAATGAAAGAGAGTGAAAAAACTTAGAATTTAGAGATCATGTAAACAAGGCCCAAGTCTTCTTCGCTCCAACCTCTGCGCCGGGCCCGGGCCAATCGCATCGCGTCACCTAGACGAGAGCGTTTCAGATGGAATCAAAGATTGATGAGAAGTATGCCTGTCTCTACGCTTGCGTTTGTTGATAGATAGATGACGCGGGTACTTGTAGTAGTTGTTTACTTGTTTCTGGGCTCTCTCGCGCACGACGCACATGTCACATCACATGGGCGCGTGCCGGAGCCGGACCAATTCCTCCAATCCCGAGGGATGTTGGGATTGAAGGAATACCGTAGAAAAATTGTAGGAACCGAGGAAACGAAACTCACGTAAGCGTTTGGAACGGAGGAATCGTCCAAACGGTTCCTCCGGAATACTATAGCTGCCAAGCAATTTCACAGGAACGAAAGAATCCAGTCTGATCCTATTGTTTTGTTTTCCTTCACTGAAGCCCGAGGTAGCATGTGTGAAGTGGAGGGAAAAAAAGAACAGTTAAGGTGAGAACCTATTGTTTTGTTTTCCTTTGCTGAAGCCCAAGGTAGCGTGTGTGAAGTGGAGGGAAAAAAAGAACAGTTAAGGTGAGAAGAACGTGGTGTCCTGGTCTGCTTGGACCATCACTGCCGTCATGGCTCTCTCGTCAGTCTCCTACCATGGCTCCTCGTCGGTTGCTTAGCTTCTATACAGTGAACGGAGGAACGCGCCGCCCTCCCCTGGCGCATGCGGTGAGCGCAAGCCCGCTCCCCTGCGCTCAACGTTGAGGAACGAGATGAGGAAAAAAGAACGAGGATCAGATAAGAACGAGAGAGAAAGTCTTCGTTCAAGAAAAAGAAAGAGAGGAGGACCGGATAACAATTGAGGTACTGCAGCAGTTATGGACCCATAGCTTGTGGGGTCATATCAATGCCTAATAGATATAGTAAACACATGCATGTCGAATGTAAGAGAGGATCACCTTTAGTATTTTCATCTTAACTTTTTACCACTAAAATGTAATTAGTACCCGTATTTACCTAACATATTACGATTCCTATGTTATAAATTCCTGTATTTCAAACAACATAAATTTTCTGTTTCTATGTTTTGAAATCCCATAATTTTTCACTTTTATCGTATCTTATTCCTGCGTTTTTTCCTATTCCTACGTTTTGGATTCCTTCATTGCAAACGTGCCCTACCAGCACGGGAACGGCGACGACACAAATACTACGTGGATGAGGCATCGATAAAACATAAAGTGCAAATTAACCAGCCACGTTGCCGGCGCGCGCATGCATGGAAGCACGCAGTTTTTGCTCCGACGGCCTTAATTACCTGCTGTCAGCGCTGTTGGTGATGGAGGGTCGGGGTCCTCGGGGACATCGGGCGGGAGCTCGTGGCCGTGGCCACACGGATGCATGTTATGATCCCGTTCCCGTTCGCGCTCTCTCCCCTAGCGCCCCGGGCACGTGGTTCGGGCCGTGGCGCGCCTCACTCGTGATCCGCGGACTCCGATCCGTGTCCTTGCGGCACGCGCGCGACGCTAAACGTCGTCGTCCACACATCGCCCGCCCCGGCGGCGCCGGCCTGATCCCCAGCCGATCCTTGGCGTCACGCACATTGTTGACGGTAGTTAACAACTATTATAAATTATTAATATAACATGTATAAAGGTATAAATATAATCATCAATGAAGGTTTATGGGCTTAAACTAACAAATTCCACAAGTTTTGGTGAATCTGTATTTTCTGTAGGGTTTATCTAAAAAACTGTCAAAGTAAACCTACGTGTCAGATTTAATTGCGCTTATCTGTAGTGAAACGGACACCAGAAGACTCTAGAAGACTCGGGAGGACACCACACCTAAGCGGAGGGCGAGACGCCTGTAAGCCGCTCAGACCCTGGGGCCCATCTGTCAGCCCCTCGTTGTTATATCGGTTCTTCACCGCCTCTAGGTTGCATCTACGCCATCCTTTAAGTCGGTTTGATCCAAGGGCTCACGTTGGACGCTCCGGCCTATATATATCAGCCCCTGCACCCCCTGAAAAAGGCATAAGTCATTTGAGAAGACAGAAACCCTAATCATCCTCAGAGCTCCACCATATTTTAGGACATAGCTAGTTAGGCTAGGTCTAGAGGGAGGCAAGCAGGCTTCGCTTGGATTTTTGATCTTATCAAGAGCGTGGTTTGGTATAATCTTTGTACCCCTCTTTCTTTTGTATCTTCATTACTTTTATATGCTAGTTATAGTTGTTATGGCAATATCAGCATTCATCTTATTCATGTTCTTTGTTATAATGTTCATGGTCTACATTGATTATATACTTAGTATAGTTGGATTATCATTATGTTAATGCATAAGTTCGTATAGCGCTCACTCTAAGGATCCATGGGTGGGTGGTCGATATTGTGTAAGCGTGGTGCTTATACGTTGTTTACCTACGGATACACCCTATATTCTGGGTCATATGGTAGATCGCAGGATGTGACACTCCTGTTGAGTCCTTTGTAGTCCACTCCCTAAATATAGGCGTACGTAGGGTTCGGTTACGAAGGAAGAGCAAGATATGTTCTTAATCTTCCTTAGTAATATCCCTTATGTGTAGATATGACGATGATTTTAACAATGATTACTAGATATAATTACACTAATCAATATATTCTTTGACTTGTAATTAAGAATGACTTAGGAATTATTCCTCTAATATTCTACTTGATCATGCTAATGCTATAGAAAGAAGTACCCTGAGTGATTTATCATTATCATTGATCAATACTCATCACACACACACACACACACACATATATATATATATATATATCTTATCCTATAACTTACTCCTGTTATAAGTAGAATATTGGTTATGGTTTACTTCTCCTTCAATAGTATAAGTTATCGATACATGTCCATGCTAGATCTTCCATATGGTAAAAATATAAATAACGATACCTATAATATTCTTGTCGTTGTTTTGGACCAGCGGATCCTCAACCAACTAGTGAAAGTGTATTGCGTGCCCCTAATCCGGGATGGTGATGCAAAGAGACACAAGGTTTATACTGGTTCAGGCAATAGGTACCCTACGTCCAGTCTGAGAGAGCGATCTTGTATTCCTTGCACCGAGGTGCTTGTAGTAGGGGTTTACAAGCAGGGCGAGAGAGGGAGTTAGTCCTAGGTCTCTGCGTAGAGCGGCGTGGGTTGCTTAAGATGTTGATCTCTTGCAGTGAGGGAGCGTACGTATCACAGAGTGTTGCTCGTTGCTTGCGCGTGTGTGTCTATCTGAGCGATGTCTCCGTAAGTGCGTGTCTAGAAACGGCCTCGGTCACTCCCTTTTATAGTTGAAGGGGAGGACAGAGGCGATACATGCGTTCGCTACGTGGCGTTTTATGGGTGGAGGCGATATGTCCGAGCCCTGTGCTTGTCACTGTGGCGGCATGGTCGACGGAGCGGTCTTGTCCTCGGTGCACTGGAGCGACGCGCCGGTCACGCCCGATCCTGTGCGACGTGGGGGCTCCTGTGATGGCTTGACGCAGACTGTGGACGACATGTCGGTCGCTGTATGTCGACAGCGTAGAGAGCCGAGGCCCCATCGGTGCAGAAGCTGAACCATTATGGGGGGGGGGCTCGGCGGGCGCGAGTTCCGAGGCTATAGGGGTGCGGAGGCGGGTAGCCGAGGCTCGGAGGGAGCAGTTGGTCTTTTATGCTGATTCCGAGGCTACAGGGACCCGAACATGACTCTCCACGCCGCACTGTCCTCGGAGCAGGTGAGGTTAGGTAGCACAGTGCCGCATGGGTGTCAGTCGTGGGCACAGTGCCGAGCACAGCGGCCGGTAACCCCTGCCCCGTCCTGTCCCAGACGGCATGGCGTTGATGTGACTCCCATCTCGTCGGTCACTCCGCTGTGTCGAGCCGTCGTTCTGCTGACGTCGCAGGAGTGGTTGGTTGCGTTAGTTGGACGTGACGTCCCGGTCGAGGCTATGGTGACGGGGTAGCTGCCGAGCCGACCTCGAGCGAGGCGGAGAATCGGTACCTCGTCCGAGGCCTTGCGGGGGGGGGCCTCGGGCGAGGGGGCCTCGGGCGAGGCAGAGAGTTGGTACCTCGTCCAAGGCCTTGCGGCGTGGGCCTCGGGCGAATCGGAGAATCGATCGAGGCCTCATAGTTGTCTCTTGGCTTCGATATTTACAAGGTCTAAGCAATTTTTTCGGTTCTTGCTTAGGGTACCCCTTTTTATGGTATCTGACAGTAGACCCCGAGCCTTGGGGGGGAGTGCGAGCACTCTCCCTAAGGTTTTGACGAGACTTGGCTCGCAGCAGCTCCCATCGGTATTGTGTTTTGTGCTCGAGGCCTCGGTGGGTGCGTGCGAGCGCACCCGCCGGTGTAGCCCCCGAGGCCCTGGAGGAGTGGATTTATTCCTCCAGGGGCTTTTTCCCTATTGAGTGAGGGGTTTTATCGCGTTTGCCGAGCCCCTGAGTGCGAGTTCGGGTCGCTGGGTCTTGGCTTGGTTGCAGGAAGAGCCCCCGAGCCTCTGCGCGGAGCAAGAGGGCGATCATGAGTTTCCCTGTCTTTTTTGGGTGGCCCTCGCACTTCGTTTTTGTTCGAAAGGAGGGGTGGAGTATGCCAGGCTACCCTCGGTGGGCGCGAGTAGTGACACCTCCGGTGAGCTGTTATCGGGTAAGTCCAAGTGGAGGCCCGTGCCCCATTCGATAGGGGTCAGCTAGCGGTCTAGAGACGCGCTCCAAAAGTACCAGAGGGCTTCTCTAGTGGGTCCCAGGGCCGCTGATTGGCCCTAGGGGCTCGGTGTCTCCCTACGGTGGGATCCCATTCAGAGACCTCCCTGCCGGTGTTGGACACGACTTAGGGCATCCTAAGCAATTGCTTAGTTGGGCCTCGGCCATGTACGTGGGCTCGCCCATAGTCATCCCTGACTCTGTTTGTCCTGGGGCAGCTGTCGAGACCCTCGGGGGTCCAGCCTTTGAACCCCTGGACCGTAACGGGCTCGGTGCCCAGTTCCTTAGCCTAAAAGGAATCGGGTGGGGGATATTCCCCTCCCATCGGCTGACAACGGTGGGCGCGCTTTTGAGGTGGTTTCTCGGGGAGATAGAATGACGCCTACCGTCGCTGTGGTCGGATGCGACGCGATGTCTATGGATGGGACGTTACTGTGCGCGCGCGGTTAATAAGGAAAAGGTGGACGCGTGGGCGGTTTAGTCGGATCCGGATTAACTGCGCTAGATCTGAGGGAAATTTCCCCGGTTTCGTCGCCTGTCCGTTTCACCCCCTTCCCTCCCTCATAAATATGTGACGAGCCTCGTCCCGTCCCTCCTAACCTTGCCTGCCTGTGTTCACCCTTTCTACCCTCGAGCGGTTGCTAAGAACAGAGGAAGAGAGCGCCGAGGAGAAGAAGGGAGAAGGGGGAGGAAAGGCGAGAGAGAGAGAGAGAGATAGCGAGAGCACGCCTTACCACCGTAGCCGCATTCTCCACCGCACCCATGGTCGGCGGCGCTGTTGTCGTTCAGGTGGATCCTTGGGGTCCGCCCGATGTGTCTACGGCGACGCTGCAGTCGCTTGTCGACGACAGCCTCCTCCGCCCGGTTACCGACCTTAACAGACCAGAGTGGATTGCTCCGGGGGCTCAGCCGGAGCCGAGGCCGCGCGATGGCTACATCGTGAGCTTCGTGGCCTTCCACGAGCACGGTCTCGGCCTGCCAGCGGACCAGTTCATGCGGGCGCTCCCGCATTACTACGGCGTGGAGCTCCACAACTTTAACCCCAACTCCATTTCGCAGGCGGCCATCTCATCGCTGTTTGCGAGGGATACCTAGGCATTGCCCCCCACTGGGAGCTGTGGCTCCACCTTTTTCGAGCGGGGGTCACCACCAAGCCGGCGGGCACGGCGGGCACACGGAAGGCGATGACGGCTGGTGGCTGCACTCTCCAAGTGCGCCAAGACCGGCAGCTCCTCTACATCCCGACCCAGCTCACGTCGTCCAACCATTGGTACAACAGCTGGTTCTATCTCCGCAACGATGGCGGCGGACTTCCCCCCTATACGGGGCGGGTCGTGGAGAGCCAGCCGAAGAAGTGGAGGTACGGCGTCCCGACGGCTGATCAGCCCAAGCTGCGGCCGCTTCTAGAGGCGTTGGAGAGGCTGCGCGGCCACGGCCTTACGGCGGCTGTGGTTGTGGCGGCCTTCTATCGCCAGAGGGTGCTGCCGCTGATGGCTTGGCGGTAGCGCCTGTTTGAGATGACACCGGACGAGCCGATCGATGGCGTCCGGTTGTCCGCCGTCACCCTCTCCGACGAGGAGATTCTACGTCGGGTGAGAGAGATGGTGGAGGGGCGGCTGAGGAGCAGTGGTCTGTCCCCATTCCCGATGCGCCCGTCGTGGGGGTACATCTCTCTGGTGAGTCACGCGCCGCTGCGGCCCCCGAGGCCTCCTTGCTCCTTGCATTTTCCTGTTCCCTTATTTGCGTTCGTCATTCCTGCAGGGGATGAGGGATGTGCGAGCCTCCCCGCCACCCGTTCCCGAGGACGCAGAGCGGCGGGCAGTGAAAAGGGCGCATGCCGAGGCGTACAAGGAGCGGAAGGACGCTGAGGAGGCAAGGCGCAAGAGGAAGAACCTCAAGCGTGACGAGCTGGAGAAACGTCGCCGGCAGCAGAGGTACGATGGTCCCCGGTGGAGCTGTCTCCGTCACCGTCTTCGACGAACTCTTTGAGCGATGACGACGAGTAAGAGGCGGTGAGGCAGGGTACCCTGGACCATCTCCCTGACGTCAGGGGGACAAAACCTGGGGCGTCGGTAAGTGGCCCGGCGTCTCCAGGAGGAGGAGGAGAGGACGCCTCGGGGCTGGCGATCGCCTGCTCCGGGGTTGAGACCGACACGCCCAAGGCATGGGCATTGGCGAAGCGCGCCATCAACCCGATAGGCTCGACGGCGGAGGTGGAGCGGGCGACGGTGGGGGCGACGCAACCACCTCCGCCGAGGGTCGAGGAGGCGCCGGAGTCCAGCGAGGGTCGGCCGGCACCGGTGGACACGGAGGTCGTGCCACTGCCGCCACCACCTCCGTTGCAGAGGATGAGGGACGCAGTGCCGAAGCGGTTGTGTCCCCGTTTGAGGTGAGTGTTTTGTCAGTGGAGTTTGCAGCATCTCCCGCTCGTCCCTTGGTCGTATGCTAACATTGTGAGTGCTTTTGCTTTCAGCTGGAAGCGTTAGGCGGAGGCACCCGCCCTGGCGCCACATAAGGTGCTCAAGGTGAGCACCAGCTCCACCGCTCAATGGGTGGTGGAGGCGTAGGCCGCCATATAGCATGGCTCGGCATTGGCGAGGGCCGACCCGAAGGAGTCTGGTCACCCTAGAAGAGGCTTCCGAGGTGGCCACGAAGCAAGAGGGGAGGAGGCGCCTATGCCCCGCGAGGCCGTGGCCCATCAGTCAGATGAAGCCGAGGCGCCTTCAGTCGCTGAGGCCACCGAGGGCGAGGTCGAGGCCCCTAGGACCTCCGAGGCTGAGGTGGTGGAGACCGGGGCTTTTAGGGCTACCGAGGCTGAGGTGGTGGAGGCTGGAGCTCCTGAGACCACCGAGGCCGAGGTGGTGGAACCGAGGTGGGGGAAGCTTCAGTACCGCCCCCGGTCTAAGACCTACCGCCGTTGCAGGAGAGCACCCGGGAAGTGGAGGTTCAGACAATCTCCTCTAACGATACTTCCCGGGGGAAGCAGGTGGCAGACGCCGAGGTGGCCAGCACCGCGGAGCAGCCAGTCCCGACTCCTGTCGAGGGGAGTTCGGCCCTCGTGCGGGTACAACCCGAGTCCCGTGGGTGGAATCACCCGCGTGTCTTGTGGCGGAGTCGGGACGACCCTGAGGGGCTGCCTCTGTTTGCCCTTGAGGACGCGGCCGAGGGGGCGCTGGGGCTCCTTCGAGCAATTTCGCCAGTTGGTGGAGCGGTTGCTGCGGACAGCGCTGTCTGTCGTGGCCAGGTGCGCGCTTTCTTTCCCGGTGCTGTGTTGTCTTTTTTCGAGTTTTCTCACAGTACTTGACCCCTGTTTTGCCTACCCAGGAGCTCGAGGCCCGGTCTCTCGGGAAGTCGATGTTCCTGTGGTGGGAGAGGGACGTCTGGGACCAGCTGCGGTAGCAGAAGGACCTGCTCGCCAATGCTAATGAGCTTCTGTCGGCACGGAGCGTGGAGGTGGAGGACCTCCGCCTTCACTGTGCTGATATGAAGGCCGAGGTGACCATGGCCTAGGAGTAGGCCGTCTCTTTGGTGGCGCGGATTAAGGAGCTAGAGGAGGAGCTGACCTAGGTGGCTGGCGAGCGGGACACCTTCAGGTCTCGGGCTGAAGAAGCGACGGCCTTTGCCAATGCCATCGCTGGGCAGCTGGGTGCGGAGCAGGGCGCGAATCTGCTGATGAAAGGTGCCCTGGCAGAGGCCCTCAAGGTGGCCAAGGCCTCCCGAATCGAGACCTTAGCCTAGAAGAAAAAGTCCGAGGGTGAGTCCTGTTAAACCGCGCCCCTTATTTTATTTATTTTTCTTACGTTCTTAACCCCATCCCGCCTATCTGGGCGCAGGGCTGGAGAAGGAGGTCTCCCGAGCAGCCGAGGCCTCCGTCGAAGTGCAGGCGGTGCTCGAGGCCGAGATCCGAGAGCACAACGCACTGCAGAGCGCCGCCCGTACCACCTGCGGGGCCCTAGAGGTCGGGGGGTCAAGTCGGGCAGCTCCCTCAGGAGCCGCCTAATCGCGTTGAGGAGACGAGTCCACAAGCGGCTCCGGGGGGCGCTGCATACGGGCGTCAAGCGCGCCCTGGCCCTCGTCTCCTCGCACTACGCCGGCATCGACCTCGAGGCCGTCAGCGACGGTTACGTCATGGCTAAGGATGATGAGGAGGCTGAGGAGGAGGTCATGAAGCTGGAGGACGTGGCTGAGGCCCCTGGCGCGGCGCTGGCCAGTTTGTTCGAAGAGGAGGTGGTTCCTCCCACGCCGTCCGCCGACGCTGGCGACCCTAAGTTTTGACCTGGGCCAAAGGGGTCATGTAAACAAATTAGGACTTATGTTACCGTATCATAACGCTTGTGGCCGTCGAGACCTTTTAAAGTACTCGTGTGTATATGCTTTTTAATCATTTTTATTGTATTTCTGAGCCTCTGCCCTGTGTCTCGTCTCTGAACATATCACTTGCAAAAAAGTTCCTCGGAGCCTAAGCTGCCCCTCGGGCAAAAGGTGGTGAGGGAGTTGCCGTAGTCCGGAGGCGTAAGCCGTCTCGCGGCTCGGCCGGCCTTTTGGCCCTGAGACAGACTTTCGGTCCCTAGGTTTTTTACAACCGATTTGTCAGAGTACGCGAGAGAGTTTGGCGTAGAAATTTTTTCGAAAAACGACTAAAAATGGTGCCTGGGACTTAGGGGGTTCCCCCCCTTTTAGCCCTCGTGGGAGGCTCTGTTCTCAGAGGCAGAGCCGAGTCTTGTTTGAGCCCCACGGTGGGCACCTCTGCAGAGGTAGAGCCGAGTCTCCCTTGTAGCATTATCATAAGGCCGATCCCCCATTGATGGGCTCGGGGGGTTTCTCGAAAAATTAGAACAACTAAAGAACGCTTCTTTAATGTATTTCGAGAAACAATGTATACAATGCTTGGAAATTTAAGGGTAGAAACGACATAGTTGTTCTATGTTCCAAGCATTGGTGAGGATTTCGCCCTTCTCATTGGCTAGCTTATAGGTCCCGAGCTTTAGCACTTGGGCGACGATGTACGGCCCTTCCCATGGCGGGGTCAGCTTGTGGTGGCCCTTGTTACTCTTCCTCAGTCTCATCACCAGGTCGCCCACCTTCAGGTCTCGGCTTCGAATGCGCCTGGTTTGATAGCGTCGTAGGGTTTGCTGGTACTTGGCCGAATGTAGCAGCGCAACGTCTCAAGCTTCCTCTAGTTGGTCGAGGGCATCCTCGCGGGCAGTGCGGTTGCTTTGCTCGTTGTAGGCCTGTAGCTTTGGGGAACCGTACTCCAAGTCAGTGGGGAGGATGGTCTCGGCTCCATAGACCAGGAAGAACGGTGTGAACCCTGTGGCTCGGCTTAGAGTTTTCCTCAGGCTCCAGATGACTGACGGGAGTTCGGCAAGCCATTTCTTGCCAAATTTCTTCAATCGGTTGTATATTCTTGGCTTGAGGCCCTGTAGGATCATGCCGTTGGCACATTCTACTTGGCCGTTTGTCCTAGGGTGTCCTACGGCTGACCAGACCACACGGATGTGGTGGTCGTCGCAGAACGTCAGGAACTTGTGGTCGGTGAATTGTGTCCCATTGTCAGTGATGATGGTGTTTGGAACCCTGAACCTGTGGATGATATCAGTGAAGAACAGCACCGCTTGCTCGAATTTGATTCGAATGATCGGATGAGCCTTGATCCACTTGGAGAACTTATCGATCGCTACCAGCAAATGGGTATAGCCCCCGGGGGCCTTCTGCAGAGGCCCAACCATGTCCAGCCCCCACATGACAAATGGCCATGTAATGGGGATGGTCTGGAGGGCTTGGGCCAGGAGGTGCGTCCGTCGTGCATAGTACTGGCATCCCTCATAGGAGCGTACCAGCTTGGTGGTGTCAGCAACCGCCGTTGGCCAGTAGAACCCTTGGCGGAAGGCGTTTCCGAAGAGCGTCCGAGGCGCTGCATGGTGCCCGCAGGCTCCCGCGTGCAAGTCCCTAAGTAAGGCTTGGCCTTCCTTGGTGGTGATGCATCGTTGGAGGATGCCAGATGGGCTTTGCCTGTATAACTCGCCGTTGCTGAGGATGTAAGTTTTGGCTCGTCGCGCAAGCCGTCGGGCTTTGGTCTTGTATGCAGGAAGCTCTCCTCGAATGAGGCAATCAAGGAACGGGACTTGCTAGTCCATGCCCTGGTTTGCCTCAGGAGGCTCCGTGTTGATTTCCATGACCTCGGGCTCGGCCATAGGGGTCTCGGTGACAGAGGGGGCCTCGGTGGGCTCAACGGTGGGCTCTCTTCCGCCACCGAGGTGTAGTCGACGGAAAGCTTGTGGAGGTCTCTGGCGAAGATGTTCGGGGGGACCAGGGCCCATGCCGACGCCATCTTTGCTAGTTCGTCCGCGGCCTTGTTGAATTTTCACGCAATATGGTTGAGTTTGAGACCATCGAACTTATCTTCTAGGCGACGTACCAACTTGCAGTACGCCTCCATTTTGGGGTCATGGTAGTTCATGACTTGATCGATGACGAGCTGCGAATCGCCCCATACGTCGAGACGCCGTACTCCAAGTTCGATGGCGATCTGCAAGCCGTTGACGAGGGCTTCGTACTCGGCTGCGTTGTGGGAGGCGGCGAAGTGAAGCCAAATCATGTAGCGCATATGCACTCCGAGGGGTGAGATGAAGAGTAGACCCGCGCCTGCCCCGGTCTTCATCAGGGACCTGTCAAAGTACATGGTCCAGCATTCCACCTAGATTTGAGCTGGTGGCAGTTGGGTGTCGGTCCACTCAGCCACAAAATCGGCCAAGAGCTGAGATTTAATTGCTTTCTGAGGCGCAAAAGACAGGGCTTCCCCCATGAGTTCGACGGCCCACTGGGCTATTCTACCCGAGGCCTCCCGGTTCTGGATTATCTCTCCCAGAGGGAAAGACGACACCACGGTCACCGGGTGGGACTCGAAGTAGTGACGTAGCTTGCGTCGAGCCAAGACTATGGCGTAGATCAGCTTCTGGATGTGGGGGTAGCGTGTCTTAGTCTCTGAGAGCACCTCACTGATGAAGTAAACAGGTCATTGGACGGGTAGAGCATGCCCCTCTTCCTGCCTCTCGACTACTACGGCCGCACTGACCACTTGGGTCGTTGCGGTGACGTAGAGTAAGAGGGCCTCGCCCTTGGTCGGCGACACCAGGATGGGAGGATTGGAGAGCAGTGCCTTGAGTTTGGTGAGGGCTTCTTCAGCCTTGGGGGTTCGAGAAAAGCGTTCAGATTTTCTCAAGAGGCGGTACAGAGGCAATCCTTTTTTGCCAAGGCACGAGATGAAGCGACTCAGGGCCGCAAGGCATCCCATAACCCTCTGCACTCCCTTGAGGTCTCAGATTGGTCCCATGTTGGTCACGGCTGAGACCTTCTATGGGTTGGCCTCGATGCCGCGCTCCGAGACTATAAGTCCTAAGAGCATGCCTCGGGGGACCCCGAAGACACACTTCTCGGGGTTGAGCTTGATGCCCTTCTCTCTGAGGCATTTGAAGGCTATCTCCAAGTCGTCGACGAGATCATTGGCCTTTCTGGACTTGACCACGATGTCATCCATGTAGGCCTCGATAGTTCGCCCGATGTGCTCGCCAAAGACCTAGGTCATGCACCGCTGGTATGTGGCCCCTGCGTTCCTGAGGCTGAATGGCATAGTCACATAGCAGTACATGTCGAATGGAGTGATGAAAGAAGTCACGAGCTAGTCGGATTCTTTCATCTTGATTTGATGGTAACCGGAATACGCATCAAGGAATGATAAGGTTTCGCATCCCGCAGTGGAGTCGATGATTTGGTCGATTTGAGGTAATGGGAATGGAACCTTTGGACATGCTTTATTCAAACCGGTGTAGTCTACACACATCCTCCACTTCCCATTTTTCTTTCTAATTAATATAGGATTAGCTAACCACTCGGGATGGGATACTTCCTTGATGAATCCGGCCGCCAAAAGCTTCTGCACCTCCTCGCCGATAGCCCTGCGCTTTTCCTTGTTGAATTGGCGCAGGAGCTGCTTCACCGGTCTGGAGCCAACCCGGACGTCCAAGGCGTACTCGGCGACCTCCCTCGGTATGCCCAACATGTTCGAGGGACTCCACGCAAACACATCGACATTCACGCGGAGAAAGTCGACGAGCACGGCTTCCAATTTGTAGTCGAGGGTGGCGCTGATCATCAACTCCCGATCGTTGGAGCAGGTGGGGTCGACCAGGACAAGCTTGATGGCCTCTGCGGGCTCGAAAGTCTCGACACGATGCTTGGTGTCGGGTGCCTCGCTACCAAGTCGGTTGAGGTCGACGATGAGGGTCTCGGCCTCCACGAGAGCCTCGGCGTACTCAATGCACTCGACGTCGCAGTCATATGCATGCTCGTACGTGGACTCAACAGTGATGACGCCGTTGGGGCCAGGCATCTTGAGCTTGAGGTAGGTGTTGTTGGGGATTGCCATGAACTTGGCATAGCACGGGCGCCCCAGGATGGCATGATAGGTCCCCTTGAACCCAACCACCTCGAAGGTGAGGATCTCCTTGCGGTAGTTGGAGGGAGTGCCGAAGCAGACGGGTAAGTCGATGCGCCCGATGGGTCACGTGTGTTTTCCTAGCACGATGCCGTGGAAGGGCGCGACATCGCCTCGGAGCCGTGACTGGTCGAGCTCCAGGAGCTCCAGGGTGTTGGCGTAGAGGATGTTGAGACCGCTGCCTCCGTCCATTAGCACCTTGGTGAGCCAGGTGTTGCCGATGATCGGGTCGACGACGAGTGGGTACTGCCCGGGGTTCGGGACATAATCGGGGTGGTCATCCCGATCAAAGGTGATCGCCTCCCGAGACCAGTTGAGGTACCGGGGAGTGGCCACCTTAACCAAGAAGACCTCCCTATGCTCCTTCTTTCGCTGACGCGCCATGAGGCATGCTGAAGGCCCGCCAAAGATCATGAAGGCATTGTGCACCTCGGGGAACCCGTCGTCCCTGTCGTTGTCCCTATCGCCGGCGTCCTTCTTGTTGGCCTCGTCGTTGGGGAGCCCCAGCTTGGCATAGTAACACCAGAGCATGGTGCACTCTTCGAGGGTATGCTTCACCGGGCCCTGGTGGTAAGGGCAGGGCTTCTTAAGCATGTCGTCGAAGAGCCCGAGGCCTCTGGCGGGGCCTCAGAGATTCATGCGATCTGCGGCTGTGACTAGACCAGCCTCAAGGACCTCCTGCTTCCCCTGGCGACCCTTTTTCTTTTTTCTATGGAGGTGCGGGGCCGAGGCCCCGGGGGCCTCGTCCCTCCGCTTCCCCTTGGCATCATTGTCGGGGAAGATGGCCCCGACAGCATCTTCGCCCGAGGCAAAGTTGGTGGTGATGTCGAGGAGTGCAGCCACCGTGGTCGGTACGTTCCGGCCTAACTCTCGGACCATGTCTCGGCAGGAGGTGCCGGAGAGGAATGCTTGGACAATTTCTGAGTCACCAATGCGGGGCAACTCGATGCATTGCTTGGAGAAGCATCGGATGAAGTCTCGGAGAGACTCGTCCGGCTTGTAGCGACAACTCTTGAGGTCCCAGGAGTTCCTAGGGCGCACGTATGTGCCCTGGAAATTCCCGATGAAGACCTTTACCAAGTCGCGCTAGTTGTGGATCTGCAAGGGAGGGAGGTGTTCGAGCCAGGCTCGAGCAGAGTCTGACAGGAACAAGGGGAGTGTCGGTGTTTTGGACCAGGAGGTCCTCAACCAACTAGTGAATTTGAATTGCGTGCTCCTAGTCCCGAATGGTGATGCAAAGAGACACAAGGTTTATACTGGTTCAGGCAATTGGTGCCCTACGTCCAGTCTGAGAGATCGATCTTGTATTCCTTGCACCGAAGTGCTTGTAGTAGGGGGTTACAAGCTGGGCGAGAGAGGGAGCTAGTCCTAGGTCTCTGCGTGGAGAGGTGTGGGCTGCTTGAGACATTGCTCTCAGGCGTGGGGGAACGTGTGTGTCTACGTGAACCTATGCGTGAGTTTGTCTATCTTCCTATGTCTAGAAACGGCCCCGGTCTCTCCTTTTATAGTTGAAGGGGGGACAGGGGTGATACATGTGTTTTCTATGTAGCGTCTTGTGAGCGGAGGTGGCGTGTCTGAGCCCTGTAGCTTACTACTATGGTGGCATGGTCAACGGAGCGGTCTTGTCCTTGATGCACTGGAGCAACGCGCTGGTCACACCCGATCTTGTGCGACGTGGGAGCTCCAGTGATAGCTTGGCGCAGGGCATGGCCGACGACGTGCCGGTCGCTGTGCGTTGATAGTGTAAAAAGCCGAGGCTCAGTTGGTGCCGAGGCCAAGCCATCATGGGGGGCTCGCGGTGCGAATCCCGAGGCTGCCGAGACCCTGAAGTGGATTGCCGAGGCTTGGAAGGAGCAGTTGGTCCTATACACTGATTCCGAGGTTATAGTGACCCGAATTTGACTCCCCACGCCGCATTGTTCCTGGAGCAGGAGTTAGGTAGCATGCATGTAGTATACTGAGGCGTCGATTATGGGCACGATAACAAGCACGATGGCGGTAACCCCTGTCAGATCTCTGTCTCCCGTCTCCGTCGGCCACCACCATTGCATCTGCGCCGACGTGTGGTTGACGTTGCGGGAGTGGTTGGACGCGTTAATTGGACGTGACGTTTTGTCAGAGAAGTCGGTCGAGATGGAGGCGATGAGGTGGTTGCTGAGCCAGCCTCGAGTGAGTCGGAGAATCGGTACTTCGTCTGAGGCTTTATGCGTGGGGCCTCGGGCGAATTGGAGAATCTGTAACCTATCCGAGGCCTTGCGGGGCAGGGCCTCGGGCGAGGGGGCCTCGATGAGGCGGAGATTTGGTTTTTCGTTCGAGGCTTTTGTGGCGCGGGCCTCGAGCGAATTGGAGAATCGGCCGAGACCTCGTGGTTGTCCTTTGGCTTTGATATTTGCAAGGTCTAAGCAATTTTTTCGGTTCTTGCTTAGGGTACTCCTTTTTCTGGTATCCGATAGGGAGGTTGCGGATGATGAGTAGGTCATCATCCACGCCACCTGTGGGGGTATTAACCCCTATACCCTTATGGCTAAGTTTGGGCCGACCCGGATCGGTGGGTCCGGTCCACCAAAAGACGACGTGTGGCCCGATTAACCTGATCGGAGTCCCGCGCAAGGAGTCAAGGCGGATTTGGCGATCAATCAAGATCCTGGTCGGTTAGAATAGGAATCTTTATCCAACCACATATGGCAATTGTAACTGGCTAGGATTAGTTTCCAGATCTGTAACCCTGTCCCCTGAACTATATAAGGCGGGCAGGGGACCCCTCTAAAAAACATCTCTCATTGACATACAGCAATACAAATCAGATGCATGACGTAGGTATTACGCCTTCTTGGCGGCCGAACCTAGATAAAACCTTGTGTCTGTCTTGCGTCACCATCTTGTTTGTGGCTTGCGCATCTGTCTGCCGACAATCTACTATCTTGGGTATACCCCTAGGTAGACTGCCGACCATATTTCATCGACAGTGGCACGCCAGGTAGGGGGTGTGCGTACTGCTTCCCAAGCAAACAAGATGGTCATCATCTCCGGCTCCATGGCTACGCCGAACGACCTCACGTTCACCATTGGTCAGATCACCTGGACCACTGGCTCCGATGACCTCATCGCCATGACCCCGGAGGAGGCGTGGATTCAGTCTGCGTCGACCACTGCTTCACCTACATCGGCTACGGCTCCGACCACGGTGGATACGGCTCCGACCATGGTACATCTGGCTCCGACCACGGTGGATACGCATCACCTTTATATCATCGCCGACAACTTGTCATCACCTTCAGCCCCGCCGACAAAGGGAAGCAGATCGACAACACCGACCTGCTCGACTCCATCGATCGGGTCGGCACCAAGCTCAGCTGAAACCCGGCTCTAGTAAAAAGCACGATTCAAAGTCAGCCTAATGAGCAGGTAACCGCTCCCCACAACAGATCTACCCGACCAGCTCGGACCAGTCGTCCTGCACGACTTGGTACAGATCTCGTGGTCACATCTACTCCTCAAGGGTGCTCTGCTCATCGCCGGCCAGCCTTCGCGATAGGTCTCTGGCTCTCTAAGTACGAACCCTCGATGGAGAACTACTAGGTCCAGCCCTATGGCCTGCAAAACGCTGCCTCCAGCTACGCCTACAACCTGCAACGCCGCTTGGATCTGTGCCTTATGCACCGACCTCAGCCGAAGCCGCGCAACTTTGTCAACATGATCCAGATTGAAGATTATCAAGAAGGATCCGTTCACACAGTCCAAGAGGGCAACCCCAGCTCCTCGTCTGGCACCGCATCTAATACATCTGTCCACACCGAGCTTCAGCATCACGAAGATGAAGGCGTCAAGTATGATCTGGATATCCCAGACCATGCCCCGGGGTTCTCACAATTCCCGTCTTTCCCGCCAAGACGAGGGGATTTGATCCATGTTGTCAGCAATGATGAACCGCCGGTAGTTGGCGAAACAGAACAAGAAAGGATCGCACTTGAAGCACGCAATATTGACCGGTTTAATCGCCGACAAATCAAAGCCGAAAGCGGAACCCGGAGGCACGACGATAAGGGTCCAACCACGTGACCTCAACGATGCTTTTCGATAGGGTGGGGGACAAACAGGTCTTGAACTCCAAGTGCCAACGTAGCGCCGCCATGGCAACAATGCAGCGGCTACCCAACACCCCGAAACCCAAGCGATTCGCGATGAAATACAAGCCTATCGGCAATTTGCTATGGCCCAGACCGTGGAGATTGTAAACCAAGCTCGGGCTCCATTCGTCTTGGTCGAGTCAAGCCACAGCCGCCAGCACCCAAGTCGCTCATAGTCGCCCAACCAACGTGGCTCGCGCAACAACGACCCATCAGACAACCGTCAAGGAGGAAAGCGATGGCATGATGGTGGCGGGGCGACAACCGCCGCCGGGACAACCGCGACAATCGCCGCGATAACCACGGTCGCATAGGGCTAATCCAGATGGCAATCGAGATTGCCGCGATGGCAATAACGATCTCCGCCATTACCTCGGTGGGACGCGATCTGCAAGCGCTTCGCATCAACCGAGAGAGCCGACGATCGGCGGCCCACGAAAGTTATCACCGTATGGAATATGATGACTCGCCCACGGCCCGCCGGGTTTGAAGCGATTTACTCCACACCTTCGCCAAGTCATATGGCCCAAGAATTTCAAGCTCGAGAAACTTCAAGCACGACGGCAAGGAAAACCCCTAATTATGGGTCATGCTTTACGAGATCTGTGTGCGAGATCAGCCATGGCGGACGATTTGAGCACGTCATGTCTAACTATTTCCTAGTCGTTGTTGGCCATGCGGGTCACCAATGGCTGGTCAGCTTGCCAATGAACTATTTCGACTCTTGGCAGGAGCTCAAGCAAGCCTTCATCGACAACTTCATTGCTACTTGTGAACAACCAGGCAACAAATAAGATCTGCAACATATTCGAGATCAAAAAGATGAGCCGCTGCGCGAGTACATCTAGCATTTCTCAGAGATGCGCATCAAGGTCCCATCAATCTCTGACAACGAGGCAATCGAGGCTTTCATCACTGGCCTTCGCTTCCACGATGCCCTAAGGGACAAGCTCCTCCGCAAAAGACCTGATTCGGTCACAGCGCTCCTGGCCACCGCTAAGAAATACGCGGACGCCGACGACGCTAAAAAGATAATTATTGAAGAAGCAGCAAGGGTTCCGCGCTCCGACCACCCCCCACACCGCGATGACTACCGCAGCAACCATGGTCGGAATGACAATTTTGACCACCGCAACCAGCGCAACGACTCCCGCGACCACCGTGACCAACGTAATCAGCGGCGTAACCGCCATGACGATTACAGGAGCAAGTGTGCTCGGGAAGACGACGGCGAGGTCAACACCGTTAAAAAGGGTGGCGGACGTCGTAACTATGAAGACGACTACGCCAAAGCATTGAAGGGGCCCTGCCAGCTCCATCCTAAGTCAAACCATACCATGGAGAATTGCTGCATCCTCAAGTCTATCTACACGCGTCAACAAGCTCCGGATACGTCCGACAAGCCTAACGACGCAGGGGAACAACACAACGAGGATAACGACGACGACGATGCAGACCCCCGTCACAAGTACGTCAAGCCAACCGATTGCGTGCACACCATCATCGGAGGCAAAGTGTCCATCGAGACCAAACGAGAACGCAAGCTGCTCACCCACGCTTGCTTGAACGTGGCCAACACCGACAATCTCCTCACCGATCCGTGGCTCCCTCTGTGGTCTCACCGCGAGATCTCCTTCAGCAGAAAGAACCAATGGGCCACAATACCTGAGCCAGGGCATTTTCCCCTGGTCCTCGATCCTTGTATCAACAAAGTTCAGTTCGACAGAGTACTGATCGACGGCGGTAGCTCCATTGATATACTGTTCAAGAACAGTCTGCCCGCCCTAAAGATAGCTCAGGCGGACCTCAAGCCATACGAGGCACAGTTCTGGGGTGTTCTCCCCGGACAGAGCTCTACACCTCTTGGGCAGATCACGCTACCAGTGCAGTTTGGGACCCTGGATCACTTCCGCACCAACTATGTCAACTTCGTGGTCACCGACTTCGATGGCACCTACCATGCTATTCTTGGTCGACCGTCGCTCACCAAGTTCATGGCCATACCTCATTACAGGTATCTGGTGCTCAAGATGCCTACCGAGAAAGGAGTTCTAACCCTCCGAGGCAACGTGTACGCAGCTTATACCTGCGAAGATGATAGTTTCAAAATAGCAGAGGCTCACGACCTCTCTATTCGCATGGCCGAGACCATGCTCAATGCCAAGAAGACCTTGATCGACCACCAGGAGATCCCGGAGCTCGAGGCTCCACGCAAGAACAAGGAGCACAAGGTGATCCAGCTGGTCGACGGTGATCCCAGCAAGACGGTCCTTATCGGGGCCAACCTGGATCCCAAATTGGAAGACGTGCTCATCAGGTTCTTGAGGAGCAACGTGGATGTGTTCGCATGGAAACCTACTGACATGCCTGGTGTACCTCGGAACTTGATTGAGCACTCATTGAATGTCAACGGCAAGGCCAAACCTATCAAGCAGAATCTACGACGGTTCGCTCATGACAAAAAGGAGGCGATTAGGGTAGAAGTTACACGGCTTTTGGTAGCCGGATTTATCAAAGAAGTGTATCATCCGGAGTGGTTAGCCAACCCGGTTCTTGTACGCAAAAAGAATAATGAATGGAGAATGTGCGTTGATTACACTGATCTCAACAAACACTGCCCTAAAGACCCCTTTGGCTTGCCTCGCATAGACGAGGTCGTAGATTCAACCGCCGGTTGCGAGCTCCTTTCTTTTCTCGATTGCTACTCTGGTTATCACCATATCGCTCTCAAAAAGGATGACCAGATCAAGACATCTTTTATCACGCCCTTCAACACCTACTGCTACACGACCATGTCGTTCGGGCTCAAGAACGTCGGGGCTACCTACCAACGCGCTATACAAGCTTGCCTCAAAGACGAGATAAAAGATGACCTCGTCGAGGCTTACGTTGATGATATAGTTGTCTAAACCAAGGAAGCTCATACCCTTGTTGACAACCTGGGACACACTTTTGCAGCCCTTAACACATTCCAGTGGAAGTTAAACCCAAAGAAGTGCATCTTTGGTGTTCCTTCTGGCATACTCCTCGGCAACGTCATCAGTCACGACAGCATACGCCCTAACCCGGAAAAAGTCAAAGCTGTCTTGGACATGAAGCCGCCCAAAAAGGTGAAGGATGTTCAGAAGCTTACCGGATGCATGGCCGCCCTCAGCCGTTTCATATCAAGATTAGGCGAAAAAGGATTACCGTTCTTTAAACTACTCAAAGTGTCCGAAAAGTTTGAGTGGTCGGACGAAGCAGACGTTGCCTTCACACAGCTAAAACAATACCTTACGTCACCTCCGGTACTCACTGCTCTAAGGGAAGACAAAACACTCCTGCTATACATTGCGGCTACCAATCGAGTGGTCTCCACGACCATGGTGGTCGAGCGAGACGAGCCCGGCCACGTCTACAAGGTACAGCGGCCAATCTATTTCATTAGTAAGGTACTCAACGAGTCCAAGACCGGTACCCACAGATGAAAGTATCAGGAGAAGTTGATCTACGCCATATCGATAACATCCCGAAAGTTGAAACACTACTTGACGGATATCGTGGTGGTGGTGGATCGAGTACCCTCTGCGAGACATCATTAGCAACAAGGATGTGAACGGGCGCATCATCAAATGGGCAATGGAGCTATGCCCCTTTTCCTTTGAATTTGCAAGCCGCACTACAATCAAGTCTCAGGCACTTGTCGATTTCATCGTCGAGTGGGATGACTTAAGCACGCCGCCTCTCCGGATCGATGAATATTAGACGATGTACTTTGATGGCTCTCTCAACATTGATGGTGCGGAGCAGCGAGTCCTTTTATATCACCATCCAAGGAGCAGCTCAAACAAGCACGTCCTTAGGATTTATTTCCAAACATCTAATAATGCCGCCTAGTACGAAGCATGCCTACATGGTTTGCGCATTGCGGTTGAGCTTGGCGTTAAACGCCTCTCGCGTCTATGGAGACTCTGCTCACGGTCATCAACCAACTCAACAAGGATGGGACACAACCAAATGAAAAGATGGATGCATACCGCAATTTGATGAGAATTGCATTTGAAGGCGGGTTCTATGGCATCGAGTACATACACGTGGTCCGGGACAAGAATCAAGCAAGCGGATGCTAACCGAATTGTCAAAGTTAGGATCATCTTAAATTGGAAGATTGGGAGCAAAAATCCCACATGACATATTCGTCCAAGACTTTTCCGTATATTCACGCCATCCATCGAAGAGAAAGATTCCACGGTAGACAAGCCTCCGGACCAAAGAATCGGTGGCTACGGTTCGGCGTCAAGCACCGCCGAGCCCCCTCCGACCACTCATGAGCCTCGACCGAGAATACCTTTCATCAAGTACCTAACAGATGGCAGCGGTTACACGCGATCGGATAGAGAACGCGCTCCTGATGCGTCGAAGATAGCGAGGCGACGCGCCGTTGATGGCAAGCTATGGCGCAAGAACGCAAAAGAGGAAATCTTGATGAAGTGTATGACCGGGAGGATGGCGAACATCTCCTAAACCAAATCCACTCATGGCGCCCTGCGGCAACCGGCGTGCTCTCTCTGGCCTCAAGAATGTTGGTCGGCAAGGCTTTCCGAGTAGGGTTCTATTGGCCGTCAGCACTATCCGACGCAGAGAAGCTAGTCCGCCACTGTGAGGGTTGTCAGTTCTTCGCCAAGAGAATCCACATACCAGCACATGAGATCCAGACAATACCAGCCTCCTGGCACATGAGATCCAAAATACATTTAAATGCATATTTTTAATTGTTTTAATTCAAAATTGAGTTCAAATATTTACAGAAATGCCACTGGATCTTATTTTATGCGTAACTTTTGCGTTTGAAGTCCGATTTGACCCGTTCGAATTGCGTTAGGACCGTATTTACGTTATCTACGTGTTTATACTACTGCTAGGCATGTTTTCAACACTTGAAATTCATGAGTAGATTTAATCTATTATTTAATTAAAGTAAAACTTATTTAAATCGAAACTTATTTATTTAAACTCCGAAATAGTCCGTTCAAGTTGCATTAGATCCGTAGTGACGAGATTTACACATTAGTAATAGTGTTTACTATATTGATATTTCTAAAATAACATGATTTAAATCATATCTTGATTAATGATTATGCAACTGAGTTTTATACATAAAATATAAGTTGTATTACTTTTGGTTTATAATTTAAATCTAAAATTAACTTAAATCAATCCATATTGTTTATAAAATATCTTTCATCTATATGAATTAATAAAGTTAACATAAATGAAGCCTATAGTTCTTTTCCACGTATTAACAAATCTCTCGGTAGTTGTAACTTTTGAACCGTAGCTTCGATTAGCGTGCTTCTCGCGACTGTGTGTTCGTAGCGATGCGTAGAATCGTATTTCAATCTCTTTTACTTAATTTTTCTATGATTGGTGTAATGTTCTGATATAGATGCAACTGTATGCTATGCATGTATGTGTATGGATGTTTGTGTGGTGTTCTACGAATTACGTCTAGTCGGTGAGATACATGTGGTGATCCAGAAGAAGAAGAAAGACATCAAAGAATAAAGCTTACCGAAGGATCGGTGTGTAAGGCAAGTATAGCATGGGACCATCCTTGTTACCTATTCACATTTAATCACTTAATTCATATTGCATGTGTCTACCTTGTTACCAATAAGGATATCCTAGATATTTGATATCTTGTACCTTGAAACCTTTGGGTTATTGCATGGGATAGTATTTGCTAGTGCTTAATCAAAACCATGATCTTGTAACTTGACTAATGATATATGCAATAAACATTAAAACATGACTTTTTAGTAACATGGAAACAGGGGGCTGGAGTGTTTAGCTACTTTCTAAATGCTTCAGATTCCTCTCTCTAAGGACTTATCTGTAAGTGATCATCCGGGACTTACAGTACAGCTGTGAGGGCTATATGGCTCTGGCTTTAGCTCAGTATGAGGACCTTTTCTAGCTTGTTAGTGGTTACCTTTATGGCGCAAGAGGGGCTCCAACGGGTATGATCTCGGTCTGCCAAGTAGGTGCACTTGCTAGTCACTACTTGGAGGGGGGTTCATGCTTATTGATGGGTAAACCTTAGCGGCCCTAACTTGTTAGATGAACCTTTGAAAGGCTTCATAGTGAACCCTGCCGACCTTTCTTGGTGGTGGGTCAAGAGGCTGATCACCTCGGGCGAAAGGGTAAATCACGACTCACAGTGAAAGTGTACAAACTCTGCAGAGTATAAAACTGTTATAACAGCCGTGCTCACGGTCACGAGCGGCCTTGGACCCTTATGGAATAGAGATGATCACTAATGGATAATGATGATGCTAATAATTGATTGTTTATGCTATACATTATTCATTTTTACTTGATCATGAGTTTATGGGCTTATGGATAAACTTGTTGCCAGCCAATTGATAAAAAGATGATCTATTAAAGCTAATCGCAGTAAAACCAGTGTCAACCCTTTTGAGCCTCATGAACCCCATGATATAATTGTTAAGTACGACATGTACTTATGCTTGTTTTACTTTTCTATACTTGGATAAAAATCCCGGATGGGTACCAGAATGCCAGTCTGGAGGAGTAAGGCTTGTGGTCAACCAGTTAGTCGTCCCTGTGGATTTGGAGTCTTCACCAGAAGATCGGAGTCAACTTTCCGCTACCCTATACTCTGAGGTTATTTTCCTTTTACTAATACATTATGTAATAAGTATTGTCTTTTGATATTACCCTGATTTGTGGCTATATGTGAGATTTGACTTCCTGGGCTCACATATAGTGTGTATCTGGTTTTGTTTTTAAAACCGGGTGCTACAAAGTGGTATCAGAGCAATGCTGACTGTAGGACGCAAGCCTAGTTAGAACTGGATGTATTAGCATGCCTTCATCTCTACTTACTTCTTGCTTTCCCTCTAACCTTGTTATTTGCAAAAAGTTATGCTCACTTCCGCCTCTGTTCTGTTATGAAAACCTTGTCTCTATCCTGAATCCTCTTTTCATCTAAATAGATGGGTCATAATGAACAAACAACTAGCATCAGAGATTAGGTGGATCAAGCTACATTATTCGTGACTGCATTCGACAAGGAGAAGCCTATAGCTATGCAACAACAAGTACTAGAAGGAACAACTCAACATAGGAGTTTCAACAGTGCTTGTTACAAGGTCAAACCAACATACCAAAGGGACCAGTGAAGAGACAAGTCGCATAAGCTTGGAAGAAGATGAAGTGTCCTACATTCTAGTTTGCGCAGCGGAAGCGTGGTGGTACTCAAGGATGTAAGAGAGAACTCAAAGTATTAAATAATGAGGGTGTTCATAGCAAGTCTCTTAGAGGTTAGGATCCAAGTCAGTGCTGTAAACATTATGGTTTTGCATGTTTTCAGGATAAGTCTAATAAGAGAGAAGTGAAGGTGAACCCGAGTTGTGAAGCTAATATGGATAAGAAGAGAAATGAGGTCTCAACAGAACAAGTATTGGGAAGCAATCAACATTTGGATTTGTCACATCTAGCTCTGACCCATAGACAGATGAATCTAAACTATAAAGAGTTAGAAGCTTCTCAAGCTAAAACTACTTCACATGAGGTATGCATAGATGGGTGGACTATCACCTATAAGGAGTTTCAACCCCGAAAGATCAAGCGAGCTAAAAAGCGGTCTAGTCAAACAAAGATGAACTTATAGAGTCAGCAAACTGACAATACTCTAAGCAACAATTCTATGGAGTATGACATCACAAAAGACCTAGCTAAGAGAAGGTGTCATCATTGCCAGCAGGAAGAACATTATGTTAAATCTTGCCCTCAGAAGAATCAACAATTACACCAAGGAAGTAGCCAGAGTCAGATCACTACTGGACTATTACCAGAAAGTGTCAGTGGTATCCAACCCGAAAGAAGAATTTGGTGAAATTGACGAATGAAGAAGTTATGCTAGACTACCCAAGATCCTTAGTTAAGAAATAGGAGTTTGTGCCCTTTATGCAATAAAAACGATAGTATCGCAAGTTGAGTCAATGATTGAACTATGCATCTTTATTGCTTGTTGAATTGTCATTATAATTATGCTTGTTTTGCATCTTTGTAATGATTGCAATGATCTTGTTGGGTGTTCCCACAATTTCATTTAGTTTATAGGCCTAAGGTATAAGGGTTAATGAAATAAATAGTTGGGTTATCATTTTCTTTTGTTTTTCCTATCCTGTCTTTGGAGCAGCCTGTCTTTAGCGGTTCATATCTCTGATTTTGGATGAACAAAAGAAATCATGAGAAAATTTTGGACAACAATAGAGTTCAATCACAAGATGATGCAAGCTATACTTTGGTATCCCCTACTTTACCTTATCTTAAGGGGGGTAGCCAAGTTGAAGGGTTTGTAAGATTAAGTTTCTTGCATTCTAGTGATTCATGTGGAAGAATTGGATATTCCGATGGTTGGGGTTTTCTCTAGTCTTTCATACTATCAATCCTAACTTGTTATCTTTTGAAACTACAATAAGGAATGCTATGAATGACTAAATCCTAATGCACATATGTTGGAAACAGATGGCCTCTACCAGGAGAAATGCTTCACAAGATGTTGGAAGGAATGTTCCCACTTCTAACCCATCACTGTCAAGTCCCCCAACTAAAGCGCAAGCTTTGATGATGCAGACTCAATCGATGGAAGAGAAGAAGAGAAAACGTGATTTTCAATGCCAGCTAAGGAACACCCATCCTCGGTTCGCTACGCAACCAAAATATCAGTCACCTCCTATGCCAGTTGCCACTTCCTGGCACCGGTTCTTCCATGTGTCCCGATCCTCGGTGGCCTCGAGGCATCGTGCTTTCCAGCCGTCACGCTCTTTCATCACGGCTTCTAGATGCCTCTTGGCATTGGCTTTTAAAACTACACACCATACAAGACATCAAATGTAAAGGCACGACAAGTCAAGGCGGGCAACAGAATGAGAACGGTGGCCTGGAATACTTACTCTTCAGTTCCTCCTTCATTTTGGTGGTGTGGTCCTAGAGTTGAGACTGGCTGCGCGCCAGTTTCTCGTTGTCCTCCTTCAGGTGACCACACTCTGTGGTCACGCGGCTATTCTCCTCTTAGATTCGGGTTACCTCAGCTTCTAAGCCTGCATTACAGCTGTCATTACCAACAATGAAACAACACGTGTCATACACTTGATGTGACAAAATGACAACTTACTTGTTTTTTGACGCTCTTTGTCATTGAGCTGGCCGACCAGGTTCTGGTTCTGTGCTTCTTGCTCTGTTCTCTCCTGGTCGGTGGCTTCAAGTTGGCGGCGCAAGCGTTCCACCTCGGCCGCCAGTTCTCTATTGCTCGCTGTGATTCCCTCAATCTGGTCGAAGCACCTCTTTCGGTACTTTGCGGTCTTCATCAAGTCCTGCATATAAGCAAGCTAAGTCAGACAGTTTGACTACATTATAGGGTCAAGTGGTCATGCCAAACATACCTGGACTTCTGTCACCAAACGCTTTGCCGCTCGTTCAACTTTTTGGGTCTCTTCGATCTCGGGGATTTCTTCATACATAACCCACTCGTCGTTCCGCCTACGCGACACATATACATGTTGTCGTTTGTCTTTGGGACGGCCTAGGATCTCTTCGATTTTGTCCTCTTCAGCCTCTTGTTCAGGGGGCGGCGCTGAGCCAGAGATAGTAGTCCCCGCGACCACTATGGCTTTCCCATGAGCCATAGCATCGGCAAGCGTATTCTGTGCCAACTCCGGTTGCTGCTCCTCGGCTCGGTCTGGTTCCCTTGGCGCCAAGGTATCCACCTCAGCAGGGCTAGTGCTCGGAGCATTTGTACTTTGCTCGGCTGTCTTCTCGACCAGCTGCTCGGGGACTGACGTCGGGCTACTCGTGTGCTGAGGTTTCGGCGGAATTTCTTCTACAGGTTCCTCTGCAGTTAGCTGCCGAGCAGTTCTTTCCGCCAGTACTAGCGAAGCCATGCCACAATCGGCTATCTGGTCGGGATTTTTGGTGGACGCCGACCTAATATACCAGAGAAAGTTCAAAAGACAATAGTATTCAATACAAATTATAAGATTATATCAAAGTTACAGATACTTATAGCTCGGAAGCACGAAATAACATGGCGAAGGAACGTCTCTTCGACCGCGCCTGCTCCACGTGCTCGGCGGGTTCCACCGGGTCTTTTTCCACCACCGGTACTGGCGTCGGGGTTTGGTGCTCGACACTTCCCCCGCTTGTCTTCTGTGTTGTAGTGGTCGGTGGTGCGATCACTGCTGGCATAGAGGAGCTACCCTGCTCTATTGACCCCATTTGTCTCCTCTTTCGAGGGATGAGTCGGAAGATGTCCGCATCCTCTGTTTCATCGTCTGAAAGGGGGAAGATGGCCTGGCGACGTTTGTTGGCAGCTGGCCGCGCTGCTAGCGACCTTGGCCGTTACATCCTCCCCAACTCCGAAAGTACCTCCCGATCGATGTCTTGATGATCGCATCGGTCTCGGGCGGTTGAGCCGGCAATTTGCGGCCAATCCACGCCAGGGGGCGAAGACACAAACACTGCTGCTCGGTCATGACCATTACTCTGGGAAACATAAAGGAGACAACAGTCAATTTTTTGTTGCAACATAAATCTATAGGTACAAGGAGGCATCATTTACCTTTGGGGGAGGTCGGGCCAGCTTGAAGGCGCGCTCGATGTCGTTTAACCTGACATAATTGGGGTTGGCTAGATTGAATAGCTCCCCAATTTTGGCCTTGATTCCTATCTTGTCGAGCGCCTCTTTTCTGGTCCTCATCGGATCTGCGCTACCCTAGTACTCGAAGCCAGGATGTACCCTCTTTTGGTAGGGCTGGATCCTTCGGCTGATGAAGTTCCCAACCACGCTTGGACCATCCAGCTTTCCCCACGGGATCAACCCGAGCAGTTCTGTGATCTGCTCCAAGTGCTCGGGCTTCTCTGATCAGCTATTCTTCTTCTCCGGAATCAACCCCATGTCACACAGGGTGATCGAGTTCGGCTCTTCGCGGATGTAGAACCATTTCTTGTACCATTCGTCCTAGTGAGGTGTTCCATGGGCAGTGCAGGTACTCGGCCTTCATACCATCACGTAGATTGAGGTATACGCCTCCGGCTATCTTCGAGCCTCCGCTCCCTTTCTTCCAGCAGATAAAATAGATGGCGAAAGAGGTCGAAATGGGGCTAGAAGCCACCATAAGCTTCGCAAAGATGGATGAAGGTGGAGACAAGAAGAATCGAGTTGGGATGCAGATTGCAAATCCCAATCTCGTAATATAAGCAGAGCCCCTGAAGGAAAGGGTGCACTGGAACCCCAAAACCCCGCTTGAAGAAATCCTCGAAAACCACAATCTCACCTGGTTGTGGATCGGGGAAGCTTTCTCCTTCCAAGACGCCATCCCATGAAGTGCCTTGTTGTGGAGCACTCCCATGGCGGCGAGGTCTTCGATGGTGCGCTCATTGCTCCTTGACTTCCACCACTCCTTCGCCATGACTCCGCCTTTCTTCTGGGCATTTCTCTTTGCCATTAATCTACCCTTGTTAAGAGGGTGGATGCGGTGGAGGGAGGATTGGTGGTGATTTTCGGAGGAGTAGGGTTGGCGAGAGGAAGAAGAAGGTTTGGCGATGAATGACAATGGGGATCGATAAAAAGTAACTTACCAGCTCTATATTATAAATAACCAAGGGCTCCGTCGTTTTGTTCGCCCAAGATTCTTGGGAGACATGCTGACGCCTTGCAGCAGATGGTTGTTTTCACAACCTTGAGATCTACGCCAACAAACGCGCCTCTTCATTTCCAGTGTACGTGCCTCTTCGTTGATAATGTGAGAGGGCCCACACGGACGCACCTCCATATAGGTGCCAAGCTTAATCGCTTGCCGAAAAGAGTAAGAAGGCGAGTGATATGTTATATCCAAATGCGCTTTTTGACCAGACGTGGCGATTGGACTTGACAGAGTAAGGAGATAAATAAATACACCAAATAATAATACAAGCGGCGTTTTTTTTTGGCTACATATCTTGAGCTCAATGATGGACCGGACCACCGTCGCGTGTTTCGGGACCGCCTGGACCATCGCCTGCGTTCTCGGCATCGCTCGAGACCATCGCCACGCTTGGGGACCTGCTCCGCCTCTCGATGTGCTCGGGACCGTCCCGACCACCGCCGGAGATCGTTTTCTTCTCGGCTACATGTGATTTGTACTCACATACGTTGAGAGACATTTATTTAGACCTTGCTACAAGGCTCATACCTCGCCTTCCAAAGAAGCTCGGGACTACATCGGTACGATGCACCCGCCGCAGTGCATCTTGTATCGCTTGTATGACGATTCGTTTCTCAACTTAATCGGGAATTCTTTTTAGACCTCGCACCACGCGTGCCACGTCACCTACTACCGTGCTCGGGGACTAAGTGGGCACACTTCACCTTGCGGTGAATGTGTTTGTTTTTTTGACCCCACGCCTCGATGATCAAGGATGCTACGCTCGAGACACACTTACATTTTACATTTCGAAATACAAGTGGGCACACTTCCCAGACGAAAATCTTTTTCTTTTTTTCTTAAGAGCACCATATATTCTTGGACAACCGACTTCTCCTGGCGACAACGGTGGTCGAGACGTCAAGGACTCAAGCCTTACTTGTCGGAGAAGGTTAAAATGGCGTGTCGCAAAGATAATACATGGTGCTCGGGGACTAGCCGTGGGGGTATTAACCCCTATACCCTTATGGCTAAGTTTGGGCCAGCCGGATCGGTGGGTCCGGTCCACCAAAAAACGACGACGTGCAGCCAGTTAACTGATCGAGTCCCACGCAAGGAGTCAAGGCGATTTGGCGATCAATCAAGATCTGGTCGGTTAGAATAGGAATCCTTATCCGGCCACATATGGCAATTATAACTGGCTAGGATTAGTTTCCAGATCTGTAACCCTGCCCCCCGAACTATATAAGGTGGGCAGGGGACCCCTCTAAAAAACATCTCTCATTGACATACAACAATACAAATTAGACGTAGGACGTAGGTATTAGGCCTTCTTGGCGGCCGAACCTGGATAAAACCTTGTGTCTGTCTTGCGTCACCGTCTTGTTTGTGGCTTGCGCATCTGTCTGCCGACAATCTACTACCTTGGGTATACCCCTAGGTAGACTGCCGACCATATTTCGTCGACACCACCTAGCTGACAAGCCAAGCGGTAATCGGCCAGCCATAGCTCAGGGTTGGTCTCGCCGCTGTACTTTGCGAGGTTGGCCGGTTGTCGAAACCGGGGAAAGAAGGGAGCGCCACGGATGGCCTTGTTGAAGACTCGAGGGCCAGGCTACCTAGGAGAAGGACTACGGTCCTCCCCACTGTCGTAGCGGCCGCCTTGTTGCGTATGGTAGCCTCGGGCGGGCCCATCGTTGTGGTGGCGCCGTCGCCTGCTGACCACATCATGGTCGCCTTGCGCCTCGCGTCGGTCGCCGAGGCGGTTGTGCACCGAGGGTGCCTTGTGTGGCAGTCGGTGCCCGAGCAGGCTCGGGACGAACCGAGGCCTCCCTATCCTGCTAATGCGGTGCCATGGGTAGTTCCGAGGCGCCCCCGCGCCATCGAGAGGTGGACCTTTTGGCCTGCTGTACCGCGGCAGTCTCGAGGAGGTCTCAAAGCTCGCCGTGGACCCATCGCCCCTCCGAGGTAGAGGGCTCGGGCATTGTCCGGAGTAGCATCGCTGCTGCCGCGACGTTCTGGCTAGCGCGATTGAAGATAGGGGGTTGCTCGCCCCCTTCATCGTTGTTGATATGGTGGTTGACATCGCGAGCCCTCCGCCGGGCTGCTCTCGCTCAAGAGTGTCTCGGAGCTGCTGCAGATGGAGTCAGTCTTGTTCTACCTTGGCCTAAAGCTCATGGAGCTACTCCAAGTCAAGGCGTCGAAGTTCCTCATGGGTGGGGTTCTCGTTCCGCGCTGCCGGGGGTTTGACACGTGGAGGTGTGGCGTCGCTTGCCCCCTCGCAGGGCGGGGAGCGATTGCCTACCCCTTCATCCTCATCGCCCGCTCTCGGCATCCCGAATTTGACATAGAAGCACTCACGAGTGGGATCGTAAATGCCTTCGTCAACAGAGTCAGAGTAGCCGAAGCAGTAGTCGCTCGTGGCCATGAAGCGGCGCATGTCTTCAGGGTCGAGGTTGTGGCAAAGAGGTCGAGGCCAAAATGTTGGTGGTGTCCTGAGGGCTCCGCGTGAGCGAAGCGCATAGGCGGCGGTGGCATTGCTCAACCCGAAGGGGTACGGGGATGGTGCCATCGCCGGGTTCCGCTCCGCCGAAGTCGATTCCTCGGGAGGTGGTGGGGCCGAGCTTGATGACGGGGCGTTGCTGCGCGCCACCGGCGTCTTTCCCTTGCCTAGGCTTAAGCTGGATAGGTCCCCAACCAGGGACTCTGTACCAACAGCCGGGTGTGGGATACTGGCGGAGCACGGTGCATCGCCCTGAGCTCGCAGGGTGTTAGGGTGGTCCCACCCGCATTGTACTACCGGCGAAGCGTGACGCTGAGCGACACTGCCAGCGCCGCTCGCGCTAAGGTCTGGTAAGTGATGTCGTCGTCGGTCGATGGGGCTCTAGGTGTGAGGAGTACCATATCGTACTCACATCCTAGAGACATGAACTCTAGGCTCCCAAACCAGATCACCGTGCCGAGACGCAGTGGTCGCAAGGGGTCTACCATCCAGAACATGTTGGGATGATTAAGCTAACACGCAGTATGTCCCCTACCTGGCGCGCCAACTGTCGATGTTTTGGACCGGCGGATCCTCAACCAACTAGTGAAAGAGTACTGCGTGCCCCTAATCCGGGATGGTGATGCAAAGAGACACAAGGTTTATCTTGGTTGACCAATAGGTGCCCTACGTCCCGATCCCGAGAGAGCGATCTTGTATTCCTTGCACCGAGGTGCTTATAGTAGGGGTTTACAAGCGAGGCTAGAGAGAGGAGTTAGTCCTGTGTCTGCGTGGAGCGGCGTGGGTTGCTTGAGATGTTGATCTCTTGCGGTGAGGGAGCATGCGTATCCGCAGTGTTGCTCGTTGTTGCTTTGCGTGTGTGTCTATCTCGGCGATGTCTTCGTACGTGCGTGTCTAGAAACGGCCCCGGTCACTCCCTTTTATAGTTGAAGGGGAGGACAGGGGTGATACATGCATTCGCTACATGGCATTTTGTGGGTGGAGGCGATATGTCCGAGCCCTGTGCTTGTCATTGTGGCGGCATGGTCGATGAAGCGGTCTTGTCCTCGGTGCACTGGAGCGACACGCCGGTCACGCCCGATCCTGTGCGACATGGGGGCTCCTGTGATGGCTTGACGTAGGGCATGACACAGACTATGGATGACATGCCAGTCACTGTATGTTGACAGCGTAGAGAGCCGAGGCCCCGTCGGTGCAAAAGCTGAACCATTGTGGGGGGGCTCGGCGGGCACGAGTCCCGAGGCTATAGGGGTGCGGAGGCAGGTAGCCGAGGCTCGGAGGGAGCAGTTGGTCTTTTATGCTGATTCCGAGGCTACAGGGACCCGGACATGACTCTCCACGCCGCACTATCCTCGGAGCAGGTGGGGTTAGGTAGCACAGTGCCGCATGGGTGTCAGTCGTGGGCACAGTGCCGAGCACAGCGGTCGGTAACCCCTACCCCGTCCTGTCCTGGACGGCATGGCGTTGATGTGACTCCCATCTCGTCGGTCACTCCGCTGTGTCGAGCCGTCGTTCTGCTGACGTCGCGGGAGTGGTTGGTTGCGTTAGTTGGACGTGATGTCCCGGTCGAGGCGACGGTGACGGGGTAGCTGCCGAGCCGGCCTCGAGCGAGGCGGAGAATTGATACCTCATCCGAGGCCTTGCGGGGTGGGGCCTCGGGCGAGGCGGAGAGTTGGTACCTCGTCCAAGGCCTTGTGGCGTGGGCCTCGGTCGAATCAGAGAATCAGCCGATGCCTCGTGGTTGTCTCTTGGCTTCAATATTTAGAAGGTCTAAGCAATTTTTTCGGTTCTTGCTTAGGATACCCCTTTTTATGGTATCCGACAGTAGCCCCCGAGCCTCGGGGGGGAGTGCGAGCACTCTCCCTAAGGTTTTGACGAGACTTGGCTTGCAGCAGCTCCCATCGGGATTGTGTTTTGTGCTCAAGGTCTCGGTGGGTGCGCGTGAGCGCACCCGCCGGGTGTAGCCCCAGAGGCCCTGGAGGAGTGGATTTACTCCTCCAGGGTCTTTTTCCCTATTGAGTGAGGGGTTTTATCGCATTTGCCGAGCCCCTGAGTGCGAGTTCGGGTCGCTGGGTCTTGGCTTGGTTGCAGGAAGAGCCCCCGAGCCTCTGTGCGGAGCAAGAGGGCAATCAGGAGTTTCCCTGTCTTTTTTGAGCGGCCCTCGCGCACCGTTTTCATTCGGAAGGAGGGGTGGAGTATGCCAGGCTACCCTCGGTGGGCGCGAGCAGTGACACCTCCGGTGAGCTGTTATCGGGTAAGTCCAAGTGGAGGCCCGTGCCCCATTCGATAGGGGTCGGCTAGCGGTCCAGAGACGCGCTCCAAAAGTACCAGAGGGCTTCTCTAGTGGGTCCCAGGGCCGCTCGATTGGCCTCGGGGGCTCGGTGCCTCCCTACGGTGGGATCCCATTCAGAGACCTCCCTGCCGGTCTCGGACACGACTTAGGGCATCCCAAGCAATTGCATGCTTGGGCCTCGGCCATGTACGGGCTCGCCCATAGTCATCCCTGACTCTATTTGTCCTGGGGTGGCTATCGAGACCCTCGGGGGTCCAGCCTTCGAACCCCTAGACCGCAACGGGCTCGGTGCCCAGTTCCTTAGCCTAAAAGGAATCGGGTGGGGGATATTCCCCTCCCATCGGCTGACAACGGTGGGCGCGCCTTTTGAGGCGGTTTCTCGGGGAGACGGAACGACACCTACCATCGCTGTGGTCGGATGCGATGCGATCTCTACGGATGGGACGTTACTGTGCGCGCGCGGTTAATAAGGAAAAGGTGGACGCGTGGGTGGTTTAGTCGGATCCGGATTTGAAGCCATGACTAACTTGACTCTCTATGATTTCTCTGCTCCAACTATGGCCAACATCCGTACTGAACCAATAGTCAATGTTGGAGACAATGTATTCGATATCAAGCCAACTCTCATCAACATGGTGCAAGCAAACCAGTTTTGTGGAAAGGCACATGAAGATGTGAGTGCACATCTCCAACACTTCCTAGAGATTTGTAGCACTTTCACCATCAAAGCAGTAACCTAGGATGCCATATTACTTTGCCTCTTCCCATTCTCACTCTTGGGGAAGGCAAAGCAATGGTTCTACGCCAATAAAGATAGAAATACTACATGGGATAACTGTTACACTGCTTTACTAGCAAAGTTCTTTTCCACAGGCAAGACCAATGCTCTGTGTGGGAGAATTTCAAGTTTCTAGCAACAACATGATGAATCTATCCCTGCGGCATGGAAACACTTTCAAGATTACATTACGGAATGTCCTCATCATGGCATGGAGAATTGGCTACTCATGCAGACTTTCTACCATGAGTTGACCAACAGTACCCGTGAGACTATAGATGCTGCTGTTGGAGGCGCATTCTTATCACTCACCATATCAGCTACAACAGCTCTTATGGAAAAATAGCCTCCAATCAAGGTTGGAATGAAGAACGTATTCAAATCCACAAGAGGGGTGGAGGTATGCATCAACTCAAGGAGGTAGACGTGCTATCTGCCAAGATAGACCTGTTGATGAAGAAGCTTGAAGATCAAGCCAATGAGAAACAAGAAGTTATGCACATTCATGATTCTCGCATGACATGTGAAGTGTGTGGAAACATTGGGCATTCAGGAAATAGCTGTCCTGAAACCCAAGAGGAAGTGAACTTTGTCAACAATAACTACTTTCGTCCTCAGCAGAATCAAGAATGGAATTAACAACAAAGGCATAACTACCAAGGTAATTACCGAGGTAACTATCAAGGTAATAATTTTAATAATTTCAATCAACCACCCTTGATAGTATTAATTGCTGGCCAATCTAAACTTATGGATGAATTATCTAGAAAGATAGCTACCAATGATAAAATTTTAGAGAACATAAATAATAGAATGAATAGCTTTGCTTCTGCCATTAAAAACTAGCATAGCTTTAATAAAATAATAGAATCACAAATAGCTCAACTGGCTGCTGTTGTTCCTCCGTCCGACAAAGGTAAAATTTTGGGGCAACGGGAAGATCTAGAAACTACAAATCTTGTCGACATTCACAATGCAGCATATTATTATATACAACCATCGATGGGAAGGTGGATAGATTATACCTTGTCGGAAAAGAAGAGCGATCTAGGGAGACCAGTCATTCCCATCGCCATTAGACCTCGCATTTTTCAAGAAGCTATCTGTGACTTCGGAGCAAGTGTCAACATCATGCCTAAGGTAATTTATGATGAAATTAGTGGAGATACTTTGTGTAAGCATGAAAATGCGTCGACACACGACAAGCCGAAAGGATCTGCTCGATAGAGCTGGAGATCCACTTGGCTTCAACGCAGGGATAACCGATCCTACGTATTTCTCCCGAGACGTGCCAGTCAATTTGACCCTGTAATTGACAAGGAGAGAAAGTTTATCAGTAATTTAAGGTGGAACATGCCGGTCTGTGCCCAGACAGTTCCAAGTGTGCCGCTTCGGGAGCAGCCAGACGGGAAAATGACTAAATAGCTGATACGCACAGAAATCGACTGTTACGGACTGTAAAGCTCGTGGGTAGCGATTGATTTTATGTTGATAGGTACAGTACACGTAGATGTAAATGAGATCATCAGCTAGGCAGATATTACCAGTATGAATCGTTGAGCCGATGAATCTAATCATGAAAAGATATAACATGCAAACAGATCGACTATCTAATACAAATGGACCTACAAACGCTCTGAATCTAATCTGTTACCATCAACAGTGAGGTTCGATCGGATCGATGGCAGCTATGATGATAATAACAAACTAAAACCAAAGAATCCGTATAACCATCTATACTTCGACAGGCTTTCCGAAAGACATGATATACGTGAAGGCTCAGATGAATCGGCTGAAATAACCGATTCAGGTGAAAAGGGACTACAACGTGTGAACAATCGACTATTTCACATGGTCAAACCTATGGGATCTTTAGACTTAACTTACTATCTCTTACAGTAGGGTTCAACCGGATCAATGCAGTCGTGATAAAGACAACAAATCAAACCCTTAAAGTACACAGATCTATTCACGCTTAACAGAATCATGAACACACACTGTAGGCGTTAAGCATAGGCGATCGGCTATTTAGCCGATGCAGGCATAGCAAACAGTTAAGGTCATACCTAATCGAGAACAAATCTACTAACTAGCTTCCTCCAAATCTACAGTGCCATCAGTGGGGATCGACTGGATCGTTATAGCCATAATGGCGAACTATAGACCAGATTTAACTAACTAGCAAACCTCTTCAAGATCATACACGCCTTAACCACGTACTATGCACAATCAAGATCGAAATAGAACAGCCGATGAAACATAACCCGTCGCTTAGAGTAAGAAACATCATGTTGTGACAAAGCAAACGACGGACTAAAAGGATATGAGGCCGATCTAGATCGATCTCGGGCGAGCAAATTGATGTTGCTGCAAACTAATATCAATAAGAACATCAGCAATATCGGTAACTTAATGAATCTACCTGAAGGACGTCACCCTTAGGTAGAGCCAATAACTTAACCTTAATCTAATTCGAGCAGTGAAGGTCAACCGGATCGATGCAGCCGTACTTGAACTAGACAAGAGTCGATAACTAGCTTATACTAGAGCTCGCAGTGGAGGTCGACCGGATCGATCCAGCTGTACAAACCAAAGTATAAGCCATGATGGTACTTACAGACAAGCTGAAGGTCGGCCGGACCGATGCAGCCCTGCTTGCTGAAGAACTCGCTGAGATGTACTCTACTCCTACTCCTAAGGGTTGGCCGGATCCGAAAAAGGTAAATTGTATTTGATTGATTGGATGTCCCATTTACAACAGTCGGGTCTAATATTTATACTCGTAACCTAAGCATGAATCCTTCTTAAGTATGACTTATTACAATTTCTGGCATAAGATAAAATATTCCTAATTTAAGATAACTTGGACTCTAATCTTTCCCTTTTTATAGAGTCCAACATGTTTTCCCCGACGCTAACCGTAGCTTTTCTATCGTTATCTGCTGGCATCATCTGAAGAGAGTTGATTCTAGTGTTGTATCTGAATCAGCTGACATCGATCCTTATACAATCGATTCCTTGATGACATGATCTTGGAAGCTTTGAGTTCCCACATTCTTCTTACCAAATTTTGGTGTAAACACTTTGTTGTATACAAATATGTGTTTCTGCTTACACATCAGTTACTCTGTTACCCCAAGGGAGTTCTTGAAGACGCTATTATTCGAGTGGGACAATCATATGTTCCCGTAGACTTTGTTGTTTTAGAAATAGGTGGAGATGTAAGGGCACCCATTATTTTGGGCTGACCTTTCCTAAGCACTGCAAAAGCCATCATCTATGTGGATAGTGTCAAGATCTGTTTCACAATCAAGGATAGAATGAAAAAGTTTTCTTTCAAGAATCGTATCTTGCAATCTCCTAGACATCCGCAGACGTCATACCTGCCCAAAGAGACAACAGTGACCAAGAAGAAGAATAACAGGAGAAGGAGAAAGAACACAACCAGTCAGTCATAAGAAGAATCAGTCAATATGATCAATACACTTCGATCAGAGTATGACCACCTCCTCACTTCACCATTCTTTGCTAAGAAGGATGATCTAGGCGTACCCATGATCGAGTGTACCATTTAAGATCTAGAAGCAAGAGTCGCAGAAACAAATGCTGAGTAAAATTTGTCAGACCGCAAGAAACCTACGCCCCAGCGGCTACGGCATTTCTGCTCACTAGCGTGATCAGAGTTTTTTCACCTGCACCTCGAGCCTTACAACCTTAACATCAGAAGGGGTCAGATCGCATCAACCTTTTTACACATAAAAAAAAGAGAAGGGTCAAAAGTCTTTTTGGCCAAAACAAAAGTTAAAACTTGTCCATTTATTACAAGTTCACCGCCCCGCTCATCTAACTAACCCCTCGGGAGGATGGCTTCACCCTTGATCTTTACAGCTAGATCCTGCGCTAGGGGGCCACCATCTCCTCGATCTCCTACAGCTTGGCCTCGGTGTAGCCGAGCGTGAATCCTTGACTCATCATCGGCAGATCGATGTTCTCATAATGAGAACGAGCGATCACAAACGACCGATGAACGTCGAAGTGAAGCGCGTGCTTCGCGATCTCACGCGCTCGATCCATAATCCGGACAGCGCGGACCATGAGTGAGCTCATCTCCTGCTCTAGGGCCAGCTTGAGGTCATCGCAGACTAGCTGGATAATGACGCGTAGGGTATCATGCTCATTGCTCTCCTTCAGGAGGGAGGCGTTCACCTCACCAAGCTCCTTCTCTAGGTCGTGGCTCTTCATCACCTCCGCCCCAAGCTTGTCGTCGAGACCTATCCAGGTCACATACCGACCATGTCAAAAGGCCTACCAAGGATTCTAGGGAGAAAGACAACAAGGGAAACCAGAGGCTTACCGTCCACGTCCGTGCGAAGCTTGCGCACCTCATTGCGCTGCCGGGTCACCTCGACCTCCAGGCATCGGATATCTTTCTAGCGCTGATCGACCTCCGTGGTGAGCCTAGTGGACACGCCCTCTGCCACAACCTTTAGATCCCTCTCCCCCTCAAGCTCACCCTCGAGGAGGTCCATTTCTGCTGGGCGTCAGCGCGTTCCTACCGAGCCAAGTCACACTCTATGCGAAGCCCCCCTACGGCCCAAAGCAAATCGTCCTGCTCCTTCCGTAGCCACTCGGCCTCCGCGGCATCCGTGCAAGCCCTCTCGATCAGGGCCATGAGCTTCTCCTCAGCCTCACGGGCATCATCGCGAGTGCCCTTCTCCCTAACTCGAAGGTCGTCCAGCTCCCAGGTGGCGGGGGCAAGCTCAGCCACCTCCTAACAGGCAGCAGCAAGCTATGCGGCTAGTCCCTCACTCTGCCATGTCTCTTCAGCGAGGCGGTCCCAAATGTCCTTCTCGTGATGAAGGAATTGGGACTTCTCTCGGCTGTGAACCATAAGGGAAGGTGGAGAGGACAAGACTTAAAGGCGCGGAAAGGGAAATGAGAGTCAGAAACACGGCCACATCATATCTGGCCAACTAGGGCGACGACATCGCGCAACAAGCTAAGCATGGTGGTCAGGGCATGAACCGTGGTCCCAACCTCTGTGTGGACGCTCCCCCATTCCCTCTCTTCCATGGCGTCATCAAGGGCAAAACATGTTGCACCCCGGTCCCACCGGTCTACCCACCGGATCTGGGATCCTCCCCAAGCATGCGGGTCGCCGCCCACCCGGACCAGAGACCTGTGCCATTTCCACCTATGATGTTGTGACCACCTGCGCGGATGATGGCCCTGGCTGCGTTGTTTCTACCTGTGACATCATGGCCACACCCGGCCGCGCCACATTCGCCACGAGCGCCCTGGCCGCGCCCTCCTCCATTAGCTCCCCCGCGGACACAGCCACCGGCTATGCCCCTCCAGTTGACGCCGCGGCCGCCATGGTGCCACTCCCGCTCGCCTCCGGCGTAACGCAAGCCAGCTCCTGGCGCATCTGCCGGAGGACGAGGCTCTTCTTTGGCGCAAGCCTCAGGAGAGTCCCACATCCTTCAACGCTGCGAAGGACATGATGGTCAGTTTATGGCAAAAATTTGTTAGAGCGAAGGAGCGAAGAAATTCTTAACTCACATCGACGCCACCGGATGTTGATGTTTTGGGGTCAGCCTACCTGACCTCAGCCACACCTCGTTGGCACGTTGCCGTTTTGAGCCTTCCCTCTGATCAGAACTCCCAGACAGAGCGGAGCGGCCGGATCCCGTCGACTCCGGGGTGCCCTGGAAGGCCCGGACGGAGCGGCCTAATTCCATCAGCTCCAGGGGTGCGTCCTCCCCGTCCTGCCCTGGGGCATGCCACGGGAACGGCCCCTCCTGCAGCAAAGACGAGTCCTCATCCCTACCTCCTAGCTTGTCCCATTGGACGGGCGATCCGGAACCATCGCCTCCCTCTCCTTCTTCTTCTTCCTCCTCCTGAACCTTACCACCGCCTTCCTTGATCCAGCTTTGCCCACTCCTTTGCCGCCACTTTACCTTCTCCTCATCCTTCTTCTTCTTCCTCTTCTCGTTTGCGGTGTGGTTCGCTGCCCTCTTGGCTGCGTGCTCTGGCAATGGCATGACGGAGGCCTAAAAGCCCAACCCCGCTGGCAGCTCAACGAAGCCCACATCTGGTCGCATCGCGGGATGTCCTGGGATCGGGAACACGGCGTCGAACTCCTCCATCGCCTCCTTGATGTGTTGCATGACCTCGCTGTCATGGAGCGGCCCTTGGGTGAGCACCATCCCATCGAGCTATGCACCGAGCATCATCTCATACAGCGGGAGGGCGCGCGCCATCTACGGTGCCACCCTTCTCGCGTGATACGCCTCGATGACATCGACCCCATGGAGACCATGGTTCTTCAGGAGCGCGATGGCGTTTAGGAGGTCATGGAGCCTCTTCTTTTCCTTCTCGAGAGGTCCCCACCCCCACACCGGCCGGTGGCGCCTCTTTGATTAGGCATCCGGTGAAGTCCAGCAAGGGGGCGACAGCGATGTTCTTCATGTAGAACCAAAGCGCGTGCCATCCCTTGTTGGACCACCATGATAGCGGACAGGTCATGTACTCGGTGGACCGGTGGCCCCAAGGGTGGATACCTGCGCATCCCATCGACACCGATAGGTCCCCACTTCTCTACCTTTTCTTATGCAGGGAGACAGAAAAGAAGTACCTCCACAGCTCGAAGTGGGGGTTGATCCCTAGATACCCTTCGCACAGCGCGATGAAGGTTGTGATGTGTTGTATCCCATTGGGATTCAGGTGCTGCAACTCGATCTGGTAGTGGTGTAGCTTACCCTGGAGGAATGGGTGGGGAGGAATCATGACTCTACGCTCATGGAAGGGCATGAAGGACATGACATAGTCGTCGGGCGGCGCCGGCGCCTCCTCACGATCAGGCACGAGCCACACCACCGCCTCGGTTCTCCCATGGAGAAGACCATGCTTGACAAGACCCTCCATGCGTGCGTGGGTGACGTCGGAGTGATACCATGACTCCATGGGAAGCAAGGGTGGAGGAACACGAACTTCGCTGGCGGCAGAAGAGCGAGAGCAAGTGATCGAAGTGCTAGCGGCAGAGAAGCGGAGAGGACAAGGCTACGGTTAGGCGTATCAAAGACGAAGGGAAAACCCCTAGTTATAGGGGAAGGTGGAGCGAGAGGTGAACCATCTGCGTCGATCGATGCGCCTACTGTGCCTCGTCACTTCGCCTCCCCAGAAGTCACGTGCACGCCACCCTCGGTCGTCCCCTCGAAGGGAGCACCGGACGACAGTTCGCCCCTCGATGGGCCAAAAACTGCCACAGGTAAGGAGGGATACGGAGCTGAAAATGCTCCTACGGCCCATTAAGGCCCAGGAGTGCGAAGGTTGGCCCATCGACGGGTTCACAACCGCTCTGGGGTACCTTTAGAGTGATGGGTGGTTAAGGATGGGACCGCTAGTGGCCAGCACCCGGGCGCACGAGCGCCACGGGCATCCCGACCCACGTTCGAGTCTTGACCGATGCACGGTCCATGGTTTTTCCTCGAAGAAGGGCAACGAGCCCTTGGGACCGGTCGAATGGATCCGAGAACTATATGGACTGGCCGTCAGAAATCTAGAGTCGATCACCAGCTAACCCATGCCGGACCCCTGTGAATAGGAAGCCGGGGCCCCACTCGAACTAGCCTATTAACAGCTCACCGAGCACCATGATTCGTCCATCAAGGAAAACATGGCATGGCTCAACCCTTCCGTTTTATCGAAAAAACGCTTGAGGAGGAGGATGACCACAAGACGAGCTGACCCCTCGACCGGACCCTTGCTACGCGTTGGGGCTCGGGGGAAGTTGGACTCACAAAGAGATCGAATACGCAGGCGCATGACAATGGCGGATCGATCAGATCCTAGGGAGGGATCATAATCAAGATAGATCTTTTCCGACCCCTCGGATCCGCAGCTGCATGCTCCCAAAGAGTCCAAACACGACAAAAAGGAATTGTGACCCTACCAAGACATCCCACGGCCAACAAAGGGGGATCAAGACCCTCGGAATCCTTCCGTCCAAAAAAGCCTTCGAAGGAGTATCCTACTCCTCCGTAGGCTCGGGGGCTACTGTCGGGTATCAGTATTAGGGATACCTAGAAGAAGGAAGTTGATGGCCGCGAACGCTAACTCACCCGGATGGTCAAGAGCGTATTTGGTCTCACCCGATCCAGAGGGTGCGGGCTTGGTGTCGCCCGACCCCAAGGGCGCGGGCTCCATCACGCCCGACCCCGAGGGTGCGAGCTCTGTGTCGCCCGACCCCTCGGGCGTGGACTCTGTCACGTCTGCCCTCGAGGGTGCGAGCTCCGTCTCGCTCGACCCCTCGGGCGTGGACTTTGCCTCGCCAGACCACTCGAAGGGGGATTCCACCTCGCCTGACAGGGGTCCGTACCGCCTCCAACCACTACGGGTCTAAGAGTACGAATCCAGGGTCAAACTTCTTCCATCAGAAGGGGAGTTGGCACATCTTGACGTGACTCGCGACCACGATGGGCCATACCTGAGGACTCACGTCACCGATAGTGTCGGGCGTGCCGGCGCTATGCTACCTAATCCCCGTACGACTTCTGACGGGGGTATCTACTAACCATGCTGCCCGCGGAGACGGAATGGAGCGCCACGATCGGCTGACGATGCCCGCGTATAGCACCAGTGATGAACAGGGTCGCAACGTCCCCGTCATCATCTACAGGACCGGCGGGACCCGTATAAAGGAGATGAAGGGCGCCGCGACCCCAGAGGCCTTACTCTTCCTCGCTTCTCTCTCTCTCTCTCTCTCTTGTAACCTACGCCTTCCCCTTCATCTATAAAAGGGAAGTAGGACGCCCCACGAAGGGCAGGCCTAAAACGGCTGAATGAGCTCAACTAGACTCAACTCCATTCGATCATTCCATTAGAGACTTGGAACATTCTCCCTCTCTCGCCTATTTATAACCCCTACTACAAATAAGTGTCGGTAACACGAGCAGCCTCAAACTGGACGTAGGGACATTCCGCCCGAACCGGTATAAACCCTTGTGTCCTCCGAGCACAGCATCCGGCCAAACACGCAAACACAAATTTACTAGTCGACGGTTCGAAACACCGACACCAGAGCCATCCCCGACGGCATTGTGGCTGGGGGCGGAGGGAGAGGAAGCGCCAGGGAGCTCCTGGAGGCGATGCCGCGGCGACCTCGGGGGGAGGGGGCGTGGACGGCGTCGGGCAGCGCGTCCCTGCCGGTGGCGGCGTCGGAGGAGGGGCGACGCCGGGCGCCAGAGGCAGGGCGATGCCGGAGGTTTGGGGCGGCACCTGGCCGTGGTCGGAGCGGCCGAGGGTGTGAGACAGGAAGAGAAGGTTGGGGAGCGAGCGAGAAAGCCGATGAGGTAAAGGGAAGTGGTGGGTGTGGAGGAAGCTTCCAGCCGAGGGAGGCAGGCAGAGCGGGAGGAGAAAGTGCGGGTGGTTAGATTTGCTTATCGGATGGATAGAAATTGCAGGTGATGTGGCTCGCGGTGGTGATACTTTGGTATATAGGAATAAGGCTCATCTATGGTAGATTCCGCTGTCGCCGTCGTCTCCACTGGAACACGCGCACGTTCCTAGCGGATCGGAGATACAGTAAGATATTAATAATACTCCAGTGATCACTGTGGTGTGTGGTCCGGTGGCTGCACGATCCGTCGTGGAAGCCACCCAGCCCAGATGTTGCCGACTGGGCTCGCTCGTCCGCTATCACTGCCAAAAGCTGTGCCTGTGCGCGGTCCCCCTCCGCTGTCATCTTCCTCATGGACGACTACGGTTGGACGGGCCGCGCTCCGTGTCCGTGTCCTTGACTTCCACGTCACAGACAAAAACACGAAGCAACTTGGCGGGCACATGCTTCACGACGACCAGGTCACTCCCAAGTCCGAACAACCCCTCCTGGTCCAGTGTACTACTACCGTGTAAAGCGAGCCTATTGCCTTGGCTATTGTGGTTTTTGTGAAGCATAGCCTGATAGCCAGCACATGCACGCACACTGTTGCCGCTGTGGCACCCTACCTCTGGATAGAGGCTAGCTGCTATCTGTACGTGTGGAACGGTACCACATGTTACTGGCGGTGCCGTTGACACGCGCGCGGTACTATCTGGCCTGGCGCCATCTTGTGCGCGCAGTGGTCCAGGGGTTCAGGCACCTGCCAGACGGACCAGCGGTTCAGCGCCCCGCGGTAGTGCTGCGGTCCCCGGGTCGGGTGCAGACATGCAAGAGCGCTGCACGATCAAAAGATGGCAGCCAGGAGCCCGGGACGGGAGTCCGGAACAGCAAGCGCAGCTCCTCGCCAGGCATTGCTTCGGCCTGATAGGATAGTTTTGCCGTTTCGGGCTCTATGCTGCTGCATTCGCTCATGGGCAGGGCGCAGCTTGCTACAAACACGGGCCGGGACCAAAAAATGTACAAGCCCATGTGACCTAGCCAGAGGCCGAGAACAAACACTGAAGAACCCATCTGAGTCTGCTAACATTATTCTTCGTAGTTATAAAAAACAGTATTCTTTGTGAAAAAATACAGCAGTAGCATGAGCGTGTTTGGAACTTTTACCGGATCCTGTTTTACCTCACCTAGCAAGAAAATGGATTGAGCAAGTCGTTCAGATCTTATGTTCACCTATCTCGGTTTTCGCGTTAGCAAATTTTTCGTTGCTGCCTTGCTCTCTCGGGCTAGCATGCGTCTCATGGCTTGCGCCATCGAGGGGAGCGTGGCAATAGTTCCAAACACGCATGATGGCCCTGTTCGACTTACCTTATAATCTGCACTATTTAGCTTGTTTTTTCAGCCACAACAGTGTTTTTATCTCACAACAATTCAACTAAAACAGTGATTTTTCAGCCAAGTTTTAGTAAGCCGAATGGGGCCGATATGTCTGTGCAGCAAGAGAAGCAAACCAATGCTTGCAATTTCTGAGAATTCCTTATTTACCATCGGATATTGATATGGTGCCTTATTTGTCCTAACGTCTTATTTGATTCTTATGAATTGAGAGGAATTGGAAAATAATGTAATAATAAAATGGAAAACACTTTCTGGATATTGGTTTCAATCATGAGATCTAAACAAGCCCTAAAAGTTTTTGTTTCCTTATTTGCAGTATCCGCTTAAACTTATCTGCTGTTAAATGGTAGTCCTGGAAAAAAGACATTTTCGTCTTTTATGTACATCATGTAGTAAAATTTGTCCTGGTTTACTTCCTTACCGCTCAGAACGTAAACACATGATTAATTTGGACTTTGAATGATGCCATGTACCGAAAGATAAAGGGGAGCGCTGGCGCCCGGACGTCCGATGGATACCGATCCATCGGACGGTTCCGTTGACGCACTCTCCCAGCACGCGCCTCTTCCCAGTCCGCATGCCCTCAGCACGCCCCTGACCCCCATCCGCACGCCCTCAGATCTCCCGCTTGATCATCACGTCGCTTACGGACATGACGAGCATGTTGCATGCCTCGCTACCTATGGCCTACAAAGCCCTGACACCGGCGTCCGCCTGCCCAAAGACACCTCTGCCCGCTAGTCCTCCGGTGAACCATGCGCCCCCGCCCGCCCCGGCTCGCCCCTCCCCGGCCTAACAACAAAGAAAGCTGGAATAAAACACATGCAACAACACGGAACAACTACTGCAATATTAGGCTGAAGCAGCTGAAAAACCATGAACATATTATTGCAACAACACACGAAAAACAACTAATGCAACATTAGGCTGAAGCAGCTAAAACACCATGAACATATTATTGCAACAACACGGAGCAACTGCTGCAACATTAGGCTGAAGCAGCTGAAACACGATGAACATATTATTGCAACAACACGAAACAAACTGCTGCAACAATAGGTTAAAGGAGCTGAAATATTTACAACATGTTATTGCAACACTGGTGTTAAGCATATGAAACAACACTCGAATAAAAAACACTTGCAACAACATGGAACAACTACTGCAACATTGGATTGAAGCAACTGAAACATTTCGAAAGTATTTTTGCAACATTTGTGCGAAGCATATGAAGACATCCAGATCAGAACGATTGCAACATCGTCTAGAAACAAGTGAAACATTTTGAAACAGTGCTTTCAACAAACCTTTGAAACAAATGCAACATGGGCAAAACATCCCCAGATCTACTTGTGCAACATCCTTACGATTCAACTGATACATACATCTGAAGCGTCTGAAACAACTGAAACATACAATTGAAACATATAGGGGGGAGAGAGGGCCTGCACGGGGAACGCCATGGCCGCCAGATCTGAGGGCATCAGGAGCTTCGTGTGGGGGAGGACGCCGGTGTCGGGGAGGGGCGCCGCCGGGGTGGGGAGGAGGGAGCCAAGGTGGGGGAGGAGGACGCCGGGGTCGGGGAAGGAGCCGCCGTGGTGAGGGAGGACGCCGGTGTTGAGGAGGGAGCCGGGGTGGGGGAGGAGGACGGCGGCGTCGGGAAGGAGACGTCGGTGTGGGGGAAGGAGCCGCCGTGGTGGGGGAGGAGGACGTCGGAGTGGGAGAGGACGCCGTTGCCGGCCAGGGAGGGAGCGAGGTGTGTGGAGGACGGGCGGAAGGCGGGGAGGAGCGCCGCCGCTGGCTCGTGGCGCTGCGGAGCGCAGTCGGGGCGCGCGGCGCTCCTAGAACCATGGGGGGAGGAGAGGGAAAGGAGAGGAGCAGCGGCAATGAACGTGTGGAGGAGCGGTACCTGATGAATGAACTGTAGTGTGAGCGGATAAGGCCGTGAGGGACGAGTGGAGGAGGACGCGCGGCGCCGTATTAATCCTTATCTGACACACGTCCGAAAACCATCGGACGTCAGAGTCATAGCATTACCGAAAGCTAAAATGTGGTCTCTGTCTATCATTTTTATTGAAGTGCTCTCTGACGCTGTGTACCAGCAATATGTTGGGGGCCAAAAAAAAAATAGCTTCACAAATATAGACATCACAGGTTCATGTAATGCATGTGTAATAGTCATGTAAAAGATCTCCGTGCAACAAAAAACTTCACAAAGTTCATATATAGACATCGTAGGTGCATGTGAAGGGATGCCATAAGTACATCAACTTTACAAGGCAAATAAACATATGAAGACATCAAGAGACGTTTGGAGGTGAGGTAACCGCAGCAGTCATCTGTTGCTTCACTGTCGGATAGCTTGGCTTCTTGATACACTTCATCCCTATCATTACAGATGAAAATATGAAGTAGCAAATTAAATATGTAAGATAACATATCGAAGTTGCTGTACATAAAAATGTATGTATATACACTATGCATGCTTTCTCACAAATGCCATTAGTATACAACATGTCGACAAAAGATGCTCGGCGGTCCTCCGAGGGGTATCCTACGAAGTTAGATTGATCGGTGGAGGTGCGCGTAATCAGGAACCGGATGGTGACACAAGGTGCAGAGACAGCGATTTAGACAGGTTCGGACCGTCAGATCGACGTAATACCCTACGTCATGTGTCTTTGGTGTATTGTATTGAATATGAGATCTATGGAGATCGATATCCACTAGGGGACCCCTGCCTCTCCTTATATACTCTGGAGATGTAGGGTTACAAGGAAAGTATCATATTTGGTACTATACAATATTTTGCGGTGCACGTCGACCAGTGCCGTGCACGCCTTGATCTTGTGGGTTGGGCCACCTCTGAGGGTGCGGCCCATGTGTTGTCTTGTGGATACCGGGGGCCATACCCCCACACAACATTTAAAATATTCTATTTCAGTTTATTTTGTTCCCTAACTAAATGGAATCCAAAGTTTAAATCCCCTTTAGAATGCAAGATTTTCCCCCATTTCCTGCATCTTCTTATAAAATTAACTAATTCTTGTGAAATTCCTACTATCCAAAGGGGGCTTACTAACCGGGTATCATAAAAGGAGCATCAACAATTAACCACATATAGATATAACAGTGTATCTAGTTGATGAATATAACAGTGTATCAACAATAGCGTTCCGTTTACATCATCCCTCCACATGGGCTTCCAAAATGGCGTGGTAGTTTGGTCCGTGACTAGTTTCATCGCTGGGCTCTAGCTCGAGAAAAGGTCCACGAAAGTGGATGGGGTTATTAAACAAGGCCAGAAGAGTGATGACATAGAGGACGGGAGCTGCCTCTAAAAACATTTGCATTATGTTTGGTTTGATTATTCAAACCATGATGAGGTGGTGCATCATATGTCGATTTCGCAAATTTAACGACGGGCAACTGAACCTGCACGGCTGCGCGGGGCAATGCGCCACTGATTCCGAGCACCGCATAGCGCGGCCTTGGAAAACCCCAACTTGAGAGTAGATACTAAGATCAAAGTACGTTCATAGAGGGCTAAAAGTTCATCTTCAACCTCCAACCTCTCCTCATCAAAGCAGCTATGGCATAATTATTGGAGAGGCTCTAGGAGGCCCCATGAGATCAGCAGTGGTAGAGGGGCTTGAGCCCCCCCCCCGGTCCGCACACCATTAGATCCGCCCGTCCTTGGAAATGAGGAGATGGTGCATCAATCCATTTTGTTCTAAGGAGTGAGTAGCACTTGCGAGCGTAGCAACTAGCATTTGTTGACTGATGGCTAGAAAGGTGTTGTGCAGCAGGGTTGGATCACAGGAAGGTCGCCGCCTCACTGGAAGCCGAGCCTGATTTTCATCATTGACTGTGGTACTTCATCTGTCGAACAAAAATGCAATTTTCACTCTCAAGTGTTCAGACGACTTTGAGTTTGATCAAACCTATGCGAAAAAATATGAACATTTAAGATATCAAATAAGTACCGTTAGATTAATATAAAATATATTTTTATAGTAAACTTATTTAAAGATATATATATATATATATTGGTATTATTTTTCATAAACCTGATTAAATTTAAAAAGTTTGATTTGTCTCAGATCTAGAATTGTTTTTTTTTTGGGGAGATGAGTGAGTAGCAACTAGCGAGTATAGCAACTAGCATCGACGAAGGAAGAAAAGGAGCACAGGAAAGCAGTGGGTAGGAAATGGGCCGCCAGACGTTATGGGCCGAAAGAAAAGGAAACGGACGTGGAGGTGGTTTTGACCTGGTCCAACCCAAATAGCATGCCATATTGTCCAGATCGGACACAAGCATATATAGATGGGGAAATGGTATAGATCCGAGTTCAAGTCAAACGGTCATTCCTATGCATGTTTGTATCCCTACATGCTTTGAATCCAAAGTCGACGACCATGTGCCCACTCATACTTTTTCTTAAGTTCGAAGTGAAATATGGATGGTTGCATGATAAATGTGTTAAAAATTTCAATGACAATTATGCGTACGTTCAGATTCCCTTTTGACAAAAGTTGTGTGTGCCTTCAGGCTTCACCAAACTACAAACTATATACGACCAGTCGACCAGGCGCCGGAAACCAATGACCGCATTCTATTTCGGTGCCCCTACTCAACACAAATTTGATGGGAGATCCTCTCGCCCCTGAGGTCCATCGACACCTGGTCGAGCAACTCATGTCCTTCCCTTGCTGGTGAAATTGGCTGCATCAGGAACTGACGAAGAGCAAGCGCAAAGGTCTAATTTTACCTTTGATGGCTGTGGTGGCATGACAACTCTAGAAAGAACATATAATGCTAGGACCTTTGGGAAGCAAGAGGGTGAGGTCTGGACTGCAGTTGTAGCAAGCACAGTGTAGCTGAATCGACTTTGGGCTGTCTAGTGCCTTGCTGTTTGGTCGCTTATGTAATTTAAATACAACCTTAGCTTTTTTTTTGGCTCCTCTTAACACAACGATAATTAGATTTGTCATGGCATCTATTTTCATCATATGTTTATTTGGTGTCATAAATGTTAACTTTACTTTAAGCAAAAAGAGTGCATCTAGAACTACATTCCTTTTTGCACGGAGGTAGTAAAACTTGGGCCATGTTTACTTTGAAAATTTTTTGAACCCGATGAATAGTACCACTTTCGTCTTATTTGGCAAATATTGTCCAATCGTGGACCAACTAGGCTTAAAAGATTCATCTCGTGATTTCCAACTAAACTGTGTAATTAGTTATTTTTTTACCTACATTTAATACTCTATGCAAGCGGCTAAAAATTGATGTGATGAAAAAAAAATGAAAAAACTTGAAATTTAGATGACATCTAAACAAGACCTTGGAGGCAATACCTCTCATGACTGTCGTCGCGTTTTGGTTGCTGCAACCGTAATGGTCTGGCATAAATGTCCCGGATGCTCTGCTTGTGCAAAGTGAAACGGAGGGGACAAAGGAATCCCAAAGAGACAGGCGCTTCAACTCCACGCAGACTGCCCGCTGCTGTGCTGAGTGCCGAGGGAGGCTCGGAAGTGACATGACCTCTTGCTAGGAACTACTCCTAGGAGTAGGAGCCGAGAGCTGACTTGATGACTCGAGTGAGAATTCATGGTGGCTCAGCAGTGTCCCTTTCTTTTGCCCAGGTGGGCAAGGCAAAGAAAGATTCGTCTCCGCCCGCGTCAATTCATCTGAGAATACAGTAGTTACGTATGAAAACGGGCCGAAACAAACGGAAAATAGCTCGCTGGACAGTTGGGAACGAAAACGGTAGCGGAATAAATGGTAATACGAAAACGGATAAATACGATAAGAAAATAGATGGAAACGAACGGTAAGCAGAAACTTAAGCTGGGATTTGCGTCGCATACGATAGCTCAAATATAGAAACCACCTAGCGGACAACATATAAATATTATTACATTGTTTCTCTGCTGTCATAAGTACTCCAGGCAACAAGCCGATCACTGAATCACGGCAAATCAGTTCTTCGGATTGATTGATGGTTCTGCTATGGTCGAATAACAAATACTGTCAGACAGTACTTAGTAGCAAAATTTGGTCAGGTCGTCCCTATACTGAACCAGTTACTCAAATGCTTGAAAGTTCAGAACTTCAGATTAATAATAATCGATATGAAAACACATAATCAAATGCGGAGCCATCTCCAATCAATAACTTTCTAACAACAATCTGTACAAATTAGCAGTTGGACACTGCATGGCTGGCTGCAGTGCAAACTACGCTAGGCCTACGATGGTTCTGGCGTGCGCGAGCACATCGACGTTCATGAAGAAGCGATTCAGCATTGCCAGGAGCACGTTGGTCGTGAGCAGACTGTCGGAGGCGGCGCAGTGCGCGCGGTCGGCGGCGCGCTCCACGTCGAGTGCGGTGATCACCTACTCCAGCCACCACGATCTCCTCGTCCTCCAGCCCACGACATCAGCCGGTCCGAGGGCGTGGCTGCCAGCGTCTGGCACCGGAGGATTGGAAAAAAAGAAAGAGGACGACGAGCGGAGGAGGCCGCGTCGCCGTTAGGGATGAGGGTGCGGGTGCGGTGTTGTGTCTTGGGCCAAGTTGGGTCAGTTCTATGGATGGACTGAGCTCTTAGCAGGCTTATTTCAGACTTAATAAAAACGGGATATCCCGGTCAAAAACAGGATACCGCAAATACGGACGGACAAACGCTCTACCGTTTTCGATCCCGGTCCCGTTTCTGTTTATCTCGAAAAAAACGAAAAGACGGGAAAAAACTGTATACGGTTGCGGACGGGACGGGATTCACCCTGTTCGTTTTCATCCTTAGCAGTAGTCACTCACACACCATGATTATGATTACCATCTGAGCATTACTTGGATGCCTGCTGCCTAGTAATTCACAGCTGAGACTACTGTCAAGTTCTGAATGTTTGATTCTAGTTTAAGCTTATTTGCGCCTTGTTTTGTGCAATGTTGGTGCTTGGCATATACATTTTCTGATTTTCAACGAGGCTGATGAAAATAGCAGCAAGAATTGCCAATCCTAATGCAACGAGATCTCTGTATCTGTTTTGCCATGATGGCTGTGACTGAACTTGCCATCGAACGAAGACGATTCCCGCACAGCCGTGCTGCCCTGCTCCGTATCAAATGCTTACGGTACAGGTTCTTCAAGAGAAAAAAAGACAGGCGAGACAGGCGAGCAATGATGCACGTACCTCCAAGGTTGAAAAATTGGTTTGTCCTACTATTTCAGAGCCTTTTTCTTTCAACAATTATTTTTTTTAAAAAAAAATATTTTAATCCCTCTGTCCATAAAAACCATGCCATGGGTTACGTGTTGAAAAAAATAATTCACATTTAACCAAGTTTCTAGTAAATAGTATTCAAATTTATACTCCAAATTAATTTATTATAAAAATAGATTTCATAATTAATCTAATGATATATATTTGATATTATAAATATTGATTTTTTTATCTATAATTGATCAAGATAGATACTAAAAACGAAATTGCACGTTTTTCTCAACGGAGGGAGTCCCTTGCATGCTAAAAAAAGATATAACTTGCTACCACCGTACCACGGTAGCAAAATGCTGCAGGTGATGCAAAATTAGATCCTGACTCACGGTGGTTACTACTATGCTTGGCGGCTTGTTGCTACTTGCTAGTACACATTTGAACCTCGTCATGCACATCAATAGTCAACTAACGTTGGACATTTCTGCATGCGTACTGCATGAGAAAAAAAAGGCGTACCAGTACGTACAGAAAGTGCTGTTCTATGCGGGGTCTGTAGAAGAATGTAAGTGACGAGCCTTATTCTCGCTCTGTGCAATGCAAGGAGACCAGTGCACGCTTACACCAGGCCCGTCATTTCTGCATGCGTACCGCATGAGACATCTTTGTATAAAGAACACTTAAACATCAGATTAGCCCTTCTCAAGAACTGAAATGATGCTCTAAATAATTACACCACAGCACAGCTTAGGCTAACACGAAGCAGTAATAATAAGTTTTGAAACGAGTGATCACAAGACAAAGGCCTAGTTTAGTTGGTAATTTTTTAGAAAATAGTACACTTTCGTTGTTATTTAACAATTAGTGTTCAATTATAGTCTAATTAGGCTTAAAAGATTCGTCTCATAAATTTCATCTAAATTGTATAATTAATTTTATTTTTTATTTATATTTAATAGTTTTGTGTATATGTCAAAGATTCGATGTGACGAGAAATCTCGAAAATTTTTGGAAACTAAAGAGACACAAAGTGCCGAAACCGAACTACAAGCATCTTTCCCTAGCTCTATGCCTAGTTGCCTACCGGCTACCACTACCAAAACCTAGCTACTCAGTGAATAATACTAGTGATCAGAAGGTTTGCCAAACAATTAACCATCTTCTTCGCCATGGATCGATCATCCAGCAGCACAAAACACATAGCTACAGCATGGGCTCATCAGCGTGCTATCAGCAGCTGGGGATCAGATCACGGATCCAGGGCTCGCCGGTCCGCGCACCGGCACCTCCAGTTGAGAGGCTTGTAGTCGGTGTAGCTCTCCTCGACGCTGCCCAACAGCCCGTCGCGGCCGCGGCGCCGGGGCTCGGAGGCCTCGCCCCCGCGGCTGTCGACCCGTGGCGCCACCGGCACCTGCACCGCCTCGCACCGCCCGCACGGTGCGCACTTGCCGTCGCACCGCGGAGGCCTCGACCCGATCAGCGACTCCGCCATCGCCGCCCCCTCGCCAACCTGCATTCCACATTTGCCCAACAGCACAAGCAATTGGTTGTTGGTAGGTTGGGTTCAGTCACAAGTACCCATGCGGCGAGAGAGAGAGAGAGAGAGAGAGAGAGGAAAATTAAAGCAGCATGAAAAACTCCAGGGAAGAGAAGATGTCACTGACCTTCGATGAGTGCGGATCCTTGAGCTGGTAATGCAGCGCTCTAGTACCTGCAATCAAGAAAGCGGCGCACTTGCATAAACATCTACGAACCGAAGGCAGAGTGAGAGAGAGAGAGATGAGGGGATAGGGGCGGGGCTAGGTTTTAGGCAGGCAAAAGATGATTTTTTTACCGTCGGCAGAGCGCAGGCCGTGAGAGGAAGAGGATAGCAGGAGGAGAAGCAGCAGGGATGTGGAGTAGTAGAGCTGGAGTTCCATGAGAGCTTGAGCTTGATGACTGAACGTCGCCTAGCTAGCCACTGAAATGAGGTCGGCAACAGTAGGTAGGGTGCTCGGCTTTATCGAACAGAAGGATGGACGCTACAGTACCAACATGCTCTCACTGTTCACATGGCAGGGGTTCCTTGTGCCTGTGGTGTTCAGAATCAATACACGAGAGAGAGAGAGAGAGGGGGCAGCCGGGCAGGAGGTGATGTACAGCAGTGTACCACCACGGATCAGGTCATTGAATGCGCTGAGGCCATAAAGACTTCCGCCGGCCATTGCTTCCGGCTGTTCGGCGGCAGCGAGCAGCTGAAGGAGAGAGAGAAGCCGGAGACGTGAGGTGGTGGACTGGTGCTGGTGCAGAGACGAGAGATGGCATCGCGAAAACGACATGAGCCTTGAACGATCAGGGGGCACGGATTGCTGTGGTCCTTCGATGAAGCTAAGCGCCGCTCCATGAAAAAGAAAATAATAATGCAATTTTCGGCGCACGAATGAACTGCTAAATCTATCAGTGTGAAACAACTCAGATAAGCAGGGATTTTTTACAATATTTAAGCGACAGCGAAGCCGAAGCAGCTAATTACGTGAAAAAACTTAGAATTTGTTGATCTAAACCAGGGGCTAAAGCGGGCCCACGGGTCTAATGCAATTTTCGGCGCACGCTGAACTGAAGCAGTGTGAAACAGCCAAGCAGGGGAGATGCAATGCAAGCGACAGCGAAGCCGAAGGTTTTTACGTGGAAGTACGTTAGGTGTACAAAACAAGGGGGGTTCCCCAGATCGATCACAGAAGGTCCGAGGGTGTAAAATTTGAAATCGGTTGTGACGAGAGATAAATTTGTTCAGATCCTAATAAAAATCAAATTACAGAACCCCAGAGATAAATTTATTAAACCTAATCACCATATTATCAACCCATAAATTAATTAGGTTTAAAAGATCTATCTCGTAAATTAGTCATAAACTATATAATTAATTATTTTTTAGTCTATATTTAATACTCATGCATATATCAAATATTCGATGAATAAAAAGTAAGGAACTAAAGAAGATATAAACAGCTGTGAATGGCATTGGAGAAAAAAAGAACTAGCACCAGTAGTGGAGTAGAGTAGAGCAGTCCATCATCACACCTGCTGCTACCATTCATAGGCCCGATTCATTTATCTTATAATCCGTCTTTTTCAGCTTATTTTTTCATCTGGAACGATATTTTTTTCTCACAATAAATCAACCAGAATAGTGTTTCAGCTTGTTTTTTCAACGAAGCGAACGGGGCCTATAATGCTGGTACTCATCCCTAGTGGGATAGCCAGGCGCCAAAACATAATTTTCACAAAGTTTTTGCTTCGGTTTTAAGACTTTGTTTAGTTTCATTTGTCATGGTAAAAGAGTAGCTTTTAAACTTTTGTTGCCAAATTTTAGTCTTGCTTCAGGTGTTTAGATTCATGGCAAAAGTTGGCTAAAAGTGAAAAATAAGATATCCTTCACACCCCAATGTTTTTAGTCTAATTTTGCACATCCTTGAGGTGCAAATGGCAAAATTTTAGCTCCCCGTTTACTCCACCTATTTCGATTCATTTGCCCAAAACATTGATTAAAAGTGCTGGGTAACAATTTTACACAAGAAATACTCAGTACTGCATCCTAGCGATAATCTCGTTGTCATTTTGGTGTATAAACAGTCAGACAAATTAGGCCCCGTTCGTTTCATTGAAAAAACAGCCGAAGCATTGTTCCTGTTGATTCGTTGGAAGAGAAAACACTGAAAAAACAAGTTGAAAAATACGAATTATAAGAAAAACAAACGGACCTTAAAAGGTAGTCAAAGAACAGTGCAGTGCTAGTGTGCTGCACTGGGGAATGGGAACGCAGCGTGCAACAGATAGAAAAATTAAAAAGGAGGTTCAGGTCAAGCCGGAGGAAAACCTGCTACGGCGTTGTCATGGTAAAAGATTAGCTCTTAAACTTTGGTCGCTAAATTTTAGTCTTGCTTTAAGTGTTTAGATCCATGACAAAAGTTGGTTAAAAGTGCAAAATAAGGTAACCTTCACACCCCAATGTTTTTAGCCCAATTTTGCACCTCCTTGAGCTGTAAATGGCAAAACTTTAGCTCTCCTTTTACTCCACCTGTTTAGATTCATTTGCCCAAAACATGGATTAAAAGTGCTGGGAAAAAGTTTTACACAGTGTCGGAGACCAATACTAGAGTACCCAAAGATGAGGAGCTAATAACCATCAACATTGATTCATCTGAGCAGTCAAAAGCGCGACTACAGCTCCAACCGACCCCCAGCTGCGCAAGATCCACCTCGCCCGGCCTCTGGGGGCGGGCTCGCCTCGCTCAACCCTTGGGTTTGCGCTCCGCCTCGCCCGATCTCTTAGAGGCGGGCCCGCCTCGCCCGACCCCGAGGTTTGCGCTCCGCCTCCCCCGACCTCTTAGAGGCGGGATCATCTCGTCCGGGACACTGAGGCGGGCTCGCCTCGCCCCAGACCTCTCGAGGGCTGGGTCTCGTCCGGACTCGGGCGGGCTCCTCGTCCAGACCCTTGGGCGGGCTTCCGCTCGCCTAGCCTCTGGGCGGGCTCTGCCTCGTCCGACCCTTGGATTTGCGGTCCACCTCGCCCGGCCTCTGGGGGGGACTCCGTCTCGACCGACCCCAAGGCCAGGGATCCGTCTCGCTTGACGGAGACCCATACCGCCGCCAACCACTCTAGGTCCAAGCGAATGGGCTTGGGTCAAAGCTCTGACACCAGGGAGGTGACCAGCACGCCCTGATATAACCCGTGGCTGTGACGGGCCATACCTGAGGATTCACATCAGGAACAACGTCGGGTGTACCGGTGTTGTTCTGCCTAACCCTCGTACGAGCACTGACATGCACGTTAGTCCACCACGACGTTCGCCAGGACGGAGTGGAGCGCCACGACCGGGAGACGACACTTGCGCATGGCGTCAGTGACAGACAGGGCCGCGATGTGGAGCTGTCCCTGTTGACGTCTATAGGGTCAACGGGACTCGCGTGAAGGAAAAAAAGGACCCGATGATCCTGGAGGACTTTTCTCCTTCTCATTCCATTCTTTTCCCTCCATTGTAACCCGTGCTTTCCCTTGGCCTATAAAAGGGAAAGCAGGGCGTCCCGTGAAGGGGATTCGAACCCATCGAACCTCGAACCGATCAGAACACACAAGCACACAGCCAGAAAGTGACCGAGCTCTCGACATCCGTTCGCTCCTCTCACCAGAGACTTGGGACCTGTCCCTCTCTCGACCATTTGTAACCCCTACTACGAACTTTCAGTACTAGTAACACGAGCAGCAGCAACGAACTGGACATAGGGATATTCTGTCCGAACTAGTATAAACCTCGTATCCTCTTAGCACATCATCCGAGCCAGACGCGCAATATTAGAAATTTACTAGACGGTGGCTACTCGAAACACCGACAGTTGGCGCGCCAGGTAGGGGCCTGTTGCGTCGTCTCGACATCCACACCAAGCCTCGGATGGCTAGTCACAACGTCAGCTGGGTCCCGGGCTCGCACGTGCGCTTCGAGGACCTGGACTTCATCGTTATGATGGAAGGAGAGTTGGCGTAGACCCCCGCCGCCGTCCAACCTCTCCACTTGTCCGGCCTCAACGTGATCGCCGAGGCGCTTGAGGAGCTGCAGCTACATACACCGGAGGCCCACGCGGAGGCAAGATGCAAGGTATGGAATCCGGGGGGCGAACCCTTTTGTTTTATAGGGGTGATGGATGCGAGGAAACCAACCGCCCGCCTAGATCTCCGCGCCTGCCACACGATCTGCCGCAACATCCCGCCACGGGACGTGCGCACGCAATCTCTGTCCGTTCCCTTGGAAAACTTATTAGATGTTTCGCCTCTCCGGACGGGCCACGACTCGTCATGAGTAAGAGGAATACGGATCTAAAAGCGTCTCTATGACCCGACTGGGCCTAGGAGTTCGCAGGTCAGCCCATCGATGGGTTTGACAACCGCTCCAGGCACCTTTAGGGTAAGAGGTGAAAAGGATAGGGCCCGCTAGCGGCCAATACCCGGGCGCTCGAGCGCCGCGGGCATCCCGGCCCACGTTCAAGTCTCGGCGGTTAGGATTCATGGTTTTTTTGAAGAAATGTACTTAGCCCTCGGGACCGGTCGAACGGACCCGAGAACTATATGGATTGATCGCTGATAATCTAGGGTCAGTCACCAAGCTGACCCAAGCCGGATCCCCGCGAACGGGATGCCCGGGGCCCCATTCAGACTAGCCCATTAACAGCTCACCGTGTGCCAAGATTTGTCCTTAGAGGAAAATCGTGACAAGGCTCGGCTCCTCCGTTTTTATTGAAAAAAACGTTTGAGGGAAGACAATCGCAAAGAGGAACCGATCCTCGATCGGTCCCTTGCTACGGGAGGAGGCTCAAGGAAAGGGAATCACCGCCACTAGGTCATGCTGTGGCAACAAAAGAAGGCCGAGACCTTCAGAGTCCTCCCGTTCGGAAAAGCCTCCGAAGGAGTATTTACTCCTCCGCAGGTTCGGGGCTACTGTCGGGGACCAATACTAGGGTACCCGAAGAGGAGGAGCTAATAACCATCAACATTGATTCATCCGAGCTGTCAAGAGCGTGACTACAGCTCCAACCGAACCTAGGTGCGCAAGCTCCGCCTCGCCCGACCCTTAGGTTTGCGCTCCGCCTCGCCCGACCTCTGAGGGCGGGCCCCACCTCACCCGACACCGAGGCCACGGGCTCCGCCTTGTCTCGGCCTCTGAGGGCTTTCTCCGCCTCGCCCGTCCCTTGGGTTTGCTCTCCGCCTCACCCGACACCGAGGCCGCAGGCTCCGCCTCGTCCGATCTCTGAGGGCTAGCTCCGCCTCGCTCAACCTCTGGGGGCGGGCTCGCCTAGCCCCACCCTTGGGTTTGTGCTCCACCTCGCCCGACCTCTGAGGCCGGGCTCCGCCTCATCCGACACCGAGGGCGTGGGCTCCGCATCGCCCGACCTCTGAGGCTGGCTCTGCCTCGCCCGGCCTTTGGGGGCGGGCTTCGCCTCGCCCGACCCTTGGGTTTGCACTCCGCCTCGTCCGTCCTCTAGGGGGGACTCCGCCTCGATCGACCCCGAGGCCGGGGGATCCGTCTCGCCCGACGGAGACCCATACCGCCGCCAACCACTCCAGGTCCAAGCGAATCGGCCTCGGTCAAAGCTCTGACACTCAGGGAGGTGATCGGCACGCCCCGATATAACCCGTGGCCGTGACGGGCCATACCTGGGGATTCACATCAGGAACAGCGTCGGACGTATCGGTGCTGTTCTACCTAACCCTCGTACGAGCACTGACATGCGCGTCAGTTCACCACGACGTCCGCCAGGACGGAGTGGAGCGCCACGATCGGGAGACGACACCCGCGCATGGCGCCAGTGACGGATAGGGCCGCGACGTGGAGCTGTCCCTGTTGACGTCTACAGGGTCACCGGGACCCGCGTGAAGGAAAAGAAGAATCCATCGATTCTGGAGGACCTCTTCTCCTTCTCATTCTCCTCTTTTCCCTCCACTGTAACACGTGCTTTTCCTTGGCCTATAAAAGGAAAAGCAGGGCGTCCCGTGAAGAGGACTCGAACCCATCGAACCCCGAACCGATCAGAAGACACAAGCACACAGCCGGGAAGCGACCGAGCACTTGGCACCCGTTCGCTTCTCTCACTAGAGACTTGGAACGTGTCTCTCTTTCGACCGTTTGTAACCTCTACTACGAATTTTCAGTGCTAGTAACACGAGCAGCAGCAATGAACTGGACATAGGGACATTCTGCCTCAAACCAATATAAACCTCGTATCCTTCTAGCACACCAATCAAACCAGACATGTAATATTAGAAATTTACTAGTCGGTGGTAACTCGAAATACCTATAACAGGAGATACTCAGTACTGCATCCTAGCAATAATCTCGTTGTCTTTTGGTGTATAAACAGTCAGACAAATTAAAATGTAGTCAAAGAACAGTGCAGTGCTAGTGTGCTGCACTGGGGAATGGGAACGCAGCGTGCAACAGATAGAAAAATTAAAAAGGAGGTTCAGGTCAAGCTGGAGGAAAACCTGGTACGGCACTAGAGCAGCAGCGTCATATTACGCGACAGGAAGTCAATAGTCGTAATTCCCGCCATGCATGGGTTCTCTGCAGTCTGCACCAGAGCCCAAGGCATTCCACAGCAGCACTGCAGCAGCTTCGTTTTTTATTGCGATGCATGGATACAAACCGCTGGAAACCTGTAACAGAAACGTATGTAGGACCAACTGGGCCGTCCGCTTCATTTGCCACGGCCTGTCGCTCTCCTCTTTGGTGGGCTGGTCATGTTGGCCCAGACGCAATCATCTTTTCTCTGGGCCGAGCGACCGCGGCGCCGGTATAGTTCGGAGACGGAGAACGAGGCCGAGAGGCAGGGGGCGCGTAAGTTTTCCAACCAGGGGAAAAAAATATGAGTTGATTTTTTTTAAGAAAAGAGAGGCTCTTTTATTGCTCATTGTTCAGGTTGCAATCTTGAGCCATAATTTGCTCGATACAAACTGAAACTACATTACGCCAACCAGCCAAACTGTTCGATCTCCACGCCAGTCGTGCGAGCTCATGTGCAGCGCGATTTCCCTCTCTTCTCGTGTGGACAACATTCCACCTCAGATATCAAACTTCCGATCTGGCTCGCCTCCTCCGCTGCTAGGCATAATGGTCCTCTCGATCCCTCGTAAGGTTCTTCAGTAGTGTTTGCACCGAGCACTGAAGTTGATCATCTCCAAAAAAAAAAAGTTGATCAGTTACTAGGAAAAAGATACCTAAAGGACCTTTCAGAGTCACAGACGTGCGTTAACTGAAGGAAAACAGGCAGAAACTTCAACAGTATCGTAGCAACAGTAACAAGGGATTTGTGTTATAAGTTGGCATAGGACAAAGGGATCGTTGTTCGGAGAAGCAAATATGCAGTAAACTTCATTGCATTCGGAGAACAGATTTTGGTCCAGTACATGAGTACATGTACAACTGAGATTCTGAAGCCTGAAAAGGAAGAGAAAAGAACCTAAACGGCCCAAAATTTGCAGGAAGGGTAGAGACCCGACACCCCTTTACATACACTGGGTTCTTTACTGCTTCCAGTATAACTGTAATCTTTCTTAAGAACAAGAATATTTCCCACATGTTCATCTTTGGCCGAGAAAGATCCAAAAAGAACCTGTACTAACCTGCACCATCTAGTACACCCATCTTAATAAATAAAATGGTCGATCATGTGGAAGATCACGTCAGCTCCATCAGAGTTCAAGAAATAGGTCTTGACCTGCAGCACAAAAGGAAGAAATGGAAAGAATGGATCAATGCTCAGACAGCGACTAACTTGTCTTTCTTCTTAACAAAACACTATTTCTAACTCATGAACTGATTGCCAGGGGGGTTAATCACATACCTGAATAGTGCTATGAGCAAAAATCCTTTGTCTACTTTTCTTGAAGCTAACATCTACCCTTTCCCATGAAAGTCTATTCAGACCTTTGAGCATCACCTCTGAAGTTACAAGGTAATCCGGTTAAGAGAAAAAGAATCTCAATAATCATAAAGACACATAACTAATTTAGCAGACACAAAAGAAGAACAAATTTATAGCTATGGATCAACGGCTCAACGTAAAAAAATATTATGAATGAACATGCAATTTCTTCATTCCGGCTAAAATAAGAGAACTTTGCACCATACCTTCCATTTCAGTAGTTGTTTTTGCCTGATAAATCATCGCATCTGAAAATTCAACATCCTCAACCTTTGGTCCATCCACATATACAATGTGTGGATATCTATCGTTGTTTATAAAACTTTGGGGCTGATGCACAGGAATTTTCAGATTCAGGAACCCAGCTTAAATACTAGAATGATTTTATAGTGAATATATTACCTTAGGAAGCTCGTGTTGACGACGAATTGAAGATGTCCTCCAGCCAACGATAACTAGTTTATTAGTTAAGGCCAAGGTTTTGGTAGTTGGTAGTTACCCAATAACTAAACCAATAGGCTTATATGATGTGAAAACTGGAAGGATTTACAACAAATTAACAAGGATACAGTCATTGCAAACATTGGAGTAAGCAACACGCCGCTTGAAAGAGCGGAGAGCTGACCTGCAGCATAAGAAAAGTGCATGTTGCAACATCAGCACTAACTCCACTTTTGTGAAACAAATAGAATTATTTTTTATTGCATACATGAAATGGAGACCACCATAATCAGTAACCATCTGTAGAAGAAGTGGTGGTTTCTCATCTTTAATATCTTTCAGGAAGAGATGTTTTCCACTTTTCCCAGCAATCCAAGACAAACGATATGCCATCTTTTCTAATTTGTTGGAACCACGAAGAAGTGGTATCTGCTAGTTCAGATCAGAAATCGAATCAGTCAAATATGTGGATTCACCATGGCTACAACAGATGCAGCCATGAGACCCGGTAGTGTTATACATGGGCCTTCTTAGATTTATCTTTTGAAGTCACAGAGTATAAATGACATTGTCTTTAGCATATTGATATAAAAGATCATGGTTGATCTCTAGCATTTGGGACTGTAAAAGTACAAATAAAGACTTGTATTATGTGTCACGTATGAAGAAGTAACACTGGGTACTAGTATGAATATGAGGAAACAAGTACATGCATTTAGTACAGTAGAGCAATCATATGTGAATTCTAGCAAGCAATCATGCAAATCAGATAAAAGAAAACGAGGACATCTTATGTTGTAGCACCTACAGGCACAAATTTGTTATTGTAAGGAAAATGATGCATCTAACTGATTACATTTTTTTATAAAACTCAGTTTATAATTAATTCCCACTCCCCTGTATAAAATTGGACTAATAATGTTATACAAAAAACCTACAAATTCAACAGGGATTACCACACATCCACACCGCAATAGGTAGGATACCTGAGAAAGTAATTAAACATCAAATTCCAAAATTAACAGTGGTTGAATTTTTTTAACTTAACCTGTTTGTGTGATCTTGTACCGAGGTGTGGTGTTGCAAAAGTGATGAAGTTAATAGGCTCCAAACCAGCAATTTTTCCTCCAAAGCTATGCTGGTTACTAGAATAGTCAACAGCATGATTCTCACACTTTTCATGAGAATCTTTTTGTGTCTCACTCTCATATAATAATGCAATAGCGTATCTTGCAATTAGTCCACCCAATGAATGTGCAACGAAGGAAATCTTGCGAAGCTCTGGTCTACTGTCAACAACAGAAGTTACCTTCATACAGAAAAGCAACAGTTAATTCAAAGAAACATGTGCAAGAAGCAATAGGTGCTGCTGTGATATTCGATAAAGGAGTTAATAATGAAAGAAGGGCAGAAAATGGCCATTAATGTAAATTATAGAATGTCCATTCTTGATTAGCTTTGCAATATAATACTGTTTCAACGTTAGTTCATTGGCACTTACCTCCTCTGCCAATCTTCTACCCATCACATCAACTCCATCAAAGGTTCGAGCAGCTGAGTTGCATCCACTGCCTGTGCCACCCAATAAAAATTGCCATTATATAGCCAAGCTAAGCAGAACAAAAACGGATAGAAGGGTGCTTGTTCAGATGTCAGATAAGTTTTTGGGATTAAAAGTAGAATTTTTCCTATTGCTGTTTAACTCACAGTGAACAACCACATCTTCAGGGTGTTTCTTGATGAAGTGTTTTGCTGCAAAATGCCAATTTTCTGCACTGCATAAATGAAGGGACACATGTTTGTAAAAGGTGGAAATGGGTGTCACCCAGCAATGATATGTAAAAAATCACTGAAGTTGACTTGTTCAGTTAGAACTATCATAAGGTGGAGTGGATATTTTAGTCGACTACAAGATTCATTCACGATTGCAAATTGCATGTGTAACCCTACCGCTTGAAGGCATTGCATATGAACGCAATGAACCTCACTAGCACTCTGGCAGGCTGTTTGGGGGTGCCCCGAGGGACATATGCCAACATTATAGGCTTACAGCATAGGCGTCAGATTGTCACTCAAGGATGACATATAACAGTGTGTTTTTTTTACTCGAGTAAAAGAAACTCATTCTCATTTCAAAAAAGAAAAAGAAAAACAATATTGTACATGGATCATAATCCTTGAATGAGCAGTTCAGGCTATAGCTGCTGTGTTCATGTTACTGAACAGTAATGCCTCGTATCCTAATGGATTCAAGGCTACTGCCAGTCTGCCACCAGTTAGTCCCAGGATCATCGTGCCATGCCTTTTCCCAAATTGCAAGGCAGCAAAATTTGGTAGAATACCTGCGGATGCAGATGTTCACTACTGCTACAACTGAAACTTTAAGTAAAGCCAAAGCAGAGTTTCAGAATGGGAGTGTAAAACAGAACCAATGATGGAACCAGATCCTCTAACGTACTGCGAACTACAGCAGGACGTGCCTACGCCCGATGACGTTCGTTGGGCATCCGACGGCGCAGCAGAAATAAGCACCGAAGCCGTCCAATTCTTGCCTCGGCCCATATACTCGACCGAAGCCCAGTTCGCTGAGCTCGCCGCTGAGTAAAAAAGGGCGCGAGACCGACGGAAAAGGGAGCGAGACCGGCGGAAAAGAGCGCGAGGCTGGCAAAAACGGGGCGAGGTTGAATGAAAAGAGCGTGAGGGAAGGAGTCGATCGTAGTGGAACAGCTTGCCGCAGGAACGATCTTCTCTACTCACGTAAGTCTCACGTCAATAGTCTGCCCTTTAATGTATTTGCCATGAATGGCTTACGGAATTCATCATAATTGCATCATTATGTTTCTATGAACTTGAAGGTCTCCTTTTCTCATGGATGAATCATTTAGTTGAGATCCTATTGCGATGGATGCAAATCAAAGCAAATCTAACACTCCTGTCATGGGAGAACATAGGTGTGTAATAAAACTTCTTGCTTCTTCGTTAGAAAATTTCCAGTCAACTAAAACTATTTGCTTCTTCTCCTTTGTCTATACATCCTTTGTCTATACAGAGAGGGCTTGATCCCCGGTCTAGTGCCTCACCTTGGCATGGAATTTACAAATTCTGACGAAGCTTGGGCATTTTGGCTTAGTTACAGTGGACAGAAGGCTTTGAGGTTAGAAATGGCAAGATTACATCATGTACAAGCACTTTTCAGGATTCATGTACAGTTTCCACAAATGCTAGTCCACCGAATGACTTGTTGATTAATGCTAGACTAAAGAAAAAGGATGTCCAAACAAAAAGTTCAAAACGAAAAAGAACCTGGCTCGATAAGAAGCACAAGGCTAGAAAAAAGAGAAAACAAAGCTACATCTCAGTTCGGTGAAGCGGGTAATAATGATGTTGTACATGGACAAGAGGCAGTTAGTGGTGGAGCACAAGCACAAGAGGGATTATCTCCATTGTTTCCTGAACCCTTTAATTCAAGTGGTGCACAAGCACAAGCACAAGCACAAGCACAAGGTGCATTCTGTCCATTTTTTTCTGAAGCTTCAAGTTCAGGTGGTACACAAGCACAAGCACAAGTTAGCTTCACTCAAATGTTGACGGTAATATGCTCATATAGCTATTTTACAGATGTTGAGATAATATTTCGTTTTTAAAAGAACTTACTTCTTCATTTAACTTACAGGGACCAATGACCAATGACCTTCTTTCTAGATTCTGGTGATGTTGTTATGAAGAGCTATTAGCATTTTGAAGTATCAGCTGTATACAACATAGCGGATGCTCCCAGGTGGATATAGATGTTCATGTTTCTTTGGCCACAAATCAGTTATCTAGTGCTAGATGCTATGCTCCCAGGTGGACAAAATCAGTTTTTTTGTTGCCAGTTTGCAAGTATCTTGGAAGCCAAAACTCTAGTTCTGTACATATAATTTAGCTTTCTTTTGCTATGTTGCAAATGAGCATTCCAGTACCATTGGTACATATTCAACCATTCAGAGTTCTCAAATCGAAACAATCATCACAACAGCACTGAAGTATCAAATTCACAATAATTATACTCTCAAATTGGCAAGAATTATCCAATCATCACAAACAAGGTTGAGCCACAATCTCAACTGACAACAGTTATACAGTGACAATTCAACACAACTACTTGTCTACTGCTAGTCTGAACTTTGGAGTTCGGCTTCTCAAGGTGCATATGAGGACAGCTGTGCTGCACGCGGGAGACAGCGCGGGCACGAGCTCAGGATAGGACGGCGGAGGCGGGCGGTGGAGGAGAATACTTTCCCGGAGACCTGCTTGCCTGCTCCAGTGCTGAGGGAGGCCGCGAGCAGCAATAGCCGCCGGCCGGCGGCCATCTTCGCGGGCACTGCAAGGCGGCGAGTGCTTGGAACACTCCGTTCCTTTGCAGAGAATGAGGGCAATGGAGGAGAGAACTTGCCTAGGGACCTGCTTGCCTGCTCCAGCGCCGGGGGGAGGCCGCGAGCAGGGAGCAGCAACAGCAGCTAGCCCGGCGAGCAGGGCGCGGCGGCGGCGGCGGCGAGTGCCTGGAGCACTCCGTATATTTTCCGACTTGTGTTTTGCGTTTTCTAAATGTGGGCCGTGTCGAGTATATGGGCCGAGGCAAGAATTGGACGGCTTCGGTGCTTATTTCTGCTGCGCCGTCGGATGCCCAACGAACGTCATCGGGCGTAGGTACGTCGCTCTGCTGTAGTTCGCAGTACGCTAGAGGATCTGGTTCCCACGAGACTACTGACTGCTACTATTTCTGACAGTTTTGAAGACAGTTCTCTGCGGTTTACTACATTCACGGGGACATCAGTCATTGGCATAGGAAACAAAGAACGGTAAAATTAACTTCGCGCTGGTCTGTAACCAGAACACTATCGTAATATCTATAATTCTGGTCGAGAACTGGTTTGGCGAATTGAGCTTCAGCTCGTTAATAAGGGAAAGTAAGAGAATAAATAGAACAGAATAAAGGAAGAAAGCGAGGAAAGGCAGAAAGATCACCTTCCGACGATCCCATTGACCGTGACGACCAGATGCGTCGGCTTGGGCTTGCTCTCCCCCTCGCCGGCGCCGTGAGCCGAGGAGCCCTCGTCGGCGGCGGACACCGTGAAGCACCCCGGCCGCGGGAGGCACACCGCCCGCAGCCGCCGCCTCCTCCTCCTCTGCCTCTTCTGGTCATCGCCCTCCCCGCTCGCCATTTTCCCCTCCCTCTGACTGTCTGAGGCTCTGACTCGGCCGTGGGCGTTGGGGCCTCGGATCTTTTTTTATAGGCTCGTGCTGGGATTCTGGAAGCCGTCCAGACCAAAGACCAGGACTTGCGCTGCAGGTGTTTGGATTCAGCGCTGCGGACCTGCGGTCGCGAGTTGCGACTGGCGAGAGCGAGCTTGGCTGCCGAGGCGTGGCGCGGAGAATTGAACCGATGCTTCTGCTCTCCGCAGCACTTCCACTGCGCCTTGGCTGCCCTGCCGTCGCGGCCCAAGGCTCCCGGTCCCGGAGGCGGGAGGCCCGGACGGAGATTGTTCGTTCCTTTGCCTGCGGTAGCTGCCCATGCGGGTTTTTGCGCTGTGTTCTCCAGAGGTCACTCGGCCGCTCCGACGCTTTCCCTTTCTGCTTGGTGCTTTCCTTTTGGATCTGTATCATTCGGTTGATTTGGCCTATCCTATCGTTCGGTTGATGGATAAGTCCAAATCAACCGAATCTACAGGGTGCCATAATCACATGATCAAACATAGATAAACATATGAATTTAAGACCCTCTGATCTACATCCAACGATGAATCATACAAAACAAACAAATTAACAATTACAAATTAAAAATAAAATCTGACAATTATAAACAGAAGCAAAATTAAAAAAGAAACAAAATTTACATCACCCATACACCAAAATTACACTGCACAGATTAATGTAAATATGCAAATATGAAATTGTAAATACAATTGAACAAAAAAACAATCCAAATACTAGTTAGCCAACAATCAATTTGACCACAGCATGCAAATAATCAAACGAAAATGAAAAATAAAAATAAAAAAAATAAAGGAACATGAAGCAAAAGCTGTACCTTCAAGTCAGCAACAGTTAGTGCCTCTCTGTGATAAAAACCAGAGATTCTCCACTACTAAAGAAGCAAATAGGAAATCCTGAACCCTAAAAAATAGCGAACATTTGAAATGTTACCTGTCAGCTAAAACACTCAAAAATACAATTTGCTTCAGAAGGATTTGCCAACAACCATGAAAAACAGCTGCAACAATGAATCAATGTGGTGCAAACATCTCATCTTTTGCATCATAGGCCACAAACAAGAGAAGGAGCTCACAAATAAGAAAAAAGAACACATTGAAAAAATGTCAAGAATAACAGCAAATAATAGTCACCAACAATACAAATACTTCAAAAATTCAAATATTTACAAATTTTTTCTATGGCAGCCAAATGGCAAAGATAAATAGGACATATACTTCACAAATTCACAAATTTACACTAATCTCATACCAAAATTACACTACACAGTTGACTGTAAATTTAGAAATAGGAAAATGTAAATCCAATCAAATGCCAATGTAAATGAATGAAGATGAAAATGACAGTCTATTGACTACATGAATGGCAGATATTGAAAAGTGTGAACATGTCAATGAGCTCCCACTTGCCATGCATGGTGTCATACTTGAACATGTACACATGACAAAAAGTTGAAAATCAAATAAATTCCAAATTTTTTCTATGGAAGCCAAATTCAAAAGAGAAATATGGCAGATACTTCACAAATGCTAGAAATTCCAAAAAAAATTCTATGGAAGCCAAATATAAATAGGAAATATGGCAAATACTTCACAAAGACACATACAAATCTACAAACAGAAGATTAGAAAGGTGAACAAGGAAACTTACGACTGCTTTAAAATCTGTACTGCCAAATTTACAGCTTATGTCAACCAATGAATGAATTACACTGCATAGTTTAGTGTAAATACAGAAAAAGGAAATTGTAAGTGCACTAGTGAAAGATAAATCCAACTATATCTCACTCATACTGCCTACTAACTACATGAACAGATCAAAAAATCGAATACTCACCAACAAAGCAGAAAAGACAATCAGCAAACGTCTGTCTCAGCCACTGTCCAAACAAAAGTGGAAACGGAAACAATTCCACATTGAAATCCACCTCCACCTCAGCATACCAGAAATAACAAAAACAAAAAAAAGAATCAATCAAATATCTATAACTTACATCACCCTGTCATACAAATTACACTTGAAAGTTTAGTGTAAATACATAAAAAAGAAACCGTAAAAACAGTTAATAAACAATGTAAAAAAGGCATATGTCAATGATTGCGCCTAGTAACTACAAAAGCATGTTAGAACTAGAAAAACACATGCAGAGCACAAATCTGTTAAAACTTTGAGATATATAAAGCCAAAGAGAAAGACACTCACAGAGCCAAGTAAGTTGAAAGACACTTAATTCCAATAACACAACATTATAACAGAACCAAAGGAACCTCAAAATAGTGCTCTTTACACACAAAGAGCCAAGTAAACAGATCAACACAAACAGGGAGTACCATATTGTGGCAGAACCGTCTAATCTAATGCCTCCTAGGAGTACTCGTCTTCCATTAGACACTAAGTATTCAAGGGAGGACACCAAATTGCGTGGTTCCGTCGAGCACACCCCAAGGGAGAACCCAAAAATCCACATTTTCTATCATGATCACAAATGAAAGAATAAAGCTTACAATATTTTAGCCATTTCTTACATCACTTTTAATACAACATCATAGTTATGAACAATTTAATTTAACAGCGGAATATAAACATGTGATCAGAATTACAGCGGAAATAAATATCTATTCATGACATGATGAAGCATTGATATATAAACAATGACAACAGATTATAAAACTTTCATTTATAAAACATTTAGTGAGAGTTATAAGTAAAGACTATGATCGCAGCGTAAAGGAATCCTCTCTGAGCCTAGGCCAGAGTAACCAACAGTTCAGTGGTCATAAATATATGACTGAAATGGAGAAGGCACTTATAAGGACTTTGAATGACAATAACATTCCTACAAGAAAATGATCTCTATATTGTCATACCTCAGAGGAGGACCCACAACATTACCAGTGAAGAAAAAGGATGTCAGCAACTTCAGAACAAAGATAAACAGAGAACTTAGAGGAACATATATGACAAAGGTGCTAGACAACTTTAGAAAGAAGAAGAGTGAAGATCCTACATTCTTCTACAAATTTAAGTTAGATGATAAGAACAAAGTCAAGAATATATTTTGAAGAGATGGATCCTCCCTGAAATATTATGCAGACTTTGGAGACTGTGTCAGCTTTGACACAACATATATGACAAACAAATACCAGCTGCCATTTGCACCTTTTGTCAGAATCACTGGACATGCACAGACATGTATCTTTGGATGTGCTTTCCTACAAGATGAGACAACAACAACATTCAAATGGGTGCTTGAGACATTCCTAGAGTCAATGGGTGGGAAACACCCTGAAACTATAATAACAGACCAAGACAAAGCTATGAAAAACAACAATTGAAGAAGTGATGAAAAACACAAGGCACAGGAATTGCCTTTTCCACATCAAAACCAAATGCTACTCAAAGAACATCAAAGTTTTCACAGCTAAAGATGGACTATATGAGGAATTCGAAGACATAGTGAACAACTCTGTCACAGAAGAAGAGTTTGAGTACTTGTGGAGCGAGATGATCAAGCAAAGAGGCCTAGAGAACAACAAGCACTTGACAAAAATGTGGGAAACAAGGAAAAGATTCATACCAATTTACTACAAAAATGATTTCTTCCCTTTCATCCAAAACACATCAAGAAGTGAAGCTGCAAATGCAAGATTCAAGGAAATTGTGGGTCCAACCTATAGTATTATCAGCTTTGTGGCAGAGTACCAACGCATAGTTGACAGTATAGATAGAGCAGAGAACCTAGAGGACCACTACAACAACCAAAAAAGACCAAAGGAACTACTTTTTGGGTACACATTTGAGAGGCAAGCACAAGAGTTATACAATAGGAGCATATACAAGAAATTCTAGGTTCAACTAGCAGCTACTTCAACACTAACTTACAAGGAAATCGAAGAAGGAAAGATATTTGAAGTCTGGCAAAGAAGTAACCAAGTATACAAGGCACAAAGGATCAGGATATATATAATCCTAACTAACCTCACACATGGCAAAGAAGAATTCAGTTGCATCTGCGCCAAAGACGACATATTGTGCTCTCATATCCTGAAAATCATCATAGAGAAGGAAATTAGCACAATGCCAGACAAGTACATAATAGATAGATGGAGGAAAATGATATGAGATTGATCAAGCAAAGAATAGAGGACAAAATAGTCCAAACAAGTTCATTGCTAAGATTCAATATACTATCAAGGAAATATGCTCTTATGAATTCAAAGACAGCTAAAAAAGAAGAAGCAATAGATTACCTTATAGCAGAAATGGGCAGGATTGACTTGCACCTAGACAAGTTACTAGCAACTCAAAGCACTGGGGAAACATAGAATGAACCAAGACCAGATGAACAAGAAGAAACAGAAGGAGAAAAAGAAAATGAAGACTATGATACAGAGAACCAGATACAGGATCCAGAAATAATACAAAATAAGGGCAGGCCAGAAAAAACAAAGAGAATGAAGACACATATAGAACATGTAAAGGAGAAAATAAGGATCAAAGAGAGCAAGAAGAAGAAAACAACAACAAATGAAAGTTCAAGTAAAAATCATATAAAGCGGCAAGTAAAATTCATTGCAAACATAATATCATGACAAGACTGAAAAAAATTATTAACACAACTGCATTCACAACTATATTTCTTCAACACAGGATTGCCAGTTGAAAGTGCTAATCTAGTTTATCAAATGATCATAAAATAGGTAGCACATTCCAAGTGGTGAAGCAAATGAAGATCATGACATGATGATGGTGATGCCATGATGATGATCAAGTGCTTGGACTTGAAAAGAAGAAAGAGAAAAACAAAAGGCTCAAGACAAATGTATAAATGGTAGGAGTCATTTTGTTTTGGTGATCGAGACACTTAGTGAGTGTGATCACATTTAGGATCGATAGTCGTACTATTAAGAGGGGTGAAACTCGTATCGAAATACGGTTATCAAAGTGCCACTAGATGCTCTAACTCATTGCATATGCATTTAGGATCTAGTGGAGTGCTAACACCCTTGAAAATGTTTGTGAAAATATGCTAACACATGTGCACAAGGTGATACACTTGGTGGTTAGCATATTTGAGCAAGGGTTAGGAACTTCACCGGCGGAATGTCTGCCCGTAGAGTGTGGACAGTCCGACGGTGCCACCAGTGCCCTATACAGAAAAGAAGGAGGTCACTGTAAGTGATCGGACGCTGACCTCGGTTGGACCGGCGCGTCTGGTCAGTAGAAGCTACAAAGACGCTGGCGTCGGTCTCTGACCGGACGCTGGGTCACTTAGTGACCGAACGCTGGAGGGTTGCGTCCGGTCCTGCTGACGTGGCAGCGCACAGGGGAGACGTCGAGTGAACGGACGCTGGGTGAGTCCGGTCGAGCATGACCGGACGTGTTCGGTCGTGATTTCTCGCTTCTGGATGCTTACTGGAAACGACCGGAAGCTGAGGTCCAATGTCCGATCACTTCACAGCAGCGCGTCCGATCATCACTTGACCGTTGGGATTGGACGCTCAGTATTTGAAGAGAGGGGACACATGGTGTGCATCGCACGATCGGACGCTGAGGTCCTACGTCCGGTCGATATGACCGGAGCGTACGGTCACCCCGTGTTGTGCCTAGTGAAGGGGTACAACGGTTCTATTTTGTGGGGGCTTCTATTTAAGCCCCATGGCCGGCTCAAGCTCACTCTCTTGGCCATTTGCATTGACATAGCAACCTTGTGAGCTTAGCCAAAGCCCTCCCACTCATCTCCATCATTGATTCATCATCTTTGTGAGATTGGGAGAGAATACAAGTGCATTGCTTGAGAGTTTGCATCTAGAGGCACTTGGTGTTCGTGTTTCGCTGCGGGATTCGCTTGTTACTCTTGGTGGTTGTCGCCACCTAGACGGCTTGGAGCAGCGAGGATCATCGAGTGGAGGTTGGTGATTGTCTCCGGCTCCGATCATGGTGATTGTGAGGGGTTCTTGACCTTTCTCCGACGAAGAGCCAAAAGATACTCTAGTGAATTGCTCGTGGCTTATGTGATCCTCATCTTGTGTTGGTTGTGCGGCACCATATTGATGGTTTGGCGTATGATGCCAATTAGCGCGTGAACCTCCAAGTGAGTGAATCGCCACAACGAGGACTAGCTTGTCGGCAAGCAATTTAACATCGGTAAAAATCATTGTGTCATCATTTGATTCCGAGGTGATTGGTCTTTATTCTTATGATTGATTGGTTCACTCATCGACTCGGCAGTATAATCATCTTGCTCACTCTCCTTACATTACCGCAAACTAGTTATCAAGCTCTTTAGTGTAGCTAGTTGTGAGAGCTTGTTAGTTTGGTTAGTGTGGCTCTTTAGTTAGCATTTGAGAGCGCACTAACTTAGTGTAGTGACATAGCTATTGTGTGGATAGAAACTATATTAACTAGAATTGTGGTAGATGGCTTGCATTTTTAGTAGGCTAGCACAACACTTGCTTCGCCTCTTAATTATCTAACCGGTGTGTTAAGTGTTGTTGTAGAAAATTTTAATAGGCTATTCACCCCCCTCTAGCCATTAGGACCTTTCAAGTGGTATCAGAGCCGAGGTCACCATGATTTGAGGCTTAACAACCTTCGGTGTAAAAATGGCTCAAATCAACAACACCAAGAAGCCACCCTAATTTGATGACACAAATTATCCGTATTGTAAATCAAAGATGACCACACATATCAAGTCAATCAATAGAAAAGTGTGGAAGGTGGTAGAAACCAAATTGAGATTAATGATCCAGAGAATCCCACCGTGGTCGAAGAAGTGCTTCTCCAAAACAATGACATTGCTCTAAGTGCCATCCATTATGCAATTGATGAGAGAACATTTGAGCAAATCAAGAATATTGAGATGGCTCATGAGGCTTGGGAGAAGTTGGAAGAATTATTTGAGGGCACTCAAGCCATGAAGGGTGCAAAGGCATACATTCTCAAAGAGAAGTTTGCAAGCTTCAAGATGAAGGAGGATGAGTGTGCCGGAGATGTTCCATAGGCTTCAAGTGCTTATCAATGATCTCAAAGCACTTGGAGAAGAGGTGAAGGACAAGGACTTCTCCCACAAGTTCTTGAGATGCTTACCTTCAAGATTTGGCACATTAGTCACTATTCTAGTGAGGAGTGGTTTGGACACCATGACACCAAACCAAATGTTGAGAGATATAATGACCGATGATACATCTAGAGATGATGAAAAGAAAGAAAAGGAGAAGAAAGATGAAAAGAAAGATGAGAAGAAGAAGAGTGTGGCATTCAAGGCCACATCATCCAAGGGCAAGGCAAAGCAAGATACATCAAGTGAAGATGATGGTTCATGGGGTGATGATGATGATGAGAAGATGGCTCTCTTTGTCAAGAAATTTGGCAAGTTCATGATGAAGAAAGGGTACCGTGCTAGAAGAAAAAAAATCTTCATCCAAGAACAAGGAAGAGTCAAGAAGGTGCTTCAAATATGGAAGCAAAGATCATCTTGTTGCTCAATGTCCATACAATAGCGACAATGATGATGACAACAAGAAGAACAAGAAGGAAAAGAAAGAGAAAAAGGACAAGATGACCTTCAAGAAGAAGAAGGGTGGTTCATACGTTGGAATAGTGATGCTTCCTCAAGTGATGATGATGATAGTGATGATGACAAGACCACCAAGAAGAAGGCACTTGCAAGCATTGCAATCAATGAGAAGCCTTCTCTCTTCGACACTCCATCATGCTTCATGGCTAAGGCCACTAAGGTATAAATTTGTGATGATGGAAGTGATGAGAAACATGATAATGAAAATGATAGTGATAGTGATGATGATGAACCTACTAAAGATGAATTATTTGACATGCTAGAAGATGCTAAAGAACACTTTGACATTAAGAGAAGGGAATACAAGAGCTTGAATAAGGAGGTAAAAGCCCTTAAGCAAGCCCTTGATGAGCTCAAAGCAACTCATGAGAGGCTAGAGGAAGCCCATGAGAAGCTTGGCAAGGCTCACAAAAAGCTTGAAAAGGCTCATTCCTCTTTGCTTGATGAGCAAAATAAAACGAAGCACGTTGAAACTTGCAATGTAGGCTTGACTTGTGATATAATTGACGAATCATTATCTATGTCTATCATTGTTGCTCCCACTAACCCTTCTTGTAGTACTTCTACTTCCACCTCATCTAGTAGTGATGGTTTCACTTGTGATGCCTCACTAATGGTTGAGAATGGGAAACTCAAGAAGGAGGTCAATAAGCTCACTCACACCTTGGCTAAGGCCTATGGTGATGAGGACCGTTTGCTTATGTGCTTGGGTAGCCAAAGAACTTCTCTCTATAAAAAGGGATTGGGCTATACCCCCAAGAAAGGCAAGGCGGCCTTTGCTCCTCACAAGACTAGTTTTGTGAAGAACAATGGTGTGTTTTGATAGTGGGTACACTCAACACATGTCCGGTGATGCAAGAATGTTCAACTCAATCAACACCAATGGCAATGATGGTTATGATAGTATCACATTTGGTGACAATGGCAAAGGCAAGGTCAAAGGGCTTGGTAAGATTACAATATCCAATGACATGAGCATTTCCAATGTGTTGCTAGTAGAGAGCTTGAACTTCAACTTACTATCCGTGGCTCAATTGTGTGATCTTGGATTCAAATTCATATTTGGGGTAGATGATGTAGAGATCATAAGTGTAGATGACTCTAACTTGATCTTCAAAGGCTTTAGATATGAGAATCTATACTTGGTTGATTTCAATGCTAGTGAAGCTAAATTATCCACATGTTTGTTCACTAAGTCTAGCATGGGTTGGTTATGGCATAGAAGGCTTTGTCATGTTAGAATGAAACAATTGAATAGATTGGTTAAGCATGACTTGATTAGAGACTTGAAAGATGTTGTGTTTGAAAAGGATAAGCTTTGTAGCTCTTGTTAAGCCAAAAAATAAGTTGGAAACACCCATCCTATGAAAAGCATGATGAGCACTAGCAAAGCATTTGAGTTATTGCACATGGATTTGTTTGGGCCAACACAATACACTAGCATTGGTGGTAACAAATATGGCTTTGTGGTAGTGGATGATTACACTAGATACACATGAATATTCTTTCTAGTGGACAAAAATAATGTGTTTGCAATATTCAAATTATTTGTCAAGGGTATTCACAATGAGTTTGAAACAACCATCAAGAGAGTTAGAAGTGACAATGGTATTGAGTTCAAGAACACTAGAATTGATGAGTTGTGTGATGAATTTGGAATTAGACATCAATTCTCGGCCAAGTACACTCCACAATTAAATGACCTTGTTGAGAGGAAAAATAGAACACTCATTGATATGGCAAGGTCTATGCTTAGTGAGTACAATGTGAGTTAATCTTTTTAGGCCGAAGATATCAACACGGCTTGCTATTGTAGCAACCGCCTCTATTGTAACCCATTGAAAGAGAAGACACCATATGAACTCTTGAATGGTAGAAATCCTAACATTGCATATTTTTAGGTCTTTGGTTGGAAATGCTATATCTTGAAGAAAGGCACTAAATTAGGCAAGTTTGACAAGAAATGTGATGAATGATTCCTACTTGGCTACTCCACTACAAGCAAAGCATATAGAGTTTGGAATTTGAATAGTGGTACTTTTGAGTAAGTTCATGATGTTGAATTTGATGAAACAAAGGGTTCACAAGAAGATAATGAGAACTTGGAAGATGTTAGTGGCATTCAACTTTCAAATGCCATGAAGAACATGGATGTTGGTGAATTGAGGCCTATGCAAGTAAATGATGATGAAGATGATCAAGTGCAAGTGCTCTCCAACTAAAATATGCAAGATGATACAAATCAAGCTAGTACAAGTGGTTCTCATGACAATGAACAAAATCAAGTTGCTAGTACATCATCTCAACCCAATGATCAAGAAAGTGCAAGCAATCAAGTTCTAATACTCTAACCAACAAATATTGCAAGGGATCATCCATTGGACACTATAATTAGAGATATTTCTAGAGGTGTACAAACAAGATCAAGACTGGTTTCATTTTGTGAGTATTTCTCATTTGTGTCATCCATTGAACCAAAGAGGATAGATGAAGCATTGAAGGATGTTGATTGGGTGAATGCGATGCATGAAGAATTGAATAACTTCACAAGAAATCAAGTATGGAAATTGGTAGAGAGACCAAAGGGACACAATATGATTGGAACCAAATGAGTCTTTAGAAACAAGCAAGATCAAGATGGGATAGTAGTAAGGAACAAAGAAAGATTGATAGCACAAGGCTATACACAAGTTGAAAGTCTTGACTTTGGAGAAATATATGCCCCGGTTGCTAGATTGGAAGTAAATAGAATCTTGCTAGCCTATGCTTGTGCCCACAACATCAAACCCTAGAAAATCACGCTGGTGGATGAAACAGACCAGAGGCAGATAGATAGACGTACCAGTCGATACGCCACTGGGCACGGCACCCCTCGCGAAGCTACCGTCGCTGAGGCCGATCTCGGGCCAACCTTGCCAAACCCTAGAAAATCGCCTGCCGCTACGGAGAACGAAACGCCAGGAAGAAGACGAAGAGGAAATGAAATGACCAGAAGCGACGAAGAGACCCTCCAATCTCAGGCGCGAGTCCCAAAATACAAATAGTACCGTCGACGGCTAGGACCCACAGGCCAGAGACGCAAAAACAAAGAGACATGCTAGGATTCAGATCTGCAGACACAAGTCAGATCAACGGCCCAAATTTCAGTTGATCACAATCCAAATTTCAACCGGTTGAGATATAGCTTTCTCGTTCCTTTTCGTTCGCAGTTAGTGACGCGTCGTCATCGTCGAGTCATCGCATACGCATACTCAACCATATGGTTTGTGTTCTTTTGCTAGGCATGTGGTGAACGTCTTTTGTTATGTATGCTAGGCGGCCTGGATCCATGTGAGTCATCCGCTTGCTGGCTTTCCATGCCTGCTGCATTTTCACGCACGGCACTTCCATAACTGTGTGAGCCCACAGACATAATCACACGATCCAAATGCATCCACCCGACAGTATTAATTCCAATTCCAAGGCAGACCATGCGCCACGCAACGTTAACACCACCCGGGGTTGTGTTGACACTCAAAAATGTCCTAAGGTGGTTCTGGGCATCACCAACCAGTTGTCCGGCGTCAACAGGTTGGTTGCCTTCCGTTGCGAAATCAATGGAAATGGGGAGATTCCTCGGGTCGAAAAAACAGGTTGGTTGCCAGTGCCACACACTACACAGTGTGATTCACCAGGCATTCGTGTCGTTCTTGGCGACCCATTTCAGTCCTCGGTAATCATTGGCCGGTTTCACCACCGTCAGAATCAAGAAGCATCTGTCCACCGGGTTGGTTGGTAATGGACTATTGGTAAGCTACCTTGATCGCGACCGTCCCTAAGGATTACAGGCACCAGCGTTAGTCAGAATAATCGCCGTTCCAAATCCAAATCCAGAAGGGCATGTTCCAGAACAGAGGGCGACGTTCAAAAAGTCTGACCGATTAGGCTATGGGAAGCTACCCTCTCTCTCTCTCTCTCTCTCTCTTAGAGAAGAGACTGTTTGTTCTCTAGAAGCCGGCGGCAATTTTCGACCTACTGCAGTTGCAGCTTCGCTAAACCCGACGAACGCATCCACCTAGAGCGATCTCGAGCTTTCTCAAAGGAAACTGACAGAGTAATAGAACTAGTCGCCCCCCCCCCCCCCCCGCTCGTGACGTGAAACGCAAGTGAAGGTGATCTTAAAATGGGGTTATGATCGCCTTCTGCCTGACTTCGTAAACGCTGACCAAGGTTAGGTGTTAGTGGTCGACGATCTTGACGGCGACGGGATCGCTGCAGTAGGGGCAGTTCCCGAACAGGATATCGAACGACCTGCCAACACGAGGAAGACAGACACCAGGCTCGTGACAAAATAATTAGAGGATCAACACAGCAACAGCATCACTATGAGGATTTTGGTAACTTCGGTTGGTTCAGACGTACAGCCTGGTCGAGGTGATGGAGCGCAGCCAGTCTCTCAGGCACACGGAGTGGAAGGCTCTGCTGCAGCTGGGGTTCTCGCACGTGTAGTCCGTCGCGCACCCGCTGTGAGCACCGAGTTCGTCATCTGGAGGATCAGAGAAGAGAACTGTGATCAAGATTCAGGGACCATGATGTGAGCAAAAGGGGTTGGATAGTACAGACACATGGTAAATTCGCTCACCAACTGGCAGATGCTTGACATAGCATATCCCACAATCAGCTTGCTCGTCGTCTTTGACGTTACCACCGACCGAAGGGGGTGCAGGCAGTGCATAGTCCAAGACGGCTGCCAAATTCTCAGGGAATCTTTTCTTTGCATCCCTAGTATAGAGAAAAGGTCATATGTTTTAAACACAAATTTTCACATGGCCGTTAATGTAACTCTAGAGAAATTTCAGTTATCTGATCTACTACTGGTATGGACAAGTAGCTGTAGATTTACGGGAAAGAAGATACAGGTCAACAGAGTTCATGTTTAGCACATGTTACATAGGCAAGTTCAGTAAATATATATTTTAATTAATGCAAAAATACATTAGTACGTCTACATCAGTATATAAGAAAACGTGTACAATGCAATGCAGGAAATATGTAGTATACCATTTTTTACGATTCTTTCTCCAATTTAATATCAGCTGATCAAGTTTGCTGTCTGTGCCCAAGAAGCGACACCTGGAAGAAATGGTGATGCATGGGATCAGCCATGGTTGGCTTCAAATAGAGTCCTGAAATCTGACCTTACTCTGGTAAGGAGTTGGGCTTGCGTGCATCAACATGCAACAAAATGTAGCAATCGTCACCTAGTGATTTCAGGCACAAATAGCAATTTAAGTAAACATACATAGAAGGAGCACAACTATTACTTCCAGATGAGTAAGGGGATTACCTAAACATATATGACGATGACACATAGCATAGGATGGCTTTGTTGGATCAACAATCCAAAGGATCTTATCAATCTCGTCCATCGTAGACCAGAACTCTTGTAATATCTTCAGGTGCTGATTGTGTGAACCCAATAATATAGCATGACACAACATAACAATCCATGAATAGGACAACCATATGATTCAAGCACTAAAAAAAGTTCACCTACCGCTTGGAATTGGCAAAGAACATCTTTCAGTCTTGAGCTTTTTGACCACTGTATTTTTTGTGGGTAAGGTATGTCCTGTTAATGAGACAAGTTCAATTATACGGCATATGACTGTGGTTCTGAAATTTCATGCAATGGCAAAATATAATAAAACAAGCCTAGTTTATGGAAATATCAGGATAGAGACTAACTGCAGAGATTGAAGGAGGACTTTCAGGATAGCCCATGGGCAGTGTGATCTCCAGTAAATGAATCCGTCCTGGTTCATCCCTGGCAGATACATAAGCCATAATTTCAGACAATAGAATAAAATTAAAGAGATGCCCAAAGAAACGCTGCTACACTTGCGATTGTTGTTCATATGCATTACAATGTTCAGGCAGGTTTCTGAAACAACCTTTTCGAACAACTATCAAACTGACAAATTTCAGTATGTAATACATGCGCTAGCCTTGCTCAACCGCCTCAACGGCAGTAGTTTTTTCTCCAAGCAATCGTACACTATAAATATATAGAAAGAGGTTAGTGCCGATTGGCAGCACATGAGAGGAATCCTTACACGACGCGGAAGGTGAGACATGATACTCCATCGTCCCCTGTGGCGCTCACCACCTGCTCCCACCCGATCTCTTCGATCTGCACGCGCAAACGTCCAAATAGAAAATGAACAATGTCACCAGCCCACACATGGGGGAAAAAAGAAGGAAACCCAAATTTTTTTTGAACCGATTCCCTTGCGGCATCAGTCGGCGCAGGCATTTCGTCGAGCGGCTGGCGTACCTGCGCGAACACGGAGCTGTAGAACGCGGGCGGCCGACGGGGAGGTGGGCCCGCTTCCGCCTGCGCATCCTGCCGAGTATCCGTTTCAACCTCCTCGCCCGCCCGCGCTTGCGGTCTCGCTGGCGCGCGCGAGAGTGTAGCCGACAACTCCATTGCTAACCGGCGCCAATCAGCTTCTTTGCTGGTGTTATAATCCGTATTTTTTAATTTATTTTTAGTTAAAATAATATTTTTTTCTCACAACAAATTAGACTGAATAGTGTTTCGGCTTTTTTCATACAAGCTAACTGAGCCCATGGAAGTTGTTCCACTCGAGAACCGAGCGGGCGCTCGGTTGGTCAGCTGAGCAGGGGCTCAGGCTGCCCGCCCGCGGTTCGAGCGCTGGCTCCCGCGCGGCGCCTTACCTCTTTAGTATCCGGCGACTCCCCGTGTGTTCAAAAAAAAAATGTTCCACCCCAACGCGATACTGACGGCGGAAGCGGAAACTGCGTGAGGACCATCCGAGAGGTGCCGTGCCGACGATTAAAGGCCCAGATTTCCCTGGGCTCAAGACAGTCCGAGCCAAACGGGCCCATATCAGTCACGGTGAGCGTACATGCACGGCCCAGTCCACCTGACAGGAGACCGCCGCCGCCCAGAAACCCAACCCAAGTCACGCAGACCTCTCCGCCGCTATGGAGTCACATAGAGCCGACACTTCTTCCCCTCCTGGCCGGCCGGCCGGCGGCCGGACTGCGGCACCGCTCCTGATCGCGTAACTCGTAAGTAAAGCCCCTCCTGCACAACCCAGCCTCGTCTCGTCTGCTGGTGGCGTGGCATGGTGCTGCTGCTGCTCAGGGACCTGATTGAATTGTATGGTGCGTGCAGAATCGTACTCACCCTTAAAATAGTTTTTTGGAAGAGTAAAGCACATTGGCACTTTGGCAGTGGATTTGTTGGGTTGTCTAGCCTAGTTCGGTAGTCCTCCGAGCTATTTATCTACGTCTTCACTCTAGTCGTCCAGACGTCTCTGATTAGTATTGATCTGTTTAATTTCGCCCCGTTCGGCTTACTTCAAATCCGGCTTCAAATCCGGCTTGTTCGACTTTTTTTTTTCAACCGGAACAGTATTTTTTTCTCACAACATTTTAGCTAGAACAGTATTTTTCAGCCAAGATTCAGCAAGCCGAACGGCGCCAGCGTCCATGTTACTGAATTTTCACAATTAATCGTTCATATCATCATTAATCACACGTAAAAGTAAAACTCAATAGGACCCATAGATGGCTGGTAGGAATGCAGCCAAAAAATCTACATTCCAAAAACAATAATAAGGCCTTGTTTAGATGTATACGAATTCACATCAATCCACGTGTATTGGAGTGAATTGAAGTATAAATTAACTAAATTCCACCCTAATCTAACCCAACACGTGAATTGAGGTGAACCCGACGACATCCAAAACCTAAAGTGTATTGTAAAACCAAAGTCGAAAATGGGATGTGAACCCAGGACTTTGGTGGTGGCCAATTAAATGGAGAAGAGGGAGAAAGTCAAGAGTTCAAACACTGTAGTAATCCATTCAATGTCTTCCTATGTAACAGGGGAATCACTTTCAGGCTTTCAGCTGATCAGCCTGTTCGCTTGTTGGTTTCAACCAGGACTTATCAGCCAGCCAATAGTTTTTTCCTCTAACAACAAACCAGTACTAGCCGAACTTATCAGCCTAAAAACTAACCAGCGAGCAGGCTCAATGTAAGAAGTGAAAAACAAGCAAGAAAGTGAATAACAGAGAACTCTCATTCCTCTCTCATTGTGTCCCTCTGTTCTTGTGCTTGTGATTGTGTGCCTAGAACTCGATTTCTCAATAAAGTGCACCAACTTTCCCTAATTTTGTTTGGTGATTGTTTCTAGGCCAGTTTTTGACTATCGAATTGTAAAATGGATTTCATTATTGTGCTTCTCTTGCCGAGATTAACAGGGTCCCTCCCTCCCGAGCATTCTTTGGCTCAAGCCTGTCGAATCTGGTCAGGACGATTCATGAAAACTGATTAGATCGGTGTTGCAAGGAGCTCCCCTGTCGTCAGAATATCATCGGCAGTCTTCCGAGGGGTTCTCCACGAAGGTAGATTGATCGATAGAGCAGCGCGTGATCAAAAACAAGAATGCAACAGAGACACACGAGTTATACAAGTTCAGGCCGTCAGTATGACGTAATACCTTACTCATGTGGTCTGTTGGTTTGTATTAGCTATCGTATGATATGCCGTGATTTTGAAGGGGGTCCCTGCCCGCCTTATATAGTCCGGGGGAAGGGTTACAAGTCAGTTAGATCTGAGAGATAACCGGAAAGTAATAACAGATTACAAGAATCATGGGACCATACGTGTCCTAACAGATCTCGTAGTATCTTCAGGATATCTTTCCCATGTCTTGCGGGAGGCGCCGAGCAGAATCGTGCCCCGCAAGGCTTCGTCTCGTGGGCTGGGCCGCCCCTGGGGGCGCAACCCATGTGGTCTGCCGTGGGTATCCGGGGTCGTACCCCCCACAGCTAGTCCCCGAGCATCTTGTACCGTTGTGCAACGCCGTCTTGAGCTTGTCCGAGCAGGTGCGAACCAAAGCCGAGCAGTCCAAACTCATGGTTCGACCACCGTGACGAGTCGCCGAGCAGTTGTGAGCAGTTGCCGAGCAGCGTGCACCATCGCCGAGCAGCGTGAACCGTAGCCGAGCAATGTATCCCACGTATGGCTTGCCACAAGGGTGTAAGGAGCTCAAGTTCAGAATTGAAAATTTCTTCCAAGTGGACCAAGTGTGCCCACTTAGAGTCCGACCACGAGGAAAGGAGATAATCGTCTTCGGCTTCCAGAGGCACGGAGTCTTCGAAAAAAAAACAAGCACATTCACGAGCAAACAGCCAGTCCCCGGGCGTAGCCCAAAAATGAGATAAAGCACATTCACCGCAAGGTGAAGTGTGCCCACTTTGTCCCCGAGGCTGACAGTAGGTGACACAGTCACGTGGTGTTAGGGTCAAAAACAGAGCAACAATTACAGACCAGCCGAGCAGGCAGCCAGTCCCCGAGCTCAATAAATGGTGAAGAAGTTGGCGATTATTCGGCAGATAACAACTGACGGCGACGATAAATGCGCGACATGGGTCGCAGTTACATGGAGGCCCAGATAACGGCCCATATGCTGCATCGGAGAAATCGGACCGGCGCATATCGTAGGAACGGTTTCCCAAAAACCCTCGGCCGTGACATAGTTGATGAAGTGCTTTATAACTGCGCCGCCACACCCCACGCCCCCCACCTTTGCCATTCTGTCGTATCATCTTCCTTCTCCGCTCTTGCGCTTCCCAATCCGCATCGACATGCGCATCCACCTTCATTCTCAAACCAGATCTGAGAGAATGGCGCCGAGCAAGGGAGCTACGAAGCCGAGGAAAGAGGCCGTCGGAGCCAGCCGCGATGAGGAGTGGGTGCCGTCGAAGATGGGGGAGGCGAAGCTCAACAGAATGGTGGCAGCAGGCGTTCTTCCAGACCGCGTCACCGCCGGATGGCGGCCAGCCCGCGGTGAGCCCTTCCCGACACCTCACACTGATGAAGCTGTAGTATTTGAGGATTATTTCTGGCGAGGATTGAGGTTTCCTGTTCACCCCTTCCTGAGGGACTTGCTGGAGTTCTGGGCGATTAGACAATGCAATCTACATCCAAACACCATACTGCACGTCTCAGTCTTTATCCATTTCTGTGAGGCGTTTCTGGGGATTCTTCCACATTTCAATCTCTTTAGACACCTTTTCTGTTTGAAGAAGAAAGGCGGTAGTGGTTCCAAAGTGGTCGGTGGCGTGTACCTGTAGCTCAGGGATGGGATGACCAGCGAGTTCAACAATGTACCGCTAAACACTTCTCTGAAAGGTTGGAACGCCAGGTGGTTCTACATTAAACAGAGTCACCCGGTGATACGGTGCGACATCCACCACATCCCGGAGAGCCAGAGTAGCTGGTCAGAGAGACCAAACAGCGCTGACATGGAGCAAGTGAAGGAACTCCTTGATTTGATTAAAGGCATGGAGATTAGAGGAGAACTGGTAGCGGCAAGCTTCATAGTGCGCCACGTCCAGCCCTGCAAAGAGAGGGCCCACCCGGGCTTTGACTACACGGGTGATGACGATGGCACCCGGGAGATGACAGAACAACTGACGAAGAAAGAAGTAATAGCTCGGGCCACAGAGCTATTTTCTTCCAACGCCTCATTCAGCTGGCCAAAGCAAACGAAGGCCTTCAGTTGTATGATCCCGCGTCCTCAGGTAACCATATCAATGTACTTTGCTCATATTGCCTGACGGTTGCCAAACAGGAAACTGACTCACTCATTCGGAGATCCACTTGCAGGATAGGGTGGTGTACTTTTTGAGCATGCCAAGAGCCGACTGGCCACCAGCCGTCGATGCCCGACCACTAGCTCAACCTGAAGAAAGTTCCGTCAACATTTCCTCGGAGTCCAGAGGTGTTGACATTGATCAGGTGGAGAGTGCTCCCCCGGCATCGGAGAAAGTCCGGGGGAAGAGGCCAACGGCATACGAGCCGGCCCAGAAGAAGAGGAAGACATCGACTATCGCTCCCCGCAAATCAGGCAACATCTCACTTGGTGGTGACCAGACCACTCGAACGCGAAGAACCGCGGTGATCGAGTGGTCGGACGATGACGAAGTTCCAGTGTTCCCTCCACTGAGCACGAGGGAGCCTCCACGCAGCACGCGCGCACGTGATCAATCAAAGGTGGGTGAGGAAATCCCTGAACCGAAGATGAGGGAAATCCCTGAGCAGTAGGTGAGGAAAACTCCTGCACAAAAGACGATGGGAGTCCCAACGGAGCGAGCGACGGAAGTCCCCGAGCAACAAATGGAGGCGAACCCAGAGCAGCAGGCGGAGATGGGCCCAGAGCGACGAGCAGAACAGACATCGACCGAGGAGGAGCCGAGACCTCCCCAGCAGAGCTTGGGAGTCGACTCCACAGCTGTGCCTGGAGGCTCAGGCAGGCATCGCCGGTTCAAGAAGCTAAACCGGTAGACCAAACCGTAAGCATCCTTGTCTTGAAGTTATGTTGTTGTAGTTATTTAACTTTGGTGGTGACTAACGAACTATTTTGATGCAGTGCAAACCAAACTACGGATCCAACCCCGCCTATTCAGTCTGAACAGTAGCCAAAGCAGCACGCGGGAGAGCCGATTGCTGCTGTGAGCGGACTTGTCGGTGGCGAACAGTTAACGTCAACGGCGAACGATTTGGCGACAGCCCCCGAGGCGTTAGAGGTCATGGTCGGACCCGTCATCTGACCACCAAGCCCCCAGGTAGTGCCCCCAACTTCAGCAGAAGATGACAAGGTGGAGGAGATCGAGCGTGAAGAACCTCGAGCTCAATCTGTCCGAATCCTCCATAAACGCGGTGATGATATAGTAATTGTCGAGGAAGAGGACACCACCAGGGAGTTCAGAAGACTGGAGACCTCCCTTACTGGGGTGATGAAGCAAATCAAGGTTAGTGCTCCGTCTGGAAAGGTCATGGTTGATGTTTGGAACTGGATAACGACACTGTCATTGTGCCTTTGCAGGAGATAACTCGGGTGGCCGAGCAGCGCCGCTAGCTGATAAAGCGAATGGAACCCCTTGCTGAGGAGAATGAAAAGCTCAAGGAGGCGATGAACCTCTTAGAAAGAAATATCCAGAGGGCCCAACGCAAACGAGACCTTGCAAAGTCCAACGCGCGAGACCTGGAATACCAGAAGGGGGTCCTGACCGAAAAGCTGGCTGCTGTGTCCGAGCAGCTGCGGAGCCATTCCAACCAACTGGCCGTTGTCTCTGGGCAACTGAAGAGTACCTTCGAGCAACTAGAGAAGGAATCCGATCAGCTTAGGAGTGTATCCGAGCAGAAAACAGGTTCGGTATATCGGCGAATGTACTTTTGAATTCCTGAACAGCCTCATTTTCGGTGATAACTGCTGCGTTTGTAGAGCAAGACGCCGAGCTCGGCCAACTGCGCTAGGCCATCGATCAGCTTCGCCAGGAGAAGGCAAAGGAAACGGAGCGGGTAGACAAACTGGCTGAAGAGCTGAAAGGTGAATTCCTCCTGGTCGGAATTACTGTTGAAGTAGCTTTCTTGTATGATGGAACATTGTAACGCTTGCAGGCTATCGTCATAAAGCCAAGGCATAGTTTGACGTGCTGGTGCAGGAGGCCAAGATCCAAAAGGAGAACTTCGATGCTGTAGTTGCCGCAATTAAGCCGGTGCTTGACTACGTCGACCTAGAGACGGACACTCAACCCGATGGCAGGCGACAATGTTCAGACACCATCATCTAGAGGTGCAAGGCAACCTAGGAGAACTTCAAGATCTTCAACCGCGACGCCATTGTGTCCGTCGCTACTCATGTCCTCGCTGTTGTTCGGTCCCATTATCCAAGCATCGACCTTCAGTCGATAAGAGGTGGGTTCGCCGAAGGACTGAGCGATGCGGAGACCCAGCAGCTGGAGGATGAAGTGGAGGATGTAGCGAAGACGCTAGCTGGTGATATAGATCTGTTCGGTGAGACGGATGGTAATTTTGGAGCCTAGTAATCTGCTCATAGATTATCAACTGTAAAATTTTGACAGTGTAGTTAGAGCGCGCGAAAGCGCAAAGAACAATTGCATATATGTATAAATGTTGCAAGGTGCATGTTTATCCAGTTTGCTGGTATTTTGGTGAAAAGGTCTTCATAGTGTTAACCATGGCGCAATTATACACATTATAAATAGCGCCCGAGCAGTTGGTTCGTTACTGACCCCTATGGCCTTGGCTAGCCCATAGTCCATAACGTCGAGCGCAGAGCTCATGCACGTGTAGGAGGAATAGGCGTGACCCAGGAACCACAGCCGACCACCCATGACGTAGAGCGTGGAGCCCATGGCACATGTAGGGAGAGATCGGAGACTGGGTCTTCTTCATAGAGAACAGTGCGAAATGTGTGCTGCTCGGCAATTGTTAAAATAACTTGGAGATAGAGGTACTATAAGCAACGACCGAGCAATAAGTTCTGATCTGAGCTCTCGGCCTTGGATAGCCCATAATCCATAACGTCGAGCGCGGAGCCCATGCACGTGAAGGAAAAACAGGCGTGACCAAGGAATCACAGCCGACCACCCATAACGCAGAGCGCGGAACCCGTGGCACGTGTAGGGAGAGATCGGAGACTGGGTCTTCTCCAAAGAGAACAGAAAAGAAAGTAGGCTTCTCGCTGATCGGTGAAATATCTTGGAGGTTTACAGCAAATTGTTCGGCGGTTTGGAGAAAACATGTGGCGAGACACGTTGGCGATTTGGAGGAGACGTGTTTGGTGATTTGGAGAAAGCTTATTCGGCGATTTCGGAGAGACCCATTCGGCGATTTGGAGAAAACGTTCGACAATTTTGGAGATTTGGAGAAAACTTATTCGGTGAAATCATGGTCGGCGGTTTGGAGAAACCGTTCGGCGATTTTGGAGAAAACCATTCGGCGATTTTGTATTGGAGCTCGTTATGGAGTATCGTAATGCTTGGAGACCGTATGTGGAGATTGAGAAGTAATGGAGAAAAAATTGAGACAAATTATGGAGACCAAAACTTTATTTATCATAAAGTGGAGAGTACATATCTGGAGCGTTTCAAGGATAGAAACGTATAAGGTGCTCGATGTGCCATGAGTTCGGAACATCGATCCCATCTAAGTCACATAGGCAATAAGAGCCTGGCCGGGTGACCTCTTTGACGACATCGCCGGTGGTGAATGAACGACCTTTTACGTTGCGGTTATAGTATCTCCGCAAGCCTTCTAGGTATTTGGCTGTGCGGACGCATGTTGTGACGCGCCCAATTTATACAAGATGTGTTGCGCTAACACGTTCCTCTCACTCCATATATCGGACGCCCTCTCGGTAAATCAACATCACAACAAATCGGCGTGATTAAGCAAATACACATCACATGCTCTTCATTATAGTTTTCCACCCTAGGTGCTCGTTTTCAAAGGCAACATCCATTGCGATAGTGACGGCCTCCGAGCATATAGATGAGAATAAATAAAAAATTTGGAGACACACCAATGTTGCGACTAGCTTGAGTGCGCATGACTTCCCCAAACCAAAACAATGACACCAAGGTAATTCCTTTAGCCACTTGTTTCCTAAAAGCATAAGCTATCATGATGCTTTTCTTCTTTGATATAGCCTCTCTTTTTGCAATCACTTGGCGTCAAGGATCACGCCGTTTGACTAATAATTACTCGACACTGGCCGTTGGCTCTTGGATGGGCAACAGAGGCGATTTATTCCTTACACAAACCTCACTTAACGGAGATGCACCGGTCTTCGCAGAAGTCCCAAAATGATGGCTTTGGTATCAGCGTGGTTCCGAGGTCGGTGATGATCTGCTGTTCGGGAGACCGAATCTATGGATAATGTCTTGAAGGGGGCTCTTAATTGCTTTCTTTGTGGTAGCCGAGACAAGCGGTTTTGTACTTTCGATCCACTTGGAGAATTTGTCGATGGCGGCGTAGATGTACCGAGGGTAAAATCCACAGGCAAGGCGGCTTAAAACGGTTTCCCTATCATATCCAAATTGACATTAGGAGACTTAAGAAAGGCCGAAGTTGGGATGGTCTACGGTTCTTGTCCTAACATGCTTAGTGTATTTGATTGGCATCAAAATTGCTTCGGTTTGGCAACCCTCGCATCGTCGAACGAGGTCTTCAAGTGATCGAAAGATGGCACATCACAAAATAGCAAGCCAATAAAAACACCTGCGATGCTTAACTTAAACATCACACAAAAGCTTTGACACAAGTTTGACCAAGTGGGTTCTCAAGGCATACGTCACACTTAACAAGCAAGCGTGATTGCCCACAGCAAACAGAGTGGATTTGGAGAAAGTAGCTTCACTACCTTCGTCTTGGATGATGCATGATTCTGTTAACTAAGATATCCCTTCCTTGGCGCTCTTCCTCATCAGTATATCTTCTACCAGCTAGATGTAATGCTTACTTGTATAAACGAATGAGGCGTTCGAAAAACTTTTAAGGTCTTGTCGGCAAGGGTACTTGCAAATTGTAATTGGTGAGGTATTTGATGAAACCTGCTTCCTCCAATCGACTTAATTTATTTTAGACCGCGAAGGTACCACAAGTACCAACCGCAAGTTCTAAAGCAAGTAGGAGGAACCTCTTCAACTCCCTTGACTTCTTTAATGGATGGCGCATTTGGAGATCTTGAACGAAGACTATTTTACCGGGAACTAAAACATGCCATATTATAGGCATAGAGAAGAACCTATCTTTGAGATTTACTATGAATTTGGTCTGCAAAATAATTGGTTGGTTTTGATCTCGTACCACGTGGTGGTATTCGATTCTTGCAGTCCGTAGAATTTCCCTTCAAGCTTCCACGATTTCAATGGTGCGGAGGAGATGTCGTTCATCTTCTCGGACATTACTGGGACCAATCTTTGTTGAGTTGGTTGATAACCAGCTTGAGTCCCCGTACACCATGAGGCGTTTGACGCTTGAGCTCGATGGCTATAAGGAGACCATGGAGACATGCTTCGTATTCCGCGGCATTGTTGGAGGCCGGAAAGTGTATGCGGAGAACATACCGGAGTTTATCCTTAGTCGGCGTAATGAGCAGAATGCCCGTACCAAGCACCGTTGATGTTAAGGGCACCGTCGAAATACATCACCCGATTGCTTTCGGGGCAAGTGGCGGCAATAGGTTCTTGGATCTCGGTCCACTCTGATGAAATCAGCAAAGCGCTGTGACTTAATGGTAGGTGCGCTTACAATTCGATGGAGTAAGTGCCGAGCTCAACAAGCCCACTTAATGACGTGGTAACAAACTCAAAAATTGGCCTCTTTGTTGCGGAGAATGTCCCCAAAGGGAACTTCGGTGACCACGGTGATCTTGTAATACTACTTCCAAGTAGTGTGAGCTTGTTCGTGACATAATCATTTAATTGCATACTGGTATAGCTATTTTTGTACCGAGGATAACGAGTTTTGGGCTCATTAAGTACCTCTAGAGTCATTTGATGAAGTAGACCGAACGTTGCACTTGTCATTTTGTAGCGCGTTCGATTCCTCGCGTTCAACGACAATAGCATATATCTTTGGCGGCGCGACCTTGAAGTGGCGGCGATGTAGATCAATGAGTTTCATCGGTCATCGCGCGGAAATCATGATCGGAGGTTTTGTTAAGAACAACTTGAGCTGCTCTTCATTAAGTTTTCGAAAATGCTCGCTCTCCTCCTCGACCGAGGAAAAGCGCTCGGTGGCCTTAAGGAGCTCGAAGAAAGGTAGCCCTTTTTTTCACCGAGGCGCGAGATGGCGCTTAAAGCAGACCATGCGACTGTAAAATCAGATATCCTAGACGCATGTCGGTCGTTTCATGTTGGTAATGGTGGAGACTTTGTTAGGGTTAGGTTCGATGCCACGATGATGATGATGATGTAGCGGCAAAGAAGATATCTGGGATGGAACTCCAAAGATGCACTTTGAAGGGTTCAGCTTCCACCGGTACTGTTCAGGTTGGAGAAAGTTTCTTCAAGGTCGGCGATAAGGTTGTCGGTGGTCTTGGTCTTGACAACCATGTCATCGATGTAGGCTTCGACGTTGCGGCTGATCTGTTGGTCGAGGCACATCTGGATGGCCCTTTGATAGGTCGCCCCGGCGTTCTTGAGTCCAAAGGACATAATGGTGTAGCAGTATGCATCGAAAGGCGTAAGCTTGCAGTGGCGTAAGCTTGCAGCCACCACTGGTTGGGTTCATCCTTCCTTCATAGGGCTCGACCCCAATGATTATAAAGCCACGTGGCCACTGGAGTGTTCGGAGTGCCCTAGTGAATTCTAGAGGTCCTTCGGGGTTGCCGGCTCCATCGTCTGCAGCGTTGCCGGCGGTGATCGGTTCCAGAGCTGAGTTCGGGTTACCGTACTCTTGCTCGTACTGCTGGCGGCGGCGCACTTCTTCGTGGCGAGTGAAATGACGTTGATCGATATGCCGTCGTGCATCCCGAAGATTACTGAGGTGCACTCGAGCGTCCTATTCGACCTCCTGATCATGCTGGCGATGGTGCTCGGCGCGGTGGCCCCCCGCTCCACCCTGGAAGGGCAGTGACTGGTCGGCGAAACAACTTTGGCTAGGGCAACGATTGAATCTTAGCGCAGCTGATCGATGAATCATGCTTGTCGAGCACGAAGGTCTTTGATCCTAGCGGATCTCGTTGACCTAGCAGTGCACCGCTTTGAGCATGGCGACGACCTTGGCAAGCTCGGGCATCTGCGGGAGGCAGACGAGCTCGTTGGCGGCCACCGCCAGATTGGTGCTTGGAGTCTTGAAGACATCGTGGTCGTCAATGCGGAGAAACTCTTTGTCGAGGTTGTGGTGGAGCGGCCTTCCTTGCGAGTTGAATTGGTTGTCACGAGCGGCCTCGGCCATCGCAAGGGCGCGCTCGTTTTCACGACGTTGCGCGCGGTTGACGTTCCTGTTTTCACGAGCGGCGCGTTCCTCATCGGTTTCGCCGTTCCGAGGGGGGCTGTCGATGCTGACGTTTAAGATCGCGCCACCCCGGAAAGGCGGGAGAGGGGGTTGCTCGGTGAAGGTTTCGGCGAGGGTCTCCGTGGAGCCCTGAGATTCGGAGTTCGGACTTTCCTCCAAGATGGTTTGGAGGGATGCTCTGGGGCATCGGCTGGCGTGCATCATGTTGACCGTCGACGGGAACTGGTCGGCGATCTGGTCGGCGAGAGGATGGATATCCTCCACCTGGTCGGCGAATTTGCCCCTCAGGGCATCTTGGTATGTAGCGGCGGTGTTGGCGAGCCCAAAAGGTAGGGTCGTAACCCCCGAAGTTTGCCGAGCAGCTTCTGATGGATTCGGATCAGAGAGTGGTCGGCCCTGAACGAAAGTGTGTAGAGCCAACTCGGCAACGGAGAGGCAATCAGTGAGCTTTAGACCGACCCGATCGATGGATTTGATCAGATCGTCGTTGTTAATGTGCCTCTCTGGTAACGGGAAGCAAACAGCGAGTCGTTGACGAAGGCAACCTCGGAAGTGGATCCAAAATCGGATCTGCAGTTGCAGGTGCGGGGGTGGTCGGCACAGAACGGATCTGCACTGGCTCAAGGAGCTCTCCGACTCCGTTAGCGTTGATGACCCACGAGATGGATCCGACCGTGAAGATCTGGCCGGGCTGCGGGAGGGACGAAGAGCTGCGGAAAAAGCCATCTTGTTCGACAAGGAAACAGCACGCACACCCCTACCTGGGGCGCCAACTGTCGACAGAATATTGTCGGCAGTCCTCCGAAGGGTTCCCCACGAAGATAGATTGATCGGCAGAGGAGCGCGTGATCAAGAACAAGAAGGCAACAGAGACACACGAATTATACAAGTTTAGGCCGTCAATATGACGTAATACCTTACTCCTGTGGTCTGTTGGTTTGAATTAGCTATCGTATGATATGCCGTGATTTTGGAGGGGGTCCCTGCCCGCCTTATATAGTCCAGGGGGGTAGGGTTACAAGTCGGTTAGATCTGAGAGATAACCGGAAAGTAATAACATATTACAAGAATCATGGGACCATACATATCCTAACAGATCTCGTAGTATCTTCAGGATATCTTTCCCATGTCTTGCGGAAGGCGCCGAGCATAATCGTGCCCCGCAAGGTTTCAAATCTCGTCGCTGGGCTGGGCAGCGTAACCCCCGGACGTGCTCATGAGGTAGCATGTTTTGGCGTCAACCGTAGTGGCATCTAGGTTCCATTTTGACCTATATATTTTGATCCTTGAAAGTATTGATTTACATATTTTGGTCTCTAAACTTGTTAAGGTATTTTTATCTTCATTCCTACCAGCCATCTATGGGAAATTAAACAGACCATTATTGTAGATTCAAAGGACATCACTAGGACAACATAATGTTAAGGCCATAGAGTTTAGCTCTTTTGAGAACTGAAGATGAAGATAGGTTAGGTTAAATGCCATTCTATCCTCTAAGGTGGAAAAACAAAAATGAATGACAAAGCAACTGAAGCCCGCAGTTTTCCTGTTTCCTGTGTTTTTACTGTGAAAACAAACATTTTCATGTGAAATTTTCGAGTTCCAAAGGATCTAATACTAGAACTAGAATATCTTGGAAGCAAAATGCTATTCTTTCTATGGTCTAAGGTGGAGAAAAAAAACATATAACAAAGCCAACAGATACTAGAACTAGAATATCTTGGAAGTAAAATGCTATTCTTTCTATGGTCTAAGGTGGAGAAAAAAACATAACAAAGCCAACAGATACTATAGAACTAGAATATCTTGGAAATAAAATGCACATACAGAAATGACAAGATCTGAGCAGTATCATTAGATTAGGAACAAACTAGCTAGATCATGCAAATTATTCAAACATGTAGGAATCAGCATTCCATCTGTCGGGTTACGCATACAACCACACAAAAGCAAAAGCACACCACCACATTGTGGAGCAGCACCTAAAGCATAGTTCATGCACGGAAGCATAGGCGCATAGATAGTAACAAAATAATTAAGCATGGCCTCCTTACAGCTCATGCATGCGGCACACAACATTAGATAGCTAGCCGTCTTCAGTACTTCAGACACCTAGAACCATTAGTCCTTTAGCTAGGTCGTGGTGCGAAATGGAAGCGATGCTGGTGGCTAGCCAAGCCGGTAGAGCCCGCCATCATTGATGAAATGGCCGTCCATGTAGAAGGCGTTGGTCGTGTGGTACCCGTCCATCATCAGGTGGTGCATTTCCTCAGACGGCTTCCAGTGCCGCTTCCGCTGGTTGATGAACCAGTTGTTGATCTGCTTCAGGTCAAGCCCGGTAGACTCGGCCAGTGCCACCTTCTGAGTCTCCTGCTCACCCATGTGAAGAGTTAATACATATCCAATAGGGAAAGGCAGGCTATGCCGTATACAAAACATCCAACAAAATAAAGATATAAAAGAAGTTTATTGTAAGCTCCTGGACTTAATGCTTGTTTCACTTAGAACCCTGAACTTGAAAATTGCATATTAGGATCTTCACTTATATAAGTATCAACACATACTTCAGAGGACTATAATTTTCTGTTCAGCCATGTAGTTCCCAAGTGAAACCAATGGAAACTCTTTAATCTGTATCTGAGAGAAGGCTTTATATTTCAGATAAATTTAGTTGCTTAAAATTAATGGTATTTAGCAAGACCGCTGTTTTCAACAGGATCAAGGTTACATACCTTTTATGGTCCCTTGCGGGAGGGATTTTCTTGAAGCCCCTATTTGTTGTGCAACTATCTAATGTGTAATAGCTCTCCTGTGTTTTCTTAAACTCCTCGCAGCTTAGGCTGTGGGGAGTATCGCTCTGCATGCATGTAATGACTGTTGCTTCTTTCTCCTTATTATAAATCAAAGCTGGGAAACCAGATCTTTCAAAAAAAAATACCGATAATCGCCCGCCACTCCCTCATCAATAGTAGACTCTGGCATATTTTGACTCACTTATTACATGCTAATATGCAAATTAGGGAACAGACAACCATGGGAGATCAAAGACCCATATCTAGCTTAGATTTGCCAAATGTGTTTTATGCATGCTTCCCCTTGAATTACCATGTGCAATCAGTACTAACATTGGATTTTTACTGGCTATAAAAAGCTCATGAAGACTTGGCGTCAAAATCATATGTTGCCAACAATTTTTAAAATGGACAAATAAAAAGAAGACGTACTGAGGGGTAAGGCCATTTGTAGTGCAGATCCCACCAGCTAAGGAGCTGCTGGCGAGCCTCCTTAGGGAGCTTCCCTTTCTTCTTCTTCTTTGACAGTTCTTGCTTGAGCGAGCTTAGATAGCCACTGTATTTCTTCAGGAGATGGTGCTTGAGCTCTTGGTCTACACCATGCACATCAACTTCAGGGAGCTCTGTCTCTCCTCCGCTACCTTCTTGATCCTCCTCAGAAGAGCCTTCAAGCATAATAGATAGAACTGTTAGCTAACAAAAGAAGTGATCAAGCAGCATATTCATAGCCAGATTAGAAAACATTTGGCTGGCAAAACACAAGTACTGAACTTATTTACTAAGAGTCTAAAATAAATGTTCCATACAAGCAAAGCAATAAACAGTAATTTTCATGTGCCATAGTTAAACAAGTGAACTTAATTACTATTTTATGAATGTGAAGTGTGATGATCTAAGGTAAGTAGCACAGCAATCTGATTCTATACAAAACAAACATCATCCAACTCCCGCGTGACATCAGTCTTGGGAATTTACATTGGGCTATTGTCCCCCCAATCAATCTAACATCTCCAGTATACCCATTGAAGTACAGATATCACGGACATGTGCATTTGCACTATTTTAGTTTGTGAACCTAGTGTATTCCAAAGACGAATATAAAAAGTATGGATGTTTCTGCACATATTACTTTGCTTGCATGATATTTTGATCATTTTTATATTGTGGGTAAAATATTATATTGCAACTGTATGTGCACACCATGTTCTTTTCCCAACAGTCAACACTGCATTTGTTTTTCTATATTAGCATCTTAATATTTAACTTATGCTTTTCAGAACAGGCATAAATGACCCCTGTACACTTTTCGTTTTGCCAATTATCAATATCCATCTTGAAGGCAACATATTTGGAAGCAATATAGAAATAAGCAAAGGAACACAGGTTTAAGACTTGAATAAAATGTTTGCCTATGTAAGAGCACCCTAACATATATGGGAAAATGAAGTATGTTCTCCAATATTAAGTTATAATTTTTTGCTTTAAGAAAACAACTCTGCTCTTGTTGTTTCAACACATCCGTTGCCTAGCCCAGGAGCACAGGTAAAGGGGGGCTGTGATAAGCTTGGCAAGCTACTGCAAAACCCTGCCGTGCATACTAAAATCAAACACTTAGTTATCTTTATATAATGTCAAGAGCCAGGATGTCAACCTTCTTTTAGTTTCATATCATACACCACAGTGGTCGGACCTTGTGCTACTCAGTCCTGTGCATACCTACCATGACCATGGGTCAACCACGGTTTGTCATTTGTGAGCATGCTACTATGCAGGACTATTTAGCCTGGAATGTTGAGAAAATATCTGATATGTTTGAAAAAAAAGAGTAACATGACCTTCTTTAACTGTATAAATATCTTTTTATTGCTCCACGAAACCAACATTCATATATATATTTTTGTATAAAGGAAATAAATATTTTGTGTTTGTGCATTCTGACAGAAGCAACAGTGAAAAATATTATTTTATTTAGAAAATGACTTTTGAGCATGTGACACGACATGAGACTCTGTTCGTCATGCTGTTAATTGGGATAAATTAAAGCAGTGTGAGGTCACGACTGACACATATATAGTAACAGTAAATTACCATAATTATTTAATTTTAATGTCAATCAAAACTTATGCCAAATGTGTGCGGTTGTCTTTGAAATGAAGAAAGAACCATTTGCTCACTAAAACATCATTAGACAATGGATGTAGAAACCCATGAAATTGTTTTGGGGTGCCACGGGAATAAGACAAGAACTTTGTGGAAATATTTGGATGGCCTTGTAGAAAACGTGGAAAACCAAAAATAAAATGAAGAGCATCACAGCTTGTACATGTTACAGCAGTCTAAAAAACTTCTGGAAAAGATTTCATGATACACTTACAAAATAGTATTGCCAAAGGAACCCTTAGGAGTTGTTCCATGGTCATTCTAAATGCTTTTCAAATATTTTCCTAGTGTTTCATTTCAATACTTTTAAAGCCCTTGATTCCTTTTCCTTGTTCCTGACAGCAGGGTTTTAAGGTAAATAATGTTCTATATTTTAAATTTATTAATGGTTTGTGGAAGATATTATCAAACAATTCCAATATTACAGAAAATGAAAAGAAGAAGATGGTATGTGATAAAGAACTCTAATCACAACATTTTATGTGATACTGAATATTGAGATAAACAGAATTGAAATCCATGAAAATGATAAAACCAACAGCAGAAGTGACGAGAATCAGAATCCGGTCAATCTCAAAAAGAAAATAAAAATGAATGCACCTGACTCCAATAACCAAGAATACAAACATGCACGAGATGCAAATCAAATGGAAGATTTCACACAGATGGAAGTGCCAGATTGTTCCTTTCCTCCAGTCGCGTTGTCTTTTCCACTGGTGTTCCAGTGCAAAATCCGTCGGTTCTTTATCATCCATTTGTTTTATGTTGCTTGCTTCTGGTATCTTTTTTGGTCTTACCTCGAGACAAATGGAAACTCGTGATATCTGTGTCCCTGCTTTTGCATGACCTTGAAAGAGTGCATGCAACCAAGAATCTTGGAGTACATGGGCAACATCAGTCAGAAAACGCAGTGTTGTTTTGCAATTAATAATTCAATAGTTTGTCTGTGGCCCTCATAACCAAAATAGATTGTATTATGCATATTTAAGAAAATAATGCATGAGGTCTACAAATAGTTTCTTTCAGAAAAAAAAGGAGTCTACCGAGAAGGTCAAAGAACAGTTGGAGCTGAGAAGAAATCTGAGTTGACAGCTGAAAAATACAAACGCAGGTGAACTTGGACTCGCCTCGGAAGGCATCCAATGTTCCTTGACCGTCATTATTTATGTGAGGGAATGCACAGGGGGAAGTCTGTCACAAAATACAGGGCCATAGAAGTACTAGTAGACGCACATATAATAATATAAGCCTAGCAGATCTCACATCCATTGCAAGAGAGATCTCACATCAAATAATGGGGGCCGTTCAGCGTTCATGCGCCAAACTGTTTCTATGGTTCTCGAGGCACACAGACCATTTTGTCCACTTCACTGCATGGACCGGTCCCGCATATGATGCTCCATTCACTCATCTGCCTGCCTATGCATCTCTGAACATTCAATTTTTGCAGCGTTTCTTGGCTTCCTAGGCCATTTTTGCAGCATTCTACGACATCAGATGGCAGCTTCTTCGCTAACATGCTCCAATAATGAAGTGATTGTGTGTGTTGCTGTCGTACTAGCCAAGTAGCCAGTGCTCCAGAACCGAAGTGAAAAACTCTGGGCTGGGAGTAACTGGTAGCACGAGTAGTTACTATAGCCTCGTCATAGATCATTAGAAAGGCCCTGCCATGGATCGTCTCGATCCACCTGATGTGTTCATTTAAAATTAGCAAAGACTACTCAGAAGCTGATGGCCAGGTGTTCATTTAAAATTAGGGCCTTGTTTAGATTGGGGTTAGGAATCAGTATTTGACACTGTAGCATTTTCGTTTGTATTTAACAATTATTGTCCAATCATGGCCTAACTAGGCTCAAAATATTCGTCTCGTAATTTACAATCAAACTGTATAATTAGTTATTTTTTTATCTACATTTAATACTCCGTGCATGTGTCCAAAGATTTGATGTGTTTAGATTGCAAGTTTTTTCACTCTCTCTCCATCACATCAAATCTTTTGACACATGCATGGAGTATTAAATATAAATAAAAAAATAATTAATTACATAGTTTGATTATAAATTACGAGACGAATCTTTTGAGCCTAGTAAAGCCATGATTAGACAATAATTGTCAAATACAAACGAAAATGTTCAGTGTCAAATACCGATTCCTAATCCCAATCTAAACAAGACCTAAACGAGGCCTAGCAAAGACTACTCAGAAGCTGATGGCCAGATCTGTGTCCTGTGCTGGGAACGCATCATGCACAACAAGAACATCTCTTGAGGGGGAGAAAGATGACAAGAATGTTCTGGCTAGCTTGCGTGACAGATGGGGGATGACTCCCCATCTCTCTCTCTCTCTCTCTCTCTCTCTCTCTCTCTCTCGGTTTCCCCCTCTCACTCCTTTCATTCACACCACTATACGTGTGTGTACTCGTGTTTCACTGACATACGCCAGTGAGACTCCTCGGCCATGGACTGTTGCTTGCACAATGCCACAGCACGCCGTACTGTTGCCCTTCCCCAAACCCTAGAACAAGGTAAGGGCTCCGTAATTCCCTGGGGTTCCCATCATGGGAAAAGATGGCTGCCTGAACCAGGAACTACTCGCAGAGGACACATGCAGCACATATTCCATTGGAAATGGAATCAATCAATGGACGACGACGAACAAGGCATCCATGAGAAGAACAGCCAAAGTTGTAGTACCAGTAATAGTAAATCACAGGTGATTTCATCCTAATCTCTATGCAGTATTACAGCAGAACGCAAGGAAGGAATGGGCCGGATGGAGTGTAGTATGAAAAGAATCAGAGCTCTCATGTGTGCTAGATTGAGCTGCACCGCTTCACATGTGTCACATGTGTGAGGACTATTCCTTTCCAGCAGAAGCAAAGATCGATGGAAGCCAGAGAGAAGAATCTCACAGATGCATGGCCAGGAAAAGCAAGCAGGGAGAAGATTCTTTTGGAAACCCTGATTAGGAATGCTGCCGCATTAAAACATGAAGCACAGAAAAGACATTCATCTGCGCTGCGCAGGTAGCTATACTCAAAACATGCATGCATAACAAGATGCTCTTAAAAAGGGAACTATATAGATGCCAAATTGCTGAGAAACCACATCAATTTTTTTTGTGTTTTTTAGATGCAAAAAATCAACAACATATGCTCAACCAAGAAAGAGGACAACAAGATGAACAAGAGGGCATGATAGATGGGCAAGGGCAACCAAGAGGACATGAAGATCTCAACAAGAAGGCATCACTGCATGAGGAGACAACCGATCTGATCCAAAAAATCATCTGATGTAAGAGGAACATGAGGTGCAGCAATTTCAGTACCAGAGGAAAGGATATTGCGCAGCGATCTTCCAGAGATGGAAAGCGAGTTGAGCTGCGACTCCACCCTTCGCATGAACTCCATCGCCTCCTGCAGCGGCCTCGTCAGCTCCTCCCTGAACTTCACCAGCATCTCGTGGTACGCCTCCTACGCGCAAATTAAAACCGAGTTGAAAACAACGACAAATAATGCCACCGTGCGTGAATAAACCTCGAGAACAAAACACAGAAAGATGTATTCTTTTGCAGAAAGGGGTCATTGACGGTTAGCTGATAGCTCACCATGAACTGGTCCAGCTCCGGCTCCGTCGCAGCGCCCAGGCCGCCGAGCGCCGTGCGCTGCCGCGCCTCCAGCTCCTGCGCCATCGCCGTCAGCCTCGCCGACACCTCCGGTGGTGCCCCCACCTGCAAACACCCACACGGCCGTTTGAGAAAGTTCTGAACACCGGATGCACATATCTACATGAGCAGCATGCATAAACTATAGTATGCTATGTAAAAGCAAGCAGAAAGTATATGCATGCGCCATGCTTGACATCAGATGTGGGGAAACTTCTCTAGCAGAACCGGAAGCAGGAGCGCTAGTGCGCTACTGTTAGACTGCTACTAGTACAAGGTCTTGCTTGCCTTCTTGCACTCGAGGTAGGCGGCGAGGAGCGAGTAGTAGTGTGGGTGCGAGATGATCTTGGCCTTGATGGCCTCGAGGTCGCCTGCGTAGGGAGACGACGACGAGGGCTCCTTCGCCTTGACGCACGCGTCGAGGAGGCCGCCGCCGTTGGCAAGCTGCAGCACCGGGTTGCCGCTAGCGCTGCTGTTCCCAGTGGCCGCCACCGTGTTCAGGGTGAGCGGCAGGCCTGCGCTCGGCGGTTGCTGCTGCGGCGGCGCAACGACGGCGCTGAGGGAGGATGCCCACGGGTGGTGGTGATGGTGGTGCTGGCCGTGGCCGTGGCTGTGGCTACTTGCGCCAACTCCAAAGTGGTGGGTGATCTCCTCCATGGGAGTGGGCGGATCTCCAGTGAAGTAGTGGTGCAGCGATCGAGCTCTCCGCCCACTGTCCCCGCGAGCTCCTGCGCAAACGCAAAAGGGCCGCCTGGAGGTGAGATGAAGTTCTTGGGGCGAGAGAAAGAGAAAAAGGGTTTGGGGAAGGAGAGGGAAGGGAGGAGGATGCCTCGAAGTACTATGCCTTCTCTCTCTATGCTATCATTAAGGGAGGGCGCGCGGCACAGTAGGGAAAAGGCTGGAGGCCAATGCAGCTGCCTTTGGAGAGAGGCAGTGCAGTAGCGTGGCGTGGTGGTTGTGGGGTTTCTTTTTCAGGTCAAATCAAAAGGCTTGAGGTGGATTTGCAGGGAGTTTCTATTTTCTACTCACTCTACTCTAAACTAATATAATTCTCATTTTCTTTTAAGTCAAACAATTTCAAATTTTATTAAAAGGCTTGATGAGCTGCCTTTAGAGAGAGACGTATAATCTAGAACAGTATCATGTTTTAGTATCTTAAATTTAATTAATTATAGATGAAAATATATCAATACTTATGATATTAAATAAATATCATTATATTAATTACGAAATGTATTTTCATAATAAATTGATTTGGAGTTATAAATATAAATATTATTCATTAGAAACTTGGTCAACTGTGAACTACTTTTTTTTTGGCACACAACCTATAGGCTCCGTTTGGCTTACCTTAAATCTAGCTTGTTCGGCTTCTTTTTTTAGTCGGAACAGTGTTTTTCTCTCACAACATTTTAGCTAGAATAGTGTTTTTCAACCAATTTCAATCAAGATTCAGCAAGCCAAACGGGGCGTTGCATGTTTTCTTAGACAGAGAGAGTAGCATGCAATAGCTAGCACACATAAGTTACTCTATCTATCCCCGAAAAAATACAATTCTAGCACAGTGCCATGGTTTAGCATCTTAAATTCGATCAATTATAGATAAAAAATTATCAATATTTATGATATCAAATAAATATAATTAGATTAATTACGAAATATATTTTTATAATAAATTACTTTGTAGCCATAAATGTGAATAATATTCACTAAAAATTTGATCCAACACGAACTACTTTTGGTGGCACGTAACACGTAGTTGTATTTTTTTATGAACGGATGAAGTATTTAGTTTAGTAAATATTGCTTCTTCCCATAAAAAGAGTTGTTAGGGATTTGTGCTGATCAAATTTTTTAAAATTTGACTAGGTTTATATAAAATATTAGCAACATTTGAATCTCCAAAATAAGTTAATTATAAAAATATATTCAATGGTATCTAATAATACTAATTATGTACTATATATATTAATATTTTCTAATATATATTTAATTAAAGTAAAAAATATTTGACTTGTCAGACAGTGAGAATGACAATTTTTTAAGGAAGAGAGGGAGTATAGAAAAGTGTTTAGGAGCCTGCCTTGGTGCTCAACGGGCTGGTGGCTGGTCTGCTAGTCCAGGCTCGAAAACAAAGTCGATGTTAGGGCGTGTTTGATTTCACTAGATGGCTTGCCTAGCCTTGCCTCACCTGGCTATCACGAGACACGAGAACGTTGCCCAGCCCTCTCAAGCTGGCAAGGCAAACCTCGCCTACACATACCTCAAGGTAGTTAGGCAATTAAAAAAAGTAGTGTTAGGCAAGACAATCAAAGGAGCAAGACTGTTCTATATCCTTGCTTAGCAAGATCAAACAATATCTGGCCAAAAAAAAAAACTAAGCATCCCCTTCGTGTCTGGAGTCACGTGGCAGCGTGTCTGAATTCCTATATGTATGTGAGTACAAATAAGTAAACATGATGTTTATGCTTTGCATGTCATGTGATATGGATGCATAAATGTGTTACACACAAATCATATGTACTAGTTATAGGTTAAGATTACCCAGGAATACTACTTAGTCATAGGTTAACATTACTTAGGGATACAAACATGTGTTGTCGACTGGTTAAGACAGATTGTCCATTTGGATGTCGCAGTCGTCCATCAGGTCGGGTAAACCATCTGTCTAGACTTAGCAAGAATTTTGCAAGTGTTAAAACACCCATGTTTGTACTAAAGAGTGTGTCAGACGAACTATCCATCAAGAGACAACGGTGTTCCTAGGTGAAATACGACTAAGTGTTGGGCGGACAGACTATTTGACAATGCGAGCGAACTATCGGCCTGACCTTGCAGACTATGACTAAGTGTACCCAACACCCTTCTCACCCCTTTTCGTTGTGCTTTTATCGTGCCCCGAAGTGAACAATTATAATACAAGCTTATCTTAATGTCTTGAAAGTATCTAAGAAGACATAGACATCTTCTCTACTCACTCATATCATTTACCCGTTGCTTGGTGTTGTAGGACAATTTTGATTATCAGCTAGTTCTCATCAATGGAAATTGATACCTTAGAATACTCTCGGATAAAAGCTACGTTGAAATCTGTGCGCTTGCAGATTTATTTGTCTGCCACATTAAGTGTCAACACTTGTGATAAATGGAAGTGGAAGACCTCGTTCTGTTACAACTCTCGATGTAATTTTCTTTTAGACCCTCGAGTCTTTTTTAGTGATGTTATAGATTTTTGTTATAAATATTATAATCCATCACTACCAATGACATCACATTTGTCGGTGTTTTCGGACCATCGACGAGTAAATTTGTATTTGCGTATCTGGCTCGGATGGTGTGTTTAGAGAACACAAAGGTTTATACTGGTTCGGGTGAAACGTCCCTACATCCAGTTCGCTGCTGCTCGTGTTACCAGCACTTGGTTTGTAATAGGGGTTACAAACATGTAAGAGAGAGGATCCCAAGTCTCTGGTAGAAGGAGTGAACGGGTGCTGAGAGCTCGCTTGTCGATTAGCCGTGTGCTCGTATCGTGCTCTTGTGTCAAGATCCCCCTTTCATGGGGCGTCTTGCTGTAAGGTCCTAATATGGCTAGAGTGAGTGAATAGCCTATTTAAGAATCTATAAATCAACTAGAGCAATTTGATTAGTATGACAAATAGTGAAATACAAACTTGCTCTAGCTCTACAAGGGTTACAAGCCACCTATCCAACAATTCTAGTTATTATAATCACTAGACACATAATTTGTTAAGTCACTACTCACTAAGAGCTCTCACACTTGCTACACTAAAGAGCTCTATAAGATGAACTAAAACTACAAAGCAAGCTCTCAATTTTAATTACACTAAAGAGCTTGCTACAACTAGTTTACGAGAATGTAAATCAGTTAGTAGAGTGATTATACCGCCATGTAAGGAGTGAACCAATCACAAGATGAATATCAATTCAATCATCGGGAGAACACCAAAGGGCAAGAGACAACCAATTTTTCTCCCGATGTTCACATGCTTGCCGACACGCTAATCCCCGTTGTGTCGACCAACACTTGGTGGTTCGGCGGCTAAGAGGTGTTGCACGAACCTCGTCCACACAATTGGACACCGCAAGAACCTACCCACAAGTGAGGTAACTCAATGACATTAGCAATCTACTAGAGTTACCTTTTAGCGCTCCGTCGGGGAAGGCACAAGACCCCTCACAATCACCGAGAGATGGCCACGAACAATCACCAACTCGTGCCAATCCTCCTCCGCTGCTCCAAGCCGTCTAGGTGGCGGCAACCACCAAGAGTAACAAGCGAATCCGGCAGCGAAACACGAACACCAAGTGCCTCTAGATGCAATCACTCAAGCAATGCACTTGGATTCTCTCCCAATCTCACAAAGATGATGAATCAATGATGAAGATAAGTGGGAGAACTTTGGCTAAGCTCACAAGGTTGCTATGTCAATGCAAATGACCAAGAGAGTGAGCTAGAGCCGGCCAAATGATATTTATAGACACCTCCAAACAATAGAGTCGTTGGCTCAATTATTGGGCTGACTGCGGGACGACCGGACGCGTAGGTCATGTGCACCAGACGCGTCCAGTGGGGGACTAGACGCGTCCGGTCGCTGCGTACGGTCGCAGCCTAACCGCCCAACGACTATCTCTGCACAGTAATACTACGTGATCGGACACGCTGTAAGAAACGACCGGACGCGAAAGACGCAGCGTTCGGTCGAGTCCAGAGAGCTCCCAGAGCCTCTCTAGGCCGACCGCACGTGTCCAGTCACCCCGGACCGGATGCGGGCGACGCAGCGTCCGGTCGAGTCCAGAGACCTCCTAGAGCCGCTCTGGGCCGACCGGACGCTCCCAGCGTCCGATGAATTATGGCGCTGAAAACCCCAAACTTGCTAGTTCACACCGGATGGCGACTGGACGTGTCCAGTTGCTCTCTGCAATCCTGTATCGGGATATATCACTTTGTGAATTTCTCTCTCCCTTTGTCAACAATTAGCACAAAAAGCGAGCTCAAATTTTAGATAGGTTGAGGTGAAACCATGTGAAATGAGGATCATTTTTCTAATTTGGTTCAATCTAGATCACTTGCAAAAGATATTTAACTCGGTTTGATCCAAGGGCAAGCTTCTTCACACCTACAAAAAAGTGTTATCATGCACCATGTTGAGTTAAACACTTATAGCTCATTTTCTAGATTAAGCACTAGGTTTACAAACCCACAAACATGTCATATGCTATCACTAGATTATTTCAAGCATACAAGCAATAGTGGTACCATACAAGCATCAAATTCATTAGATTTTCATGAATGAGCCTAGGACATGATAGGAATGACTAGATGCACTAAATAAGTCCTTAGCAATGGATGAATGACATGTCAATTAACTTTACCTTGCTTTGCTTCAAGGAGAGACATGTCATATAATGGGGGGTGTATCAACACATATTTGAGAAATCCAATATGTTCAACTCATTCCTTAGCTTGCAAAACATTTTCTTATATATTGGCTTGGTGAATATATTGACAAGTTGATCTTCGGTGCCCACATTCTCAATGTAAATGTCCCCTTTTTATTAGTGATCTCTTATGAAATGGTGGCGGACTTTAATGTGCTTTGGTCTTGCATGTTGAACCGGATTGTTGGTTAACTTAATTGTACTCTCATTGTCACATAGCAATGGCACTTGCTCGAATTTGATTCTAAAGCCTCTCAAAGTAGCATTCATCCACAGTAATTGAGCACAACAACTACTGTCCGAAATTTACTCCGCTTCGACGGTTGAAAGTGCTATATTATTTTGTTTCTTTGATGACCAAGACACAAGTGATCTTCCCAATAGTTGACATATGCCCGATGTGCTCTTTCTCTCAACTTTGCATCTCGCATAATCAGAGTCCAAATATTCAATCAACTCAAATCTTGCTCCCTTGGGATACTACAATCCAACATTTTGTGTATGCTTCAAATACCTCAATATTCTCTTTATAGCCTTCAAATGACTTTCTTTTGGTGAGGCTTGAAATCTTACACACATGCATACACTAAACTTGACATTTGGCTTTGATGCGGTCACATAGAGTAGGCTTCCAATCATAGACCGATACAATTTTTGATCCACCATATTGCCTCTTGCACCACTATCCAAGATACCATTTGTCCCCATTGGTGTACTAATAGCTTTGCTATCACTAATGCCAAACTTCTTGATCATGTCCTTGATATACTTGACTTGACTCACAAATGTACCATTCTTCAATTGCTTGATTTGAAGACCAAGGAAGTAACTTATCTCTCCAATCATGGACATCTCAAACTCACTTGCCATCATCTTGCCGAACTCCTCACAAAAATCTTGGTTTGTGGATCTAAATATGATATCATCAACATAGATTTGCAATACAAACAAGTCATTTCCAAGCTTCTTGGTGAAGAGGGTGGTGTCAACCTTTTTCATCTTGAATCCCTTAGAGAGTAGGAAATCCCTCAATCTCTCATACCAAACTCTTGGTGCTTATTTCAATCTATACAAAGCCTTTCTCAACTTGTACACATGGTCAGGCTTGTCGTCATCTTCAAAACCAGAAGGTTGCTCAACATATACTTCTTCATTTATGTAACCATTGAGAAATGCACTCTTGACATCCATTTGATAGAGTTTGATGTTATGGGCACAAGCATAGGCTAGCAAGATTCTAATTGCTTTTAATCTAGCAACCAGGCATATATTTCTTCAAACTCAAGACCTTCAATTTGTGTATAGCCTTGTGCTACCAATCTTGCTTTGTTCCTTACTACTATCCCATCTTGATCTTGCTTGTTTCTAAAGGCCCATTTGGTTCCAATCACATTGTGTCACTTTGGTCTCTCTACTAATTCTCATACTTGATTTCTTGTGAAGTTATTCAATTCTTCATGCATAGCATTCACCCAATCAACATCCTTCAATGCTTCATCTATCTTCTTTGGTTCAATGGATGACACAAATGAGAAATGTTCATAAAATGATGCCAATTTAGATCTTGTTTGTACACCTCTAGAAATATCACCAATTATAGAGTCTAAAGGATGATCGCTTGCGACATTGGTTGGTTGGAGCACTTGCATTTGATTGCTTGCATTTGATTGAGATGATGAACTAGTCAATTGTTGTTGATCTTGTATTTTGTCAACACTAGCACTTGCTTGACTTTGATCTTGGGAACCACTAGCTTGTTTATTTGAGTTAGAGAGCACTTGATTCTTGTCATCTTCAACATCAATCACTTCTCTAGGTCTTATATCACCAATGTCTATGTTCTTCATTGCATTGACTAATTGAGTGCCTCTCACATCATCTAGATTCTCATCTCCCTCTTGGAAACCATTTGTTTCATCAAATTCTACATCATGAACCTCCTCAAGAGTAACACTAGCCAAATTCCAAACTCTATATGCCTTGCTAGTAGTGGAGTAACCAAGTAAGAAACCTTCATCACATTTCTTTTCAAACTTGCTCAATCTAGTGCCTTTCTTCAATATGTAGCATTTACAACCAAAAACCCAAAAGTATAGTATGTTGGGCTTTCTTCCATTCAATAGCTCATAAGGTGTATTCTTCATCATGGGGTGACAATAGAGTCGGTTGCTATAATAGCAAGCCGTGTTGATTGCTTCGGCCCAAAATAAATGACTCACATTGTACTCACTCAACATTGATCTTGCTATGTCAATGAGTGTTCTATTCTTCCTCTCAACAAGGCCATTTGATTGTGGAGTGTACTTGACCGAGAATTGATGTCTAATTCTAAATTCATCACACAACTCATCAATTCTAGTGTTCTTGAACTCACTACCATTGTCACTTCTAACTCTCTTGATAGTTGTTTCAAACTCATTGTGAATGCCCTTGACAAATTATTTGAATGTTGCAAACACATTACTTTTGTCCACTAGAAAGAACACCCATGTGTATCTAGTGAAATCATCCATAATTACAAATCTATATTAGTTTTCACTAATGCTAGTGTAGGTGGTTGGTCTAAATAAGTCTACGTGCACCAACTCAAATACCTTAGATGTGCTCATCATGCTCTTGTTAGGATATGTTACCAACTTGCTTTCCGGCTTGACATACACTTCATAGCTTATCCTTCTCAAATGTGACATCTTTCAAGTGTCTAACTAAGCCATGCTTGATCAACTTGTTCAATTGTTTCATTCCAATATGACCAAGCCTTCTATGTCATAACCAACCCATGTTAGGCTTTGTGAGCAAATATGTTGATAATTGAGCTTCTCTAACATTGAAATCAACCAAGTATAGATTCTCATATCTAAATCCTTTGAATATGAAGTTAGAGCCATCTACACTTATGATCTCTACATCATCCACACCAAATATGCACTTAAAACCAAGATCACACAATTGAGCTACCGATAATATATTGAAGTTCAAGCTCTCTACTAGTAGCACATTGGAAATACTCAAGTCATTGGATATTGCAATCTTACCAAGACCTTTGACCTTGCCCCATTGTCATCAAATATGATACTATCAATCCCATTGCTCTTATTTTCATTGATTGAATTGAACATTCTTAGATCATCGGTCATGTATTGTGTGCATCCACTATCAAGCACCCAATGCATTCCTTCAGCTTTATAATTGACCTACAAAAGAAGATCAATTCTTTTTAGATACCCAAACTTGATTGGGTCCTTGAAGGTTAGTTACCAAGGCCTTTGGTACCCAAATGACCTTCTTCTTTGGGCCCACAATTGGTGTACCAATGAACTTAGCCTTCACACCATTGGCACCTTTAACAAGCATGTAACAAGAATCAAATCTAATTGAGGATACATTAGGTTGCTTGTTCTTGTTAGTCTTGCAATATTGTTCTATATGCCCAACTTGCTTGTATCTATTACAAAACCGACCATTGCCCTTCACAAAGCTAGCTTTGGGAGTGACAAAGGCCGCCTTACCTTTCTTGGAAGTATAGCCTAATCCCTCTTTATTGAGAGAAAATCTTTGACTACCCAAACACTTTAGCAAGCGGGCATCTCCACCATAGGCATTGCCTAAGGCATGAGTGAGCTCATTCACCTCCTTCTTGAGGGTCTCATTTTCCACCATTAGTGAGACATCACAAGTGAAACCATCACTCAAAAGTGAAGTTGAAGTAGAAGTGCTACAAGAAATGTTAGTGAGAGCAACTACAATGGGCTTATCAAAAGATTCATCACATTTTGACTTGCTCGATGAGAGAGGAGTGAGCCTTTTCAAGCTTAGAGTGAGCTTTGCCAAGCTTCTCATGGGCTTCTATTAGCCTCTCATGAGTGACACTTAGCTCATCAATGGATTGCGCAAGAAATTTGACTTTCTTGCTCAATTCTTTGTACTCCTTTCTCTTCATCTCAAAGCAAGTGTGCACTTGCTCACACATGTCCATGAGCTCCTCCTTAGTGTACTCCTCCTCATCATCATCATCACTCCTACAAGCATCACTTTCACATTCATTATCATCACTCACATCATATTTTACCTTGGTAGGCTTTGTCATGAGGCACGTCGATGGAGTGTCGAAGATGGAGAGCTTGTTGTTGATGGCGATGATTGCTAGTGCTTTCTTGATAAATTTCTTGCCATCATTACTAGAGCCATCACTATCCGAAGAGCCATAACTATCTCAAGTGACCACATAGCCTCCACCCTTCTTCTTTTTTTGGAAGGTCATCTTCTTCTCCTTCTTGTGCTTCTTCTTTTTATCCTCATCATTGTCACTATTGTAGGGACAATCCGCTACAACATGATCGGGACTCTTACAATTGTAGCATCTTCTCTCATATTCTTTGCTTTTGGTGTGATCTCTTCTCTTTCTTGCACCATAACCCTTCTTCTTCATAAATTTGCCCATCATCACTTGATTCTTTCTTGGACTTGCCCTTGTTCTTGAATGATGAGCTAGCCTTGAATGCTACACTCTTCTTCTTTTTATCTTCTTGTTCCTTCTTGTCATCCTTGTCAACCCCTTCCCTTTCCACACGGTATGTCTCTTGTGTTATGACATCACCTAGTACTTGGTTAGGGGTAATCTCCTTCAATCCTCCTCTTATAATAAGCAATCTCAACATCTCAAATCTTGGAGGTAAGCACATTAAGAACCGATGAGAGACATCATAATCATTGATCTTCTCTCCCAAAGCCTTCAAGTCATTGACAATTACTTGCAACCGATGGAACATCTCCGGAATGCTCCCATCATCCTTCATCTTGAAGCTTGTCAACTTATCCTTGAGGATGTACAACTTGGCACTCTTCACCGCCGATGTGCCCTCATATGTTTTCTCCAATTTCTTTCACACCTCATTAGCTCTATCACAATCCTCGATTTGCTCAAACACCTTGAAATCAATGGCATTGTATATGGTGTTGAGAGCCATTGTATTACATTGCTTGTTGGTCTTGTCTTGGTTGGTGCGATTGTTGGGATCAATGATAGCAGTCACTCTTGGTCACATCACATACTTGATCATTGATTGAACCAAGATATTTTTTCATCTTTCTCTTCCAATAATCATAGTATGTGCCATCAAAGAACAGTGGTTTGCCCCCCACATGGTTGAACACAATTTGAGCCATAATTTGACACCGAGGTTGTTAAGCCTTCAATTAAATGATGACCACGGCTTCGATACCACTTGTAAGGTCCTAATATGGCTAGAGGGGTAAATAGCCTATTTAAGAATCTATAAATCAACTAGAGCAATTTGATTAGTATGATAAATAGCAAAATACAAACTTGCTCTAGCTCTATAAGGGTTGCAAGCCACCTATCCAACAATTCTAGTTACTATAATCACTAGACACATAATTTTCTAAGTCACTACTCACTAAGAGCTCTCACACTTGCTACACTAAAGAGCTCTACAAGATGAACTAAAACTACAAAGTAAGCTCTCAATTCTAGTTACACTAAAGAGCTTGCTACAACTAGTTTGCGAGAATGTAAATCAGTGAGTAGGGTGATTATACCACCATGTAAGGAGTGAACCAATCACAAGATGAATACCAATTCAATCATCGGGAGAACACCAAAGGGCAAGAGACAATTAATTTTTCTCCCGAGGTTCATGTGCTTGCCGGCACGCTAATCCCCATTGTGTCGACCAACACTTGGTGGTTCGGCGGCTAAGAGGTGTTGCACGAACCTTATCCACACAATTAGACACCGCAAGAACCTACCCACAAGTGAGGTAACTCAATGACACTAGCAATCTACTAGAGTTACCTTTTAGCGCTCCATCGGGGAAGGCACAAGACCCCTTACAATCACCGAGAGATGACCACGAACAATCACCAACTCGTGCCAATCCTCCTCTGCTGCTCCAAGCCGTCTAGGTGGCGGCAACCACCAAGAGTAACAAGCGAATCCGGCAGCGAAACACGAACACCAAGTGCCTCTAGATGCAATCACTCAAGCAATGCACTTGGATTCTCTTGGTGGACATGCAGGTCATGTGCCTCTAGATGCGAAACACGGACATGCAAGTCATGTGCACCAGACGCGTCCAGTGGGGGACTGGACGTGTCCGGTCGCTACGTATGGTCGTAGCCTGACCGCCCAATGACTATCTCTACAGAGTAATACTACGTGATCGGACACACTGTTAGAAACTACTGGACGTGAAAGACGCAGCGTCTGATCGAGTCCAGAGAGCTCCCAGAGCCTGTCTGGGCCGATCGCACGCGTCCGGTCTCACCAGACCGGATACGGGAGACGCAGCGTCCGGTCAAGTCCAGAGAGCTCCCAGAGCCGCTTTGGGCCAACCGGACGCTCCTAGCGTTCGATGAATTATGGCGCTAAAAACCCCAGACTTGCTAGTTCACAACGGATGGCGACTGGACATGGCCGGTTGCTCTCTGCAATCCTATATCGGGCTATATCACTTTGACCTGACACTGAACAGTAACTCATCAGTGTACGGTCACTCCACTGAGCCAGAGTCCGGTCACTTTCACTTAGTCGCTCACCTTGGGTCCAAATATCGGATGTGCCCGGTCCTGATTCCGGACGTGTCCAGTCACTTCTGTTTGACTACCCGAAGTCTGGATAAAATACCGGACGCGTCCGATAAACACATCGGACGCGTCCGGTCACTCTGTGACCAGTGCGACTAACTTCTTTTCAACTCTATCTTCTTTACCCTTGCTCAAATGTACCAACCACCAAGTGTATCACCTTTGTGCACATGTGTTAGCATATTTTCACAAATGTTTTCAAGGGTGTTAGTACTCCACTAGATCCTAAATGCATATGCAATGAGTTAGAGCATCTAGTGGCACTTTGATAACCACATTTCGATACGAGTTTCACCCCTCTTAATAGTACGACTATCGATCCTAAATGTGATCACACTCGCTAAGTGTCTTGATCACTAAACCGAAAAGCTCATATCAACTTCACCTTTGCCTTGAGCTTTTTGTTTTTCTTTCTTCTTTTTCAAGTCTAAGCATTTGATCATCACCATGCCATCACCATCATCACCATGTCATGATCTTAATTTGATTAAACACTTGGAGTAGTGCTACCTATCTCATAATCACTTTGATAAACTAGGTTAGCACTTATGGTTTCATCAATTCACCAAAACCAAACTAGAGCTTTCACCTGCTTTCCCTTATATAGGCGAAAGGAAAGCGCGGGTTATAGAGGAGGAAAAGAAGAAGAACGAGAGAGAAGAAGACTTCTAGGGTTGTCGGATCCTTCTTCTCCTTCATGCGGGTCCCAACGATCCTGTAGATGTTAATAGGGATAGCTCCATGTTGCGGCCCTGTTTGTTACTGGCACTATGCGCAGGCGTCATCTGCCGGTTATGGCGTTCCACTCCGTCCCAGCGGACGTCATGGTGAACTGACACGTTTGTTAGTGTCCGTACAAGGATTAGGCATAACAGCACCGGCACGCCCAACACTGTTCTTGATGTAAATCTGTAGGTATTGCCCATCATGGCCTTGGGTTACATCGAGGCATGTCAGCCTCTTCTCTAGCGTCGGAGTTTTGACCCCAGGCCCATATGCTTGGTCCTATAGTGGTTGGTGGTGGTATGGGTCTCCGTTGGACGAGACGAAACCCATGTCCTCGAGGTCGGGCGAGACGGAGCACGCGACCTTGGGCGAGATGGAAATCGCGTCCTTGGGGTCAAGCGAGATGGAGCCCGCACCTAAGGGGTCAGGCGAGACAGAGCCCGCGGCCTCGAGGTTGGGCAAGATGGAGCCCGCGGCCTCAAGGTTAGGCGAGATGGAGCCCGCGGTCTTTGGCGAGACAGAACCCGCGTCCTTGGGGTCGGGCGAGACGAAGCCCACACCCAAGGGGTCGGGCGAGACGGAGCCTGTGGCCACGAGGTCATGCGAGATGGAGCCCACATCCTTGGGGTCGAGCGAGACGGAGCCTACACCCAAGGGGTCGGGCGAGACGGAGCCTGCGGCCTCGAGGTCGGGCGAGACGGAGCCCATGGCCTTGGGGTCGGGCGAGATCTTTTAATACGTCTCGAGCCATTTGGGGAAGTCAGCGTGGACGCTAACTTCCTTGGTTTGGGTATCCCTAATATCGATACCCGACAACATGTATAATGAATTAATCCAAGCATACATGTTTTTTGGATTAGGTCTTTTCTTTAGAATCGGGTGTGAGAGATCGCTAGAGATATCTTTGGAGCCAACTCGATCTTGAAGCACTTGTTTTCCTTGGAGATGAAGCCTTTGAGATCACTTGTTCAGATGTAGAGATATATTTGGGCTACATATATAAGACTAGGGACCATTAGCATAGCCAAAATATGCAAAAAAAATAATTGACTTGACATTTATAAGATACAACAATAAAATACTATGCAACATTATGTGAACAGTCTCATGTTTTCATTTATATATATGAATTAGTAGCCTTGAAAATAGTGATAAAATATAATGTATGGGAGTAGCTAAATAAATAGTCCCAGTACTTGCCATATAAAAGCAATCCAGTAGAGCTTAATGTTCAGATTTGACATTTTAAATTTTACTTATTAAGATTTGACACTTTATTAGATTTTACCTATTAAGTTGGCAAAACAAAAATTTGGTTTTCTTTCTGTAACGCCCCAGCCCAGGAAGACGGGTAAGGCCCACTCTACATGTTGAATGGGCCACACCTACAAATAACTCTTTTGCGTTTTTTTCCTTGCTTCACATAAAAAGGTGATGACCGGAGTTATTCACCTCCCAAGCCTAGGCTTTTAACTTGGGTTCAACTCTTATTCAACTTCCGATGTGGTACTAAATTCGGTCGCTACAGTGTTTCTAAATCGAGTTAAATATTTTTTGCAAGTGATCTAGATTGAACCAAAGATGGGAAAATGATCCTCATTTAACATGGTTTCACACTAATCTCTCTAAAATTTGAGCTCACCTTTTGTGGTCATCGATGACAAAGGGGGAGAAGTACAAAGGGAATGACAAATAAAGGGGATCAATTAAAATTTGAAGCACACAAGTAGGGGGAGCAAGCTCATGAACTTGTATGTTGCATTTGGATGTGCATTACATATGTTTGCTTGCATAGCACAAGTTGTTTTTATCTCTGATACATGCTTGTGCGGTGTATGCTAGTTCATAAAAATGCTTGATGAAATGAAAAACTAACATGCATAGGATAGCTAGATATGCCTTGTTTGTCTTCACAAGTGGTGCTAGAGCCTTACTTATAATGTTGATCTCACGAGGTATCGAGTTTGTCTTTGCTTTATGAAGTTTCAAGTGGCATCAAGCAAACCATGGTGCTAAGGATGGTGTTCAAATGGCAAATCTGATTGATATCATGCTTCAAAGGTCCATTCTTTACACCTTAACATCATTTGATAGATATTACTTCCCCACACTTCCTATCTATGCATATGTGCAAGCTTTCAAATCTAAACTCTTAGCACCTATGTAGGGGGGCTAATACTACCAATTCGGGTTTATGAAACTTTTTCATATTCTTTACACATGGTAAAATGCTTGGGCAAGCAACATGAATCCAAAAGCTTTTAATTGAATATCTTTGTAAATAGGTTGTCATCAATTACCAAAAAGGGGGAGATTAAAAGCCCTAGTTTGGTTTTGGATAATTGATGAAACCTAGGGACTAATCCTAGTGCTAAGTGTGTAGACTTGAAGGGATGGTCCCAAGCCAAGTGAGGAGAAAGAGGATGATCTTGGTGGATGATGATGACCAAAAGATGATCAAGTGCTCAACTTGAAAAGAAGAAAGAGAAAAACAAAAACCCTATGAAGATCAAGGCAAAGGTATTGCTTAGGGTTTTGGTTTTGGTGATCAAGACACTATAGAGAGTGTGATCACATTTAGGATCGATAGCCATACTATAAAGAGGGAAAATCTTTGGCTAAACGGTTTATCGAGTGCCACTAGGTGACATGATTCTTGCATATGCATTTAGGAACCTAGTGTGCTTACTTTGACCCTTGTAAAATGCTAACACATGTGCACACAAGTTCTACACATTATGGTTAGCAACTTGGAAGCAAGGGTGAAGAGGTTGAGGACTTAGAAAAGAAAAGGAGACGGGGTAGTGATCGGACGCCGGTCGAAGGTGATCGGACGATCGGTACTCAACCCTAGGTCTCGATCGAGGGGACGTTGCATTGGCCGGACGTTGGGATTGGACTTGGGCATCAAGTCCAATCGGTTAACCTGAGAGGAGAAGCTATGCTCGGTGGCGACAGACCACCACGAGATTTGTGACCGAACGCTCGGTGGGCAGATCAGGTTGAGCGTGACGACGTTTGACGCCACCTCACAAGCCTTGGTGGGGAGTGGTGCCTGACCGAATCTTGGGGTGAAAGGTCCTAATGGCTAGAGGGAGGTGAATAGCCTATTAAAAATTTCTACAACAACACTTAACAAACCGGTTAGACCAATATGAGGCGAAGCGAAAGTGTTGCGCTAGCCTACTAAAAATGCAAGCCACCTACCACAAGTCTAGTTTCTAGTCTCTATCCACACAATGGCTATGTCACTACACTAAGTTAGTGTGCTCTCAAAGGCTAACTAAAGAGCCACACTAACCAAACTTACAAGCTCTCACAACTAACTACACTAAAGTGCTTGATAACTAGTTTGCGATAATGTAAAGATAGAGAGCAAGATACTTATACCACCGTGTCGAGGAATGAACCAATTAATCACAAGAATGAATACCAATGAAGACCAATCACCTCGAAATCAAATGATGATACAATGATTTTTTACCGAGGTTCACTTGCTTGCCAACAAGCTAGTCCTCGTTGTGGCGATTCACTCTCTTGGAGGTTCACGCGCTAATTGGCATCACACACCAAACCCTCAATAGGGTGCCGCACAACCAACACAAGATGAGGATCACACAAGCCATGAGCAATTTACTAGAGTACCTTTTGGCTCTCTGCCGAGAAAAGGTCAAGAACCCCTCACAATCACCACGACCGGAGCCGGAGACAATCACCAACCTCCGCTCGATGATCCTCGCTGCTCCAAGCCATCTAGGTGGTGGCAACCACCAAGAGTAACAAGCGAATCCCATAGCAAAAATGAACACCAAGTGCATCTAGATGCAAACACTCAAGCAATGCACTTGGAGTCACTCCTTACTCTCACAAAGATGATGAATCAATTATGGAGATAAGTGGGAGGGCTTTGGCTAAGCTCACAAGGTTGCTATGTCAATGCAAATGGCCAAGAGAGTGAGCTTGAGCCAGCCATGGGGCTTAAATAGAGAGCCCACATGAATAGAGCCGTTGGCTCTCTGTTCCCTGAGAAATCAGGGCGTCTGGACGCACCGGTTGGTTTGACCGGACTCAAGACCCTAGCGTCCGGTCGCGTGATGCACGCCACGTGTCCCCTGCTTCAAATGCTGATCGCTCGATCTCAACGATCATCAGTACATTTAAGTTGTGATCGGACGCACTAGAGTGTTGGACCGGACATAGGACCCCAGCGTCCGATCACTTCCAGTAAGGTTCCACTCGCGACCGGACGTGTCCGGTTACGCCCGACCGGACGTAGGACCCCAGCGTCCGGTCACTTCCATTGTATTGCATTGCTTGTTGGTCTTGTCTTGGTTGGTGCGATTGTTGGGATCAATGATAGCAGTCGCTCTTGGTCACATCCCATACTTGATCATTGATTGAACCAAGATATTTTTTCATCTTTCTCTTCCAATAATCATAGTATGTGCCATCAAAGAACAGTGGTTTGCCCCCCACATGGTTGAACACAATTTGAGCCATAATTTGACACCGAGGTTGTTAAGCCTTCAATTAAATGATGACCACGGCTTCGATACCACTTGTAAGGTCCTAATATGGCTAGAGGGGTAAATAGCCTATTTAAGAATCTATAAATCAACTAGAGCAATTTGATTAGTATGATAAATAGCAAAATACAAACTTGCTCTAGCTCTATAAGGGTTGCAAGCCACCTATCCAACAATTCTAGTTACTATAATCACTAGACACATAATTTTCTAAGTCACTACTCACTAAGAGCTCTCACACTTGCTACACTAAAGAGCTCTACAAGATGAACTAAAACTACAAAGTAAGCTCTCAATTCTAGTTACACTAAAGAGCTTGCTACAACTAGTTTTGAGAATGTAAATCAAAGTGAGTAGGGTGATTATACCACCATGTAAGGAGTGAACCAATCACAAGATGAATACCAATTCAATCATCGGGAGAACACCAAAGGACAAGAGACAATTAATTTTTCTCCCGAGGTTCATGTGCTTGCCGGCACGCTAATCCCCATTGTGTCAACCAACACTTGGTGGTTCGGCGGCTAAGAGGTGTTGCACGAACCTTATCCACACAATTAGACACCGCAAGAACCTACCCACAAGTGAGGTAACTCAATGACACTAGCAATCTACTAGAGTTACCTTTTAGCGCTCCATCGGGGAAGGCACAAGACCCCTTACAATCACCGAGAGATGACCACGAACAATCACCAACTCGTGCCAATCCTCCTCTGTTGCTCCAAGCCGTCTAGGTGGCGGCAACCACCAAGAGTAACAAGCGAATCCGGCAGCGAAACACGAACACCAAGTGCCTCTAGATGCAATCACTCAAGCAATGCACTTGGATTCTCTTGGTGGACATGCAGGTCATGTGCCTCTAGATGCGAAACACGGACATGCAAGTCATGTGCACCAGACGCGTCCAGTGGGGGACTGGACGTGTCCGGTCGCTACGTATGGTCGTAGCCTGACCGCCCAATGACTATCTCTACAGAGTAATACTACGTGATCGGACACACTGTTAGAAACTACTGGACGTGAAAGACGCAGCGTCTGATCGAGTCCAGAGAGCTCCCAGAGCCTGTCTGGGCCGATCGCACGCGTCCGGTCTCACCAGACCGGATACGGGAGACGCAGCGTCCGGTCAAGTCCAGAGAGCTCCCAGAGCCGCTCTGGGCCAACCGGACGCTCCTAGCGTTCGATGAATTATGGCGCTAAAAACCCCAGACTTGCTAGTTCACAACGGATGGCGACTGGACATGTCCGGTTGCTCTCTGCAATCCTATATCGGGCTATATCACTTTGACCTGACGCTGAACAGTAACTCATCAGTGTACGGTCACTCCACTGAGCCAGAGTCCGGTCACTTTCACTTAGTCGCTCACCTTGGGTCCAAATATCGGATGTGCCCGGTCCTGATTCCGGACGTGTCCAGTCACTTCTGTTTGACTACCCGAAGTCTGGATAAAATACCGGACGCGTCCGATAAACACATCGGACGCGTCCGGTCACTCTGTGACCAGTGCGACTAACTTCTTTTCAACTCTATCTTCTTTACCCTTGCTCAAATGTGCCAACCACCAAGTGTATCACCTTTGTGCACATGTGTTAGCATATTTTCACAAATGTTTTCAAGGGTGTTAGTACTCCACTAGATCCTAAATGCATATGCAATGAGTTAGAGCATCTAGTGGCACTTTGATAATCACATTTCGATACGAGTTTCACCCCTCTTAATAGTACGACTATCGATCCTAAATGTGATCACACTCGCTAAGTGTCTTGATCACTAAACCGAAAAGCTCATATCAACTTCACCTTTGCCTTGAGCTTTTTGTTTTTCTTTCTTCTTTTTCAAGTCTAAGCATTTGATCATCACCATGCCATCACCATCATCACCATGTCATGATCTTAATTTGATTAAACACTTGGAGTAGTGCTACCTATCTCATAATCACTTTGATAAACTAGGTTAGCACTTATGGTTTCATCAATTCACCAAAACCAAACTAGAGCTTTCACCTGCTTTCCCTTATATAGGCGAAAGGAAAGCGCGGGTTATAGAGGAGGAAAAGAAGAAGAACGAGAGAGAAGAAGACTTCTAGGGTTGTCGGATCCTTCTTCTCCTTCATGCGGGTCCCAACGATCCTGTAGATGTTAATAGGGATAGCTCCATGTTAGGCCCTGTTTGTTATCTTCTGGCACTATGCGCAGCGTCATCTGCCGGTTATGGCGTTCCACTCCGTCCCAAGCGGACGTCATGGTGAACTGACACGTTTGTTAGTGTCCCGTACAAGGATTAGGCATAACAAAGACCGCACGCCCAACACTGTTCTTGATGTAAATCTGTAGGTATTGCCCATCATGGCCTTGGGTTACATCGAGGCATGCCACCTCTTCTCTAGCGCAGAGTTTTGACCCCAGGCCCATATGCTTGGTCCTATAGTGGTTGGTGGTGGTATGGGTCCCCGTTGGACGAGACGAAACCCATGTCCTCGAGGTCGGGCGAGACGGAGCACGCGACCTTGGGCGAGATGGAAATCAAGGCGTCCTTGGGGTCAAGCGAGATGGAGCCCGCACCTAAGGGGTCAGCGAGACAGAGCCCGCGGCCTCGAGGTTGGGCAAGATGGAGCCCGCGGCCTCAAGGTTAAGGCGAGATGGAGCCCGCGGTCTTTGGCGAGACAGAACCCGCGTCCTTGGGGTCGGGCGAGACGAAGCCCACACCCAAGGGGTCGGGCGAGACGGAGCCTGTGGCCACGAGGTCATGCGAGATGGAGCCCACATCCTTGGGGTCGAGCGAGACGGAGCCTACACCCAAGGGGTCGGGCGAGACGGAGCCTGCGGCCTCGAGGTCGGGCGAGACGGAGCCCACGGCCTTGGGGTCGGGCGAGATCTTTTAATACGTCTCGAGCCATTTGGGGAAGTCAGCGTGGACGCTAACTTCCTTGGTTTGGGTATCCCTAATATCGATACCCGACAACATGTATAATGAATTAATCCAAGCATACATGTTTTTTGGATTAGGTCTTTTCTTTAGAATCGGGTGTGAGAGATCGCTAGAGATATCTTTGGAGCCAACTCGATCTTGAAGCACTTGTTTTCCTTGGAGATGAAGCCTTTGAGATCACTTGTTCAGATGTAGAGATATATTTGGGCTACATATATAAGACTAGGGACCATTAGCATAGCCAAAATATGCAAAAAAAATAATTGACTTGACATTTATAAGATACAACAATAAAATACTATGCAACATTATGTGAACAGTCTCATGTTTTCATTTATATATATGAATTAGTAGCCTTGAAAATAGTGATAAAATATAATGTATGGGAGTAGCTAAATAAATAGTCCCAGTACTTGCCATATAAAAGCAATCCAGTAGAGCTTAATGTTCAGATTTGACATTTTAAATTTTACTTATTAAGATTTGACACTTTATTAGATTTTACCTATTAAGTTGGCAAAACAAAAATTTGGTTTTCTTTCTGTAACGCCCCAGCCCGGGAAGACGGGTAAGGCCCACTCTACATGTTGAATGGGCCACACCTACAAATAACTCTTTTGCGTTTTTTTCCTTGCTTCACATAAAAAGGTGATGACCGGAGTTATTCACCTCCCAAGCCTAGGCTTTTAACTTGGGTTCAACTCTTATTCAACTTCCGATGTGGTACTAAATTCGGTCGCTACAGTGTTTCTAAATCGAGTTAAATATTTTTTGCAAGTGATCTAGATTGAACCAAAGATGGGAAAATGATCCTCATTTAACATGGTTTCACACTAATCTCTCTAAAATTTGAGCTCACCTTTTGTGGTCATCGATGACAAAGGGGGAGAAGTACAAAGGGAATGACAAATAAAGGGGATCAATTAAAATTTGAAGCACACAAGTAGGGGGAGCAAGCTCATGAACTTGTATGTTGCATTTGGATATGCATTACATATGTTTGCTTGCATAGCACAAGTTGTTTTTATCTCTGATACATGCTTGTGCGGTGTATGCTAGTTCATAAAAATGCTTGATGAAATGAAAAACTAACATGCATAGGATAGCTAGATATGCCTTGTTTGTCTTCACAAGTGGTGCTAGAGCCTTACTTATAATGTTGATCTCACGAGGTATCGAGTTTGTCTTTGCTTTGTGAAGTTTCAAGTGGCATCAAGCAAACCATGGTGCTAAGGATGGTGTTCAAATGGCAAATCTGATTGATATCATGCTTCAAAGGTCCATTCTTTACACCTTAACATCATTTGATAGATATTACTTCCCCACACTTCCTATCTATGCATATGTGCAAGCTTTCAAATCTAAACTCTTAGCACCTATGTAGGGGGGCTAATACTACCAATTCGGGTTTATGAAACTTTTTCATATTCTTTACACATGGTAAAATGCTTGGGCAAGCAACATGAATCCAAAAGCTTTTAATTGAATATCTTTGTAAATAGGTTGTCATCAATTACCAAAAAGGGGGAGATTAAAAGCCCTAGTTTGGTTTTGGATAATTGATGAAACCTAGGGACTAATCCTAGTGCTAAGTGTGTAGACTTGAAGGGATGGTCCCAAGCCAAGTGAGGAGAAAGAGGATGATCTTGGTGGATGATGATGACCAAAAGATGATCAAGTGCTCAACTTGAAAAGAAGAAAGAGAAAAACAAAAACCCTATGAAGATCAAGGCAAAGGTATTGCTTAGGGTTTTGGTTTTGGTGATCAAGACACTATAGAGAGTGTGATCACATTTAGGATCGATAGCCATACTATAAAGAGGGAAAATCTTTGGCTAAACAGTTTATCGAGTGCCACTAGGTGACATGATTCTTGCATATGCATTTAGGAACCTAGTGTGCTTACTTTGACCCTTGTAAAATGCTAACACATGTGCACACAAGTTCTACACATTATGGTTAGCAACTTGGAAGCAAGGGTGAAGAGGTTGAGGACTTAGAAAAAGAAAAGGAGACGCGGGGTAGTGATCGGACGCCGGTCAGAAGGTGATCGGACGCATCTGGTACTCAACCCTAGGTCTCAGTCAGGGACGTTGCATTGACCGGACGTTGGGATTGGACTTGGGCATCAAGTCCAATCGGTTGGCACAGAGGAGAAGCTATGCTCGGTGGCGACCAGACCCTGCACAGTATTTGTGACCGAACGCTCAGTGGCCGCATCAGGTTGAGCGTGACGTACGTTGACGTCAGCCTCACAAGCGCGCGCGTGGGAGCGGTGCACTGACCGAATGCAGGGGTGAAAGGTCCTAATGGCTAGAGGGAGGGTGAATAGCCTATTAAAAATTTCTACAACAACACTTAACAAACCGGTTAGACCAATATGAGGCGAAGCGAGTGTTGCGCTAGCCTACTAAAAATGCAAGCCACCTACCACAAGTCTAGTTTCTAGTCTCTATCCACACAATGGCTATGTCACTACACTAAGTTAGTGTGCTCTCAAAGGCTAACTAAAGAGCCACACTAACCAAACTTACAAGCTCTCACAACTAACTACACTAAAGTGCTTGATAACTAGTTTGCGATAATGTAAAGATAGAGAGCAAGATACTTATACCACCGTGTCGAGGAATGAACCAATTAATCACAAGAATGAATACCAATGAAGACCAATCACCTCGAAATCAAATGATGATACAATGATTTTTTACCGAGGTTCACTTGCTTGCCAACAAGCTAGTCCTCGTTGTGGCGATTCACTCTCTTGGAGGTTCACGCGCTAATTGGCATCACACACCAAACCCTCAATAGGGTGCCGCACAACCAACACAAGATGAGGATCACACAAGCCATGAGCAATTTACTAGAGTACCTTTTGGCTCTCTGCCGAGAAAAGGTCAAGAACCCCTCACAATCACCACGACCGGAGCCGGAGACAATCACCAACCTCCGCTCGATGATCCTCGCTGCTCCAAGCCATCTAGGTGGTGGCAACCACCAAGAGTAACAAGCGAATCCCATAGCAAAAATGAACACCAAGTGCATCTAGATGCAAACACTCAAGCAATGCACTTGGAGTCACTCCTTACTCTCACAAAGATGATGAATCAATTATGGAGATAAGTGGGAGGGCTTTGGCTAAGCTCACAAGGTTGCTATGTCAATGCAAATGGCCAAGAGAGTGAGCTTGAGCCAGCCATGGGGCTTAAATAGAGAGCCCACATGAATAGAGCCGTTGGCTCTCTGTTCCCTGAGAAATCAGGGCGTCTGGACGCACCGGTTGGTTTGACCGGACTCAGGACCCTAGCGTCCGGTCGCGTGATGCATGCCACGTGTCCCCTGCTTCAAATGCTGATCGCTCGATCTCAACGGTCATCAGTACATTTAAGTTGTGATCGGACGCACTAGAGTGTTGGACCGGACATAGGACCCCAGCGTCCGATCACTTCCAGTAAGGTTCCACTCGCGACCGGACGTGTCCGGTTATGCCCGACCGGACGTAGGACCCCAGCGTCCGGTCACTTCCACTAAGCTTCCAAAGGTGGAAATACGTGACCGAACACGTCTGGTCACGTCCGACCAGACTCGCCCAGTGTCCGGTCACTCACCGTCTTCTCTGTGTGCTGCCACATCAGCCAGACTGGATGCTGAACAATGTTTAGCCAGTATCCGATCGCCTGTGTCCTGTCAAGAGACCGACGGCGGCCTTCACTGCACGCCACTGACCGGACGTAGGACCCCAGCATTCGGTCACTGCGTGACCAGTGTCGGATGCACTCTGTGAAACTCTATCTTTTCTGTACACTCCGTCGGTGAAATTTCAAACCCTTGCTCCCAAGTGCTAAACACAATGTGTATCACCTTTGTGCATGTGTGTTAGCATATTTTCACAATCATTTTCAAGCGTGTTAGCACTCCACTAGATCCTAAATGCATATGCAATGAGTTAGAGCATCTAGTGGCACTTTGATAACCGCATTTCGATACGAGTTTTACCCCTCTTAATAGTACGGCTATCGATCCTAAATATGATCACACTCGCTAAGTGTCTCGATCACTAAACAAAAAAGCTCCTATCAATTTCACCTTTGCCTTGAGCTTTTTGTTTTTCTTTCTTCTTCTCCAAGTCCAAGCACTTGATCATCACCATGTCATGATCTTCATTTGCTTCACCACTTGGAGTAGTGCTACTATCTTATAATCACTTTGATAAACTAGGTTAGCACTTAGGGTTTCATCAATTCACCAAAACCAAACTAGAGCTTTCAAGGGGCACGTCAGGTCCTCTTCGAGCGACGCGTCCGGTTTGAGTTTTTCGTCTCTGGACCCTTACTGGACTCGACCGGATGCCATGTGTTGGTGAGTCCAGTCACGTTGTGCAACGAGTCCAGTCTGACTTTAACCGCGCTAGTCATTGAGGTTTGACTGTTGAGATCTGATGGCTAGGATTTGAACCGTGAACACATGGCGGCCATCAGGACGATCGAACGCTGGCGACCAGACGCTGGGCTGAGTCTGGTTGGTGCGTCTGATCAGCCGAGGGTGCCCAACGACTCTTTGAGCCTTGGGGCTCTATAAATGGGAAGGTACCAGCTTGGGGCTCTCACTCTTGGCACTTTGACATACTTGACATCCTTGTGAGCCTAAGTAAATACCTCGGACTCATCTCCATGATTGATTCATCATCATAGTGAGATTGGGAGTCATTCCTAGTGAATTTGCTTAAGTGATAGCATCTAGTGGCACTTAGGGATCGTTGGAGCTATGGATTTCTTGTTACACTTGGTGGTTGCCGCCACCTAGACGGCTTGGAGCAGCAGAGGAAGATTGGCATGAGTTGGTGATTGTTCGTAGTCATCTCCCGGTGATTGTGAGGGGTCTTGGGCCTTCCCTGGTGGAGCACCAAAAGGTAGCTCTAGTGGATTGCTTATGTCATTGAGTTACCTCACTTGTGGGTAGGTTCTTGCAGTGTTAAATTGTGTGGACGAGATTCGTGCAACACCTCTTAGCTACCGAACTACAAAGTGTTGGTTGACACAATGGGGACTAACATGCCGGCAAACATGTAAACCTCAAGAGAAAAATCGCTTGTCTCTTGCCATTGACATTCTCCCGGTGATTGTATTGGTGATCTTATTGTGATTGGTTCATCTCCGTACACGGCGGTATAAACATCCCACTAACTCCTTTACTTACATGCAAAGTAGTTGTAACAAGCTCTTTAGTGTAACTAGTTTTGAGAGCTTGTTTGTTTGCTAGTTTAGTATCACCTAGTGGAGCTCTTTAGTGTAGACTTATTGAGAGCTCTTAGTGAGTAGTGACATAGCCATTGTTTGTGCCTAGTGATCATAGCAACTAGAATTGTGGGATAGGTGGCTTGCAACCGTTGTAGAGCTAGAGCAAAATTACATTTCGCTATTTAGTGTACTAACCTCTTGCTCTAGTGTATTTGCAGAAATTTTTATAGGCTATTCACCCCCCCTCTCTAGCCATTTAGGACATTTCAACGTCCTTGTCGAACGCTGAACCAAGCTACCTAGCAGAGGACAAATGTCCAGGACCAGCTCTCTTGGCCACGTTCGTATTTCCAGTTCCCCAGCCCAAGTGTCATGCCCTCACAGGAGCCATGCACAACCTATCTAGGCTTCTAGACCATATGCAACTGTGAAACCGCAAGAGTTGGCTCTGATTGACATTTATAACGCCCAGCTCGGGAAGAGCCGTCCCACTCTACATGTTGAATGGGCCACACCTATGAATAACTCTCTTACATTTTCGTCCTCGCTTCACGTAAAAAGGGTGATCACCGGAGTTATTCACCTCTCAAGCCCATGCTTTTAACTTGGTTTAGTTCTTCTTCAACTTTTGATGTGGTACTAAATTCGGTCGCCACAGTGTTTCCCATGATGCTACAGTGACCGACCACTACAGTACCACGCAAATTCGGCCCAACCCATCGCCTGTCGGTGCTACAGTTTGAACTTCTCTAAAAACGGTGAATGTAGTGAGCTACGTTTGGTGGTTGTTTTGTTTTATATTAAACAGTATGTTTGGCTTCATCATTTTTGGATTAATTTTGACAATATTGTTTCATACTTATATGGTGAGAGAGAAAAGTTAGCTCTCGATCAAGAGCTAGTCTCATACATATGTTTCAAAATTATACAAAGATGTTATGTGGAGCTATTCATGTTATGAGCTTATGCTAAAAGTTAGTGTTATTGAAAAAGTATTCGAGAAAAAAGTATTATTGAAAAAGTTGTTTTGGTAGGGCTTCTCTTTGACTTCGGCTCGTCTGGAGGAGCCATACCAAATAGTTTAGTAAGACTATTTGAAATCAATTTTCATGAAAAAAGGAGCAACCCTCGAAGAAGAACCCTCACAAACACAAAACCAAATCCTCTAAAGTCAGACATAACGACTTTTCTCTCCGATCACTGATCTGAACCGTCGAATTCCTATCCAATCGTGAGCCAAGAAAACTCTGGAAACAAACAAATCTCACAGGCCTGTAACCAGGTCCATATCAATCCATTAGCTAGCGACTTGCTCAACACATTTGTCTCTGCCGCAAACACCGATAGCCGGGTCGGCGTTCCCCTTCCCGATCGGTCACCACCGCTACGCTCGTAGGTCCTCGCCGACGCCCCCCTCCCCTCCGTGATCCAACAGCGTGCCACACCAGTAGAGGTCTCACCTCGCCAGCGCCAGCCTTCGCCGCTATTGGTGTTTTGAGTAAACACCAACGAGTAAATTTGTATATTGCGCGTCTCACCCGGATGGTGTGCTAAGAGGACACAAAGATTATATTGGTTCATGCCGAATGTCCCTATGTCTAGTTTTGGGTTCCTCGTGTTACCAGCACTGAGTTTATAGTAGGGGATTATAAACTGGGGAGAGAGGGACGGGTCCCAAGTCTCTGGTGGAAAGATCGAATGGTTGTCGAGAGCTAGGTTGCTACTCAACTATGTGTTCGAGGTTCGATGCTAGTGGTTATGGTGAGATACGGCGTGATATGCCATGCCCCTTAGTAGGACGCCCTACTTTCCCTTTTATAGTCCAAGGGAAAGCACATGTTATAAAATGGGAGAAAAAAGGAGAACGAGAGGCCAAGAAAGTCCTTCAGGGTTGTCGGCCTTTCTTTTCTTCCATGCGGGCCCCGCTGACATAGCAGGTGGTCACAGGGACAGCCCCACACCGGGTGCCTGTCCACTGACACTGCCATGCCCTGGCGTTGTCAGCGGGTCGTAATGTCCCGCTCCGGGTCGGCGGACGGTGCGTAGAACTAGCGTGCTGATCAGCGATCGTACAGGGAGTGGGCAACATAGTGACCACGCGTTCGTCACTGTGGGCAATGTGAGTTCCCTAGAACGACATGTCGTGGGGACAGGTCATGCTGAGATGTGATCGCTCCCTGCACGATGCCAGAAGTTTGACCTTGGGTAGTGCTTTCTGGCCCATAGTGGTTGGCGGCGGCATGAGCTTATGTTGGTTACTGTGTCCGAGGAATTGGGCGACCGCCAGCCCTCAGACGTCGGGCGAGGTAGAGCCAACCCTTGGGAGTAAGCTGAGGTGGAGCCAACCCTTGGGGGTCGGGCGAGGCGGAGCCCGCGGCCTCAGTGTCCACCAAGGCGGAGCCAACCCTGGGGGATCGGACGAGGCGGAGCCCATGGCCTCGGTGGTCGGACGAGGCGGAGCCAACCCTTGGGAGTCAGTCGAGGCAGAGCCAACCCTCGAGGGTCAAGCGAGGCGGAGCCCTCGGCCTCAGTGTCCACCGAGGTGGAGCCAACCCTTGGGGTCGGACGAGGCAGAGCCCATGGCCTCGGTGGTCGTACGAGGTGGAGCCCAGCAAGAGGTGTAGTCGCGCTCCTACACCTCGGATGAATCAACGTTGATGGTTATTAGCTCATTCTCTTCGGGTATCCTAGTATTGGCCCCCGACAGCCGCCCTCTACCACCGCGCTCAAGCCATCGAGCCAGCACCGGACCATGCCATGCTTCTAAAAAGACCTCTTTAACTGCTTTTCCCATTGCATAATCTTGATCAGTATATATTGTTTTAGGTTGCTTGCTATTATGGGCTCTCAAGAAGGTCTCAAATAGCCATTTGAAGGATTCAAATGTCACATCATACATGAGAACAACACCAAAAACCACTCCTTCCCTAGAATGATTGAACCCAACAAATACGCCAAAGGGCATGCTCTCCTTCTTTGTACCAAAAGTAGTATCAAAACTGATAACATCACCAAAATATGCATAGTGAAAGTGAGCATTTTAGCATCAACCCAAAATATGTTTGCAGTTTGTTCTTCCTAGTTCATCTGCAATGCATATTGAAATGATGGGTTCACAGCAATTTTTTCCTGAAAATACGTGAGCATGTTGCCTGCTTGACCATATGCCATCTCCCATTGCCGCTTGCCCCGTAAATAGTTGTCATGGTCTTGAAGAGTGTAACTGACATTAACTGAACCACCGACTTGGATGCAAGCCAACTCACGTGCAGCTTTGGGCCCAATTCCTGCATCGTCTTCCGTCTCAATTTCAAAACCTTGTAAGTTTGAAATTATCCTTTGGGACGCCATCAAGTGTGAGGTTTGTGGCAGCTGGAGGGTATGATTTTGTTCCAAAATCAAATCGGTCACTTTATAATTTCCATTATTTTTGTCCATTACAAGTCCCATGCGAACTTGACAATGGGTTCTAGTTTTAGCTCTTGGACATTTGTCAGATGATCTCTTTTATCCGGCTTTCTATGACCCTCATTTGCGCAAATATATCTGCAGGACCTAACCTTCCCATCTAACTTTCTTTTGTTTGTGTACATTTTTTCTAGCCACAAAGGCTTTTTGACCCCATAGCTAACTCCATGCCTACAAGACTTGGAAGCAAGCTCTCTCTTTAAGAAAATAAATAAAGATGACATGATATTAGGCAACGAATTGAACTAAAATTTATCCCCTATTTAAATGAAAAAGAAAACCATGTCATTACACACCTATTTTCTTCCATCTTAAATATGCAATTTTTGTTTTCATCCAAGCAAGTTGATATTCCCTTCAAGCTTCTTTATCAGATCTCCTTAGATTGATGGATTCCAGCAAAATCCAATGAAAGAGGACAAAAACAATCAAATTAGAACAACACTAGTTTAAGTACACACTAAGAGATGACATGAGTGCAGAGATTTCTGGCACCTCCTTATCAACAGAGAGCACCAGTAGCAGAAATCTGATCGCCGCAATGAGCCCTTCTCGTGCCAAAAACGCAGTCGCAGCGCCAAAACTCGTGCCAGAAAAATCATCAGCTCTAATACGTGAAGTTGGTGCCATGATGACCAACTTTTTTTATAATTTAACCCTTTTTTGAAAAATATTCATGTTTACCCCTCGGGACGACGTAAAGCGCCCCGTTCGGCTGGCAGAATTTTGGCTGAAAACACTGTTCTGACTGAATTATTGTGAGAGAAAAACACTGTTCCAGCTGAAAAAAGAAGCCGAACAAGCCGAATATGCCGAACGGGGCTGAACCCTGGGATCGGCGCTATAACCTACGGTACCCAAGTAACACGGCTCGGCGCTGAGCCATTACTAAGGATGGCAACGGGTCAGGTTCGGATCGGGTGGAGTCTCCGTGCACCCAAAACCGAAACCCAAATCAAAACCGAATCCGCCCGAAAACCGATTCGGTGGAAATCCATCACCAAAACCAAACCCGCGGATACCAAACCCGAGCGGATACCAAACCCGAATGGATACCAAAACCAGCGGATATATATACACATATTCACATGTATAAACAAGAGGCAACAAATAATAAATATTTTCATGAGTCAACTTTAAATAAATTTAATAATCTAAGTAAACAAATTATTATTAGTATATTATAAAACATGAGTTTTAATTCCAAATGATTTATTTCGGATATCCATTGGATATCCATGGGTGGAAAACCAAACCCAAAACCAAACCCGATTGGTTTCGAGGCCCCGAACCCAAAAACCGTGGGTGAAAAACCATCCCCAAACCCGAACACGCAGAACCCGAAACCCGCGGATATCCGCCCCAAACCCGATCCGTTGCCATCCTTAGCCATTACGCCAAACATTGAGGGCGTTGAGACAGCATGTGTATGCCGCGTGGCAGTGACGTGGCAGGGTTATCCGGCGGAAGGACTGTAGACGATCTTGTTCCCACAAACACACCGTAAGCTTTGGCTTGCTCGTGGATGGTGAGAGTCACGAGCAAGAAGCAGATTGACGATTGTTTGCACGCGGAAAGAGGTGAAAGTGAAGGATGGTGTGGACGTGTGGTGACTGGTGCACGGAATCGCACTAGGGCCTTGTTTAGTTGGCCGAATTCGGCGCCACCGGATTCACTGTGCGTCACTGCAGCGCACTGTAGCATTTCGTTTGTATTTGGTAATAATTGTCCAATCGTTGACTAATTAGGCTCAAAACATTCGTTTCGTAAAGTACAACCTAACTGTGTAATTAGTTTTCGATTTCGTCTACATTTAGTACTCCATACATGTACCACAAGTTTGATGTGACGGAGAATCTTCTTTTTGCATAGTGCCAAAGTTGAGAGTTGGGAGCAACTAAACACGGTGTAGTTTTCCATCTCTCTCATCCGTCTATGCGTCGTGGGCCATAGTGCCGTTGCGGCCGCCCTGTTCCTGTAGTAAAACTTAATGCCCTGTTCGTTTAGTTTAAATTTCAGAAAGGCTATACAACATATATGTGTTTTGGCAAAAAAAAAACATGGATTTTTTTTATCTCTCTCAGCCATCCTATGCGTGCTGTGGAGTCCATCCAACGTTACACGTCTGCATCTCTGGAAGCCTCTCCATACTGCGTGAATAAAGCCCGTCAGTCTTTTCCTTCCCATCCTTATCATCTTCTGTCCCTTTCCCTTCCATCGCAGCTCCATAGCTCTTCTCCATGACCCACACACGCCTACTCCGCCCAGCGCTGCTCACCTACGAGACGGCTCCCGTGTCTTCTTCCTCTGCTCCATGCCCATTTGCTCCCGCCACCTCTGCTCGGCTGCAGGACAGCGCGACGGCCAGCGTGCCTTCTTCCTCTGCTCCCCTCCTGGCCACGGGACGGCGCGGCGGCGTGCGTGCCTTCTTTCTCTGCTCCCCACCCTCCTCCTCCGCCTATAGCTCTGGCCAGCACTTCTTCCAGGCGCCCGCGCCGGCCATGGCAGTGGCGGTGGCGGCGACGGTGGCGGATCTGTGATTTGTCCTTCCATAGAAAAAAATTTATGATATGTGATCTGTAAAGACTGGAGGTAGAAGAAGGGTGGAGACTGTTGGATATTAATCATATGGTGCAAAAAACATTTATTTGTTGAAACTGCATAAAACACGTAGTTGTGTAGTAGATTGACACAAATTTAACTTATCCTGATACTCATCCTCAGATGTTGCCCGATGAAGGCCTTGTTTAGATTCCATGTTTTTTCACTCTCTCTCCATCACATCAAATTTTTGACATATGTATGGAGTATTAAATGTAGATAAAAAAATAATTAATTACACGGTTTGATTATAAATTACGAGATGAATCTTTTGAGCCTAGTTAGGCCATGATTGGACAATAATTATCAAATATAAACGAAAGTGTTACCGTGCTAAATATTGATTTCCAACCATCGTCTAAACAAGGCCGAAAACAATCTTTCTTTACTGAAAAGAACTGCTCAGCATTACTGAAAAGAACTGCTCAGCAGAACGGGGCTGAATAGCAATTCCTTCGCCCCCGTTCCTGTAGTAGTAATTACCCTGAGAGGCCTCCTATACAGGCTACAAGGCTTGAGCTGTGAAGCACGTAGACGCAGGTGGCTCTAGGTGTTGGAACCGAAGGTGATCTCAGAGGATCCCGCCCGCGTACGTCGGCTCGGCGCTCGCAGAGCCTCGGCAGCAGGCTGCTACTGGTGGTGGTGTGGTGACGGCCTGAGCGGCTGAGCCTGACGGGGTGAGTGGTATTTCGCGCCCGAAAACCCGGGGCAGACTAGCAGTGCATGCAGCGCAGGCGCAGTGGAGGAGGAAGGCTGCATTATGCATGCGCCGGCCGGGTGGTGTGGGTCTGCCATTAATCTCGCCCGTCCCCAAGCTCGATCGAGCTGTGCTGCTGTGCTGCCGTGCTGGTGAGGGGTGGCCGACTGACCGGGCACAGCTACAGTGGGTAGCTAGGCTCGCTCGCGAGGTGTTGTGCCCGGTGGTAGACCGTAGACGTAGACAGCAGGTAGCAGTAGCCCTGCGAGAGGCTGCGATGCCCCGTGCCCGGCACGGCGGCACTCGACACCCGTGGACGGTCGCGCGGAATTGGGCCCAGCGCCATGCTTGTACCAGTGTTCTACTGTTTACTTGTAGTTTCTAATCATGCTCTCTCTCTACCTCCGGCCCTCCCTCTCTCTTGTCTCTAGTAGTCTCATGGGGCTGCCACAGGCTATTAGTCCTGCTGCCCACGGTCTGTAGAAAAGTTTACTATCCCTGTGTCTAAAAGAAATTGTAAGAATAGAATGCCTTAACGGCTTAACCTTTCCCGCTCTATTCGTTTAGGTTTGTTTGGTTGATATGCCATAACTGAAAATACTATTAGCTGGGTTAGTGCGAGAGAAAAATACTGTTCGTTGGCCGATAAGTTACGGCTTATAAGTCAAATACGACCAAACAAACAGCCTGTCAAACCATAAGGATTAAGAAGACACAAGAAAGTGAACTTATTATGTGGTTGCTAGGATTGAGAGTGAGAGAGTTGAGGGAGAGGTGGCGACGGTAGGGCTACAGTATCCACTGTGCTACAGTAACACGGGCACTGTTTACACGGGAGAGAGGGCAAGGACGGCTGGCTCCCAAGAGAAGCCAGCAACTTAATTGTTACTTTCTTCTTGCATGACTATAAATGATACATGGTTCTCTTTTTTATAGAGATGACTGACTTAACCCCTAAGTAAATATCATAACCGAATCAATCTAACATATATCTTTCCTATGAAAGCCAAACCAATCTAATCTAATATGTTCACGCGCTACAGTACCGCGTGGGCCCCTGGGGCGGCTCCACTTACCATAACACTACTCCGCCCCTCCAAGACAGCTCATCCTCGAGCTGTGGCGATTGCGGGAGCAGAAGACCTTACAGTCCAAAAAAGATCGCCATGGCAGATCTGCTGAAGGAGACCAATGTTGCGGTTGTAGTCGAGGCGGAAGGCATATGGCTCCCCAAAATCAACTCCGTCCCATGGGGTCTGCTTCTGTAGTGGTGCACGATCCATACCTTCCTTCTCGAGGTGCCAAACTTGGCTGCTCCATCTGATCTGCCTGGAATCGAATCCGCCCGGCTCGAATCCATGGAGCGCCTACACGTGGAGTCGATGGTGCCCTCCACGAGCAGCCACCCCCGCTATGGGTGCAGCAGAGCGGGGCTGTGCTGGAGGCGTACTCCAAGCGACCGATGGAGCTTTGAAAGCTTGATGCTAAGCCGGCGGAGAATAAGCGCATGCAAACAGCCACGACGCTGCTCGAGGGATCGGTGCTGTGGCTCGTAGAGGCAGCGACAAATGCACCATGTCCGCCAATGTCGGTGCATGGATGATCGCCTGCATTGGTGACACTAGTGCCTGCGGGATTGTTGGCGAAGCTGGTGATGAGACTGCCGGAGTTGGGCAGTCGGGGCCTTCATTGGTGATGTGACCATGGCGGGGGAAGAGGAGCGCAACGACGTAGCTGACACCATCGTTGTTGGTGATGGCGCCGATGCAGCAAGTGGCGTAGCAGTGTGGAACTGCACTGGCACCACTACGGCTGCCGATGGTGCTGCTGGCGACGTCGTTAAGGACGGCGGTGCAGCAACCACAGCGGAATCGATCCGATCCGATTCGGCGAAGTGGACGGCCGCTGGTGCCTCGTCGAAGCCGCGCAGCTGGTTGTAGTTGGTGATCTGCATGAGCTCCTCCATGTGTAAGGCGTGCTCGAGAGTCTCGTCGGCGACGGTGGCATCGACAAGATCATGCTGATCGATGCCATCCACAGCCACGGACCCCCTGCTGCAGCACAGAGTCCTCCACCACGGCTGCGGCTGGGGTGTATAGGGCCCGACGAGGAAGGCCCTAATGTCCGCCACGGCCTGCCCTAATTCCAGGATTGCGGCCGTCATCTGCTCCGGGGTGAGGACGAGGACGGCGGGAGACGACACCCCGAGGACTTGAAGCGCCCAATGCCGGCGCTACTTTGATGTGGGGAAGAACAACACCAACGAAGACGCCGGTGGTGGCGGGGGTGGGTGTCTGTGGCGGTGGGAAGAACTCGGTAGAGGGCTGGATATGATTGAACCAGAGATCTCTGATACCAGATTGTTATGTGGTTGCTAGGATTGAGAGGGAGAGAGTTGAGGGAGAGGCGGCGACGGTAGGGCTACAGTACCCGCTGCGCTATAGTAACGCGGGCACTGTTCACGCGAGGGAGAGAGGACAGGGACGGCTGGCTCCCAAGGGAAGCCAGCAATTTAATTGTTGCTTTCTTCTTGCGTGATTATAAATGATACATGGTTCTCTCTTTTATAGAGATGACTGACTTAACCCCTAAGGAAATATCATAACCGAATCAATCTAACATATCTCTTTCCTATGAAAGTCAAACCAATCTAATCTAATATGTTCACGCGCTACAGTACCACGTGGGCCCTTAGGTCGGCTCCACTTGCCATAACAGAACTTTTGAGACGTTCAACCTCTTGGTAGATTATCATACCTGATTAAAGAGAAGAATAAGATAGTTTAGCATTTCATGGAAAAGCAAAGTGATATATAATTTTAACATCTATTTACCAAAGAAAAGAAGATAGTTTCAACATCAACGATATTCGGTAGAGATGCTCTTACTTACAAATAACGACGTGGTTTACATAAAAATATATTTGGGGACGTGTTTGATGGATGAATGTTGCGTCGTATATGCAGATGAATGGATATATGCTGAGTAGAACCATATTTTAGAAAAGAGAGTGTTGGGTGAAGTTGCATGAATGGGTCGGACGCGAAAAAGCTGAGATGTTGTTTGATTGCCTGAATGAGCGGATGCAACATGCATGTATTGTGACATTGACGTGTGGGTCCGCAACCTTCTACATCCACCGAGTCAGGCCTAGAAGTGAAGCTTTGAGCATGATGTCCCGCCAGCCTTCATCCACCCATACAATTGCATCCGCTCGTGCAGGCAGGATAGCCTAGACAAGTAACCAAACATGCTGCTCACACATCTTTATACAGCTTTGCTCATGCAGGCTGAAGATAACAAGGCAACCAAACACACTCTTGTTTCATCTCTAGGCTTAGCTTTCATTATCAGTAATGTACGTAGTGGTTTAAATTTCGCTATCCGATGTTAAAACAAACCAGCCCTTAATCATCACGTCACAATTTCTCATATAATTGTTTGCTTACCGCAGTTTAGGGCAAGCCTGACTTTGTTACAATATGCCCCGCATGTCTGGTTTTTTGACCAACTGTGGCCATGCTTATGTCTAAGAATTTTTTAACAATAACACTTCTTTTTGGCAAAGCTACATTTAGTATAAGCTACATAGAAAGGATAAAAGAGAAATACTAATATGGGTGTGGAGAGATGATCCGGTGGTTAGCTAATAAAACACCTTTAATTTCAGTACTACTTCAGCAGTATTTTTCAGCGAATAAATAATATGTTTTCTCTCATAGCAAATCAGCATAAGCAGCATCCTTATTCGCTTCGCTGAAAAGCTAGGCTAAAAAGTACTGTTGGCTGATTTATTATGAGAGAAAAACATTATACATGGCTAATAAGCCAAGCTGATAAGTTCAAGTCAAGAGGTAACATATCTATACATGTGAAATATAGAGTATCCAGGCAGTGTAGAGTATCCAGGCAGGGCAGAATACACTCTCCAACACCTGAAGTGAAGTGGAGTGAAGTTAGTTCCTTCCCTAAAGTTTACTCCATGTCCCATCGAATGTTTGGACACATGAATAGAGTATTAAATATAGATTAAAAAATAACTAATTGTACAGTTTACGACTAATTTACGAGACGAATCTTTTAAGCCTAATTAGTTTATGATTTGATAATCTGGTGCTACACTAACACATATACTAATGATGGATTAATTAGGTTTAATAAATTCGTCTCACGAATTACTTATGGATTCTGTAAATTTTTTTATTAATATCAAATACACCGTACGACACTCTTACGTGGCATCCCGTAACTTTACATATACCAGCAGTACTGTACTGTACTGCACACATACCAGCAGGACGTGGGTGGTGGGTCTGTCAGGGACTGACTGTGCCTGGCTTCTTGCTGCTGGTTTGTATCTTCCTGGGAAGGGAAGGAGAGACTGCCCGTCCGCCCTGGTTTAAAATACTCCTGTCCCGGAGATCGATCGCTCCCCCTGCCATGCGCGCCACGGTCAACAAACGCCGTGTTTAGTTTTGGAAAGTTTAGAATTTGGGTTACCGTAACACTTTCGATTTTATTTGGTAATTAGTGTTTAATTATAGACTAATTAGACTTAAAATGTTCGTCTCGTAATTTTTAACTAAACTGTGTAATTAGTTTTTTTTTTTCGTCTACATTTAATATTCTATACATATATCGTAAGATTTGATGTGATAGGTACTGTAGCACTTTTTATGATTTTGGGTGGTAACTGAACACGCGCAAAGAACGCATCGTTCCATAGTGGAAAAGGTTCCTGTGCTCTACTGCTGCCAGGGCTTTTTTGACTTGCAGTTGCAGACTCCACGCCATTGCGCAGCAGCATTGCAGCAAGATCGACGACGACGAGGACCTGTACGTCGAGTCGTCGAGAGATGGACATGCAAGTACATACACGCCTTCCCCGGTTCATGGACCCCAAAACAAATTCTTGATTCCATTTACCTTCGAGCTTCAGCGTATGAGTTTTCCCGACACAAAAACAGGAACAGCAATGGCTTATTTTGATTGTGGAAAAAAATTTCTGTTCCTACTCTGATTCCTACTCATGATTTGAACTGATTATTTTGGTGGTCGGTTTCTATGGTTTGGAAACTGATCGATTTATTATTGTAAAAAAATACTATTGACCTGCTGATTTGGTGGTCAAACAACTAGCTTAACACGATGTATTTGCTGCCACACTTGTGATTCCTCCGCCCCATTGAGTTTATCGTTGAGAAAAAATACTCACAATGACTAGGCTGACAATCTTTGGACGGAGGGAGTAGTGACGAAGCCTGTGAACAGCAGAATCTCAGCATGCATGGGTGTGTTGAATATTTATATTAGATTTTCATGCATGAGCATGATGCATGATGCATGGCATGGGACTGCTAGCCGTTACTGTTACCATGAACTTTTTCACGAGTTACGAGCCAATGATCAGGCAGGAGCTAGTTTGTTTGGTAGAGAGAAGCACCAGTACTGTCTTTTGTACGTACGTACCTGGCCGGACTGTCGTTACGTGATGCTCTCTCTTCACAAGTCTCAAAGACACGGACAGCTACCAACACAACAGAAAACCCTGCACGTTGCGCTAGTACTGGCGACGTTATTACTTGATCAAACGCAGTGTATAGATTAATTATGTAAACCACCAGAAATGAGTAGTGCTATATAGTACATACTTCCTCCGTTTTAAATTATAAATCGCTTTGATTTTTTTTATTATTTATTTTGCTATGTATCTAGATATAATAGATGAAAAAAAATTAAAGTGACTTATATTTTAAAGTGGAGGGAGAAATTTGTAAGTAGAAATGTAAAAAGTAGTAGTAGATAGCTACCCTGCTAATAATGCTGGTTGGCGTAGTGTTGCATGCACAAGCAGAGTTACGTGCAACGACAAGGCCGGATCAGCCAATAGGAGCACGACAGGGTGTCCCACTGGCGCGACCTGCTAATCCGATGCTGGCTCGTATGTACCATTGTCGTGTGCGTTCGGCTGATAAGCATGACTGAAATTATTATTGGTTAATTTATATGTAAGAAAAAAATATTTTTTGTTAGTTGAAAAAAGTACAGTTTATAAGCCAAGCGAACATGGCGCATATCATGGCAACATTAGTCAACATCAAACAGCACATTTAGCGGACAAAGCATGCTTGATGCTAGCTACTAGCTCAATCCAATATCTGTCATCCATGATCCATCAAAAAAGAGTCCAATAATACTACTCTAGTGCCCAATATTGGTGCGCGAACGCGAGTACTCCTAGAGGGTTAATCAAACGTCCTCTCACGAATGAATCATCAGTGATAGATGTAATCATATATACATAATCATCATTTCATGCATGCATGCGACGATGATGGGCTGGTGCTACAGCGCATTGTTATTGGGTTGGATAATTTTGTCCTTGTTTATCTCTTTAGTCTCTCCACCTTGATCTTGCTCACTTGTCCGTTTCAAATTTTAAGCCATTAGTTTTAGTTTTATCTTAAGTCAAACTTGTCCGACTATGATCAAATTTATTAAAAAATACATTCATATGTACAGTACCAAATAAAAGCATCATCAAAGATATCTCATGGTGTATCTAGTGAATCTTGCACCGTTTGGTGTTGTAAGTTTAGTGGGTGTTCAAAATTGTAAGACGTTCTGGTTTTTCTATATACGTATTTTTTTTAAAAACAGAACCGGCAGGAGAGCTGCCTATTGTATTAAAAAGAAGAGAGCCTAGAAAGGCAATGTACAAATTGTACAACGGGACCAAAGCTCCTCGAGTCCTCGGCGCATGAGGGTTTACATCAAGAATGCAATAACAAGTTAGAGACGTGTTTTGCTCTCGCCATTGCCCACAGGCCCGTTTCATCCTTGATTTTCTGGAGGAGTTGCATTGGCGCGGACTCCTTGCGCTCGAAGATTCTTGCGTTTCTTTCATTCCACACCTCCCAACAGACAAGAATGATGATGGAGCGGAGACCTCATCTTGCCGTCGAAGGTGTGCGATCTATGTTGTCCCACCAAGTTTGTACGAGTCTCCTGGCACCCAGGCACAAGGTCGTAGCTGCTTATTACCCAACCACATTGCAATGCCTTCCTAGATACGCCTAGTGTAGCGACAGTCTTGGAATAGATGGATGTCAGTTTCTTGACTGCTCCTGCACAGGGGGCACACTCCATTATTCGGCCATCGCCGCGCATGTAGCCTATCGGTGGTCCAGATTCTGTTTTGGATGGCGTGCCATGCAAAGAATTTGCATTTTGGCGGCGTCCAGACTTTCCAGATGAGTTGCTTGAAATTTGTTAGCATTGCTCCAACAAATTGCTCGTGGTAGGCCGATCCTGTTGTGAATTTTCCATCCGGCTTAAAATCCTAGTTGATGTTGTCCTGCTTGTCGGGGTGTAGTTGGATGTGGCTAAGAGTACTCCAAAGCTGGACATATTCCACGAAGTGCTGGGAGGTGAAGCCTGCATGTCGCAGGTCTATGTCCCTAATCCACACTCCGTTGCACATACCTTCGTCGAGTGACTTGTTTTTGTTTTTTTGAAATTCGAAAGATATTTGGCGCTAGATCTTGGGGCCTTTGACCTTGTAGCCAAGCGCTGGACCAGAAATATGTTCTCTTGCTGTCGCCACCTGTGATTGAAGTTGCTACAACAAATAGGAGCCTATCAGTCATGTCACATGGCATGTCAGGATTGTTCATCATCCTTCCTTCTTCCTCTCGCTTTTTCCACAGCCATATGAGATGTAGTGCTCTTGTATTTTTTTCTAGATGAAGAATGCCTAGACCCCCAAATTCAGTAGGTCTTGTGGAACGTGGCCAATTCACTTTGCATTTTCCCCCAGTTAGCTTGTTGGATCCGGCCCATAGTAAGTTGTGGCTGTTGGGACATGGATATAAGAGTAGCGGAGGCTCGGCACTACTCTAACCACAACAAGTGGTGTTTTGCAAGGATTCCAAGAATAGCTTTCGCTCCCACCCCCAGACGGGCCAAGGTACAAAAGACGACGGCGAAGGCTACCTGGAACCAACCCGTGGCGGAGGCCATGGAGCGAAAGACGGAGGTCCGGGTGATTCGAACAACCAGAATGGCGGAGGCGAGCGCACGCAAGGCGAAGGCTCCGACGGGCTTAGGAGGGCCCCACGCGATCAGGGAAAAGGTCCTCATGGCGTAGATGGGCCGCAGATGGACCTGCGGTAGAGGCCCAAGAAGCAAAGGCGGTGCGAGGGGAGAAGACCTTGGATGCCCTTGGCGACTTGTGCTAGTCTAGGAATATTTTAGGAATGTACCTTAGCTGTCGTAGGGCAAATATGTAAAATGGGGTGGTAACAAACAATGCCCTATAAAAGGGGGAGCCTGACCCTATGTAGAGGAGGTTGGTGAACACCATTTATGAAACCCTAATTATGCTTAGGCCCACTTGTGCATTCATCTCTGTGTTGAGCCTTCGCCTTAGTGGAGGCTCCGTTCCAACTTACTCTGCTAGGACCCGTTATCCCAACAGTGGCTTTAGGAGCTCTTAGTGATGTGAGGCAATACACAGTTTGTGAGGTGAAGACCGCTTTGACTAAAGTGGACCTTCCAGCATGGTTAATATTCTTGCCATCCCAAACCATGAGCTTTCTTACAACTTTGTCCACAAGTGGCTGAAAATCAATCCTCCGCAGTCTGGTGCTTGTCATAGGTAGCCCCAAATATTTAGTTGGAAAGTGCGCTCGTCTTGCAGGGAAATCACGTAGGACCTAATCCAAGTCGACACCTTGACATCTTATGGGGATGACAGATGACTTCCGAACATTTGTTTTGAGTACTGACGCTGCTATGCACCTAGATATATTATGTCTAGAGATACATAGTAAAAATTATATATCTAGAAATGAAAAATCAGAATGACTTGATACTCGGAATGTAGTGAGTGGATAAGTTTGACTTATGATAAAACAAAAATGTCACGATTTAGAAAAGAAATCTCCAAGTCTAACAAAAGATTGTGTCCTCTTTCATGGAAAATATTGGCGGTGTTATACTTTGCAGGCAGATCTAAGTTCACTTGTGGTTTTTGAAACAATATAAGGACACAAACACTTACATATATATATATACAGCTACCCAATGTAGTCATTTGAGCGGAAATGTTAGAAACAATACTAATATTTTATATTTTGAGATAGGCCTATACTATTTTCTTAAAAACGTAGCTTTTCAAACATGTGTGCGCTGCTGCCTGCCAACAGTAGTGCTACTATTCACAAACTGGCAGTATAAAAGAATTGATGTTCTACTAACTGCCAATATGAAAAACAAGCCTCTCCTAGCTACAAAGTTGTACTTTATCTGTTGCATTAATTAGACAAAAAAACAGTGTTATTCAGCACTATGCTAGCTTTATTCTAAAGTGCCAGTGAGCACATCACATGACAAGCCTTTAAGCAATTACTATTGTAGTTAGCTAAGCACAAACCAACTTTAGAAGATTTTTAGCTGCCTTAGGACGATCTAACTATCGGATCAGTCACAAAGTTTTGTCTCTCCTAAGTACTCCTAGCCCTGAGTGGAGAGATAAAGAGGAAGCAGCATTATGTTATTGGTGACTGTAACGATCTTCTCTAGGTCCGTACGTAAAAAAAGTGTAGAGGACAAGGTCGCTGATGATAATTAAAATAAATTATCCAGATAAACATTCTCGAGTTCTAGTAGTACTTCTTAATCCAAGGACAGACGTGACAGCCATATCACTTGGTTTGTGGGGTAAAAAGAAATATGGGGTAGCATTTAGAATAAAAGTTCAGACCCATATCAGTTGGGATTTTGACCATTCGAGAATAAGAAAATGTAGGGATACGTTGTACTCCCTCCGTTCATTAAAGAGCGCAATTATGGAATCCATGCCGGTCAAACTAGGTCAAGTATAACTAAGTTTATAGTAAATAGTATTAACATTTTTCTCTCCAAATAGATTTATTATGAAAATACATTCTAATCTAATAGTATCTATTTTGTATTAAAATTGTTAGTAATTTTTAATATAAATTTAGTTAAAGTTTAAATTGTTTGAGTCCTCGAAAATAGAGAATTTAATTCTTTCGTGGATAGTACATTGAATTAATGATATTAAATTTTTTAAATATAATCTACATGTGGCTAATTGGGTCAGGAGGCTAGTAGTTGTGACTTGTGGCGACAAGGTTTTTTTTCATTTGGCATATCCATGCAAGCAAAAGATGGGGTATTTCTTTTATTCTTCAGATCTGATAATACAAATTGTAGTATCTGAACGTATAATAAAATGATATCTATAAATAAAAATAGAGTAAAAATCCCAAGTGAGACATCAGCTTCGAGTCTAAAAATGTAGAGTCTTAGTAAGCACTCGGGTGTTTTGAGGCCCAAAGACACTCGAATTTTTACCATTAATTTGGTCATCAAACGTCCCACAGCTTTCATCCGAAAACCCACCTCTTCTTCTTCCTAAAGCTCAACGCGCCACCACCGCCACCCACAGTGGAGCTCCGGCGAGACCCTACCGCGCCCGCGGCGACCTCCTCCTCCCCTCCCCCCTCCCGCAGCCGCCATGGCCATGGGCGCCCTTGCCCTGACCTGGTCCGGCCGCCTCCTACGCTGCTGGAACCCTAACCACTGCCCTACCACCATCCCCACCGCCTGGCTAGATAGCCTCTCCCCTGAGCCCTTTATAAGGCCGCTGGAGTTGGAGAAGAAGAGAGGGAGAGGAAGAGAAGAGGGAAAATGGAGTGCTCCAGCACTTGAGTTTGTATAGCATTCCTCAAAATCTAAAGCTGGTGGGTAGGAAGCCATCCACCGGCTCCTACCATCCGCATTGTGTGTGGTTCTATTTGAGTATGTTGGAGTATGAGAGTGAATGAAACGTAGAATAACGACTCAATTATCTAAAAAAATAGACAATATATGCGAAAGAAAATATAGAAAACTCGTTGGAACAAAATAATTTTATAAAAAACATATAGGAATTTTATATAAAACAGTTTATTTTTATAGAAAATACACATAAAACAGAAAAAAAATTCTCGCGTTCTAAAGAAATCATGTCCTCGTTGATTAAGTGGAGTGCTCCTCTCCCATCGGTACGTGTTGCTTAATGCTTATCGATTAGATGTGCATCCGATTCGGCCGTGGAAGGTGTCGATCTTAAGACTATCTCGAACCACAATAACTAAAATACAAGACTCATTTGATATTTGGATAATGTTATAGACAAAAGATTCAATAATGATTCGACATCTTCTTCAACAATAAGACTTAAAAGAGAATCATTTCTGTAAATGAGTTTCTATGAGAGAGGATGCTCATATTTGAGTTGTGCCTTTCAGGTAATCCAAAATAAATCTTCCGTATAAATACTCTGTTGGAGACTGATTTTAAATCTCTTGTTATCTATTTTAATTTAGATGTCCAGTCACTGGATGGAGACCGTCTAATTAGCAAACAAAAGCATGGCCTCGAATAAATCCGGGCAGTCAAGATGTACGCAGTGGTAGGATGGGATGTATGGCGATGGGAATCGGAAGGGACGGGAATAAAGCTGGGGGGCAAGCTGGGGGACATGATGATGGTGAAGAATCTAAGTGGATTATTTTGACATGACGCTTTGTCCGCACACCTCATGTTTGCTAATGTGTCCCCTAAAGTTCTACTCCTATCCTCTTGGAAGCTACAACCTCTACGCATCCGTAGAGTAATGTATAATACGTGGTCCTTTAGTTTTACAAGCTGATATATACATGCACTGCTGCCACTGCAAGCAAACATTGATCTTAATAAACAAATAAATAGAACTCCATAAATAATCATTGAACAGCTAGTATAGGATGATTAACGTTAAAGTTTGGGTGGTACTCTATGACCTATAAATTAGGGCATCCCGCTAGATCATATGTGGAGTAAAAAATTATGAGCATGAGAACTTGGCAAGAGATGCCATTCTGGTCCCTAACTTAAATTGTTATTTTGGGTCACCATACTTAGCTTTTGTTGTTATCTAGGTCTTTAATTTAGAAAATGTGATCTTTGGGTATCTAAACTTGACTCGGGGTGTTACTGAAGCCCCATTTGGTAGAGCTCTAATGCATCGGCTCCGGCTTCTCCGGAGGAGTTCTACCAAACGGCTTAGTAGGAGGAGACGTTTGCAACCGTTTTTCAGTGGAAAATGGGGAGCCGAAGCCGTTTTGAATTTGTGGCTCCGGCTCCTTCGGAGGAGCCTTTGAGAAAGAGCCCTCGCAAAGACAGCCTGATTCTAAGAGTAGCTGCGATTTAGAGGGTTCTAAAATGAGAGAAAGTGGCAAGAGGGAGCAATACGCTATGTATACCTGATGTTGCCAGGAAACACAAAATATTCTTTCAATACTAGCGGGAGCTTTAACCTATTGTCCCCAAAACCCTAAAGTCCCACCTTTCCATCACACATCCACCCTTTTGTCCTTACGCTCTCCTCTTCTCCTCGCCTTTGTCCCTAAACCTTAGCGTGTGTGTTGACATCGGAGCTCAGAGGCGCCCAGGTCCACAGGGCCTGGATCCACCACTTTCCGTATAGCTATGTCCATGGAATATATGCCGCATGGACGATACTTCAACAGCTTCGAGCCATATATAATCTCTCTTGTATGGTTCATTTGACTAGCATTTTATATGTTCTTGTGTGAGTATGTTTATTGATTTGACAATTACGCTTAATCTCAGCATCTCTAAAGCTCATCGACGAGGACTAGCATTGACCTCCTTCATTGTGGGGTCTACAAAAGAACAATCCTTAGCCCTAGAGTCAACAAATCCTTAGCCCTAGAGTCAACAATAGCCTTGCAAATCATCTTATAATCTGTAAGCTGTCGCTTGAATCAGATAGCACATAATATATCATATCACATCACTCGTTGCGTTGTACCGGGCTGTTCGGCTGATGGTTAAGCCGGTTGATGCTGTTTTGTTGTGAGAGAAAAACACTGTACCATGGCTGATAAGCCGAGTTAATAAGTTCAGGCAGGTGAACTGGTGAAATTGTCACATGGCTTACAATCTTTTTCTATGTTTATTTAGGTGTATGTATTTGGTTCAGTAGGTGAGGTTGAATAGCAAATGATAGTGAGACAATGAGAGCCCAACTTTTTTGAGGTGCATGGGTTGAAGGCATGGTTCATAGAACGGACCAGCTAATATTGCTAGATGCTCAACAAGTTCGTCCACTTTTACTAACCTTGACTATAAATAAATAAGCGGTGATAACTAATGCTATTCTAATGTGTTGTTGATTAATAATTACTATACCCAAACACAAAATTGAGTCATTCCATCCACCCACCATATATTCGCCTGTTCCACCCAACAATCAACATTGTTCTAAAACAAAATATTCACCTAGTATAAATTTCTCCTAACCAAAATAAAAATACTTTAAGCTTCTGCCACGCAATAGTTGTGGACAACAAACTCAAACGTCTGAAAATAAAAGGAAAAAAACTTTCGATCGCCTCAACTTTCGTGGTTGTCCAATTGACCCTCTATACAAACCTTTTTTTTCTGAAACTATAAAAAAAACTAATTTTGGTCCTTCTTAGTTTAAAAGGTTTGTTTTTGCGTCTTGGGCAAAGACAATTTTTTTTTCTAACTAGCTCCATGTTAGCCGCGAGATGGGTAAATCTGACTATGGTGATAGTTCAAGGATAAATCATATTAAAAAAATTGGATAATTTTTTGGAAAAATCTTGAAATCTAGATTAATATTAAAAAATACAAAAAAATCATTTTAGCTCAAAAAAAAATATGAAACCAGCTTAAGATCTTTCCTGAAATCATGTTCTACCTTATGATGCCTAGCTTGGAATTATCTTAATCTTCTATAGACTCCTTTTGTTGGTTATTTGCTAGTAGATTCTTTTCGTTATCAATTACAACTAGTCAACGAGGATGACTTGGACTATGTAAAAGTTCCAAGTGGCTTTGACAACAACAGGATTGTAATATAACCACCTCATGATTGATCCTATTTGGCATAAACACAACTGACACTTGATCATGTTAGCGTCATGATCCTGTGATGATCATGTTAACGTAGAAAGGATGGAGTGCTGTTGTCAAAATCACTTTTCTTCTACATAGTCGTCGTTAATATCAACTAATTATGATAGATAAGCAGAGCATTTATTAGTAAAATAAACACAAAAATGGGACTATAACAGGCTAAACTAACTCATCACTATGTTCGAGAAGATAAGAATGGTTTTAACTCAGAATTTTTTACATAAACCAAATTTTCTATAATTTTTCTAAGGTGAAACTAGACTTTAGGATTTTTAATTGCATAATTTGTATAAAAATATCAGGATGATATTCTAAAAAGCAATTGTAGTTTGATTTGATGTAACACCCTAAAATTTGCATGATTTTAAAATAGGAGAAAATTGTTTAGTTATGCATTTTGTGAGCATTTAAAATTTAGGAAAATAATGACTTTGTTAAAATTAAAATCAAATATAGGTCTACATACATGTATGTGCATACATGTTGCTGCATATTATTTTTGTATTGTGTGATTTGAAATCAGATTCCAAATTGATTTGAATTTGCATTCAAAATTTGTTTGGAAATTTGTTTAGGAAATAGAAAAGAATTTTCTTCTCCCTCCTTTGCTTTTAGCCTGCTGGCCCGCTTCTCCACGCTGGCCCAGTCTCGTCCGTGTGCCCCACTTCTCCCGCAGCGGCCCAACCAGCTTGGCCCAGTCCAACCGAGTCCGCGCTGCGCTCCTCCTTCCTCTCTCTCACTGACAGCGGGGACCGCCCTGTCAGAGTCTTCGTCTTTAGCTCGTGTTCGAGCAGGACACCGCGCCGCCATGACCGTGTCCGCCTCCGCTACGAGCCCTCGCGGTGGCGTGCTCCCTACTCCGCGCGGCTCATAAATACCGAGCTTGCACCGCCGCCTCCTCGTCCAGCTTTGGAAGCAAGCCACAGCCGTTCTGTGCCCTAGCGCCGCCGTCTGAGTCGCTGAGGAGAAGTTCATCGCCATCGTGTCGATTAGCCGAGCCATCTTCAAGGTAAGCTCATCTACGAGCTTCGCGTGGACTTCGCGACTACGCCAAACCCCTTTAATCTCTCTTTCTCCCTCTGTTATGGCTTTCCCCGCGCTGCAGTCGTTTCATACCCGCCATAGCTCGCTGCCCGCAGCCTCTTCTCGATTTTAGTTGCAATTGATCGCCCAGATGAGTTCGCCGCGCCTCCCGCTTGCTCCCCGTCCTTTTCCTGTGTCATATGGGGGTCGGATTTGCCCAAACCGACAACGCTGGCGAGTTTCTCGTCGCTGTCCATGGAGGACCGCCGCGTCGGCCCTGTTCCGGCCAATCAATTCTCTCTCCCCCATCCAATTCAATCCATGTCGCTCAATCCTAATCCAACGGCCGGTATCGTCCGATACCCCTTCACCGGTCGATTTTGCAAAAAGGCCATTACAACTATTTAGATCTCAAACCGCCGTCCTTGTATTTTTTCTAAAGAGCCCCTCGGGTTTTTGTTATAGAACCCGCAGTCCAAAGTACAAATCCAGAATATATTTTCTTCTTTAGAAAGCGTAGTTTCCTTCGGATTAGATTCAAAATACGTTTTCATCTATTTATAGTTTTGCCACTAATCTTATTTTAGCCATAAAATCTCCGTTTTAACTCTGATTTGATCCGTTCAACTTGCGTTAGGTTCGTAATTCCATAATCTACATGTTTATATTACTGTTAGGTATGTTTTCAACTTTTAAAATTCGAGGTTAGATTTAATTTATTATTTGACTCAAGGAAATCTTGTTTAATTCATAACTTCTTCGTTTTAGATTTGATTTTTGTGATCTTCGTGTTTGTGTGTTCGTAGTGAGACGTAGATTCATTTTACAAACTTTTCATCTTGATTTTATGCTGATTGGTGGACTGTTCTAATCTATAGATTTTATTTGCTATGCATGATTGCTTCTGGATGCTTTGTATGTTGCTGTGATTATCGAGTATAGACGGTGAGCAATTCGTGGGTGAACCAGAGTACTACTTTGATGAGCAGGATCAGCAGGAGTACTTTGTTCAAGGCAAGTATAGTATGGGATCATTCTTGTTTCCTATTCATCTTAATACATTTAATTCATGTTGCATGTGTCACCTTGATAGGGATTTCCTAGAATTGAACTTATACCTTGTCACCTATAGGATATGCATTGGGTAGCTTTGCTAGTGCTCAACTAAACTATGATCTTGTAACTTGACTAATGGTATATGCAACAAACATTAAAATATAACTTTTTAGTAACTTGAAAACATGGGACTGGAGTATTTAGCTACTTTCTAAATGCTTTAGATTACTCTCCCTAAGGACTTATCTGTAAGTGATCATCCAGGACTTATAGTACAGCTGTGAGGGCTATATGGCTCTGGCTTGAGCTCAGTATGAGGACCTTTATTGACGTAAGAATGGCTTGACGAATCAGGTATAGTGCGGCCTCTGTCCCCATGAGTATAGGCTGCGCGTCAATATGCCATCGGGAAGGGGGGCTCTACATCTGTTTGCCGAGTGAATCTAATGGCCCTAACTTGTTAGACGAACAATTGAAAAGCTTCACAGTGAACCGTCGACCTTCCTTGGTAGTGGGTCAAGAGGTTGGCCGTCTCGGACGAAAGGATAAATCATGACTCACAGTGAAAGTGTACAACCTCTGTAGAGTGTAAAACTGGTATATCAGCCATGCTCACGGTCACAAGCGGCATTGGAACCCTTATGGAATAGATGGTCACTAAGAATTATTGGTTTATGCTATTCATTATTCATGTTTACATCGATCATATGTTTTACTGGGATAAAAACAACTTTATGCTACTCTTATGCTAAAACTGTGACAATTAAAAGCTAAAAGTTGTTAAACCTGTGTCAAGTCTTTTGAGCCTCATGAACCCCATGTTACACTTGTTGAGTATGACACGTACTTACGCTTGTTTATTTTAATTATTTGGATAAAAATCCGGATGGATAACATATGGCTATGGTAATGACGACTTTTCTGAGGATTATAGACTTGTAGTCAATCAGTTGACGTCCCTGTAATATGGAGCTTCCGTGAGAGATTTTTTTTTATACTTCCACTATATTTATGTGAAGACTATGTCTTATTATTCGTGATGTAATAAATACTTGTGATAATACTATTTATAATTTATCGGTTTATGTGTGTGACTGATCATAAAATTATGCATTCCATTTTATCCTTAAAATCGGATGTGATATTTGACCCTTGAACTGTCAACATAGTTGGGTTTTCTCTCGAGGCCGCTAATGTGTAGCTACATTGGACAAAACCGTTGTTTAAACCACTATGGTAAAAACAGATGGTTTTAAAAGTTGAGAAATGACTAAAATCCAGTTTTTATAAATGATGCCGGAAAATCAAACACACGCAAAAGTCAAGGGGTCAAAAAAGAACTTTTTCCAAAATAAAAAGATTGTAACCCAGAAAATTCCCCATTTTGCAACGTATCCACCACAATATGTTTGGGCTGGATCTGAGACGAGACATTTGGTTTGGCCCGGTAAGTTAACTTTTCAGCCCAACTCCATCTACACCGCTGTCCCAGCTAAAAGGCCCAACTGAGAAAAGCAGAGTAGAACCGTTGCCTCCCTCGCCTGCATCCTAGTCCGGCTGCCGCATCCGGGCAGCTCCGGCTGTTCCCCGCCGCCGTCCTCCGTCTATCCCCGACTGCGCTAGGGCTCCATCTCATGGGGGCGTCCGAATCTCTCCTGTCTAGGCAGCAGCTGCAGCAGCCGCGGCCGCAGTGGGCCGATGAGATCACGACGGTGTCCGAGGGCCGGCGCGACGACGCCGACGCCGATCCCCTCGTCCGCCGCATCCGGTCTCTCACCATAGTAAGGCCTGAACTCTATTGTCTCCTGATTCTCCCTGCTGATGCCCATGCCGAGATGCTCTTCATACTAACGCTTTTGACTTCGGTTGGGGTTATGCTGTTGGGGATTTGTAGGCTCCGCCGCTATTGAGCTCTCAATCTGAAGCGGAGGCTGAGAGCAGCCTCACCGATATCCTCGTCCGGAAGCCCTCTATCTCCTCAGCCACCTCTGGTCAGTGGCTGCTAGCCAGGATTCTATTTTGGTTAGTTTGTGTATTACTATGCAGGCGAGATTCTGCATAGTGGTGTCTGGGAATGTATATAATTGACTAATTGGAAACACGCTGTACTCGAAATAGTATGCATAAAACATTGTTGCATTTCCATTGTTCTTGTTGAAGCTTACGGTGTCACATTAATTTGTCTGTAGGAAATCTGAACCCAAATGTCCTAGCTGAGCTTTTCTCTATGTACCGGGAATGGCAAGAAGAGAATGCCAAGAAAATTAGCCGAAAGCAGGTAGGTGGAATTCTTTCTTGTAAGAGCTCTCTCTATCAATTACTGAGGGGAGTCAATCAGGATATATGATATTGTGGTCCGAGTTACTAGTTTAAGGCCTACAGTATGCTATCCTATTGTTTTGAATATCAAAGCACATCGCTTCATTTTTTTGCAGTTATTCTCCCTGTTGATATTTTATCTTGATGGCAAGGCGAGTAATATAGATAAATCGCAGTGTCAGTTACCAAAGGCCTTTTGTTCTATGTGCTCTGTGTAACTGTGTTGCTTGTTCTGTTTGTCACCATATAAACATGATCTTGTGAATTAATGTGAAACTGGTTTTTGTGGTAGTAAATATCAACTTGGTGGGCTAAAACCAGTTGTTGTTTCAGTCTAGACGTTGCCTTCTGAGTTTAGTTGCATGAATTTTGGAAGAGATGATTTGGTATTCATTTTTATGAATAGTTGTCTTTTTTCCCCTCGAGTTTCCTTTTAGTTTCATTGTTTTGACCAATATTTGTCATAGCGTATTCCTGTCATTGTTGAACTGCAGTGCTTACAGTAGATATGCAGCTCTGCACTTAAAGTACAATGGAGAAATGAACTAATTAATTCTAAATGTTCGAGGTAAATATGCAAGCAGTGCTTGGATACTTGCTGAACATATGTCTCTGAAGTCTGACTTGGAGATTTACCATTGCTACCGTTAGAGTTTAGCAACTCCTTTGTTTTTGTTTGTCGGTTAGTTTAAGATAAGCAGCTCTAATATGGAACGTCTTGTTGCAGGGGGAGATAGAAAACAAGATGGAAACAGCTGATGCATTGGCAGTTAAGCTTCTCCAGCGGTTCAACTATTCTCTTACTTCCATGAGATCCACCTCCCACAATCTTTCTGAAGGTAATGATGCAATTTTCTTTCTTAAGTAGGTCCTCATCTGTAAAGAAGCCATCCATCACATAGTTGGGCATTTTAGCTTTAGCCCAATTGAGGCAAGCGAGCACAACTAGCGATGTTAGCTTGTGCCGCTTTTTGTACCTGTGCCGGATGGTTTAGAATACCATGGGAGTATCCGAATTACGTGCTGACATTCCCCTCTTCAATATCGCAGTTCATCCATTGCAGATCGAAGTTGGTGAGTTGAAGGGCAGGTTAACTGAAGTTATAAGCAACTGCGATGCACTGTGCAAGAGAATTGCTGCAGAAGGACCGGAAAGCCTACGATCATCTGTTCAACCTTTCATGCCTGCTAGAGTGGAGGCAGAAGGTAGCGGTTCACTTGACCCAAAACAAGAGTCCTGAATTGTACAATCTAACTGCTGACAGCATGTGCAATGAAACTTCAGGGGATAATTAGTAGGTCCTGAATAAATACAGTATACTTACTGTACATGTTTCTAGGTTGGTCAAATGTCTGAAATTCTGTCTGTCTTGTTGTAGGGTCTCAAGTCATGACCGTGTCTGTGCACAGCACCATCTCTGCGTGCGGTTTTAACATTAACATCAGGTGAAGCTCGGACTGTTTGAGCTCTGATTTGCACGTGTATGGCTCTAGAAAACCGTACTGCTGACCCCGGAACACAAAAACGATGCTTCGCTTGTTTTAATGTCAAATGTAGATTGTTTTTTGAAGTAGCCACTCCAAGTGGCAGCATAATAGTGTTTTTGTAGGACTTGACTACCTTATAGTGAGCGTGGACTCTGCAGGCGCGTTAACTGTTAACACAAGTAGCTTTCTTGTTCCGAAATGTGAACCCAAGCTGGAGCAGTGTTGCATTAGCTAGTCCGCCGCAGGGTCGCACGGCGTAGAACGGGCGCACGGAGCAAAGGCCGAACGCGCCGGCCGGGCCGCGTGATTCGTGCCCCAGCCGGCCGGCCGCGCGCGGCTCGGCGGCTGCCATGGTGGTCCGTGCCCAAGAGAGGTGCGGGTGCGTTATATTCAGCCTCGAAGTGTCCAACACCAATGTCGTCGACATCATGACAACGCTCGGCAACACGAAGACACGGCTATGACGCTGTTGCCATCCAAGCGCTAGAGATGGACGACGTGCCCAAAGCACGAAAAAACGATGGCCTGATGTCATATGCATGCACGGTCCAGAAGGTCATTGCAAAGCAGGAGCAAGAAAACCCACTCATATAATTAATGCACCAAGAGCACGACCAATGCAAGCATATAACTATAGTGGTCTCATTCAACAGATGAGCAAAATGCATTTGGGACAATATCCAAACTTCCAACAGGCGCATATGTGTTGGACCATAGTTTCTGACAAAAGTGCAACAACCCCTTTCTCCCCCTCTCACGAGCTAACATTCTCTCTCTTGAGCTACTGTCATTCTACAGGCTACTAACTTTTTCATCTCTTCCCTCCAGACATCTCCTATCTAATGTGGCACAATGAGACCACCACCCACGTTGGAGCGTTAGGGCTGGCCTAAGCGGCCATGAGCTCATGACCCAAAAGGGTTGCAATGCTCAACAACACCAAGTGAAAAGTTGGTGGATATTTTGGGAGACCGCCTCACTTTTAGCCTATCTCTGTTATCAAAAGTCTTGTCTCCTAAAATTGTTTTTGTGCTAGTGAAAAGGCCTCTCCGGCTAGCATCTTGGATAAACTTAACATCTGATATCTCCAGGAGACAATCGCTACTCTTAATTATGTTTTTTTTAAGAAATTGATCTTCAAGGCATATAACCGCTGTCCCAGGGCAGTGATTGACCAAACGCTCTCAATGTATTAGTATATTGAGAGCATCTCTGACAGTCTTTTTTGAACTCACTCTTTAAATCATCATTTAGAGAGTCGTTTAAATAAAATAGGTTTCTTTATCTTTCCACGCTCCAATAGGTTCTCTACATCTTTCACACACTTGGAGAGTGAGCCCCTCTCTCTATTTTTGGCTAGAAAGAAAATAGGAATAGAGAATGACAATATTTGAAGAAGTTGTTAGAGGACTTTCTTTACCAAAATCTCCATTCTTATTAATACAAAAGGATATAAAGAGGCGCTTGGAGTTGCTCTAAACACATCTTCAACCGAGCTTGGTGCAACATACACAGGGCTCTCTACGTGTCATGTAACCGAGTTAGGGGTGTGTTTGCATGGTAACAATTTGTTTGGCACATCTTAGACATGGTTTGACAAGAAAATGAAGCAATAACAGGTGGGATCAAAACTCAAAAGTATTGCAAGCCATAGTTGTGGTAGAGAAACAAGTATAGGGGTTGTTTGGTTCCTTTGCTAGACACTGTTGCACCTTGCCCAACGAGCATGGAGAGCCGGAGTGCATGTTTGGTTTCCTCACCTAACCACCTCGGGAACTGTGTGAGCGAGATTTCCCTCACTCGGTGAGATAGCCAAATTGGCTCGCTGGCTCGGGCAAGCTTCTCGCGGCTCAAGCCAACGCAGCAAGGCCAGGCGAGGCAAAACCGGCACAGCCCCTATCTCTACGATCAGAAATGCTTGCCCCATCAGCACCACTTATCATCAACAGTACAAACCAACAAGCAGCAACAGCTGCATTCATTGATGCGGAAATGCAGCCGAGCAGGACCTTATGATGCACATAAACTACGGTGTGGCAATGGCCAAGGCCATGCGTGAACAGAACTAAGCTGAAAAACGGCCACAACCCCCAACGATACCGATACATGCATGCAGGGTTTGAAGGCCAACGCCACTGTGCCCGTCACGTTCGCGCACTGCCGCAACACCAACAGCATCCAGTTGCCGCCTGTATCAAGCAACCAACGGCCTTCGCAGCCTATTGAAGCATCTAGAATCGGGTCACTTGACACTTCTACAATTTGGTTTTCATATGGGTTGAGCTAGCTATATGTCCTATGGGGTTTTTACTTATTAAGTCTTAATCATAACTGATCCATCAGAAATTAACTTAACGAGAATTACATATGCAAAATGCTGCAAACCTGTAACACTAAGGAGGTACACTGTTTGCTGTCCATGACATGTAAAGTTTCTCGGCGGTACAGTATTTAATGCAGTAGCAGGTGTGTCTTCCTTGATCTTCAGTTCAGTCAAATATCCTTCATATTTATAGGCTACTAAGCTGCGGCATGCAGGTTGCAGGCGCACACTGCAATACAGCATGGTAGCGTGGCTTAATCAATTGTGCCAGAGGCCATGATGAGGCCCATGATCCGGCCGGGCATAGAACATCGCCGGCGTTGCTCCCACGAGGCGTGCGTCGACGAAGAGCGCGGCGGCGTTCGCCGGCGCCGGGTGGAACCCATCCATGACCGCGAACTGCATCTCCTCCGACGGCTTCCAGTGCCGCTTCCGCTGGTTGATGAACCAGTAGTTGATCTGCTTCTGCTCCAGCCCCGTCGACTCCGCCAGTGAGATCTTCTCCATTTCCTGCACATGCATGCATGCAACAATGGCGCGGCACCGCGGTACCGTCGCTCCATCATCCATCTCACCCCCATATATGTATGTGCACACGAGTAGTATATAGCGTGGCTCGGAATTTCCATGCATGCATGCAACCATTTAGCTATATATGTGTGCCTGTGTAATTGCGTATGCGTACCGAGGGGTAGGGCCATCCATAGTGCAGCTCCCACCAGCTGAGCAGCTTCTGCCGGGCCTCCTTGGGGAGCTTGCCTTTCTTCCTCTTCTTGGACAGCTCCTTTCTCAGGTTGCCCAAACACCCGCTGTATTTCCTGAGGAGCTGCTTCTTGAGCTCCTTGTCATCGGAGCAAGGGTCGATGCCGAGGGCTGCTTCTGCCTCCATGCCGCCGCTGCCTTCTTCTTGGTCATCGTCGGACATATCTACTCCAGTCTCATCTTCTGGTACAGCCAAATGTTAAATGGCATTTACTTAGGTTTAGGCCTCACATGTACAATAATCAACGGCACTGGTGGAATGATTACAGTGGCATTAATGCATCAATGAGCGAATTAACACAAACACTAAGAACAGTGGCACAAATGTTTACATCAGTCTTTTTTGCCTATGGCTCACAGAGAACTATTGAGGAGAGAATAGAGATACAAGTTGACTATCCCTAGCTCTAGTTAATTACAACCCCCCAAAAAAAAAGTCACTTTGACTTTTCTGGTACATAGTTGTTGCTATGTATCTTTGTTCCCCAAAAAAAGTTTTTGCTATATATCTAGACATACGTTATATCTAGATACATAGCAAAATTGATGTACTAAAAAAGTCAAAACGAATTACAATTTGAAACGGATCGCGAGGGATAGTACATACTCTATTCACATGTCACATCTCCCAACATGGATCTAAATAAACTTCATGACTTGAACCCATAGAAAATTAGGAGAACTAGCAGTATGTAGTTTAGGTCATTGGACATGTCATCTAATATCAATCTATTGTGCTATCTATTAGTGACATGTATATTTCTTACAGATAATACTATAATATTAAGTAACTACGCTATTGGGGATGCTCCCCATGGTAGTGCCTAACGAGCATTACAAACACGCACACGTGTATATATAATTATATATAGCTTGTATAGTAGACTTGTTGGCTAGGTCTTAAGGGCATGCATTTGGCACATTATATTTAAGATTAGGCAGAAACAATTTCACCTTGCCTATAAGAACTCTGTCTGGTCCACCTGTCATGGAAACATTTTTTTTGCCAAATTTTTCCTAAGGTTAGAAACATTTGGCACAAAAGTGTGGCAAGACTAACCTTTGGTAAAGTTTTATGCCGAACTTAATTAGTTATCACAAACCAAACATGCCTAGTCAGACACCAGCACATCAACTTGATCTCTTTGTAACTGGCCTTCTGTAGAATGCATGATACAAACGACTACACTGCAGATGCTCAGTCAAGTTTAGTCCGTAATACTTTCCAATAAATTGCTTAGAATATCGTTCTTTACTATACACAAAAAGCCCCTCCCATCAATAAGTTCACCACAAGAGTAGCTTGCTTCTTTCTCAGGTGCCGAGTTAAAATGGAGGCATATATAGGTGTTATGTTGAACTCTGAAACCTTTTTGGAAAATAAAACGTTATTAGAAGTAATATACTCCTAGTTAGACTTGTAAGAATCATTGGCACATATGCATTAATTAATTTGAATATACTAATTTCCTTGTTTATGGGATATCCTAAGTTGGAAGATCAGCTTACATGGTTATGTTTTTAACAATACTAGAAGAACCCCCACGTGTTGCCGCGAGACCTTAAAAATAAGATGTTGCATGTATGGGATAGACCTACGTGTTATTGCATCGGATTTGGTCAAAACTAGGCAAGCTAATAGAAAAATCTAATAGATATTATAGTGAATTGTAGGAGGATGGGATGGCCAAACAAATATAGTATGGTGTGGATGCCTTATATGTTGACAGATTGAAAATAGTACATATATTTATGGGGGATGATGTGGCACTTAGTGAGAAATGATGTGGATTGCTTCCATCGGGCAGGGACAAATGTAGCATTGTTTATCTGTTATAAATTTTTTTTTTAAAAATCTATGTTATGTAATGAAGTTAACCTTGATGATCCCGATTATCTTTTTGGCTAGAATTGCCCCTGGGGAAAAGTAACTGTACTTAGTGGGAGGATGTTGTGATACTTAATAAGATTGAAAAATGGGTTTGCTTTTATACATATATAGATATAGATTCCAACAAGAGGTCCCAACAATCCAGCCTGCATTATTGCCATGTACCGAGGCTGATTTTACACTAAACAAGCTAAGCAATACAGACAAGTTATTTTATATTATTTATGTATATAGTACAACTGTAATTGATAAAAAATGAAATCAGAATAAAGGTCCTTTGTTACTTATATAACCATGTTAGTGCTTCGTTGTTTCCCATTCAAATTTCAAAAATATTATTATGCACCTAGTAATCGCCCTACATGACTATAGATTTGTTAACATGTCAAATAACAGTGGGACAAGAGACGCTGAGATCTTGTATGTTGAGCCTTAATGCCCAGCACACACTTGTAAAACAAAGAAAAGTTGGAGTCTCTAGAACATAGAACATCTAAAATATAGGAATAGTAAAAAAATCAGGATTTGAGAGTTACATGTCATTCGTAGTCTTTACAAAGATTTGGATACAGCAGAGGAATTGCAAACGCATGAAAGTTTCAAATAAAGAATTTGAATATAGAACAGGAGAAACACATGAATTAGAAAGAGAAGACATAAATATAAAGGAAATTTTCAAGAGATTGGGCCTCATGTTAGATTTCCTCTAAAATTCCAATTGATAGCTATTCCTTAAGAATTTTGTAGAATTTTAGGATGGCGGATCCTTTGTTCAAAAGGGTCACATATGGGGAAAAAATCCTATATGTCATCTCTCTCTTTAGTTTTTGATGATGCACTTGTTTCATTATTCTATCTGATGACCAAGGTCATCAAATTAATTAGATGATTTTATGCTAACTATCTAGCGAAGATAAAAATCCACCGGTTGCATGAGCTGCTCTTTTGACCTTTTTAAGAGGGAAGAACAGTTATTTGGACACTCAAGTTAAATAGCACTACTGTCAAGTCCCAGTAACAATCCAAGCACAGGATTTGCCCCAAAGGGCAGCCTGCTTCTTCACGTTTATAATCAGAAAAAAAGCAAAACTTTAACGTCAGGACCAGTATATGAAACCAGACATGTGCGCAAGACTATACATAGCCTATATATAGCTAGCATGTAGACTAGTGATGCCCTGTTCATCAACTTTGGTACGCTAGGAAGTACTCCTCCGTCCGAATTACTCCGAAAAATAAAAATCTCATTTCTGGAGAAATCAAACTCTAAAATTTAACTATCTTTTAAAAAAATATTGATATTCGTACCTTTAAAAATATATTTATTATAAAATAAATTTCATTATTTGTATAATGATACTGATTACGGAACATACTCCTCCGTCTCAAAATAACTATCGTTGATGGTGTGTATGCTACAAATTTTACTCGATTTGTAGAAAATATGTGCAATATTTGTATCTCTAAATAAATTTATTAAAAAAATAGATTTAAAGACCTTTCCAATGATACTAATTATGTACCATAAATATTAATATTTTTTAATATATATTTAGTCAAATTATTTCTCGGGAAACGAAATAATAGATATTTAGGGACGGAGAGAGTATGTGTTAGTACTTTTATATATGTTAAATCAAACATAAGATTATTTTCATTTTGAATGGAAGGAGTAGTACTGCTGCACCCTAAGAGATTGGTAGGAGTAAATAGCAAATGCTGCCTCCATCTCGAGAAGAATACCATTGTAGCTTTGCACTAAGTTAAACTAGAAAACACTGTCAACATTTGTATCTCTAAATAGATTTATTATAAAAAAATATATTCTAGTATTCATAGAAATCATCTAATTTGGTTAAATTTAAGATTTATGTACTCAAAAAATGAGAATGATTTTTTTTTTTTGCGTGAGGGAGTACTCCAAGATATAGTGTCACATAGACCTAGGCAACAGATTGACACATACGTACTCCATTCTGATCGTTACGGGAGCGTCTTGACCTTTTTTCTTTTTGAACTCGGGAGCGTCGTGACTAAGAGAAACGCATCCGGTTCGTTTGGGCTTCTTTGGTTTATGAGTCGTATTTTTTCCGTCAATGAATAGTATTTTTCTCTCACACTAAGTCAATCAATAGTATTTTCAGTCATTGTTTATTAGCCAAACAAGCACAAACAAATATGGCGTATGTTAGTGGTCATGTTCTGCAACGCTACTTCAGCAGTATTTTTCAGCAAACACTGTTACAGCAAATCAAATATAAATATTAGCATAAGCTAAATTTAAACAAAATAAACAGGGTTTTAGCGAAACGAA